>OX439429.1:15048412-16258715 GCA_949319885.1 Mecyna flavalis
AATTTGCAAGCTCACCCCGCGAGTAAGCGAAAATGTAGGTAAATTTAAATGGCGGAACGCTGTGTAAGTACTTTTTACTTCCGATGGGGGATGTCATGCTTTTTTCGGTGGAAAAAGAGCCGAGGCGAGGTTTTTACCAAAATAATTACTCTGATGAGGGTTTAGTTATTATGGAGATAAAATTCACTGAATCTACAACAGGAAAAATAAAACTGTTTAATAAGGAGACGACGATGGTCTAATGTATTTAGTACTGGGCCGTGATCTTAGGGCACAGGTTGTGCAAAATTATTCATTAGAGAACAAAGCTCCTAAGGCTGGTTAGACACCCTGACAGGTGTTATTTTTGCAACGAACAGTTCTAGCTTTTTTTCTGATTATAAATCCGGATTAATTTTTATCTGGATATAGTAATAATTAACATATCATCAGCAGAAGCTTATCTGTTGAAGTTGTGATTTATTTCATTATCTACTGTTTAAAAAAACAAGTTTTATGGACTGAATAGTAACCTATTGAAACCATATAAATTAATGTACAAAACGAGCATACTAATTTTCATCCCTGTATAGACTATTTCCTCACTTGGTGACTCTATGAACTCAAACCAAGCCTCCACAACCCGAAGCCAACTGCGAAATCTAAATTCCTCTCTTAAAACCTCTCTTGCTGATTAAGGCGAGCTATATACACTCGCTATACACTCAAATCTTTCCCATTGTACGCCGCCTCGTCTCCAAGAGCCACACTGCAATGATGAAACACATCTTTTTCACGAACTATTTTTCCCTAGTTCGTCTAGCACTATAAAATATACCTACAAAGTTAGGCTGGCTGGCATTGTGCCAACGTAGGGCGAGACAAAAAGTGGGGTGGTCTGTAGCTCTGAATTGATGCTTGTATACTAGCTTCGCCCGCAACTTCGTAATTTGGTCGGATACGGTAACATCATGACTTTGATAAATCCTGCGGGAACTTTGTTACTGTCGGGATACAATGTTACGCCGGCTTATACGACAGCGGGAGAACAGTTTGCATAGTTTTTTGGGAACTTTTGTAATATGCAGTAAGCCTTGTTCGGTTCTTGTTTTGTTCGCCTTATGGTCATTCCGGATACGGAACTTTATATGAGACAGAAGTGGTTTTCTTTTGTTTCATCGAAAACAAAATTGGAACTCAATCTGGACAAACAAATGTAAGAGGATCACCTTTTCCTTTTAGTTGAAGCTATCATGTTGAGTTGAAAGCTGCACATTCTTCATGGTATTTAGGATGACTTCGTATTGAAGGGCATTTTCAAAAGCGTACATTTCAAGGAAATCGTTTTCAGCAACCTACGAGGAATCATAATTAATTTTTAATCGTGACTTAATGTATCAGGAAGTCGTTCCGTTGAAGGGGCATTTCTTGCATACAACTTATGCAACCAGGAACCTCTCTTTTCAAAGTACGATAATAAACACAAAAAGCGCTATAAATTAATCGCCTTTACTGTGATGATGTCGGTCGTCGTACCCGACCGTATCGTAAACCATAAAATCGCGAGATCGAAAAGTCACGACTCAACGGATCGGCCGTGACACGCCGCAATAGAAATAATATGCCGTGCGGTAAATTCAGTTGAATCTGTTTCGCTAGCTATCCGAGTAACTAGCTCGGTTCCATTTTTAAATAATTTATCCACGGTTAATAAAACTAGAATTTTATTCAATACTAGCCCTCCGCCCTCGGTTTCTCCCGCGCGTAATTCCTTTTTTGAAATATTTCCCCCCCTTTCGCCCAATATTTCCGGGACAAAAAGTACCCTATGGCACTCGGGGATAGTGTAGCTTTCCAACAGTGAAAGAATTTTTCTATTTAATACAAACAAAATAACAAACATACAAACAAACAATCTAATCTTTCCTCTTTATAATATTAGTATAGAAGTATAGACTACTTCTGCTTTCAACTTATATAATTAATGTGTTGTACCCAACGAATTTAAATACTTATTTTATTTATTTAATATCGTTGGTTGTACCCCTTAGTAGAATGAAGCCTAGTCAATGATTAGGTATATTGACCCATTACCTACCTAGTTTATGTTGCTATAGGTATAAAACCATTTTTTAATCAAAAATGGTGCAGAAGTGAACAACGTCGCTTCGACAGCTATAACAATCTTTTGATTACTATTTGTTTAGAAATAATAAATAGAAAGGAATCACCATTGATTCTGACATACCTAATGTATTTGGCAGTGTTCCGTCAAAAAAAGGGTGCCAGTTAACTTAAAATTAGGTTCGAAGATCTGAAGAACCTATATCTAGTATGTCAGCACACAGAGCGATGCTTCCTAGTAAAGTAATGTGAATTATACAAAAAACAAAACAGGTCAGATAAAAAAACAATCTGCTACTTACTGGTCTAAGCGGCAATAAAAACATGTCTTCCTTCCTGCCTCCCTAATTAAGACAATTAAAGTAATTTTTACATTCATTGCTTTTAATTCGGACTAATAAGGTGTCAATTCATTGAATTTAAGTGGCTGTAGCCACGATTTATGGTAAAACGTATCTACTTACAAGTATGTATAAAATTTAATACACAATGAGCTGTAAATTGGAGCAACGTTCTTAATAGTGTAATGGAAATATAATAATCTAACTGCTCTAATAATATTTAAAAAGAGATGCATCAACTTCTGATTCTTCGAATTCCAGTTCATAGAATCGGAAGTCACGATTCCCAGAAATTCTCCGAATCGTTTCCAGAAATGTTTTAATACGAAGTGTGTCAATATTTACTGTTACTCGCACGTGGCTAGTGTTCTTGGTAAAGAGTTCTGAAGGAAAGTTTACAGGAAGCGTTTGAACAATTTCGGTTCATACCACAACCAAGCCACAACTAAATCTGAATCGTTTGATTTCCAAAGCGCAGCATGTTACCAATGTAGCATTTTATGATCTTTCTCCGATGTTAGACAGCATTGATACTGTGTGTTTTGATAATTTTGAAAAAAAGAATACAGCATTACTATAATTTGAATTAGTTCTAGTCGTCTTCACTCATCATTATCCTCTCGCTCCCAGATTATTTATGATAGCGGCCACCTCTGCGGTTTCACCCGCGCGTTATTTCAAATACAGATACATTTTGTTTTTAATTTTTAAATAGATTTAAGAGTTTATTTTTAAATCAGACCTAAGAATTTTGTGTAGTTTATTTATTAGAGAAAGAAATTATTTACCAATTGGGCCTATTTATCGCTAATGATACAACATGTACTTGGATAAGTTGTAGCTTTCCATTAATGTAGAGACGTTGCCAGTCTTAGTGTTTTCTCCCGTCTCTATAATGGGGAATGCTCTGAAGAGTTATTCCAACTCATCCTGTCCTCTCTTTTCCATTCACGAACAACACGCGCCTGCGTTGCTATCCGCATACCATCCAGACACTGGTGGCCCGTACCAAGTGGTATAGTTCCTCTTTTTTGTCCCGTGCCATTAGGTCATGGAATGCCCTTCCGGCTCACGTGTTTCCTACCTCCTATAATCCTGGGCTTTTTAGGCGAGGCGTGAAGCGGCATTTCAGCAGGCCTTCAGGGTGAAGGTGACTGGCTCAATGGGTACTATGTTCTATTGAGCCAGTCAACCTTATATGTATTTGAACCTCACTTCCGCTTACCATCAGGTGCAGTGAGGTCATCCTGACTGCTTCTTTATAAAAAAAAATGTTTTGTTGCTGCAAAAAAGACCAACTAAACATACGTATAATGAAAAATTCCACTTAAAAATATAAACGAATTTTTCTAAAAAAGTGTCAAGCAAGACCAAAGTTTTATTGCCGTAATGCGGGCACAGGTTTCCAGACCCTTTCCGGCCACGACGCCGAAATCACCGTTTCAATCCGCACATAAGAAAATAAAAGTGTAAATACGTCCCTGGATTTTAAGGTTTACCCCTTGATCCTTTTTATCCAATCAATTGGCGTCACCTGGATCCTTTATGGACCATCTGGGCCGTAGCACCATCGTCATTCCAACCCGAATGAGACTGAGAACACGGTAATATTGAATTTCTCCGTTGGCTTAAGATTCCTTCGGGTCGTGCTTTTCAATCAGTTGCAGTAATAGGTCGGTTTTTTTTCTATTTTGTGTAATGTTTCAGTGGCTTTAGTCGATAGGCTGAACCGTAATGCGCGGTTTGAAGACAAGTCTATCTAATCTATAGTCGACGGCAACCACTTTCCATCAGGAGGGCTGTTCCTGATGGTAAGCTGTAGTTGCTGCTTCAAAGTAACACCAACACATTTATTTTCGTTGACTTAAAGTACTACGTGTACAAACAAAATACGCAAAAATTGTGTCAAAGAGCAATCACATGGTAGGTATTGGCTGTGAGAAGTTGAATGGATTGGAACGATCCATCCATGTATAAGCAATCGGGCTGATTTTATCGACCGAGAAAAGGAACTTAAAATTACATAATAATCCTGTAATATATACCGCAATAAACCACATAATACGCTTCTAGAAACCGAATTCCCCGCGAGCGAACCCCGGGTGGCGACGCAAGAATACGAAAGTAAAAGTGCGAATACGTGCCTCGTCCCTCGATTTTAAGATTCGCTCGTTGATTTATGTTATCCAATCTGCCAGCCCTGGGGAGGAGGGTCGGGCCGGGCACGATCGATCGCGCCTGTGACGTCACCGCCTTAGCCTTCGCCCTTCCAACCGGCCGTCGCCGGGAACAGTCCATGCTCCGGCGATAAAAATGCTCCTCGCGCGATGGATGCTCCCTATTACACGAGATATTACATCAGCACATATTTCCCCGAATCCAAATTAAAAGTTATTTTATATGGGGGCCGTTTAAATGCTAATTTCTGAAAGATAATTCAACGAAAAAGAAATACGAGTAATTCAATTTTTCAAATTTTGTACAAATTCAACCTAAACAAAATGTTCATGTTAGTCGACACGGTATTTGTGATATGTCTGAATTTTTTTTCTTATATTTTATCCGATTCTGCGTTGAATCTAATGCCCAAACCAAAAGTAAAATCTACTTGGATATAATAAAAGTATTAGTTCTTCTTCTTGATCACAGTATGAGTTCCCTGTTTTCATGGGTTACATTTTTTTTCAATCTCGGCGACTTCGTCATCACACTGTCATGTTGTATAGTCCACCCGGGACAAACAACAGGCGAAAAGCTAGTAAGTACCGAATAATAGTCGTGTTGATTTCAGCTAATAAGCGGGGTGAAACTGAATGTGTTTAACTTTTATCGCAAAATTAAGCAATTTACGCTACTTTTCTTTTTCTTTACTACTTTTAAACTACTTATCCATCAATCAAACTTTCAAAATCATCGGTCGTTAAATTCCGTTTATCGCCTTATACTGATTCACATTGTAATTAACTGTGTTAATTATCTTTTTATCCATAATCCGACACACTTCTGTTTTTGTAGCATACGAAGATTAGCACATTTTTTCTCAATTCAGATTAAAAACGGATTCTGCCTCTTGTTTCTTGGTACAATTGTGCATGAGACACTTTTTGTACGTTGTTCATCAGATTTAATCGATCTGATGTGAAAATATCAGAAAAAGTTCAGTTACTGCGGACTGTTGCATGACAAATTACAGGGGGAAAAAGATGTACTATGTAGGTACATATCCGATTTACGCAGTTAAGTAGTACGTGTACAGTCAGCGTCATATAGTTCGTGATACTCAGGGTACTCTAAAAAATAGGCGCAACCAAAAAGTCGATAATATCGGTACAAACAAAGTTGTCTTATTGTTGTGAACAGTTTTGTCGCTCAAAAGGTCGACACACTTAAAATGTCATATAATTCGGTTCAGTCAAACTGCCATAAATATGGTTACAGTCATCCCGCGAATGGTATCCAAACATTCTAAGTGTTCAAAAACATGGAACACATTAGAAAAATAAGCTAGCATGAAACCTCATTACGCAATCTTGTGTTTGAATGTAATTCTATTATCTGTCAATGCATGTCAAATAACCATCAGCATCAGTCGTATTGATTTGTCATTTTCTTTCCTATTATTATGCGACTAGCCTTCCGCCCGCGATTTCACTTGCGCGTAATTTATTTTTTCAAATATCTCCCCCTTCCTCCCACATTTCTGGGATCAAAAGTACCCTATACCGGGGATAGTGTAGCTATCCAACAGTGACAGGATTATTTAAATCGGTTTCGGAGTAGTTTCGGAGCCTATTCAATTCAAACAAACAAACAAACAATCAAATCTTTCCTCTTTATAATATTAGTGTAGATTTGCTTTTTATGAAGGGTCAGTCTTTATGTACGTTCGAACGTAACTTTATCAGAACTGCTCAGTTTATCGTTAATACGGAATGTGTTCATTTCAGTTACGTATACCCAAGTAAAATTAAATACGAAATATCCCTAATAACTCATATTCATTCATTGAGGTTAACATCTATTTAGCTGTACCTAGCTGTTTATTGCTTATATTTTTTTAACATATCTTGAGACATATCATCCGTACTGAAATACTGAAAATTCAAGCTTCTAGTTTTGTCTAAAACGAAGCTATAGGGGATCGAGAATGGCCTGCAAAGAATGGTACGGCCGTGCCGGCTTTTTTGCTCGACTTGGTCCTCACCACGGCCGTGCCCCCAAATATCGTAAATGGCTATGCAAGAAATTCTGAAATTCTATCCAAAACAAAAGAGAAGTCTATGACGTCGTGCTTAAAATGAAAAGGACAGCAGTAGTTTCTATCGCTTTCACTTTGTGTTTAATTTTTTAGATACTTATTGATGAGAAAAATAATATTTTAAATATTATAGCCGTAAGGTTTATTTTTCTAATGTGTTCCATATTTTTGAACACTTAGAATGTTTGGATACCATTGGCGGGATGACTGTAACCATATTTATGGCAGTTTGACTGAACCGATTTATATGACATTTTAAATGTATCGCCCTTTTGAGCGACAAAACTGTTTACAACAATAAGACAACTTTGTTTGTACCGATATTATCGACATTTGGTTGCGTCTATTTATTAGAGTACCCTGCGTATCACGAACTATATGACGCTGACTGTACCTTACACTAGAAAAATTCTGCTGATTTTGTTTTCCTGCAATTGGAGTTATAAAACGTAATTTTGAACGTCAAATCTTTCGAGTCGTATTTTAGCAGCTTTTATTTTGTGTCATATTCAAATTCGTACACTTTAATTTACGAAGTTGTTAATCTGACAAATGTTCCTATATTAGTGCTGTAAAATATTTACTCAAACACTCCCATAAAATATATAAAAGAACGAGCGAAAAACCTATTTTCGCATCAGACCCCGTCCGTCGCCATTGCACCGCATCTCAACGACGTCGATTCCCTCTTCAGAGGCATCGAGTGCCCTCTCGGGTCAGATCGAGTTTGACGGTGCTGCATCGGCTTTGTCCCTCGATTGGCTCGAGGGCCCTCGCCGCAGTCGCCGCGGCCCGCCTCGAGTGCATGTTGACCTGAAGGACGCGGATGACTTCATTACTAATCTTACAGTATCGGCTTCTTCTTTTAGGCCATTAAATAAAGTACAATATGAAAACTTAAATCAAAACAGATTAAGGGATTATTCATGAAACTAATATGAATCATGGTTATTGGTCGGTAGTTGGTTGTTTATTATAAGATTCTTCAAAATTAGGGATCATCATCATTTCTCTGCCCTTATCCCACGCTAGGTAGGGTCGGCGCATCATGTTTTTTCCTTCCACACACTCCTATTAGCCGTCAATTCTACATTCACTTCTTTCATTTTCATATCATACTTCACGCAATCCATCCATCTCTTTTTCGGCCTTCCCCTGCTTAAATCTCCGTTTACACATATATTCTTCAAAATTAGGGATAAAGATTTCAAATTACTTAACTTCTCGACACTTCTTATAAGCCGGTTAGTACGTTAAAAAGCTAACAATAAAATAGCCCCTGGCGGATGTTTTTTATCCAGTAAACTAGCCGCTACAACCCATATAAAGCTTAATACATTTTTGCACCACAGAATATATTATTAATAATGTATTGCAACTTGCAAGATTAGGGACAAAAATGGCAGATTCAGCATGTAAAAGAAAATTGGTCTTTCCATCACCATCAAAAATATTCTTTATGCAAACAGCTAATTGCCTGCACGGGTTTAATTAAAAGAATTACAACGATCATTATGTGAGCAGTTTCGCACAGATGCATTCACGTGCTGTTTCCTGCACGAGTGTGTAAACACTTTCCTTTGGCATATAATCGGAAACGTTAATCGTCATTCATAATAATTGAATAAGGAATCACAGACCTTATAAGATTTTTTGGGAAGATATACCTATCGGGAAACCTACCAACTTACGTTGATCTCACGCAAAATTAATATATTAGAGTAACAACGGTTGATTTTTGTACATCCACGTAACCTATTATTTGGGTAATGTGCCACAGCATAGACACAAATCACAGTCAACATAACTTTTTTTTACAACAAGGTAACACGACCAAATGCTTCATGGCAATGCATCTTCGCCATTAATGATTATACAAAAAAAACCTTCTAATGTTTTTATTATGGCTTATATTGTTTCTTCATTATAAAAGTTATTTCTTTTTTCAGATGGAAAGTTTGATAAAAGAAATGCAAGATCCAGAAACGGGTGTACCAGTACGAAGTCAAAAACTTTTTCTCAGTGTCATACCGTCTGCCTTTATGGGTAAGTTGTTATTATTGTTATTGAAATCTATACTATTTACACTCACATTATAAATGCAAAAGGAACTCGGTCTTAAAGACGCCACACAAGTAGGTAGTAATGAACATTTAAAATTACTTGACAAAGTTTTGAGTGCCTTAAAAGCTTAAAGTCATTAGGCTTAACGTGGACACTAAGGCTGTATTCACGCACCAAGTTCGCTAAATTGCAGGTTAGTGGTAAAAAACAAGCCACCTTCAAAAACCTTACATATTTTCCCAAATCGGGAGTTGAACTCAGGGTCTTGTTATCAAATAAGGCGGTGCTATTTTCAAAATGTTTTCAAGGTACTATGTAAAATTAAATCTTTTGGCTTCCCCACAAAAAAGAAATGACCGTATTCAAAAGAATTTAAATGCACCCCTACCCTTAAGTCTGTTGGTAGTCTGATTGTAAAATCAATAGCGAACATACTTATTTAGCATGTCTGCCTTCTACGTTTTACGGTTGAGGTAGGGTAACCACACAGATCACTATGGGCCGATTCTCTCAGCAGAAGAGATAACTTGGCACTTCTTCGGCGGCCACAAAGGGCTATAGCTCTTCGAGTTGCAAGGTGCTACAGAACCGTCGGTTTTGCCGCGGCCTGTGCACTCGCAAAGACTCCTCCTTGGGACCTGGAAGCAGACGTCTTAGCCGCCATCTATACCTGGATGGCTAATATGAGGTCCCGAGGACACATCCCCGCTCCTGAAGAACAGGGTGCGGTACGGCGTGAGGCACGCGAAACCCTCCTTCGTCGCTGGCGGAGGGACATCGCCAACGCACCCGCCGGCCGTCGTGTCCTCGATGCGCTCGAGCCAGTATTGGAGGACTGGCTCGAACGGCCACACGGTTACCTTTCGTTTCGATTGGCGCAGGTCATGACCGAACATGGCAGCTTCGGCGTGTACTTGCATCGAATCGGACGAGAGGAATCGCCATCGTGCCACGCATGCGGCGCTGTGGAAGACACGGCACACCACACTCTCGCGGTGTGCCAGGCGTGGGCCATACAGCGCAACGAACTTGTCGCTGTTGTAGGCCAGGCGCTTACCCTCCCCAGCGTGGTTCTATCCATGCTAGGGAGTGAGGAGGCTTGGGCGGCGGTAGCGTCCTTCTGCGAAAACGTCATGTCGCAGAAGGAGGCAGCGGAACGTGAGCGGGAGGAAGATCCCCTCGCACCAGCGATCCGCAGGCGGAGGACGGGGCGGAGGAGGCGGGCGTTCGACCGTTTCTTACCGCCCCTCCAAGGTGGAGGCTAGCAGGTTACGGGTGCGGGGGCACCCTGATCTGCCTTGCACGGCCTCACCGCCGACGGGCGGAAGTGTCCTAGTACTCAAGGACACTTCCGCAAACCCCCTACCAATAGGGGGTACGAAGAGTCCACTTGATGGACTGTCGCCGGATGGCTCGCGGAGCAAGGGCTTTGCCGATACCCGTGGCCATCCATTAGGGTAATGAGGGAGTACCGCGGGGTTTAGTGGGTAGACCTAAAACTGGGAGTCCCACACACGGCTCTGTTTCGCCCCCAAGACAGAGTGACAGGTGCGTAACGCATTCCCCGCGTTAAAAAAAAAAAAAAAAAAAAAAAAAAAAAAAAAAAAAAAAAAAAAAAAGGGTAACCACACAGATGTTTATGTACTTGCCGTTAACTGGCTTCGGTAGAGTACCACATGCAAACCTTATTTTGATATAACAGATTTAATTCATTATTCACACGGCTGTAGACAGTTCTTATCAGTCAGTCGTAATGGGCCAGCTTGATCTGGGCTGTATACACTCTCACAAATTTAATGACCACCGTACGGTATGAGTTGACCCCCTTCCCACCATTATTTTCTCAAAGGAGGACAGCGCCTTTAAGACTATAGTCGCAAGTGTCTATGGGTGGAGATGATAAGTAGCCATTGGGTGTTGTACTTACTCGTTTACTTCTCTTCTTATCACAGTCAAGATTTCAGCGCATTTCGATAGTCGTTTTAATATGTACCCTGTCTAGATAAAAACAAAGTTTCGTGTTTCTTGCCGGTTCTTCAGTAACAACATTCTGAATCCGGTGGGAGAGTCACTTATATAGTTAACAGACTGTTAACTATATAAGTGACTCTCCCTGAAGGTACTGTTCATAAAAGTAACTTTATAATTGACGATTTATAAGTGCATCTCTGAGGCCTACATAAATAAAGATTATTTTGATTTTGATAAACGGTAATTTCGACTGGTCACCCCAGTCTTCTTTTACACGTTACGTACAGTTAAGGTTAGTGATTTTCGTCTGTAGGTGAATCGGCGACTTTATGCACGGAAAAAACACGCTACCGTAATTTTTGTTTGGGAAATTGATAAGTTGTTTACGATTTTATTGGGTAGGTAGTTGGAAAGGGGTGATCTGCTTTGTAGAGAGCATTTTTAACCACGTGGATAGCGCTCAAGCTTCGGTCCACCCGATGGTAAGCGGTTACCGCGCCGCGGCCGCACCCATTTATTCAACAAATCATAAATGTATTAAAAATTTAAGAAGTCTAATAATAACCTATATCGGCACGGCATAACAGCTTGCCTCAAACTTTTCAACGATAGTTGTATAATTTGCAAACTGCACTTGGAATTTCACCCTGTACTTACGAGTATAACAGAGGGTTGTGTTATAATGAGCGAAAAATTGCACGCCATCATAAGTTTTACTAGGAAAATTACAGTGTGGCCGTTCACAACTGGATTACTGGTTGTTAAAAAATAATTGCTTTGGTATTAACTAAATAGCATGCATGAAAGGTAATCACAATTGCATGCGATTTATTTTATAGTAGAACAAAAACTCTATGATGAAATATATTGAATAAGGAGATTTAAAAAAAAACATAAATGATAATAATTTCTTAAATATGTGACCTATGTTTGTACTAACGTAATTCACTGCTCTTTTTAAGGTTCAGTAATTTTTTTAAGGACATATAATCTTTCTGTGCTATATAATATTTTATTTAAAGATTTCTGTGTGCTGTGCAAATCAAAACACAAAAAATTTATTTCATAAATTCGTGCCAGCAATTATTGCAAACAAGCATTGCATTTGAAGTACATAATAAATGATATGATTTTGCTGTCAATATTATTGCAAAATTGGCATTGCTTCAACAAAACAAAGTAGTTTAAAATCATTTATCCCGTTTGGTACAAACACAAAGTAGGTAAACTTGTCCATGAAAGCACGTGCCACGTAAAACACGTGAAATTAAAATTAGATTATTTATTGATACTAAACTTGTATTGAAAGTTGAACCTACTTTTTGGATTTAAACCGAAATGTACGATCTGGTTGTCTTTTATTTAAGCTTATATCCATAAAGGGCTGCTAGACACCTGCCATCAGCCATACCACACGCCACAGCCATAAACGCTGAAGCTAAAGCGAATAGCGTGTGGCGGCCACCGTCGACAACTGTGTGCGCTGTATCCTTATAAAACGATTGACGAGCCATTTGGTGTAATGGTCGAGAAGTGGGCTATTACACCAGAGGTCGCGGGTTCGATCCCCGCACGGTACAAACATTTGTGTGCATGAACATGTCTGTTTGTATCGGTCTGGGTGTTTCTATGTATAATATGTATGTATTTACAAAAAAAAAGGTATTTAAGTAGTGTCCGACCGAAGGTTCGGTTTCGGTTTCGGTTTCGGCCGAGTTTCGGCCAAAAATCAAGTTTCGGCTGCAGTTTCGGTTTCGGCCAAAATTGGCCGAAACTTTTGCCGAAACCGAAACTGATTTCGGAAGTTGTCGTGCACGCTCGCCGTTCGCTCGTTCGTTTCTCGCAGCAACGCTTTGGCGGCGCACCTGTTTGGTAATTATTGTCGTGCGCCGTTGGGATAGCTCTGTAGCAACACTAGCAACACAATAGTCAGTGCATTAAACAGTAACAATTAGTGATTCGATTATTGTTGACTGATAAACATTTTGCTATGAGAACTTGATTTGATAATATAATAAAAGTATGATTAATATGTTTTTTTTTTTGTATTATCTATACTTGTAAATATTAAAAAGAGGAAAGATATTTTGATTGTTTGTTTGTTTGTATTGAATAGGCTCCGAAACTACTGAACTGATTTGAATAATCTTTCACTATTGGTAAGCTACACTATCCCCGGCTGACATAGAGTACTTTTACCCGAAAATGTGGGGGGGAAGGGAGGGATATTTCAAAAAGGAATTACGACCAGCCCAAAGTACAAGACCCAGGAACTTGAAATTTTGTACAAGGGTTCTTTATAATGCGTAAGTTCTCACTAAGAAGGGGTTTTTCGAAATTAACCCCCAAGGGGGTAAAAAGAGGGTTAGAAGTTAGTATGAAACTTCGTCATTTTAAAAGTTACAGTCTTATAATTCGGGAAGTATATTTTTAGTTTGGTATCAGTTTCAAATAAAAATGTGTTATTGAAAACATACCCCCGTGAGGGTTAAAAAGGGGTTTTAAAAAAAAAATTAAAGGACCATGCAAAAAAACGTCCCCACCCACCAACAGATTTCGAACGTATCTCTATTCTCTGTCAATACCTCTCGCTGTACCGATCTTTTTTTTGTATGACATCCGCCGTAGGAATGGGAATTTCACGCAAATCGAATTTTAATGTTTTTTTTTTTCCATATTTTAAATTATTTTTTTGACACAGTTAATTGTGAAAATAATGTGCAGGCGATCAAGAGTAACCCCCCTGGGCTAAATATAGGTGTACTATCAAAATGTAATCTTAAAAAAATATTGTACAGTCAAGTCTACTTCAAGCTAGACACTTACAGCGCAATTCTGCATCTTAGGCGTGCGGCATAAGCACGGTTTTATTTTTTTTAATACCCCGTCAGTTTTTGGATTAAAACTAGTTATTTGTCTTTTTATGGAAAGGGTGGGGACAGAGCCTTGTGTAAGCTTTTTAATATTTCACCCCTCAAGGGGTGTTAAAGTGTCTTAATTTTTTTACTTTAAATTTTCTAAAAGCGTACTTTATAATGTGTAAGTTTCCACTAAGAAGGGGGTTTTGGAAGTTACCGGGGGCATTTCATAGTGGTTTAAAGCGTGTAGCCTACGCCAGCGAAGCCAGGGGCGGAAGTCTAGTACTAAATAAATTATTACAACAAAATCAATATACTGTGATTCCATTTGATGTCCCAATTAATGCAGAATAATGGGTAAAATGCACCAAATTTCAGTATTTTAAGGAATTTTATACTTGACCACGTGAGTTTCGGTTTCGGTTTCGGTTTCGGCCGAAACTGAAGCCACGGCCGAACATTCGGTTTCGGTTTCGGTTTCGGCCGGAAAACCAGTTTCGGTCGGACTCTATATTTAAGTAATGTTTATCCGTTGTCTAGCACCCATAGCTCAAGCTAATGCTTAGTTTGGGGCTAGATGGCGCTGTGTGAATAATGTCCAGAAAATATTTATTTATTTATTATTTAAAATGTATGAAAACTACAAGAAATATGCCAGTGGCGGCGGCATGTCGTGGTTTTGGTTATGTTATGACTGCTGTCCCTAAGTGGAGCCCTCATTTAATTAACAATCTAATCAATCTCAGTATAATATTAAGATTAAAGCACTCTATATTGCAGGAGCAACAATCACTTACAAGAAAATAGTACATTACGGCACGGCATAAAGTTAATAAAACTTTAACAATGTAACCGACAGACTGAGCTACTTTCGCATTCATAATATACCAATTCATAGTAAAGTTAAGACACAAGACGTGTTTTTGCTATTTATGTTATTATTTAAAGTACAAAAATTCTATTTTTTTTAATTATATTTTTTTTTACAAAAATCTTACGTACGAACGTAAGATTTTTGTAAAAATATAACTATTTCGGAATTTCTTTTGGCCTTACGGCAAAATAACCTTTTCTTTATGTCAGAAACTACTTACACCATTAAAAAACCAGTATGACGTGAAAACAATTTCATTGCAAATAAGTTGCGGAATAAAGTCTTTGAATCTTTGAAACGAAAAAGCATTTAAGTAACTACGGAAACAAAGTAAAATGAAATCTTTGCTCTGCTTCCTTTACGCTCTCCACACTCGCTTCGCCTCGAAGTCAATTACATGCAAATAAAACCTTTGAACATTCTTGAACAGGAGCTCTTTTTAAGTCAGATAGAGAGAATAAATTAAAGAAGTGAATATGAGAAACCGAACGAAAGTTTTTACCGTGGAAAGTCGAATAGCTGTAGTGTGAGTTTACTTTAGATGTAAAATATGGTGTTAGATTCACTCAAAATCTACGTAGATATACTATTTTGAACGCATCTGAAATAGAAATCTAAGCAAAAGCGAAAATTCAATCTGGGATGTGGGAAGGGTAGGTTGAGGAAATGCACTTTCACAGCCCCTGGGGAATGTCGGGCTCGGCGTCAAAATGGTGCCCAATTACTTTTACAGTTTCTTTCTCATCGGTATGGACGAGGCAACGGATTTTTTTAGTACATTCAACATAACATTTTTGAGCTCAAACCTTTCAAACATGATCCAACCATAAAATATAGTTTTAGTATTAAGGGTGGAATAACGATTTGCGCAAGATTAGTGGCAGGAGCTGGATGCGAGTAGCCAATAATCGGACTAAATAACGAACAAAAGGAGAGACCTATGTCCAGCAGTGCACTTTTTTTTTTTTTTTTTCGTTTGGTGCTTATATTAAGATTTTATAATGTTATTATCATAAGGTCCATGAATTTGATTATTAAAATAAGCGGTAAGTTTAAGCCTTTCGCTATTGGATACGAAGAGGCTGATTAAGACAAAATTTATAAGACTAGTAGTATGATTTTTATAATGAAATATTATAGTTTGAACGAGAAAATGATAAGATGAACTCCAAAGTAAATGAAGATTATTATTGTATATTATCCTATAATATGTATTTTCTTTTTTTTAAATATATTTTTACGATTGATTATATTCTTTTAATGTGTCTATTATATATTTACAAAAAGCATCAAATGAGACCATGGCCTGTTCATTGGTAAGCAAGAATTGAAGATTGTATGGCTCTTTTATATTCAGATGAGTACACAACTGCTCATGATATACCCGCTGCCGCAAATAGCGGGGACATTCCTGAAGTAAATGGTTGATAGACTGTATGAGTTGATTATTGCAATTACATTTATCCGTTGACGTTATTTTAAAACGATGTAAATATTGCCGGTGGTATCCATGTCCAGTGAGTACTTGGGTGAGGTGGGTGATGATGATGATGATAATGATAAGTATTAATTACCGTATCATTTGTTTCAGGTTATGATCTTGTCGAATGGCTTATGGAACGGTTTAATCTCGATGAAACAAGCAACGGTGAGTGTTACGTGATTGGAGCCGGCCCCTGGACACGCCGACGAATTCCCATTGAGTCTAGCCATTTCGAAAGGGCCTTTCCCCCGGTCTTGATCTGTAAATAATTCTTTGATTATAAGCATGGCACATATCAATGTGGCATTGCGCTTGTGGAACACAAGTGCTTATTGTTAAAGTTTGCTCATGAGCAAATTTTCAACGTCGCAGTCAGAATGTATAATTTGCTTTTGTACGCCTAACCGCGTTAGCACATAACACTTCCTTGGAAATGTTACCTACTCTATATAAGGTACACAATGACGCAGAGATTTTCTGCGCGGAGCAACATGTAACTGAACTCTACCCAAAATTTAAACCCTAAAAAAGGCACGGACCCAAGAGTCTGTAGCAAAAACTTTTTATTAAAAAAAATATATAACAGCAAACATTTTTGTTTGCTGTTAGTTCTTATATTTAATATTGTCTGGTACACGAATTTAGTGCTACTTTACAATAACCTTAATATTGCGATAATGAAAGCAGTCCGTTTGTATGGAAATCGCTTTCGTTTTATAGATAGATAGATAGATAGATACTCTTTATTGCACAAAACACTTTAGGACAAACATGTAACATATAATAGCTGTACAATATAGGCGGACTTATCGCTAAACAGCGATAATCTTCCAGTCAACCTTAGGAAAGAGGAAAGTATGAAAATAGATTGATTGACAGAAATAAAGGGCAGTGCAAGACAGAGAAAGAAAATATTTATATATAATATATTTGACTCCAGACTCTAATCTTACGTTTACCAATAATAACATAAAATCAAGCTTTTTAAAAAAAATTAGTATTTATTTTTAGTCTCCAATATTTTTCATTGAATATCAAACATTGACTTTATGCAAGTGGTTATGCAATTTGACTGCGATATGATAATTGGCATAAAAGACTTAAAATGTGTAGGTAATATTTGATATTATATTATGGGAAACTAGACTGATGGGATCCTTAACAGTAGAATCTAGATTTATTTCTTAATTCTTTGCTTATGGCGTAAATTTTTCATTATTACGAAATTATTTCCACTGTTCAATGTGATGATTAAATTCACTAGCATCATAATCCCTATTTCTAAAGTAAAAGGACTCAATAGTCCTCTTAACAACATATTTCAGCCCTATGGCTTCTTACAAATATGTATATCTACAAGTCATATTGGTGCTAACCAATCATCACTCTCGTCATCACAAACCACTTTCACCACTAAAATTAGTCTTTTAGCTAATCAATTTTATGGGTTTATTACTTTAATTAAGATTTTAATCAAAGGTTTATTATAAATATTCATTCTTAATTTTAACAACGAGGCACAAGCCTTTCCTTCTAATATGTGTCTTTTATCAAAATTCAAGCATTCCAATACTTTTTAGGGATTACCTATTTAGTAAATTAACCCTAAAAATTTTTTAGAACAACAAACGGACACTAAATTATTTTCAAAATTTTCTTTTTACAAATGCAAAGCCATGAGCAAAAGTTACCCTCAAAATTTTGTCGATTTGCGTAACCACTCAACGCAGGTTACGTGCTATCAATTGGCAATCTTTCAACACGCTTTGATTGTTTAGCTGGAACTAAGCTTTATTTGTTTGTGCATTATTGTGAACTAAATTGATTTGAATTAATTAATTAAATATCGGAGGAAACTTTTTTTAACAACATTGCTTGAACATTTAATTTGGTGTAAAACATACCGTTAAAAGCAGGTCTACATTCGGCAACATTTTTGCGCTTTTACATTTCAAATATTTCATTCCCTAATCACTGTGTAATAAATTAGCTTTCAAATTGGGAATTGACATGCAAAACGCAACAAGTGTTACCTTCATACCCGATGCTTTATTAACACCGTGTGATTAAATGTTAATCACACAGATAAAAATTGGTTTCAATCATTGTGGTTTTACTTACTTTAATTTAGTTGGTAGACCCCCGAAAAAAATTCAACATGATTATGTTGTTTTCTAAGCATATTTTAATACAGCAAGGAATTGGGAAAATGTAGGCATTATGATGTGCTTTTTGTACGCCAATTTTACGAAATGAATAAAATACTGAGTAATGTGTGTTTGACATGTTTCAGTTGAAGCAATAAACTTAGCCAATCAACTCTGCCAATATGGTTACTTCTTTCCTGTCAACGATTTGAAAAACCTTGTATTAAAAGACGACTCTTCTCTTTATAGATTTCAAGTAAGTATACAAACTTCTCATTTAAATATTACATCTCTGACACCGAAAGTAGCAATGATAGTAATATATTTGACCCTTTTGGGGTGGAAACGATGGGACTTTGGGGTCCGAATGCTCACAGGCTGTATCGTGAGATATCTTAGCATTTTCTGGATCATCTTACAATCCAAAAATTGGCCTATACCTATGGCGACGACTATGCCATCCAGCGCGGAGATGTGGCTGACCAAGGTATTTTCCCCACGGACGAGGATCTCAGTCAAATAAATCTTTTATTTATAAAACATTTTTATTTCTTTACTAACAAAGAATCATTGGACTTGACGGTTCGAATTTTGGGGCGCATCTTTAGATTTGTTTATGAGCGTTTTCATCAGTCGCTTGACTAAAATATTGTGAGAACTATCCAGTTTCCAGTCTTAATTTCTTAATAAAACCTCTACGTTCTAGAGTCCATACTACTGGCCATGGCAAGCGCCGCGTGTGGCCGGCAGTGGGTCGAGCGCGCCGACGCTGGGCCCCGACAATGTGGAGTATGCCATATACCTCGTCAAACGCACCCTCAGGAACAAGCAGAGACACGGCCTCGAAGAGTACGAGCAGGAGGCGCTCGCCAATCTCAAGAAAAACCTCGCTGGGAAGTGGGACTTCATTACTATGCAGGCGGAGGAGCAGGTAACTAAGAGTAATCTTGGCCTCCGACAACAAGAGTATCCACATCTTCTGCTAGTCGTCTGTATTGAACAAACAGACGCACGGCCTCGAGGAGTTCGAGCAGGAGGCGCTCGCCAACCTCATGAAGAATTTCGCTGCCAAGTGGGTCTCATTATTATGCAAGCGGAGCAGGTAATTTGTAGCTAGTGTTTAAGGCTGAAGAATTTAAATATGAACATGAGATTCTGACCATGGGTAATCAACAAGAATCATGTTCCTTTAGATTCGCTTTTTGTGGTTTTATTATAGCTATAGAATTTCGATCAGCAGAACAAAGGTCTTTTTCTCTCTCTCTCGGTATTTCCAATTTCTTTCTCTGATCAAAAAAACAAATACCTAATTTTCACACTAAGAATTATTTTTTTCTAAAACATGCAATAAAAATCAACTTATGCAAAGAATATATTATAAGTTTAACACTTTATTATTATTGTAAGAAGAATAATTAATTATTACAATAATAAATAAACCAAAATACCTTTAAGTACTAGATACAAATCTGATAAACAGTAGTCAATAGATACGCAATCTTAAAAAGTAAAATTACATCTCAGCACCTTATCTCAAGATGTATCATTGACTTACAGGTCCGATTGGCGAAAGAACGTAAGAAGGGCGATAAGATAGTTAGCGATAGCCAAGAGCGAGCGTACTGGCGCGTGGCGCGGCCTCCGCCTGGGGTCCCCAGTGCCCTGGAGCCATGCCCCGTGCCCGTCAGGGTGCGCCACCCACGACCCAAGAAGCGCACCATACAGCAGATTACAAGAGAAGTACGTATGTTGTGGTCAGAATGCTAAATTGTGAGTGATTGCTAAAAGCGTGCATACTGGCACGTGATAGGACTATTTTTAGCGTTTCCTGTGATCAAGAGCTGTGATCTGACTGAAGAAGCGCACCAGGGTTACGAGAGAGTTCGTAGCATGGGTATTTGGGTAATTTAGGTAAATCCAGCTAATGTATTCAGATTGTTGGAATGGCTGGTCTCCGATATGAGTAAGTCCCTTAGAACACAGTATGGAGAAGCGTACGTGGGAGTTATGTTCAACATGCTTTTTGACACATAGTATGTAAAAGCACGATATCAGCAATTCTTGCTAAGTGGCTTTTCTTGAGTCTTCATAGCTTTGGAATTTTGCCGTGGACTCTTATTCTCTAGATTCTTGACTTCTACCCAATAAAGTGCTCAATTACACGTAACGAATTCTTTCTATACAACCACGTCTGATTGAACAGTAGCAGTAACTAGCGATAATTTAAATAAGTTTCTCTATAATTCAGATCGAACATCTAAAAGCGAGCCTGGACCGCACGCGAGTGAAGACTTCAATTGCCCTAGAGGCCCTGGTGGCCTACTCGGAGACCTTCGCTCCCTACGATCCCTGGCTCACGCCGCCGCAGCCCTCCAACCCGTGGGTCAGCGACGATACACTCTTCTGGCAAATTAATAGCCCTCTGTAAGTTAATTACATTTGTTATGAAAATATTGTGTGCCAATCGCCTTACCCTAATTTTTGCAATTCCTGGGTACAACCAATTTTCAGCCTTATGTCCAGCGCATAGAATTCTATTTCAATAAAGACTTTTTACAGATGAGGTTGGATGTACATACAAATTTAGTCAGCACTGGGACTAATGCATCGTCAAATAGAGTAAAGCTTATAGCTGTTGTTGTATTATGCATAAGCAGTGCATAAGTATTGAAAAGACTAACTATCAAGTTTCTTGCCAGTTCTTCTCGATAGATAACAACATTCAGAAACCGGTGGTAAAATCACTTTAAAATCTTGTCATAAGTGCATCTTTGAAGCCTACATGAATAAAGAACATTTCGATTTTGAATAAGATTTCGATCGGTCAATTAGAGAAAAGGAAATAAGAACATTTATTAAATTTAATTATTCAGGGTGGAGGTGCCCAGCGAAAAACGAGTCCAGCGCTGGGCATTATCAATAGAGGAGCTAGTAGCGGACCCCACGGGGTTGCAGGAGTTCACCAGCTTCCTCCGCAAGGAGTATTCGCACGAGAACATCCGCTTCTGGCTCGCGGTCATGGACCTGCGGCGCAGTAGCACCAAGCAAATACCGAAGAAACTCGACGATATCTATGAGTGAGTACACTTCGTTTATTTAAGAGTCTCAGTATCTTAAGAGATCTCAAGTACGTGGATGCCGAGGTGTTGCGATACTTGCGAAAACCAAAATGGGGTCTCCCAAAATGGGGTGCATGTGTTTGAAGTTTAGGTGGGCAGGGCTAAAGATGGAGTTCCCGACGGGCAAAGAAGCTAATGGCCATGTACATCGGTCTGCAGAAGTTCGTTCGTTGTACGTGATTTGTCTTGTCTATAACAAAGTACTCGCAAAAGAACACCTGCTTCTATGTCGCTGATATACGAGTAGACCGCGCAACAGGACGATGGAAATACTGAAGAAACTCAACAATATCTCTCTATTTTGTCTTTTTTGCCACCATTGGTGGTGGAAGAACTTCATCGCCATTTAAAAAATCTATCATCAATTTTCTATCGTCTTCCAGAGAATTCCTAAAGCCAGGCGCGCCTTGTGAGATCAACATAGACGGCGCGACAGCCGAGCGGGTGAACGAAGGCCGCCGCTCAGGCTCACGGTACGCGCTCGACCACGCCGCTGACCACGTCTACGGCCTGCTGCTCAAGAAGGACTGCTACCCGCGCTTCGTGCGCTCCGACCACTTCCAACGGCTGCTAGCTGAAGGAAGGAATGTGCATCAGAAGAAGGCGAAGTAATAACCTACTCTGTATGAATTAATAGCACCTAGTAGCACTTGCAGAGAGAATGAAGTCCGAAAGAAGGTACACGGTAGCTTTAACATTAATACATATCCTGCTGTCATATTGCTGCGCAAAGTGACTAGTGTGTTCTCATATTTATGAGAGTTTTCTGGATTTGGATAAGCTTATAATAACGATAAATACAAAAACGTAAAAATAAATTAATCTTACAAAAAAAGAGTCACCACAACTTATTTATTCTGCTGCAAAAGGACCATTTAGGCTGACGGCATTTCTCCTGCGACACCAAAAATTAAAGATTGTGCTGCTACGCCATTCTTCACTAAGTCACAGCAGCGATGGTAAACCGCTGCGCAGATGTAGACACTGTTCGTTGCCGTAACGTAATTATCATATTTTATTGATTTCCTATGTCACTTGTGGCTACTATTTAATTTTGACACAAGACACAAAAGTGCCTATGTCTGCGCAGCACTTAAAGAGATACGTCTTTAATTATCGGGTGCTTACAGGTTCTTCAACTTCGGCGGTCAAGTGAAGAAGAAGCCGGGTACGACGGCGGCGGCGGGCGGCTCAGGCCTGTCGCGGCGCCGCGGGTCCGACCGTTCACTGTCGGGTTCAGCCCACGAGCTGGCAGTATGCGCCGCGCAGCCGCCGCGCGCGCCCGAGCCGCCGCCGCACAGCCACAGCCAGTCCAACCTCGCCGACATACCCTTCCGGTGAGCTACGGCTTGATTGAGATACCTGATACTACTATCACGGGAAGTTTGGAGGAGAAGGCGCTGATGCACATAAGCGCAAGTTAGCGAGACATGCGGCAATGTGCGAGACTCGGGACTTCAGACATTCGACCCACTAAACACCCCTAGTTTCCCCTTCGTACCCAAAAGGGACGAGCTATATATATTATATATATTTGTCATCGTCGTCATCATCAACCTATATACCTACGTTCCCACTGCTGGGATACAGGATAGTGTGGGCCATATTCGGTGGAATATGGCCCACACTATCCTGTGTTGATGCAGGGCCCGCGTGGTGACGCGGGCCCGGCATTAACCACTGACCAACCTTAATGTCAGATGTTATCAAGCTACCAAATGGCCTCTGACTAGGCTTTACGATTAATATCTACATTGTAGTAAATACCAGCCGGGACCAACAGCTTAACGTGCCTTCCGAAGACTGGAGACGCTCGAAATAAATGTCACTAAATGAGGTCAGAATGGTCACCCATCCATTGTCCACCATCACATCACCCATCACCATCCACCACGACGTGGGTAGCTTGAATTTGTAATCCCTAACGAACCAATGTCACAGCTGCGCCACGAGCTCCTCAAAAATATAGGGTTGGTGGGAATAAAAAATAGACTAAGTTATTTGTACATTGTGGTTTTTAGGGAACCTCTCGACGACGACACGGCAGACATCCTGCCGTGGGAGAGTTCTTCCCGAGAGGGCGTGAGCGGCGCGGCGAGCCGGCGGCGGCAGGATTCCACCGCCGACTCCGGCAGCTCCTCGTCCGACGTCAGCGCGGCGGTGGCGGTGAGATATTCAACACTGTGTGTAGGGATCCTTTCGACAATACGTCACACATGAGTGCATCGATCTATGTGTTGGAAAACTTTTGATAAACTCTCACATTAATATTGCTGCAACATAGCCTAGCCAGAGCTGTTATGGCGTGGCGGTAGATTTTACCTGTGAGCCTCCAGACACGCAGCTAGCCAATCAGACTCTGAAAGAGCGCTACCACCATAAGGACCAATGCGGGAAATA
The DNA here is from genome assembly GCA_949319885.1 of Mecyna flavalis. NCBI lineage: Eukaryota > Metazoa > Arthropoda > Insecta > Lepidoptera > Crambidae > Mecyna > Mecyna flavalis. The sequence goes on from OX439429.1 coordinate 15,072,031, forward strand.
TGTCAGAACGGCTTAGTTCAATGGCGGCGGTCAAATATAAGTAATGTTTATCCGTTGTCTGACGCACATACATAGCACAAGCTAATTCTTACTTTTGGGCTAAACGGTGCTGCGTGAATAGTATCTAATTCTTCATCTATTTAATATTTATTCAAGGTTGGCGTCGGAGAACGAACTCGCCGGCTACCGCAACAAAGCACATTAGACGGCGGGTTACGAGGCGCGCCGCCGCCGCTGCGGCGTCTGTCGGCGGTGGAGCCGCGGCACTTGGCTCCGCTGGGCTCGCCGCCGCACTCGCCGCGCCCGCCGCGCCCGCAGCCCGCCCCGGCGCCACCTCCGCTACAACAGGTGATCCAATCTTCTGTGTTTACCTCGCTCAACACTAATGCAAGCATTCGTCAGCGTGAGCATGACGTGCGATTTACGTGGACAATAAATTGGTCAACCTATGTCTTGTGCCTGTCGGTGGTAGAGCCCCTCTTTTGGACTCGCTGCCGCACTTGCAACTTCTGCCTCAACAGGTGATACTGTCTATCTTCCATCCTTTAGCTTATACTTAACAGTGACATAAATAATGTCTTCATAAAGAAGTTTATGTACTAGGAGTAGGTTAGATACTAAATTACATGGTCATAGCAACGAAGAGGCCGTACGTTTGATGATCAGATATCAATATAACTCGATGCTTCCCAAATGATAAGGATACATTGCAGCTTAGAAGGGTACCTACTTAATACCAGATATGTAGGTACTATCGAGGTCACGCGCGCGTGATCACCCTTAAGGCTAAAATCCTGTGCAGTATTTTCACGTTTACAAGCGCCGCTCCTTAGAAGTCAAGATGCGCGTGCACGGTATATTTTTCCAAAAGTGATCACGCGCGAGAGACCTCGATCGTACCTACCAATTCAAATATGAACGATGTTTTGCAGCCGGTAGCGCCGCCGCACCCCACGCCGACGATTAGCGTGAGCTCGGCGCCGGACGACGAGTCCGCCGGCTCGGGCTCGCCCGACGAGCCGCGCTCCGTCGCCCACTCCGACGACCCGCCGTCGGTGTTCGCCTCCGGTGACGTCACGCCCACCGAACCCCGAACTGACCCAGTGCTAGTGACGTGCGACGACGATGCCGCGTCCGTGCGCGGGACGCTCACCCGAGAACAGTCGACGACGAAAGACAGTCCGGCCTCAAATATTAGTTGCAAAATCGGCGAGCTTCCAATCGGCGCGACCGAGGCGCCGGCGGACCCTACGAACCCGGCGAACACGGTGGTGACAGACACACCCGCCCTCAACCCGCCCCGCGCGCCTGTCGCGCCTCTCGCCGTCTGCGAGGACATCGGAGTTGACGATGACACAGAAAAAGTGCCTTCGGCGCCCCTACAAAGGGTCTCGGTCACTACCGAGGCGGCAACCAAGTCGGACGCGACGAAAACAATTGCTCATGAAGACGAACTGTCGTCGGTCTCTGAATCAAATATTGTTAAGCGTGATAATAAAAACGTCATCGGTGAGCGTAAGCAGCGGAACGACATTTGTCCATGGGAGGACGAGTAAGTACTCGTGAGTTTAGTTTGTGCATTGTTTTGTACACGTAGTAATATGTTCTTGGTTCGGGAGATTTGCAATGTGAGTATAGGTAGAATAAACAGAAGGGCAACTACAAAAATGTGCTGTCGTTGCAACTCAAATAACAAAGCGTAGCGGAAACTGGTTTGGAGTAGATTCGTTTCATGGAACCAAGAAGACTATCAAATAGATGTTTGGTTCCTTTAAACATAAAGGAACCAATCAGAAAAAAAAATCTCAAAGACTCGCGTTTGTAAATTGAAACAAGACACACGTCATTATTTCTAGTTCAATTTGTGTGCTAAACGTGACCTTAAACGTAGTTACGCTTCTGTATATTACTAGTCTTGTGATTTCTACTGTAGATGGCATGTTACTTTGCTATTTCTTCACTCAGTATACTGATGACTGGTTTCGCATGAATATGGAGTGAGTTAATTTGCACAATTGTGATTTTTTGCTGCTGTAATTCTTGGACTAAAACAAAAAGAGGAAGGTACGCTAATTGCTTGTCTCGCGCTGCAATTTTAAATGAAGTCTTAGTCCTCGGCCTCGAATTTCGCGGCAGCGGGAGCGGCGGCGCACACAGGGGCACTGCGGTTACGGCTTGACGTGGTCCGTCAAGAGCGGTACGATGCCGTCAAGCGATGAACCGCAGTGCGTTTGCGTGCGCTACTGCCGCTCCCGCTCCCGCTCCCGCACCGCTGCCACGAAATTCGAGGCCGAGGCCATTTGTTTTTAGAAGGAAATAACTGTAAAAATTCCATTATACTCTCTACAAAACTACTTGTGGTTTAAAATAAGATCTTACATAGAGTCGCTCGCTTTTAGTGTCTCGGGCATGATTCTACGACACGTAAATAATGACCACAACTCTTTATAATAAAAACTCTAGCAAGAACTCTAGTCATAAGCATTTTCGCCCTTAATAAAATGTAAAATAGGGCTACTTCCCATTTGGTAAACTTCCCATTTGGTAAACCTCAATCTGTGCCTACTCAAAAGTTGCGTTTGGTAAACATTTTATTTACTTCATACGTTTTTCATACATTTAGTCCCATTTGGTAAACTATCGAAATGGGACTAAATGTATGAAGTAAATAAAATGCTTACCAAACGCAACTTTTGAGTAGGCACAGATTGAGGTTTACCAAATGGGAAGTTTACCAAATGGGAAGTAGCCTAAAATAGTTGTAAGTTCTTATCTTCCTCTTTTTATTTCACTCTAATTTGTAATAATAATTTATCTCTTGGTAGACTGGGGACAGATTAGGTACTTACTTACTTACAATATGCAAACTAGTTGTAGGTGTATTATAGAAAAACACTCGTCTTTCAATATATGATTCCAGTAAGCTAGATATAAGGTAGGCTTAGCACAAAAATACGCACAAATCTTAAAATATTCCTATATACATAATATATGGGTAATATACGGTATGACACAGTTCAGAAGTCACATTGGCAATATTCGATAACCCGATAACCCGGTCACAAATTAATTTCAAGATGAAAATTTTCTAAAATATATTAAGTAGGTAGGTATCAGCCTATCAATGTCCGAAAGCATGGCCATAAAATCAGGTTACTGTTATAAATATGGTAACTGGCGTAATCACACATAAATATCTATATTTATTCATTCATATATCTGGGCATATCGATGTAACGTTTGATGATGATGATGATTTAACTTCTAAGCTGTGTCGAAATGTACATTAATTTATATTATAAGCCAATGGAATCCTCATAATTTAAATATCTATGTATTGTAATTAATTTTATTAGTAAGAGATAAACTATTAGAAGAGGAATTAATTGCCTTTTTATTTATTTTATTTTTATTTTTGCTTATATTTTATTATTAAATTAATAACTGCCTTAGACCATATTATAAAGACCCATGGTCCAACTAGTTAGTTAGCCGTTGGACCATACTGCCCCAAACTATTTTTTTTTTAACTGAATAAATACCTTTAATAACGAAAACCCAATGGTAAACTTTTAAACCATATCATTGTCAAAACCGAAAAATTTGATAATTCACTACTTATACTTTATATTTTTGGAACGTATTAATATTCTGCTTTTATTTTTGTATGAATGTCTTAATGCGGTTTACAGAATACATCTACTTATGATTTTCAACAGTGTAGCTCTTAAAGTTTCGGTAAAAAGTGGCTGTGACATACGGACGGACAGACAGACTGACATAACGAATCCATAAGGGTTCCGTTTTTTGCCATTTTGCTACGGAACCCTAAAAATACATAAACTGTCATTAACACATGAAAATCCGTTGTAAAGCAATATTTACTGCGATATTATACAGCAATGTCGTCTAGGTACAAGTCGTGACCTTCTTCAATTCAGGCTAGTTATGAAAAGTGACATCATTAATAACACAATACAAGATATTATCCTGCTAATTGTTTATTGTGAGAATTACCGTTAAGAGTATACAAACAGTAGGAGAAATCAGTTGTTGTTGGTGCATCCGGGCTATTGTCCTTTATCGTATACAGATAGTGATGGGTTTTTATCCGGATAAATACTCAAAATGGATAAATACTCATAAATATCCATTTTTACTTGAGTATTTATCCAAAAAGGCGGATAAATACTTTTAAAACATTTTTCTTTTATTTTTTAAATTAAAGTGTAGGTAGATTAGAATTCATTTATTACGACCTTGGCTGTAGCGACCAATTGGCTACAGCGACGTTAAAACTAAGTGCCTTGAATTTAAAGCATACTTTAGTACAACATTTTTATTGGCTATAGTAACTTTGGATGTAACGCCGTGTTCAGGTGTGGCGATTATTTTCAATGAATCATTTGTAACAAATTATTTTTTTTTTTTAGGGGTAAATGCGTTTATGCACCATAACCGCAGGCTAGCTAAACCTGCGCCCGTGTGTGGGACTCGAGACTAAAGCGTCCACTACCCACTTAACTCCCCTCAGGTCAACCCTCAGGCCGGGGGAGGCGTGCTAAGTGAGCACGCCTTCTCCGGCCTGGCCGTCTACGCCGGAGGGGAGCAGCGAGGGGGTCCTCCTCGCGCTCCCGCTCCGCTGCCTCCTTCTGCGACATTATTTGCTCGCAGAAGGAGGCGGCCGCCTCCCACGCACTCCGTTGGCGACCATGGCACAAACCATGGTCGCCAACGAGAGGCGTCCACCGCCTAGCGCCGCGATCAGTTCGCGGCGCTCGTGTCACCAGGCCGGGCACTTGATTAGTGTGTGCACGGCTGTGTCGTCGGGAGCGTAGCAGTGATGACACTGCGGCGTCTCCTCCCGACGGGGGACACGGTACAGGTAGTGTCCGAAACTTCCGTGTGCGGACAAAACCTGCGAAGAGGTGAGACAGCCGTGCCGGCGTTCCACCCACTCCCTTAACACCGGACGAATGGCCTCAATCGTCCATTGGCCGGCACTTGGGGCTTGGAGAGCCTCCGTCCATTTGGCCAGGGCCTCTTCCCTGGCCTGGACACGACCCAGCGCCACCTCCTCCAAGCTGGGTTGTTCCCCCCGCATCCTTGCCGCGACCCGGATTCGATGCACCTGGGCCAGAACCAGTCTTCTTATGCCCCGCCTACGTCTTCGACACGGAGGCGCAAGAGGGTCATTTTCCCTCTCCCGATCCGCAGCCTCCTTCTGGGATATGACTTCCTCGCAGAAGGCGGCCATTGCCCTCCAGGCTCTTTCGCTTCCAACCATGGAATTGACCACGCTTGGTAGCGAAAGGTCCGGACCTACTTCCGCGCACAGAACACGACGCTGCTCCTCCCAGCCTGGGCAGAAGGCGAGAGTATGCTGCGCCGTGTCCTCCGCCGCACCACATTTATGGCACACCGGGGATTCCTTTCTCCCGATTTGGTGTAGGAATGACGCAAAGGAGCCATACCCGGATAACATCTGTGCCAAACGGAATGAAAGAAACCCGTGCGGATGCCCGAGCCAATCCTGTATCACGGTACCAATGGCATCGAGCGCCCTGCGATCATGTTGCGCGCGAGCCATGTCCTCTTGCCAGCAGAGGACCATAATGTCGCGCGCATCCTCACAGCGGCCCGCTCTATCGGCGCTGGGCGCCCCCCTAGGGCTTTCTGCTCTGCCGTCCACTCATAGACACGGTAGTTCTTCTATGTGTCAACCGCACGGAGTGCCTCTTAAGTACATGACGAATTAATTGATGGTATCTTATATGTAACCGAAATCACCAAAATTATCGAACCTTTTTAATACTTTCTTTTGAGAGATAAAACAATCACACGAATGTAACACTGCAACGCAGTTCACAACAGACTGACGGACGCGCATGGCATGACGGGGAGTCTAGTCGGGGCCGCTTGCTAATATTGCGCGGCGAATAATAATTATACCATTATTGTAACCAAACAACCGAATATACATACTTTTCTCGCTCTCGCGCGGACTTGTGAGCAACGTTTGCAAAAGCAAGCAATGCTACAGTATAATAGGTACAACTACCTTGAGACTTGATATAACACCCAACCGTGCTAAAATAAAGTAATTATTTTAATGCCATAGTATTCGGACACAAAATACTAAGCTTTTGTCAAATGTGGTCAAGTGAAACAAAAGTCGTGTGTGAATACAGCTAAAAAGATATTTATCCTTGAATTTGAGTAAATATCGGGTAAAAATGGATAAAAATGAGTATTTATCCATTTTGGATAAATATCCGAGTATTTACTTTTTGAGTATTTATCCACTGCCCATCACTATATACAGATAATGTATTTTGCCTGTTAAGTTAAAAATATCTTTTAACTTAACAGGCAAAAAACATTATCTGAATACGCATTTATAAACAGAATTGATAGTATTATATTGCATTAAAAACATGAGTTCTCTAATCTAAATATCATTTGATCCATCATTAAACTTATAGCTTTCTCTTTCTGTTGCGTTATGTATGAGTCAAACCTATCGTTCTGCTTTATCAGTGACTGATTATGAAATATACTATATCGTACGTAGGTTTGGACTTGCAACTTCTAATTTATTGTTGTGCTATATCAGAGTGCAGACAAATGCACGCCGCCCACCTGATGGTAAGCTGACTAAGCGGTCATTGTGGCCTATTCCATTGAGGGATACTCGCTCAATGTATTGCTACAATGCAGGTGTCTGCGATATTCACTATACCTACTAGCGTTACGCTATGATGGCCGTTTTGACATATTATACAATACATGGTACAGTATAATAAAGCCCAACACAAAGACTTAAAAAACGGCTCTAAAATTAAAAATAGCACATAATTTTATGTAGAATATTATTCGGATTGAAACAAAAAGAACTAGGTAATTTTTTTATTTTTGTTCGTCAAATTAACAAGACAAATGAAGGCACTTATATCGTTATCATTCCAAGTGTCGATAAACCACTTAGACATAGACCAGTGAATAACGGTGTTAGATGTTTTGTTCACACATTATTATAACTAGTTGCCGACAAAGTATTAAAATGTCTTTTGCGCAACTGGTTGCGAACTTTGGTTGCCAACACGGCCGAAAGGATTATATGCATTTCACACGGTAATTAGATTTAGCATAACTTGCTAGCAAATAGAAGCCCATTATTTGGAAACTTAACATAAGTGCAAATATATTTGAAATGCCTTGAATACCTACTTGCTGCGGGCGATTCCATTAAGAGATCCTTTTTATCAGGATCGCTCTATGTAGGCTGCCTTACTTTTGGTCTCGCTCCCACATTAATATTACCGAAACACAGGCAAAGCTGTTATGCTGGCCAGAATTACCTATCTATAATGGGAGTTGTAGCGTATTAGTCAGACTCTGTAAAAGTCCAACCATTAATCAAATAAGTAAGCTTAGCTTTTGTGATCGTGCCAAAGCTCTAACATAAGACCTTTGCGCCAAATATTTTGTTACACCCATAATTTCACGATACGTGTTGTTGTAACTTTTGATTTTCATCAAACTGTATCCCAGAAGATTCAGACGAATTGATGACTTCTTCATCGTAAAATAACCGGCTAAAACTGGAGTTCCTCTTTTAACGACTTTTTTTTACAAATGGATTCCTAATTATAAAAAAGATTGTATTTTTAATACGATGAATTCTACATTAGTTCATTGAATTTTACTTGTTTTATTATATTTTTTAGTATAATAAACAGCCTCACTGTTGTAGTGCTTTGTAGTGCAAGGTAAAATAAAATGATAATATATTATGTAAATTGCAAGTCAGCCTTAGTTTTAAACTTGTGATGATTATGACTTCAAAAGTACATTGAAGTCATAATCATTATTTTTTATTATAATTGCTTCTATATAGTTTATAGCAACACTAAAAGATAACTACCGTATACCTACCGTACCGATTTTGACCCTGTGGGTCAAACATTAACATTTTAAAATTTGCACTTATTTGCTTTGAATTACTTTTCTATGCTTATTAAATCATTCCAATTATTAGCTTCATTAAAATGTTAGGAGAGGACAAGATAACTATTTTAGCTTGAGTGGAAAATTCACGCAAGATTATCATTTCATTTTAAGGAAATTAGTTTGAAAATAAGGATTTGACGATTCAGAATGTTGGCTTATGACAAAAGTTATTATCACTTTAATTTTTTTGTTTGAAAGTGATAATAATTAAGGAGCACCTATATTTCTTTAGATAAGATAGTACAGTGATTCATAATACTTAATTTATAAATTATCACGATTCTGTCCGTGTTGAATTTGGCCCTTGTACTTGAAAGAAGTTCGCCAATGTCTAAATATTATATGAATAATATAAGTGAATTGAAATTTTGTCGTAATTAATGTGAATGTGTTTAATAGTAAAAAAAAGTATGCTTAAAGTATTTTTTCTTTTTCAGGAATTCCTGTGAGAGTGATGCTCCATTTGTTAAAACTTATGCAACGCTGGGTTATTTATAATTTTTGTAGATGAATATCAATAATATTTTATGATGTCAGGGTTATAGAAAGAAATAATATTTAATTTTTTATCTTAGACTCTTTGTTTTAATTATCACAGAGTTAGGCCATTATTATGTAATTATATGAATATTTTAAAGTAAATGATCGTTAATTATTAGAAAATGTATCGTTTTATTTGAATAATATTTTACTCTTCGTGTTATTATTAGTTACTAGATACTTAATGGTACCTAAGTATAAAGGTTCGATAACAATCGCAAAGACCAGAGCTCAGAGATATTATTTTACTTACCTCTGATAATCAATATACATACAAACTTACGCAGGGTATCAAAAATATAGGTAAGTAGAGTTTTATCAAATTTTATCCAAGATTCATTGAACATTTATTAAAGAAGCAGGATCTGGACTGATAATGAAACTGCAAGCTTTTCATTTGTTTCTTTTATTACATACTCATAGAAAAATTTAACACAATAAATGTTATGAATCACACATCAGGTTAAAAAAAGGTTGTATAAAATCCAATGCGACAAAATAATACTGATATTTTGTAAACAAAAAAAAATATTAAAGAAATTCGAATTTGTAGACACACAACAGACACACACAGAAAAGGTGGGTAATTTTATAATATTTTGAGATCCAATACCAAAACCATAATTTCTTTTATATAATTTTTAATTTAGTTACTTATCTAATCGAAACATTTATTCTTCTAGCCTTCAGTAATTTTGTTTTAAAATATTATAGCTACTATATTATGCATCGCTATTTAAAATTAAGTGTACTTTTATAAAACTGTTACTCTTGCGTCAAATTGAACTCCGATCGTGTTTGACTTTTTCTCCAAAGACAAGACACTATCAGAACAGTAAACAGATAGATTGTGCTTTTTACTTGTGCACCATAAAACACATAATGCTGGTTTTAGAGTCACGCTAATGAGAAAACCGTCAGCTCGCGTTTCAGAAATGATTGCTGTTTTTGTAAGTGAACGACTACCGGTGCTGCAAAGAAAACCGGCAGTGTATGTAGATACGATCTGGTTAATAGCCATCACGCTGGAACCAGCTCGTCTCCAATCAGGTGGAAAGGAAAACCTGCGGAGTTTAGTGAGTAGTGACTGGGTCGCTTTAGTCTCGAGTACCACACACGACCACAGGTCTTGCTAGCCTTAGGTATTGGTGCCCAAACGCATACTCCGAAAAAAAAAGTGTATGCAGAATTGCAGATACGTGCATCAGCGCGACTCTCAAAGCAGCCTAAACAATAGTAGATACTTGAATAGTAGTAGAAGATACTGGTTAAAAATCGACGACTTCCCGACACACTCCATCGGCTCCCATCTTATATCCAGGCGGGCAGTTCGGTGGCACCTGCACCACGTTCCTAGAGCGTATCTCTGGAACATCTTCTATGGAGTTGCTGTCTCCCCCCTTGTTCTGGTCGGTGGCATCGGCGGCAGCGGCCTTCACGTCTTGGACCTCGTCGGGGTACACGATGCGCTGGTTGTCCGCCATTTCTGAGAATAAAACAAAATACATTAGTATCAGCCTATTAATGTTACCAATACCCACTACAATAAGACATTAAATAGGCTGAAACTACGAGTATTATGTCACACTGCAGGTCAAATAAATCATTGATATTACATTTACTTTACAGAAACTACGAGTATTATGTCACACTGCAGGTCAAATAAATCATTGATATTACATTTACTTTACATCAAATGCACATCACAAATTCTAGCTAGATGTTTAAAATTGAGACACAAATATTCGAATCGAAAAGTCGAGTATTGAACTCAGCATCCCAACCACATGGTTTCATAGTATGGTTGGTAGACATATCCTAGATCGAAAGCAGAATCAATATCCTGAGGAACAGCCGAGTTGTTGGCAGGCCTATCTTGAGAAAGACTGGACCCACCTAAAGACACCAGGTTGGCAGGCCTATCCTTAAGAGGACTGGACCCACCAGAAGACGAAGGGTTCGTCGCAGAATGCATCGCAAACACAAACAATCTTTAGGTGGGTCCAGTCTTTCTCAAGATAGGCCTGCCAACAACTCGGCTGTTCCTCAGGATATTGATTCTGCTTTCGATCTGGATACCGTTGAAATGGCAGTGGAGACGTCGGCCCCGATGGTCGGCGTCTCTGCAAACCACTTGGCTGTTCGCAAGGACCCCATTCTTGCACACGATTTGGTTTCTGATGAAACGGCGGCGGAGACGTCGACACCGAAGGTCTCTGCCAAACGACTTGGCTTGCAAAAGGACTCTGTGAAGGCGAGGCCTGCAAAGGCTGCTGTTTCTCGTAAAAAAGGAGGCAGGAGGACTGCGAGTCCCTCTCCCTGTGGCGAGGCTTCGTCCTCTAAAGACGACACGGCTTCAGTTTTGTCCAGCAACAGCAACCCTCTGTTCGCTGGAAGTAAATTCTTCTGCCAGGGAGATTTGGAGGTCATGTCTTTGAGTGATTCGGATGATACGCTTAAAGGCATGTCGGACGCGGACTCACTGGCGAGTGAGCCGGTGGGGAGTGAGAGCTCTAAATATCTGAGGTCGACGCGAAAGCGCACCGCAGATGTGAAGATGCAGGACTCTTCTGACTCTGGCAAGTCGACTGCGAGTAGGGCCTCTACGGCTAAACGCGGTCGCGGTCGTCCACCTACTTCAGGCCACTACGTAGCTTTGGCCGAATTCAGGACGAAGGCCGCAGCAGCCAAGCGTGAGCTTCTACAGGCTAAGCTCGAAGCCCAGATTGAGGCGAAGGAGCGACGCACCCGAGAGCTGAGGACCAAGGCTGGTTACGGCCTCGGCCACATTTTGGATTACTCCGACCAGTCAGTGGCTGATCTACAGGCCACTGCAAAAAGTGATGCGGAAGAGATCATATCTATCGCTCGGAAGTCGAGTAACCTCAAGGGCACTTTACAAAAAGCCCTAAAAGATCACGCGCTGTCTTTCCTAGCCGTAACCTCCGAAATGGGTAAGCGAAGTATCTCTGAGGAGACCTCCGCCTTGCAGGCGACCGTTAAGCGCCTCTCGGAAGAGTTAATCAAGGTCCGAGAGGAACTAACAACAATCCGGGCTAGTTATGCCGTTCTGTCGGTTTCTCCCTCTCCGGCTCAGACAGCGGTAAAATCGGCCCCACGCAAAACACCGTCCTCTACCTCGATTGTGCCAGCAGATCTCTTCGCTCAGTTCGAGGTGCGAATGGAGGCCATGTTGGCCAAAAAGGCTGCAGAGGAGCGCCAGTTCACGCGAGCCTGCCTTGCTGGCATTGAAGACCGTCTTCTCCCGGAGGTGAGAGTCCGGCCACCTTTAGAAGCGGACAAAAGAAAGTCTGTGGACTCTGCTTCAGAGCTGAATATTTTCAAGCTCCCTCCTCCCCCGCAGATTAAGGGCAAAGGAGCGGGTAAGAAGACAAAAGTTTCCAGAGCCTCCACATCGGGGGCTTCCAACACTGAGCTCCCCTCTACCTCTTCGGCCCAGGCGAAGACTCTAGAACCACAGGTGCCTATGGATGATGATGTCCTTCTCCCGTCGTCTACTCCGGCTAACGAAGGCTGGAGCATGGTTGTTAGGAGGAAAACCAGAAAGGCAACCAAGACAGTCCCCTTGACATCTGCGTCTACCTCAGAGGCCCAGTTAAAGAGGCAGAAAAAGAAGAAAGCCGCTTCGTCTTCCTCTGCCCCGGTGGCCAAACAACTATCCGCTACCACTAAGAAGAAGCTCGTCTCGCCCAAATCCGCTGCCGTTGTGGTCACCCTGACGACAGAGGCCGTTGAGAAGGGGGAGACATACGAGTCTGTCCTCAAGAAGGCTCGTGAGGCGATCGGAGATGCCACGGCTTTAGGTTTCACCCCTAAAAAGTGTCGCACGACGCAAACGGGAGCTCGACTATTCGAGTTTTCGGGCGCACAGAGCGGAGTTCAAGAGGCAGATACGTTTGCGGCAAGATTACGGCAAGCGGTGGCGGGCGTAGCAAATGTGACGCGCCCGGTGAAATGTACCTCGCTTCAGGTGGCGGATCTCGATGATTCCGTCACCAAGCAGGAGGTTGCAACCAAGGTGGCTGAAATCGGCGGTTGCGCAGTAGAAGCAATAAAGGTCGGTGCGATCCGCACCGGCCGCGGAGGCGTTGGAACTGTCCATCTCCAGTGCCCTACTTCGGCCGCCAAAGCAGTACTGAGCGCGGGCCGAATACTGGTTGGTTGGAGCTCGGCATCTGTCCGCGCACTCGAAGACGAGCCGCTCAGATGTTTCCGCTGCCTGGGCACAGGTCACACTCGAGCGCGCTGCCCGTCCTCCGTAGACCGCACGGAGCTTTGCTTCCGATGCGGGGCCAAGGGGCATAAGGCGATCAGCTGCACGGCCAAGCCCAACTGTGCCGTTTGTGCCGCAAGCGGCCGGCCAGCTGGGCACGTAATGCGGGGGAGGAATTGCAATCCTCCCCCTAAGAAGGGAAAGCAACCGGCACCTGTTTGTTCTGCCGCTGCTGTCGTCGCTGGTCCTTCGGCGACGCGTGATGGTGCGATGTCCGAATAATGGATCAGGTCGGCCATCGCATCATACTTCAGGGCAACCTTAATCACTGCCGCTCGGCCCAGGATCTAATGTTCCAGGCCTTAGCCGAGTGGCAGGTCGATTTAGGCATAATGGCGGAGCCTTACAATATTCCAGAGCGCTGGTTGGGAGATACGGATGATCTGGTGGCTGTCTTTACGCGGCCGTCCACTAATTTTCCCGCTCTTACACTGTTGGAAAGGGGAAGGGGTTTTGTTGCCGCATCCTGGGGTCCATTCGCTGTTGTGGGTGTTTATTTCTCCCCCAATCGACCCCCTAGGGAGTTTCAAGATTTCTTGAACACCCTGTCTGCTGTTTTGGGCCGATTGGCACCGCGGCAGGTCGTCATTGCTGGGGATTTCAATGCGAAGTCGGTGGAATGGGGCAACCCCGCTACTGACATCCGTGGCCGAGCCGTAGAAGCTTGGGCAGTTACGTGTGGCCTGTCCCTCATCAATACGGGTGCGGACCAGACTTGTGTTCGGCAACAGGGCGGCTCGGTGATCGACCTAACCTACGCCACTCCTGCCTTGGCAGCCCTTATCAAGGATTGGCGAGTGGAACCGGTGGAGACTCTGTCTGACCATAAATACATCAGATATGATATCTCTAGCCGGGTTCCACAAGACGAGGTTACAAGACGGCCGGCTCCTTTTCCACGTTGGGCCCTCTCACGGCTCGATCGTGGTCTAGCCAAGGAGGCTGCATTTATTCAGGGGTGGTTCTACCCACCCTGTTCCAATGTGGATCTGGATTCGGCTGCAAACCAACTTAGAGCCTCCCTGACCGAGGTGTGTGATTTCTCCATGCCTCGGTCTCGCCGCCCCGATCCCCGACATGCCGTTTATTGGTGGACAGAGGAGATTGCGGGACTCCGGGCTGCCTGCATTGCAGCCCGGAGGGCGTATACTTATTGTAGACGCCGGCGCAGGAGGAACGACCCGGACGAAGAGGTTCATCTTTATGAGATCTATCGGACAGCAAAGGGGGCGTTGAAGCACGCGATCGGGCAGTCGAAGGACCGTGCGAGGGCCGAAATGCTCGAGAGCCTCGATCAAGACCCGTGGGGGAGACCATACAAGGCGGCGCGCGCAAAGCTGCGCCCCATTGGTCCCCCACTCACAGAGACTCTCGAGCCGGCTTTGTTGGAACAGGTAGTTCAGGCTTTGTTTCCGACTCGCCATGAGGACTTCGTTCCTCCAGCGATGGTTCCACCGCGTGGTGTCGTCCCTCCTCTGGAGGATGAATTTCCCCCCCTCGTCTCTACTGAAGAGTACGAGGCGGTGCAGCTTCGGCTTCGAGGGAAAAATACTGCCCCAGGGCCCGATGGCGTGCCGGCCAGGATTGTGGCAATTGCGGCCGAAGAGATGAAAGGTAATTTCAGGAACCTCTTCGATCGGTGTTTTCGGGAGGGAAGGTTCCCTGAAATCTGGAAGGAGGGGCAATTGTGCCTCCTCCAAAAGCCTGGGCGTCCGGCTGATTCCCCGTTGGCGTACCGGCCAATAATTCTGCTCGACGAGGTGGGGAAGATGTTCGAGAAGATGGTGTCATCTCGCCTTGTTGAGCATCTTGATAATGTTGGTGTCAATTTGTCGGACGCCCAATTTGGTTTTCGGTCAGGGAGGTCTACAGTCGATGCCCTGACCCGCCTCCGGGAGTTAGTCCTAGAAGCCGAAGAACGGGGTGAGGGAGTAATTGCGATATCATTTGATATTCGCAACGCATTCAATTCCCTCCCCCACGCGACAATTCTTGAAGCTCTACGGTACTTTCAGGTCCCAAGGTACCTCCAGGTTCTAATTGAAGATTATTTAAACAACCGGACGGTTGTATTCGTAAACAGTAAGGGTGAAGTGGTGCGATATTCCGTCGAGTCCGGAGTTCCACAAGGGTCGGTTTTGGGTCCACTCTTGTGGAACATTGCCTATGACTGGCTCCTCCGAGGTGTCCTTCTCCCGGGCATGGATGTCATATGTTACGCAGATGACACCCTCGTTACCGCCCGGGGGAAGACTTTCAGGGATGCGGCCATTTTGGCCTCAGTCGGAGGAGACCTAGTCGTAGAGAGGATCCGAAGGCTCGGACTCGCCGTTGCGCTTGAAAAAACCGAGGCCATATATTTCCATGGACCTCGGCAAAGACGAATACCGCCGGATGCGCACCTCAATGTCGGAGGGGTAAGAACGCCCGTGAAGGCCGAGATGAAATATCTCGGCCTTATCTTAGATACCCGGTGGCAGTTTGGTCCTCACTTTCGCTGGCTGTCATCGAGGCTGTTAAAGGCGGCGGGCAGCCTCAGATGGCTGATGCCCAACCTAGGTGGTCCAGGTTCCAGGTGCCGGAATCTCTATTCCGGCATCCTGAAGAGCATGGCCCTGTACGGCGCACCCATTTGGGCAGAGGCCCTCTGCCGAAGGGAGAACGTCCGCCTTCTACGGGCGCCTCAGCGCGCAATCGCTCAGCGGGTCGCAAGATCCTACCGCACTGTAGGATTTTCTGCCGCCTGTGCGCTGGCGGGCACAGCGCCATGGGAGCTAGAGGCGGGGGTGCTGGCGGCCGTGTATCGGTGGACGGCTGCCAAGAAAGCGGCGCGGGAGCCGTTTTGCCCCACTGAGCGGGAGGCTGTCCGCAAAGAGGCCCATGAGAGTCTTGTCCGGCTCTGGGCCTCAGACCTGGTCCATGCGGAATTTGGCCGACGAACTTTGGACGCGCTCGCCCCAGTACTAGACCGGTGACTTGAGCGGCCGCATGGCTCCCTCTCCTTTAGGATGGCGCAGGTAATGACCGGGCATGGCAGTTTCGGGTCATTCCTGCATCGCATCCGTCGAGAGGGGGCCCCTTCCTGCCATGAGTGCGGTGCAGCGGAGGATACGGCACATCACACCCTTGCGGTGTGCCAAAAGTGGGCTCCGCAGCGCAACGCACTGGTGGCGAAGGTGGGTCCGGACCTTGCTCTCCCCAGCATAGTTCTGGCTATGTTGGTGAGTAAGGATGCCTGGAAAGCCTTCGCCACTTTTTGCGAGGAGGTCATGGCAGGTAAGGAAGCGGCGGAGCGCGCGCGGGAGCAAGACCCGTCTGCTGGCGCGCTCCGAAGGGCGAGGAGAGGGGGGAGACGGCGAACTGTTGCCCGTCGTCTCCCTCCTCACCCTGTAGGAGGCCAGTCGGTGTATGGTACGGGGGTGCCAGCGCCGACATTGCACCAGCCTCCACCACTGCCTGTTAGAGACGGCTCGACGCTCTCGGCTGTCCCTATCGTCCCCCCCAGCCCATCCGGGGGGGGCAGTGTCCCGCCCGCCGTGTAGGCGGGTTCCGTCCGGGGAGGACCGCGTAGAAGGTTTCGAGCCGCTTACCGTGGTTCCTCCCCACTATGGACGATGAGGGAGCGTCGCAGGGGTTTTAGTGGGTATGCCTCTGGGTAGCTTCTTCTGTGAAGCATCCCAGACGGAGAGCCCCACATACCCCGTCCGTCCCCCGACGGCGGATATGCAAAAGGCTGCATTTCCCCTGCGATACCAAAAAAAAAAAAAAAAAAAAAAAAAAAAAAAAAAAAAAAAAAAAAAAAAAAAAAAATTACAATAAGTGCTATAATAGAAATTAAAGGAGAATGACCGGTTCTGGACCAAATGCTGCCCAAGCATGGGAACACTTTAATTTGTTTCCTTACATGAATAGTTATAAAAAAAATATATAATAAAAAAAAATCCTGCCACGGATTTATCTATACTAATATTATAAAGAGGAAAGATTTGTTTGTTTTTGTTTGAATTGAATAGGCTCCGAAACTACTGAACCAATTTGGATAATTCTTTCACTGTTGGATAGCTACACTATCCCCGATGAACATAGGGTACTTTTGATCCCGGGAATGTGGGGGGAAGAGGGGGATATTTGAAAAAAGAAATTACGCGCGGGTGAAACCGGAAGCGGCGGAAGGCTATGCACCATAACCGCAGGCTAACTAAACCTACTGCGGCCGTGTGTGGGCCTCGAGACTAAAGCGTCCACTACCCACTAAACTCCCCCGGTTTCTCCTTCACAACCGACGAGCCGGTGCCAGCCTGGTGGCTATTGACCAGCCCATGATTGATAGTAGTGGCCTTGCTTTTTGCGCCGGGGATCGTGATGTCATGTTTGTGATACCTTTTTTTGCGTCAGGAAATGCTGTTACGCACCGGCCCGGCGTCCCTGACAAAACGGACGCCGGACCCCCCCTGCTAAAGCCGGGGGTCACTCAGGTCAGGGACGGAGGTTCGTCCCGAGCGGTGTGTCGGACTCGCACTTCGGCCCTACCGACTAAAACCTGACGATAAACCTCTCAGCGCTGTGAGGGGGAATTCTTTCACTGTTGAATAGCTACACTATCCCCGGTGAACATGGTACTTTTGGAGGAGAGATCCCGGGAATGTGGAGGGAAGGGGGGGGGGGATAGTTGAAAAAAGAAATAACGCGCTGGTGAAACCGCGGGCGGAAGGCTATATACATACGAGAAACGCGAAAGTTTGTAAGTATGGATGGATGGGCGTTTGTTACTCTTTCACGTAAAAAATAAGTTCACGCGGGCGAAGCCGCGAGCGGAAGGCTAGTAAATAAATAAATCCTGGACCACTCACACCAATTATTTAGTCCTATACAGAGCATTGCTCGTATTACAGGGATCAAAATAACGGATTAGTGCCTAGTTTGGTTTTTGGGGTGGGCTAGGCATCAAGACGTTGTGAGACGCTCTGCATTATTTTTAGATACAATAATCTTAGACTTACCTAGACGACATGTTAGAGCCTACATGAGGTATTATAACATAGGGTAATTATCATTTTTGTTATGTTTATCATCTCTGAAAAACCAATTTTTTTTTTCAAATAAATCCATTGTTTATATTATACATTCTTTTATTTTCAAAATAAGCTGTTGGTTATGATTTTTGTTAATGTAAGACCTCTACATTCAATTTTTTTTTTCTTAAAACTCCTGGGATAGATTTTGAAGCGCTTTGAGTTATAGAATAGTATTAATCTAAGGAACATTGTGCACTATGTCTCAATGTTGGGCGGCACTTAGTCCAACGTCCATACATAGATGGTCAATGTCCTTTTACAGTATGACAGGTAGGGTTGCCATACTTGCCATCTCTAAAATTTGGAAAACAGGACAAGAAGCGTGTAAACCCCGGATTTTAGAGTCCGAAAGCCGGACATGTCAACAAGATCTTTTAAAAATATTCAATGTAATAAAAAACAGTTGAAAATATCATAAATCACCTTTTTTTTAAAACTCGGTCTACAAAATGAAACCTTCCCCGGACGCTCCCCGGATGCCCTCTAAACTAGGACAAATCCGAGGAAACCCGGACGGATGGCAACCCTAATGACAGGAAATGCGAGGGACATATCGCACACCCGGTAAAAAACTGTCATAACATAAAAACAGGCAAATCTGGTAGAGTCATTTTGTTACTAAATAATAATTGACGACATAATCGCACACCCGCTAAAAAACTGTCATAGCGTAGAGGCAAGGCGGGTCTCACTTTTTTCAGTAAAATAATATTTTTATAATCTCACTTTTTGCAGTAAAATACTATTTTTCTGCAAGGGGTGAGATTTGCCTGTTTTTGTGTTATGACAGTTTTTTACCGGGTGTGCGATATGTAAACCCCAAATAGTTCATGCTTCCATATAACAAAATAAGTTTAAATCAAAATCAAAATCAAAAATCAAAATATTCTTTATTCATGTAAACTTGTATCAAGTATTTATGAATCGTCAATTACAGAGTGACTCTACCACCGGTATCGGAATGCAGTCATCTGTCGAGAAGAACCGGCAAGAAACTCGACAGTTACTCTTTTTAATCGCCAAAGAAATGTATACAACAATGAAAATAAATCTATCTATACTAAGCCATACAGTTTTTCGTGTGAATGTAGAAATAATAATAATAATAAAGAAAAAAAAAATTATAACTGTAGGACGTAGTGTAGATATAACAACAACATGAACAACAATGACAACAGATTAAAATACAGTTTGCGCTGACAGGGAGCGAAGCATTCCTACTACCAGTATCTACAGATCTCCATCACTAAGAAAATCTTCAATTTTATAGTAACCTTTTTTCATCAGACGGGTCTTGATCCACGACTTAAATTGATTTATGGGTAAGCTAACAACATCCATTGGCAATTTATTATACATTGTAATACTTAATCCTTTAAAAGAATTTCCAATCCTTTGAAGCCTAATATTTGGAATAGCAAGCCTATGTTTATTTCTTGTGTTAAATTGATGACAATCTGATTTCTTTGAAAAATTTTGTATGTTCTTTTGTACATACATAACACAATCCAGTATATATTGTGATGGCACAGTTAATATATTTATTTCCCGGAATAATTCTCTTAACGAGTCACGGGTTTTGAGGCCATAGATAGCGCGGATGGCTCTCTTTTGCAAAATAAATATATTGTTTATGTCAGCGGCAGATCCCCATAAGAGCAGCCCATATGACATAATACTGTGGAAGTAACTGAAATAAACTAGTCTCGCCGTTTCCACATCAGTCAGATTTCTTATTTTTCTGACAGCATATGCGGCTGAGCTAAGTCTTTTGGCAAGAGCAGTTACATGAGGCCCCCACTGCAATTTAGAGTCGAGGGTTATCCCCAGAAACACTGTTGAATTGACAATTTCAATGAGTTCTCCATTTACAGTGATCTCAGGAACCACCTGTCGCACATTCGGCATTGTGAATTTAACACATTTCGTTTTATTGGTGTTCAATAACAAATTGTTAACAGTAAACCAGTGTAAAGTTTGTGAGACAGCATTACTCACATCGTCAAATGATTGTTTTCGTCTGTCAACTTTAAATATAAGGGAGGTATCATCAGCGAATAACACTGTGTCACACAGGTTTTCTGTATAATATGGAAGATCATTAATATAAATTAAAAAGAACAAAGGTCCTAGTATTGAGCCTTGAGGGACCCCCAACAGTAAAGGGGCTCCTTTGGAATCAATACCATTCACGTTTACCTTCTGGATTCTGTCAGATAGGTACGACCTTATAAGACTTAACGCGTTGGCAGAGATGCCATAATGCCGCAACTTCATCAACAATGTCTCGTGATCAACACAGTCGAAAGCTTTAGACAGATCGCAGAATATACCTATAGCATCTTGCTTATTATCCCAGGCATCAAAAATATGTTTGATGAGTGCTATACCTGCATCTGTAGTAGACTTGCCTCTAGTGAACCCAAACTGATTACTATGTAATAAATTATTTACTTTAAAATGAGAAAGCAATTGAGAATAAATAAGCTTTTCAAATATTTTACTTAATGTTGGGAGAATCGATATTGGTCTAAAATTGGATGGGTCACTTTTTTCGCCTGATTTGAATAATGGTATTATTTTACTGTGCTTCATTAAATCTGGAAATTCACCATCATCCACGCATTGATTAAAAATAATAGCTAAATGAGGTGCAATAGAATGGATTATATTTTTTAATATATCCATTGAGATTCCCCATAGATCTTCGGTTCTTTTCATGTTCAGTTCTTTGAAAGTTTTATAAATTACTTCAGGACTGACATGGGTAAATTTAAAGGATGTTACACACTCATCCACATGAGATTTGAGGAGGGAGTTGGCAAGATGTGGGCTAGAATTTAATTGACAAGTAGTTTTGACTGCAATGTTAGAGAAAAACGATTCAAATGCATTCGCCACATTAGCATTAGAATCATGAATAATACCGTCAATATTTAAAGAGATCTTGCTAGTTTGTGTTTTATTTTTACAAGTCTCTTTATTAATGATTTTCCACGTAGCTTTGCTTTTGTTAGTGGCTTTCGATATTTTATCTTTTAAGTAATTTGATTTTGCTACTGCACATACTTTTTTAAATAATTTAGAATATTTTCGTACATATTCTACAGTAGCAGGGTTATTTGACTGTGTTTTCATTTCATATAATTCAAATAACCTTCTTCTACTTTTGTAAATTCCCGTGGTAGCCCAGGCACTAAAGTTAGTCTTATTACTATCGATTTTAATAGTTTTTTTAGTAAATACAGATCTAAATTCTTTTTCTACAATATCAAATAATTTTTCATACTGTTTGTGTCCATCGGCACCACTAAAATCTGTCATGGACAATTTATTGTCTATACGCTCCTTAAATAGATTTCTGCGGTGTACTGTAATAGGCCTACAAACAATAGTCGACGGAGAACGAGCAAGAGGGCACTCAAACACTGCCAACTGTCCGCTGTGATCAGAATTTATAAAATTTATAATACTTTTTTTATTTACACTGTCATTGCAAAAAATATTATCCAAACACGTAGCTGAGGTAGCTGTTATTCGCGTGGGTTCATTAAAAAGTGGATATAAATCAAAAGATTGGAAAAGATTAAGAAATCTACTAGAGTTTTGTACATCTAAAATATTAACATTAAAATCACCACACACTATAACTTTTTTATTGGTGGTACATAACTTTCTTAAGACATCTTCCATAACAGACTCAAATTCATTATAATTAGCAGATGGAGGTCTATAAACACAGGCAATAATATGCCGCTCTAACTCTGCACACGCTATCTCAATAGTTCGCTCAACTGAGGCAGACACAATATCTTTACGTTCTTTAAATTCAATTGAGCTTTTTAGTAATATAAGTGACCCACCTCTAATGGCCGTGCCTCTGGTAAACGAACTAGCGAGTTTGTAATCATTTATACTTATAATTAACTCATGTTGCTTTAACCAGTGTTCAGTAACACAAAACACATGAATATTCCCATCATTTAAAAATAATTCAAGTTCCAGCTCTTTTCCAGAGACACCCTGTATATTCTGATGAATAACATTTAAATAATTTTGATTTTCCTTAATTACTAATTTGCAAGAGTTATCCTCTATTGTCTTGGACTTAAATTTAAATGATTAATTGGAATGGATTCCAATGTCTTATTAAAAATGTCCTTAATATTAAATGCTAACAAATTAGCTAATTCAATTTTTATTTTATAAGGCAAATAAAAACTTTTGCCAGTCACAATAAAATTAAAATTAATAAATTTGTTTGTGTCAAAAAACACAAATTTGTCACTATGACATGTACAATTGTATAAAGAAGTATTCAATATGTGAATACTGTTATTTTGATTATTTGTGTAACACCTGGAAAAGGGAAAACCACACAAAATAACTTTCTTTACATTAATTTGATCCAATACTGAAAGTGACTTTATAATCTCCCTTTTACAGGTGTTCAGTCCGTTACCCATCATTAATACAATGATGGAGTTCTCATTTAAATTACAATGTAATATCCTCTCAATTATTTGACTAAGAGGAGCACCTGGCAAACAATAGTTGATAACATTTCCATTTATCCTATACTTGAGAAGAGGCCCATAGCCAACCCCGAACCCATCAGAAAAAAGGTAAACATCCTCTTTTTTATCTGATGATGATACAATGTATTTGGATAAGTCACTTGTGTCAATTACATTTAAAGGTGACTGTGAGCTATCAGTGCTGTCACCCTGGTGCTGCTCAGTGGGACCTGCACTTATGTAGCTACACTGGCTTATTAGTTTATCTACTGTATTATTATGCTCACTGATTTGAGCCTGTGCAGCCACATATTTGCACGTCACACCCTCTAAGGATTTCTGCAGACTTTTAATCTCATCCTGAAGCTCCTGGGTTTCAATTTCATGCCGTGCCCTACTTTCGTCCAATTTTTTGCTAAATAGCTCCAAACTATCTAATAAATCTACACGTTGTTTTCTTAATACAATATTGTTAAAAAAACATTTTTGTTTCTTTATCAATTTGTTTGTTTTCGTTATAAATTTGTTTATTTTACAATATTTCTTAATTTTATTTTTACTTATAGGCTTAATAACTCTATTTTCTACTAACACTGAGCACTGGTTTTCAATGACACTATGTCCACTAGGCGACTGGAGCAGCTCCTCGTAGAGGCTGTGGGTGTGAAGTGTCGACTGACACAGCCTATCCTCTTCATATGATTGTAGTTTTTTATTTGCATCACGCAGGTCAACCTCGAGCTCATGGATCCGTGTCAGAGCCCGTTCATAGGTATCACTGCACTCGTCAAAGTTTTTCAATGTCCCGAGTAGCTGGTCCCGTTCACCAAGAGTGTCCATATGCAATGCATGAAGTTCAACCAGTTGAGACTTCAGTGAGGAATTGTGATGTATTATTTTCAATGCTTCCTTTTCATTGTCAACATTTTCCTGTAGGAGTTGGCTATTTTCCCTCTTTAGTTCAACGATTTCATGCAGTGCCCGTCTTAATTTTAATTCCAGGTCTTGGGATGTGGCCTTCCTGGTCATCATCTTAAAGGATGTAGGTACTGGTTTCTGGAAAAATAAATTATAAAGTGTACAACAACTGTATTGAACTAAGATTGTACCGGTTTGGGCTGCTTAATATATTTTTATTTACAGCTTAATTAATATAAATACTATAAATTTTGGTATTTTTAAATAAATTATGACTGAAAAAAGTTACTTATTTACCAAAAGAGGGTAGGACTAACAAAATATATAAAATGACCAAGTTTTTTTGGAAAAAATAAATATGAAATAAATTTTGTCAGGTGTACAGTGTGTGTTTTTGGCCAAATGGTTGCTCAACATCCACAGAACTTCATGTGAAGTATTGGGAGTCACAACACAGGCACAGGTGTTCTAGAATTTGACAAATCTCTTGTTTAAGAGTCGCCAAATTCAAATATTTGTAATGTGTAGTGTTTCTGTAGAGACTTTCGAGTGTATTGAATGTGTGAAATTATTAACTTGTGTCTTGGGTCAGTGTAAAAAAGTTTAGAAGTTTTTTATAACCTATGATTTTGAAAATTTATGTAACGGTACAATGATATTATACTACTAATAAACAGTTCTCCTTTCTAGTAATGAGTAAAAAGCGTAAAATATAAAAGCAATACTCCCCCGGTAAATCCGTTGTCGATTTGAAGTTGTTATGTTGTATTATACACTTTGACAGCCGGCCGGTGAAAACAAGTCGATTTACAATACTTGTTAATTCAATAGGTACTGAGCTGATAACACTTATCCTGGATATTTGTCCACTTATTTCACTAAATATACGTAACTAAATACATTTTAGCACTTATTTCCTATTAAAATACAATAAATTAATATCAGCTGACGGTTTGACGTCTGTCTTTTAGGGTGGCCATAGCCAAAAAAAAAAGATCCAAGAAAGAACCAAATAAAAAAATCAAAAAAAAACTCTGGTAAATATCTGTCAATAACCTTAGTCGAAACCTGAAAATCCGCGTAACATGCGGGCACTCTTCCCTTCACAGTACCTATTTCGTGCACTCGTTCAAGTACCTACGACTCAAATTGTACGCGAGTTTGGGGCGTAACCGGCCGCTCAGCACACGGGATTTTTAGGTAGTTCATGCATACATGAATTATTAGGATAGTTATTAAAAAAATTAAGGATATATTTTTAATAGCGAATTGGACTCTAAATCGGATTCTGAACACTCTCCTTAAATATGTCCGTAGGGTTCGCTGTGTACGTGTATAATTAACAACAACACTAAAAATAAAACAAAAATCTAACGGCAAATTGAATCTGTAAGAGGCTTTGGTCATCCCACTTTGGTACCTACTCAACAAAAACACCAACGCGATGATTAAAAAAATAATAATTTAAGGTGGCAGAAAGTGATTAAGTCCTTCAAAAGCGCCGATCTCACGAAATCGAACAGACTATTATTAGGAATGCTCCTAATACGAGTACGGGGCAAGAACTCCAATGTCACGACGAAGGTCACTTCCCTCCGCTCGTTAGCCGGTCTGATAGTTTAAACAATGTGTTGTTCACCATTGTGTTTTAAATGAAAAAAAAGCAACGAATCAGCCAAAGACTTCTTTAATTATAGCAGTTTTTACAAAGCTACATTACTTTGATACATTGACTGTTTTTGTCGATTACATTTTTGGCCCATTAGGAAATAAGTCACGAAATAATCCATTCAAATATTGTAGGTATACTTATTTGTGCGAAAGCTTAGATACTTTTCGTCAGCTTAACAAAGTTCTGTATGTACACGCCTAAACCATTGAAACGATTTTAATGTAGGTAATTCGGTACCGCTAACAGCAAAAGAAGATGATCAAAGTTTAAGACTAATAAATGCAGTCACGTCAGAACTGTGTGGTGTCAAGAAAGATAATTTTAAAGTAATTAAGTGATTGTCTCGTATATTATTAAAAACTAAATCATTTTTTGACTTTTTAGCACTAATGTGAATTTCGTTTACAACTTTAGGAGTCAATGTTGATCAGGCATAGTTAATGATTGGTATAATAAATCACTTACAGTTGGCGCGCGAGTTCATGGCTATCGGGGACTGAATAGAAAAAGCGTTTATGAAACTAATAGTTGACTTACTAAAAAGTTGCAAAAAATATGGGATAGATATGGTTGACCTAATAGGTAATAATACCTCTCGAAATCGATATTAGTATAATTAGGTTAAGAAAACAGCACTACCGCATTCTTCAGGATGGCCATGAACTCGCGCGCGTAGGTACCTACTGTACTTAAAGTAATCATTTTGACACCACGCGCAGTTCTGACGCGGATCCTTCTTTAGTATTCAACTTCTGACTTTGATCATTGATGGTCTATTTTTGCTGTTGACTGTACACTGTAGGCAGGCATGGACTAGAACTTGAGAAAGTTATAGGCTATTTTTTTATCCCGGGATAAATCCCAGTTACCATAGAAGAATATAAATATTTCTATTCGACTTTACATTACGATTAAAGTAAAAGGAAACTCCAAGGATTATTATTAATAAAACAACGCTTAATCAATTTAATAAACATTTACTACACTGGTCAACAAAATTTAAACTTTTTTTTGTCACATGAAAACTTATATCAAATTTTAAATCTACTAAGGCCACCAAACACTAATATGCGGATGAAAAAAATTTGACACGTCAGGTTTCCTTGTGACAACAAAACATATATTTTCGTAAAAAAGTACACCCATCAGCTACATTTAGAGATATTTTTGCCTAATATTGAATAAAAACTTGTGATTTTCGTGAATAGTTGGCTTATGAAAGGTCTTTGCTAAGTCGCCAACAATAATCTGCTGGCGTTCCTGGACTTCGTTTCCCTTGATAGCCCTTCTTCATTAAGGAAATGACCTGATGGAACCTCTCGCCATGTTCGTCACTCCCAACACCCAAATTTTCCCGAAAGAAGTCCAGATGAGATTCCAGCATAATGTTTTTGAAGACATTATTACATCCCAAAGCTTTCTAAGACATTAAAAGTTCATTTATTAAGTCTTTACAATTTTCCGATCTATGTTTTCCTTTAAAATTTTGGACAACGTTCACAAAGCATTTCCAGGCGAGTTTTTTCTGATCATTCAGTTCTTCTTCAGAGGTTTTATCCTTTATCAGTTGCCGTATTTGTGGACCTACAAATATTCGCTCATTAATATTTGCCTCGCTGAATTTAGGGAATTTCTCTTTTAGATATACAAATCCTCCTGCAGTTTAGGAATAGCTTACTAAAAAAAAAAATTGGCCGATCTTTAAGTGCAACGGTGGTAAAAGTATGTCATCAGGGTTCAATTAAGGGTCATTTTTAAATTTTTTATGGCGAGGAGTATGTGATTTCCAAAATAGCCTGTCTAAACAGTAATGTTCAATTAGTCATGTGATATTTCCACGCTAGATGTAATAGTTAATTCTCCACACACATAAGACAAACTGTCAGGGTTGTTAAAGCACTTTCGTGGCATTTTTACGATGTAACCAACGTAATAAAATGTAAGTTAGTCGAATGCAATAGTTATACAGTCCCCAAATGAAGTTATTCTAAAGTAAGACGTATATGACGTCAGAAAACAATATCTAGCTGTCACAAAAAAACTGGACGTGATTGATACAAAATTATTATATATTGTTAATGAGGGTACATCAACATATACAAAAATCATCACAAAGTTCTTGTGACAAAAACAGTGTTGACCAGTGCTATTAATAAATATCCTCGTTTGAGACAAAGTTTGTACAATATTAGTATGTACCTATACTACCCATACATGCATTTTGTTTGCATGGCTTGATTATGTTGCTTATCTAGCTTTTTTATCGGCTTGATAATTCTAATGGTGACAAAGATAATAATTTAACGAAAAGCTAAAGTTGAAAGGACATGCCGGCAGTTTAGGGCGCTTATATAATTATACTAAATAGATATTTTGGTTCTATAGGTATATAACCGGTTTGCTATATTTCCCTTTCACTTGTTTGGTTTACAAAACAGAGCACGATATTTTTTATGAGCATGATAATATAATATCGCTCATCTAGTACTACAAAGACAGAATTGTCAAAATTTCAAAAATGAGTTAATGATGCCAAAATGGTCAATACGTTTGTTTGTTGTGTTTTTTTAATACTTAGGTACCCTTGAGATTTTTACCCTGGTGATATTATACTCTAGTTATACAATCAAACATCCAAAATGTCCTAGTTACAGTTTCAAATAATATAAAATGAAATAATGAAACCAAAAGAACTCAAAAAAAACTTTAAATCGCCGTCCTGTAAAATTTGCAAAATGACAGTTACGTCTTTGTAGTATTAGATGAGCGATATGTCTATCGTCAAACTTATCTAGCAGTTTTTTTGTTGTCATAAAATTTTATTTAGTACTCACCGTTAATTATAAATCCATAAATAGTTATAGGGACTGCACACGTCTGTTTCGCACAAAATTATCGACTGAGTGTTGCGTTACCGGTCGAAAACGCCGCTATATATCAGAGGATAAATTTGCGATTTCTGCGATCTTATCTCGCTATAAACAGACTGGACTCAAGTGGCTCATAGTATACTAAGCATACAGCAAACCCAGAAGACTGCGATAAAAATCAATAAAATTCGGAAATATTTCCGAACTGATAGCGAATTTCGAAGAAACGAAATGTTATGCCGGATGCGAGCTCAAGTGGCAATAAGCTGGCTATAGGCATTGTATAATAATGAGTACAAGGTATCAACCGTTGAACTGACAACCGTTGGGGAAAAAAGGTTCTAGGGTGGAGACCATGTCTCGGTAAACGTATCGGTAGGAGGGCCTTAGGTCAGGTGGAGTGACGATTTGCGCAATCTGGCTGGCAGGAGCTGGATTTTAGCCGAGGATTGAGCAAAGTGGCGAGCGTTTGAGGAGGCCTATGCCACTGCGACAGGCTGATAAAGATGATGATGTTATGAACATTTTTGCTGATCTTAATTAGGAAGGAAACTACTCGTACGTTGTAGTCCTTAGTCACGATGATATTTCGGATAATTTATTTGTTGAATAGAATTTCTAGCGCTTTTAATGTAATAAAAGCTTTCGAAATATTGTAAAATATACGTCGCATTACTTGCATTGTTTGATACTTCTATTAGATAAAGAAAAAAATACCACCAATGATAGTCTTATCTTTAAATAATCCTCCGAAAAAAAATAACATAAAATAAGAGTCAATACACTACGCAGTACGCTGTTATCCGAGTTACTGTGGCAAGTGCCAATGACGATTTGCAGTCAAAGATTAGTCAGTGTTTGAACAAAATCGATAATACCCGGAACCTAGCCTTTCCTGTTAACGATTGTAGTCATAGTGCTTCCAAGTTAGAGGTATTTTGAGGTACTCAGCTGCGCAAACCTTTTTTCAGAATTACTGAGAGGCAATAGACCGGTAATAGAAATTCGAAGAATTTTTTTGGTTATCTTTATCGATTTTGTTTTCGTTTCGGTTACGTTGAGATAGTTTACACTTTAATTCCTCTTGAGAGTTGAGTTTAAAATAAACACAATAGGTTACAATAATATTTTATACAAACAAAGATTTTATACGAAAACAGTATCCCTGCTCTCCACACTAGGATTCCCTGTGTTGTGGAGATCAGACGTTTTGATGTTAGTTAAATATTGCGCAATGCTTTCTTGTGTAGTTAGCAAAAGATTGGGCCGTGACCAAGCCGTGACTATTTAGTTGAGGTAGATACGTGCAAGATTGGGGGTCACCTAGTTTCTCGGGTGTCCCTCCCTGGCGCCACCCCGGCCTACCGCATCAGACCGGGGTACCCGAGGTCGGGCTGGTCAATAGCCACAAGGCTGGCACCGGTTCTCGTCCTGATCGGGCAAAAAAGGGAAACTGGGGTAGTGGGACGAACGCCTTTAGTCCCGAGCCCCACACACGGCCGCAGGCGTCGCTAGCCTGCAGTTAAGCCACGGAAATGTGTTCTCCTCCGCTAAAAAAAAGATACACGCAAGATAGTCAGTGACGACTTAGTTGAGATAGGTCCGTGCCTTCCTTACTAACTGAAGACGTACAACTAGGTACTATGTGGTCTACGCGTACAAATGCTCCTTGGTGTCGATCTTTCTCCGATCATTTTGTTCTGAACGAGTCAGAGTAGACTTGCACCATGATCCAAGATTTGGCAAGTTCAGTTATTACATTGGAGTGACTGTCATGTGCTCGTAAAGAGAACCAGGTCATGGATCATGTTTAAACAGCCATTCGACGGTGCAATTTCCCATGGATTAGATAAACCCAGATTTAAACTCTCGACTTGATCCATAGGAAGTGGCTTTGAAACCACTCAGCTACCAAGCCGTAAAAAAATAGATCATCAATATTCAATAGGTGTTTTAATCGAAATGATGGTGCTTGAAATCTAGACAATGATCCATAACTCTACTGTTGAATTTTGGTTTATGGATTATTTGCTGAAAGCTGCTGCCATATGTTTTGTTAAATTGTCTTTTTATGTTTTTGTGAGGCTGGCAAACGAGTAATTATGACACCCGATGGTAAGCAATCACAACCGTGACCGTAAACACTGGTCAAAAGGGTCACATGTGTCTTACCCGCGCTTCTAATGGAAAATGTAGAGAGGCGAAGGATTAGGGAAAATTAGGATGGGGAGAAGGGAAGAAAGCAAAGCGCATTAGTAAAACTTTACTCATGTGTCGGTCTTATGTACAAGGGACTACTTTCCCGGTTGAGCCGACCCATTCCGACTCAATTTGATCTTTTGTTTTACACATCATCAGTTGGCAGACAGACGCGCTGCCCACCTGATGGTAAGCGGCCACTGCAGTCTATTCCATTGAGGGACACTTCACCTGGAAGCGTCGCTCAATGTGCTGCCAGACTGTAGGCTCCTCTGATCTTCCAGCCTTTAATTTCGAGTACTGGCTCCCGCATTAATATTGCCGGAACACAGCCAGAGCTATTATGACGGCAAATGTCACCTGTCATAGCTAGTTAGTTGGAATCTGAAAAAGTCCTAACACCAACCAGACCCAAGGCGGGAATCGAACCCACGACCTCCGGGTTTTATGCCCGAGCGGCTTAACCACTGTTCCACGGAGGCGGTCAAAGTACTGTCTGCACCATGGCTCTACCGCACCTATGTTAATGAGAGCACATAAAATAAAACGCTTGTAGTTTAGATAAGCCTACATTATGAAAGTGCATTACAAAGTAGATACATTACGCGGCGGCGTGTATGAAAAAACCGATTATCATTTGATGAAAAAAAAAACCGACAGTAAAAATGACGCTATCAGGTGGATAAATTATAATTTCTTTCATATAGATTTCAACGAAGCAACCACATACATAGGTACATTATTTAAATACTAGAAACACCTGGATTCCAGAATCACCTAGCGGATTTGATGTATTATTAATGCTTTAATAGTTATTTATGTGACTGTTGCATAATGAGGGTCATTAAAATACGAATGTGGTTTTATGAAACGAACGAAGTGAGTTTCATAAAAGGATCACATGAGTATTTTAATGCCTAATTATGTATAGTCGCATACATAACTTTATCTTCATTCATACGATAAATGTCTACGAGTATTTTAAAGTCAGGATCGATGTGAAACCGCGTGGAATATAATCTGTAGTACCAGGAGAGCAGAGAAGAACAAGAAGCTAGGCTAGCTCGCGTCTTTCAAACTCTTTGATTTAATGAATAGTTACGCTGCGGTTATGCTCTCCTGGTACCTTTGAAAATACATCAAGATGTTTTGCTTACGTATGTTAGCTTCAAATCCATTAATTTTTACTTTTTAAGAAGACGTTCGAAATTTGAACGTAATTAAAGTATCGGTTACCGATACTAAAATGTAAACATTACGATGCAGCCACAGATACTTATATCTAAATGTAGGGCGTTTGCTCATCGCTCCTGACTATAAAATAGACATATTATGGTATGGATGTAGATAAAAGTATATTTTTATACCAGAGATCGCGAGCTCGATCACCGCGATCTCTGGTACAAAAATGGACTTCTAAAGCATCAATTAGTATCGATACCCACACTGTACAGTGTACATACTTACTAAGTATTAATTATTTATGACAGTGTACAGACATTTGCATTTGTATCGATCTGGGTAAAATACATAAAATGTGGGTTTACCAAGGGTTTACACAAAAAAATCTCTCTATCTAGGTACTACTTATTTTAATGTAGACAAAAATATGTAAATATGTATTGTTTAGTATTGGTACTAATTGGGCTAAATAGCACTGTGTGAATAATATCCAAATGTCCGTCCCATGAGTGTTCGTCACCCATAGAGCCTACCACAGATAACATAATACTTACCACTACTAATAAAATTACTCATTGAAATATTTTTTGGAAATGTATTGTTTGTTTATTATCAGATAAATTTATCAATGATAACAACATTATTTTACAACTGCTGTATCGATTATTCTCTTCTTCGACTGCGAATATCAAACTGATAATGCGATGGTTGAACCTATTTGAAAATTGCTACACACTCAACAAATTGGCTGACTATACTTCTCTGCATTTTGACCTTATTACCGTCACCATTCCACCCTAACCTTTTTATTTTGTTTTCGCTGAAGGAAACGCCTTACGCGCCATCAACCTGCCGGCGCCCTAAAAAGGGCCCTACTCCACCCCCAGGATGAAGAGGGCGGGGTTTACCCTCTAAACCCCTCCGCGTTACTCCCTCGCTGCCTGAGTGATGGTGCCGTGGGACTCCGAGATCCATGGACTGCCACGACACCCCCGGCAAAGGCTGTGGAAATATTTTTTGAAGTGAAAACTTCTTTAGCGGCGTTGTGCACTTTTTTGTATGGGGAAAAAATGTTAAACTCGCGTCAGGATTTATGTGTCACGTGAATATACTCGTATGGAAAATTTGAAGTCCGGGCACGTGTTTTTTTCTGTTTTTTTGTTCAATTTGACAGCTCATTTATGCAAAGAAAAGTGCTTCTTATGTACAGTCAACAGCACATCACGGTTAACACTTGCAGTGCGATAATAGCACTTATGCCCCCGACTTAGGAGTGGTACCTACAAAGTCCAAAGTGTTACGTCTGACGTGCTTTTGACTGTACATCAGGAGTAGAGTAAATACTCAGTAAATAATTGTATCAATAAGAACCGGTTTTTTTTTTTCTTGAGTTTTATTCCTTTAGCGTAGGTATCACTGAGGTCAATTATAATACGCGCGGGTAGGTATATTTATCTTTGCATAAATGAACTGTCAAAATGTGACTTCTACTATTATAGCCGCAGTCATAGAAATATTATGTACTGAATTAGCTCAATGGCCGCAGTGCGGTCGCTTCCTATGCTACAAAGTGACCACAAAGACCATTGATAGTGTATTTAATTAAATACACTATCAATGACAATGACCTTAATTTGATATCCTACAAAATTCAAAAAACATTTAAAAAGTTTGGAATATCTTTATTCGCCGGAATATATAACAGTATTTTGTTGAAATTAACACTTCTCCGCAGTCTTTGGATCCGCTATGCTGCGGAGCACAAGCGGACCATGCATCAGGTCGTATGAAGTTGGAAATGCTGTCCGATTTCCTGCGACAAGAGGCTCGTTCTCACACGCAGTTTGGCTTGTTACCCCAAATTCCCAGTGAACATCCTCGAAAGCGACATTACTGTAACACCACTCGTGTTATTCACGATTCGGGAGTCTGTGGATTCTGTAAAGGGAATCATTTCTTGGCCGATTGCTCCAAATTCAAAAGTTTATCCGCAGATTCCATTATGCAATTAGTTGTAAATTCCAAACTTTGTTTTCGTTGTTTAGAAAATATTTGTCAATAAAAAAAGTATGTCATTGACGGTTGTCAATCATTTCATCATCGTTTATTGCATGGCGTTTCAGTGTCACAGCAAGGAGTTTCTGATCATGCCTAAAGACGAAAGTCTTCAATCAGTGCGTTCTACATATCATGACATACGGAGCCGAAACGTGGACACTTACGGCGCGGCTGGAAAAAGCTATGCTCGGCGTTTCTCTGCGGGATTGTATCCGAAATGAGGTGATTCGGCAGAGAACCAAAGTCACCGACATAGCTCGCCGGATTAGCCAGCTGAAGTGGCAGTGGGCTGACCATATCAGCCGTAGAACCGATAATCGTTGGGGTAAACGCAGGTGGATGCAGGTGGCCAAGGATCGATCAGCGTGGCGAGCATTTGGAGAGGCCTATGTCCAGCAGTGGACTATTACAGGCTTATGATGATGATGATGAATTTATTATTATTTCGATACTGAAATATATTTATGTATTTATGTATATTTATATATTATGTATAATATGTATGTCTAAGTATATGTGTATTTATTAGAGGAGTCTGGAGTCAAATATATTATATATAAATATTTTCTTTCTCTGTCTTGCACTGCCCTTTATTCTGTCAATCAATCTATTTTCATACTTTCCTCTTTCCTAAGGTTAACTGGAAGAGATCGCTGTTTAGCGATAAGTCCGCCTATATTGTACAGCTATTATATTATTATGTTACATGTTTGTCCTAAAGTGTTTTGTGCAATAAAGAGTATCTATCTATCTATCTATCTATAATTGGTCAGAGGTATGCTTCTGACCTATAGCGCGCAGGCGTGTCAAAGTTGTATTCTGCGCAGTCCCCACCCGATATTCAAGAAGTTTGCCGGTACCTGTAGCTACCTATTAATATTTATCTATTGTCCGGCAACTTTTATACAAGCTAAAGCTAAAGGGAAACGCCGAAAATAGGCCCAGAGTGCACAACATATTCAATTTCAGGAATGAAATCTAAATATTCGTACTTGATTTTTTCGCGTTTTTCTTTTTTCAGTAGAAGTCGGGAAAAACATTTATAAATTATTTAATATTTCAACGACTATGTATATCCTTTACATTTCACTACTGACGTATGTTTATACCGATCCGAAACTTACGTTTTTATATTGCGTTAATCGATATAGCGGAAAATATTTTATAAATTGTTATAAAATGTTATTAAAGACCAATTTATAAGTGTATATTTATTAATAATAATAAATTAGTATAAAACTACTTTTTGTAATTATTATTATTGCACACTATAAAATGTTTACCGCTATATCGAACAACGTAATTAATTTCGGACCAACCAACAAGAAGAATAAAAATAAATGATCAATGTCTGTCAATGTCAGTGGCCGATGCACACACCGTGCGGTTTCAAGAAAAAAGAAAAAAAAAGTATTGGTCCGAAATTAATTTACGTTTTTCGTTAAAGCGGTAAATATTTTATAGTGTTATTTATTAATTATTAATATTACAAAAAAGTAGTTTTAAAACAATTTCTCATTATTCATAAATATACATTTATTATTTGGTCTTTAATAATATTATTTAACACTTTATAAAATATTTACCGCTATTTCGAAAAACGTAATTAAAAATAAACTATTTCGGACCAATTTCTTATTTAATATCAAACATCAGAAGTGACATGTAAACATCATAATAAAGGAAAAATCGTTGAAATACTTAATTATTTATAAATGTTTTTCCCAACTTATACTGAAAAAAGGAGAAGACGACAAATCAAGTACGAATATTTAGATTTTATTCATGTGATTGAATATGTTGTGCACTCTGGGCCTAAGTTACTATGGCTTTCTGGCAATCCCCTTTAGGACTAGATGGCGTTGTGTCCTGTTTCACAAAACTAATGCCAGCAGACTTGATTATTTTTTCAATTATTGAAAAAATAATCTATTTTGCCGTAGGTAAGAGCCTTTTTAGGGTTCCGTAGCCAAATGGCAAAAAACGGAACCCTTATGGATTCGTCATGTCTGTCTGTCTGTCTGTCTGTCTGTCTGTCTGTCTGTCTGTCCGTCCGTATGTCACAGCCACTTTTTACCGAAACTATAAGAGCTATACTGTTGAAAATTAGTAAGTAGATGTATTCTGTGAACCGCATTAAGATTTTCATACAAAAATAGAAAAATAATAATAAATTTTGGGGGCTCTCCATACTTAGAACTGAAACTCAAAAAAAAATTTTTCATCCAATCCTTACGTGTGGGGTATCTATGGATAGGTCTTTTAAAATGATAATAAGGTTTTTTATATCATTTTTTTCTAAACTGAATAGTTTGCGCGAGAGACACTTCCAAAGTGGTAAAATGTTGGTTCCCCCCCCCTGTAACTTCTAAAATAAGAGAATGATAAATCTAAAAAAAATATATGATGTACATTATTATGCAAACTTCCATTGAAAATTGGTTTGAACGAGATCAAGTAATTAGTTTATAAATTTTTGGGGCTTCCCATACTTAGAACTGAAACCCAAAAAAAATTTTTTCTTCAAACCCTTACGTGTGGGGTATCTATAGATAGGTCTTTAAAAATGATAATAAGGTTTCTTACATCATTTTTTTCTAAACGGAATAGTTTGCGCGAGAGACACTTCCAAAGTGGTAAAATGTTGGTCACCCCCCCTCTAACTTCTAAAATAAGAGAACGATAAAACTAAAAAATATATATGATATACATTACCATGCAAACTTCCATTGAAAATTGGTTTGAACGAGATCAAGTAATTAGTTTTTTTTTTAAACGTCATAAATCGTAAACCGCAATTTTCCTCTCATTCAATCAACTCAAATATAAAAACGTCGATCAAACTAACAAAGAACTACAAGAACTTTTATATTATGATGATACTTGCTGCTACGGAACCCTTCATGGGCGAGTCCGACTCGCACTTGGCCGGTCTTTTATGTTTATGTTTTTTAATTTCTTTTTTGAATAAAAGAGTTTAAGAGCATGCTAGCTCATTAAATGTAGTAAATTCTTTGAGACCTTGTCGTCAATGTCAAAGACCTTTATACCCTACAGTGGGATATTAAGGGCATCAAAAACATTCGTTTTAATAAAATTAACCGTAAAACAATTAATATGCAAATCAGGAAAACTTAAGTATAAATACGATGTAAGCTGGAGCATTGTTATGATTTCATTCTTCACTGAAAACTAAATATCTACAATGCAAGGATCTAAATTCGGAATCTTCTTCATTATGATGGTGCTCATGGCAGTAAGTAAAACATTGTATCATTTTAAATAATCAACCAAGCTATCAAGTTTTTGTCTCCGTTTAGCTAAGGTATTTTTTTCATTTATTGACAGAACCAAAACAAAACAAGTTTACAATAAGCTTATTCTAAAAACACATTAAAATGAATTGTAAATCATTAAGGGGTAAAATTGACAATACCTGCCAAATGCGGATTAGTGTTCTCAATCCCGAGCTGTGTCCGAATAAACATGGAATAAACTGACACAAATTTTGCTCGACTCGAGAATTGAAAACCTCGAGATCAATTAAATCACTGGACCAACAAAGCAAAGGCGTTAGAAAAGAGACAAATACAGAATGCGTGTTTCTATATTCGTGTTATGTTATTATTTTCAACATGTGTGTTTACAATATTTTTGTTAATTGTTCGCAGGGCCTAATGGTGACGGTTTCTGCCTTCGCGCCCGCGCACAACATCCAAAAGCGCAACATCATCACGGCACCACCGTTCCCATGCCCTCCCGGAGAAAGGCGTGACTCTAACGGAAAATGTCGTCAAGTTATTTATTGATCCAGAAAAACATTCTAATACGAACACTTCTGGTGTTTGTATTTTTAAAAGAAAAGCCTTCGATAAAATAGGTAATCCATTGAAATAAAAGCATTATAAAAATTGTTTGTTTTTTACTGTGTTAGAATAAATTGGCAAAAATTGCGTACAATCTGCAAGTAAAAATTTCATACTGATCATTTTATCAATGTTTAGCTAACACGCAAACATAGGTGTAAATACCTGCGACAGCTGGTATCATCCCTCTTTTCTTGAAGGTCACTAGATCGATTCTTATCGGAATCACTGCTAATCCTTCTAGCCCCGGAACACCAGACACAATAGAAAATCTATTTTGGTAAAGGTAATTTATTCCAGAGCTTGGTTGTGAGCCTGCTCAGGGATCGATATGATCCTGTAGTGTATGAGTCACCTCACCCCCATTTTTGTAATGCCATTCCAGTGATGCTCCGTCCTTTGTGACGAGCGCTGTTCCTCGTGGCACGCCGGTGTAACACCCATGAAGACCGGTCGTTGTGTGCCGTGGACCTTCTGCGTGTGCCCTGGGACCAAGTCACTATTCTTAGTTCGCTGTCCGTGGACTTAATTAGGCGTTGCCGCTGCTTGCGAGGAGTGATGATAACCATACTTGCGTCAGAAGATTGCTGCTGTCCGATGTCGGGGTCACGTGTGACGTATCATGACGTCAACGAAAAGGGAAGATCTTCCTCCGAGCTAGGTGTCTGTGCTCGGGGACCACGGCCCGATGTACCGTCTTGGTGTGTTGTATATATGCTAGCCGAGAGAAAAAGTCTGCTACCGCGACGCAGGATCGAATATCTGATTGGCTGTCTCAGTGACGTGCGAGTGACGAGTCTTGAAGCCAATGTTTACACCTGCACTTTTCGCTGACTTGCAATTTTGCGTTGTTGTCGTCAGTCTGTCTTATGTAGCGCATTCCGCCACATCATACGCCCTCCTCTTTTTTTTAACAGGGATAAAGAAACTTAGTTTACACCATGATCAAACTGAAGGGTGTGTAATCGAGTTTTTCTTTTTAGTTAAATTCAGTATTACTTTCTAATAATTTTATTTCTTTCCAATTATTCTAAATACACCAATTTTCCTTTGCTGCACTTGTCAGCTACCTTTCAAATGAATTCTTTAGTGAAAAATAATTCGCTCGCTCTTGGTTGTACTAGCCAATCGCGACATCAAAATATTTTTACCAAAGTTTTCCCAATTTACTACATGCATACTTCACCAAAATACCTTTACATAATTATTAAACTTTGCATAAACGTCATTTAATTCGAAAAATAAATTAATTTGAAATGTGTTATCTGATTTCGATCCTCTCATTTAATTCATATTTTTTCATGAACGTCATTGTTATTCATACATAAATTTCAAACTACTTACTTACTTACTTCCAATACTTCATTTATTTACATTATGGTTGTACGAGTTACTTTCTCACAATTCTACTTGCATTTATTCGCCTTAATATTATAATGTCTTAAATGATGCGAGTAGTTTGATAATAACGCTCTATTGAATATTAATTTGTATGTAGGTAGGTATATTAACTACTTTGTTCTTAATTCAAATAATTACAAGTATGTTATTATAATAAATCAGTAAGCGTGTTAAATAAGTTAAACCAAGAACATTGGAGAGTGCATGACGATCTTTTTATAAGATGAAATTGTATTCTTGTTGGCCAAGTTTCATGTAACGCAGAATCTGACGCTACGCCAAACAAATGTAGGTAGGCTGCTTATGCGTGAATACCTTATTTATATGCTCAGGAATGTGTCGCTTACCAAATTGGAAATTCTCTATCTAGTTACCTCCTTGATGTTTCTTTGTTCTTGACTTAAATACTTTAATTATTAAGATCAGCTAACGTAATGATTTCATTTAAAGCATATTTTTTAAACGTTGATAACCATATTTTATCACCCAAACAAATAAAAATTCGGGCATTTGCCACAATTTAAAATAAACATTAATTTTTCAATTTATTAATTTTTCAATTTATTATCTGAAAACTGTTTCTTTTTGCCAACAAAAATAAAAATTAACAGTAATTTTCCATAAACATACCTACGTCATACTTTAACGATCAAAAAACATGAAAATAATCTATGTACTATACTTAAGCTATCGCGCCTTATTTTGTACGACTTAGTCGTCAACTCGCGGACGCGAAACTCGCGGACATCCGCGAGTTGGCACCTTTCGATTTTACCTACTTTTTTCGTCGTCAACTCGCGCGATCATGAAATCTGACGTATTAATGTATAGTCAGCTACAAAAACGTTACAACAAATTCCTTATTAAAATAAGGCCAACTAAATATGTAATAATATATACTTTTTCTTAAAGTAGGTTTATAATGTTTAATATTACTTTAGTAATAAGGTTGATAATACGGATACTGGTATTATTGTACTAGGGCAACATAACCTTATTGGAGATGTATTTATTTGTCATGCATTTTTTTTTCATCAAGGTTATAAATACTGCAGCTTTAAATCTTTTTTTTCTTCTATACGCTTGGTTTGTCTTAGTAATC
This sequence comes from Mecyna flavalis, assembly GCA_949319885.1. Taxonomy (NCBI): domain Eukaryota; kingdom Metazoa; phylum Arthropoda; class Insecta; order Lepidoptera; family Crambidae; genus Mecyna; species Mecyna flavalis. The sequence goes on from OX439429.1 coordinate 15,111,738, forward strand.
AACTCGTAAAAAATCCTTAAAAAATTAATACATCTCCAATAAGGTCATGTTGCCCTAGTACATTGTAAATTATCCTTTGGTTTCAACCTGTTTTTATTTGACTGTACTTTATATAGACCCGCGAGTTGACGACAAAAAAAGTAGGTAAAATCGAAAGGTGCCAACTCGCGGACGTCCGCGAGTTTCGCGTCCGCGAGTTGACGACTAAGTCTTTTGTACAAGCATTAATGTGGCTAATAATAACTAATTTCACGCGGCAGCGTGGCAAGCCAAGTTCAAGCAAAAGAACGGGCTAGCCAGCGCCATATGTATATTTACACGAACCATTTTTGCCGTAAAATTAAAAACCTACCAAGAGCTTGTGCGAATAAAAAACATTTAAACTGAGTAAAATGGGTTAGCAAAAATCGGGTTACTCAAGGTTTTTATTGTTTTACTAGTTTTTTTTTTAGTATGAAACTAACAAGTATTGTACCATTTTACAATCCTGATTAAATGCGCAAACTTTTGATGGCACATGCCAAAGCACTTTAGTACATTTTTTTTAAAGGAGAGCCTATCAAAGTCGACAAACTTTAAAAATATACATAGTTTAACAAATAGTCTTAATTCTAGAAAACTTGGGGCAGTTGTGTCATTATTTTTGACTGTGGTTCTAGAAATGTTATTTAGGGTTACGGTTCCAAAGTTTAAATGAACAAAAATAATAAAAATAAACCACAATAACCAAAAAATGGTTACAGTTTAACCAAATTTTTAGGTTTATCTTAAATGCCCATAGTTTCCAATCTGCATGTTAAAAAGTTTTATTTTTATTTTTGTCAGATGGTTACAATCAATCCTGTCACCCCGTTTCGGCTTGACGTTGAGTTCTGGGACATCCTGTATACTACTAATAGGTAGGTATAGTACGTATTTGAGTGTCAGGTGACTCATACACTACAATCCCAATGATTCTTACACATGACTGTACCATGGTATGTTATTTGCTCAAGTTACTAATTTAACTCACAGTTTATATTGTTGTGAAACAAGATACTTAAATTATTAATTTTTTTAAATTGTACTCGTATTAAATTAATGTTTATACATCATGAATCGGCTGTGTACTTATTTAAGAAAAAAAACAATATTTGTGTCGGATATCTTATAGGTAATATAGAGATGTGCAAAATAAATCTGAATAAAACAATGAATTACGATAGTTTATATTTTACGTTATTATTTGTTAGATTTGAAATCATTGGAGTGCGAAAAATCTAAAGCGCATGAATTTTAAGTGCTTTTCCACACATTTTTAATATTGTATAAATCGCAATTATAGTCATCACAATATAATCACTTTGTTACTCTCTTCTTTATGTTATCTTTAAATCAATCGTGTAAGATCACATGCCGAAGGTTGCCGACTCCTGAGTTTCGAAACACACAGACAAGAAAGCATTTTATTTTTATAATAATGATAAAAAGGTATGATAATCCATTTTTGCTTCCGAATAGTTCATTTACGGCAATGAGACGATAAAAGGTCCCTAACAGCTGTGGGAGTGCTCCCACCAAACACGTTTGAAAGTGTTTACATGATTGTGTCAAGTGTCAACCAATTTGGTGTAATAGTTCCTTAACTAATAGTTCTCTCGTGTCGAGTTGGTGAATAACCCCTTGGTTATTCACCAACTCGACACGAGAGAACTGGACACGAGTGTCCGGTTGGTGAAACTCATATTTCGTATCATTTATTACTTCGTCATTTCGACACGAAAAGATTTCTAGCGTCCGTCCACTTAGGGAAACTTAAATACCTATATCACTTTTATGTTTTCGTCAACTGGACACACGTTTAAATTTTACAAGAACACATGGTAAAATACAATCACGTAGATTAATGCCACGCAAATAGCCACACTCGTCTAACTAAACGTCCCTCCAATCTTTGTATATTTGGAACCAACACAGTTTAAATCACAATAATAATTAATGGTATATTAAGTACTAGGGCAACATGACCTAACTGGAGATGGTTGTTTCATAAAATATACACAACCACCAACCGGAGCCACAGAAATTAAAAGGACTACTGCAGCTCTTTTTTTTCCTTTTTACTTCATTTTTTAATAGAGCTTTGCTTGCAAACACCTCAACTTCTCGTAAAAAAATGCAATACAAATAAATGCATCTCTACCAATTATATACCAGAATTCATAATATTTTTGTTTCACCAACCGGACACGCCTGTCCAGTTGTTGCGTGTCGAGTTGATGAATAACTCAGTTAAAAAGTTGGCTATTATACCAGAGGTCGCAGCCGTAGGGATGCATCCGATACCGATACCGATACCGATATATCGGCGATACTTCGGGTTTGCCGATATATCGGTATCGGCGATATTTTTATGGCCGATTCAACGATACTTTTCAAATTTTGCGCATTAAAAATGCAGTGTAAACACGCGCGTGTTGTCCCATCTATTTCGTTGCAAACCAGGCACGAACTAACTATGCCTAATAGGTATAACGAGAGACGAAGATCCGTTCGTTTTCTGGCGCCATAACGTCTTATACCCAAATTTAAAGAAAATGGCGCAGAAGTACTTTATTTTCCAAATGACTTCTGTCGCATCTGAGAGACTATTTTCCACCGCAGGTCTTTTTCAAACAGACTTGCGAAATAGCCTTTGCTCGCAAAACTTAAGAATACTTTGTTTTTTAAATAAAAATCTTATAAATGTTAATTTTGATTACTAAAACTATTAATAAATTGTGTTTTATTTATTCTACCTTCCTCTTTGAATTCAATAAGCGTATCGGTATCGGTATCGATATCGCCGATATTTTTATAAGAGTATCGGTATCGGTATCGTATCGGCAAAAAGGCGTATCGAGGCATCCCTAGTCGCAGGTTAAATTCCTGCACGAGACATGCATTTCTTTGCATGAACATGCCTGTTCATACTGACCTGGTTGGATGAATGCTACTGTTTATCTGTTGTCCGGCAACTTTTATACAAGCTAAAAGGACTTGATGGCGTTGTGTCCTGTTTTACAAAACCAATGCCAGCAGACTTGGTAACATTATTATTAAAATGAATGACTGACATTAATTGAAAAAAGAATCTATTTTGACGTGTAAGAGTCTTTTTGATGTTTGTTGCCGAGCAAAACCTTTTTGATAATTCTTTATGTTTTTATACGTCTTTTGGCATTATTGTTTGTATTGATTTTTCTGTTATTCTATTGTCAGCCGTTTGTCACTGTTGTGGTTTCACAATTATATAATATTTTCCCATTTTCTTTCGTATTTCATTTAATTAGTTAGGATTCAGCCTCATCCCATTGCTCTCCGCTTCAATGTTTATGTTTTTTAATTGATTTTTCGACTAAAAGAGATTAAGAGCATGCTAGCTCATTAACCTTTTCAACGCCAATGTCTGATATATCAGACAAACCATTTTCGTGCCCACCACGCCAATGTCTGATATATCAGACAAAAAAACATGATCAAGAAACGTTGTATTTTTACTTGCCTGAATGAGTTGAGTATAACCTAATAATTTTTTGGAATTTTTTTTTTAATGGTCGTGGCGTGTGGGGCACCATTTTCGGAAAAAAGCGTGGCGGGGAAAGGGTTAAAATGCAAATTCTTTGAGACCTTGTCGATTATGTCAAAGACCTTTACCCTACAGTGGGATATTAAGGGCATCAAAAAATTTCGTTTCAATAAAATTTAATGAAAAACAATTAATATGCAAATCGGGAAAATTTTAGTATAAATACGATGTAAGTTGGAGCATTGTTATTATTTCATTCTTCACTGAAAACTAAATATCTACAATGCAAGGATCTAAATTCGGAATCTTCTTCATTATGATGGTGCTCATGGCAGTAAGTAAAACATTGTATCATTTTAATAATCAACCATGCTATCAAGTTTTTGTCTCCGCTTAGCTAAGGTTTTTTTTTTTCATTGATTGAAAGAACCAAAACAAAACAAGTTTACGATCAGCTTATTCTAAAAACACATTAAATTTATGAATATTGTAAATCGTTAAGGGGTAAAATTGACAATACCTGCCAAATGCGGATTAGTGATCTCAATCCCGAGCTGTGTCCGAATAAACCGTCTATTCCCATTCATCACCACTGGCTTTGTCACCACTGGGGACAAATGGGAAAAATATTCCCGATTGTTGCCAGTGGTGACGTATAACACTTACTTTCCCAGTTGTAGCCACTGGTTTATCACCACTGGTGACAAATGAGAAAAATACGTCCCAATTATCGCCAGTGGCCTGCGTTTTCCTGGCATTGAAATCCACAGCAAAAAAAAAGTCGCCATTCCTTTTCCTTCTTTCAGGGTACATATCTACGCCTGCAGAGTAGTATCAACATGCTGCAATAGTATGAACCCGCAACCTATGGTGTAATATGGAATAAACTAACACAAATTTTGCTCGACTCGAGAATTGAAAACCTCGAGATCAATTAAATCACTGGACCAACAAAGCAAAGGCGTTAGAAAAGAGACAAATACAGAATGCGTGTTTCTATATTCGTGTTATGTTATTATTTTCAACATGTGTGTTTACAATATTTTTGTTAATTGTTCGCAGGGCCTAATGGTGACGGTATCTGCCTTCGCGCCCGCGCACAACATCCAAAAGCGCAACATCATCAAGGCACCACCGATCCCATGCCCTCCCGGAGAAAGGCGTGACTCTAACGGAAAATGTCGTAAAGTTGTTTGATCCAGAAAAATATTCTAATACGAACACTTCTGGTGTTTGTTTTTAAAAGGAAATCCTTCGATAAAATAGGTTATCCATTGAAATAAAAGCATTATAGAAATTGTTTGTTTTTTACTGTGTTAGAATAAATTGGCAAAAATTGCGTACAATCTGCAAGTAAAAATTTCATACTGATCATTTTATCAATGTTTAGCTAACACGCAAATATAGGTGTAAATACCTGCGACAGCTGGTACCATCCCCCTTTTCTTGAAGGTCACTCTTATCGATTAATTCTTATCGGAATCACTGCTAAAGGTAATTTATTCCAGAGCTTGGTTGTGAGCCTGCTCAGGGATCGATATGATCCTGTAGTGTATGGGTCACCTCACCCTCTTTTCTGTAATGGCATTCCAGTGATGCTCCATCTTTTGTGACGAGTGCTGTTCATCGTGGCACGCCGGTGTAACACCCATGAAGACCGGTCGTTGTGTGCCGTAGACCTTCTGCGTGTGCCCTGGGACCAAGTCACTATTCTTAGTTCGCTGTCCGTGGACTTAATTAGGCGTTGCCGCTGCTTGCGAGGAGTGATGATAACCATACTTGCGTCAGAAGATTGCTGCTGTCCGATGTCGGGGTCACGTGTGACGTATCATGACGTCAACGAAAAGGGAAGATCTTCCTCCGAGCTAGGTGTCTGTGCTCGGGGACCACGGCCCGATGTACCGTCTTGGTGTGTTGTATATATGCTAGCCGAGAGAAAAAGTCTGCTACCGCGACGCAGGATCGAATATCTGATTGGCTCTGTCTCAGTGACGTGCGAGTGATGAGTCTCGAAGCCAATGTTTACACCTGCACTTTTCGCTGACTTGCAATTTTGCGTTGTTGTCGCCAGTCTGTTTTATGTAGCGCATTCCGCCACATCATACGCCCTTCTCTTTTTTTTTAACAGGGATAAAGAAACTTAGTTTACACCATGATCAAACTGAAGGATGTGTAATCGAGTTTTTCTTTTTAGTTAAATCCAGTATTACTTTCTAGTAATTTTATTTCTTTCCAATCATTCTAAATACACCAATTTTTCTTTGCTGCACTTGTCAGCTACCTTAAAAACCTTTCAAATAAATTTTTAGTGAAAAATAATTTGCTCGCTCTTGGTTGTACTAGCCAATCGCGACATCAAAATATTTTTACCAAAGTTTTCCCAATTTACTACATGCATACTTTACCAAAATACCTTTACATAATTATTAAACTTTGCATAAACGTCATTTAATTCGAAAAATAAATAAATTTGAAAAATAACTAACTACACATTCCAAAATATGTAATCTGATTTCGATCCTCTTATTTAATTCATATTTATTCATACATAAATTTCAAATATTTTCAATACTTCATTTATTTACATTAGTTGTACGAGTTACTTTCTCACAATTCTACTTGCATTTATTCGCCATAATATTATAATGTCTTAAATGATACGAGTAGTTTGATAATAACGCTCTATTGAATATTAATTTGTATGTAGGTAGGTATATTAACTACTTTGTTCTTAATTCGAATAATTACGAGTATGTTATTATAATAAATCAGTAAGTTAAACCAAGAACATTGGAGGGTGCATGACGAACTTTTTATAAGATGAAATTGTATTCTTGTTGGCCAAGTTTCATGTAACGCAGAATCTGACGCTACGCCAAACAAATGTAGGTAGGCTGAAATGCGCTTACCAAATTGGAAATTCTCTATCTAGTTACCTCCTTGATGTTTCTTTGTTATTGACTTATTATTAGAGATCGGATATTCGGATGCATATTACCTAAAGTTTAGGTGTTGTCATAATATGGAAAGCACTTTCGTATCGAAAAATTTAATTTTAGTATTTTACTAGCTGTGCCCGCGACTTCGTCCGCGTGGAATAGTGACTTTTCGGGCAGCATATTTTAAATAACAAATACCGTCCTTTGGGTAGCTAAAAATTTGAGTGTTTACCCTTACTTTACAGTATGCTTCTCTGTAGGTATACGATATGTGACGTATGGCCAGCGGGAATGAAAGCATACAGGCTCCTAGGATTGCTAACCCGTGTCAGAGCCACATACAACTGACCGTGCGAGAAACAGCTGATACTTAGATCTACACCCACAACTTTCATCGTCTGACCTTGGGCTTTATTAATTGTCATCGCAAAACATAGGCTGACTGCAAAAAGTGTTAAGATGTGTAAACTAAACGTACAAATTTTATGAAACAAAAGAATTGCTAGAAAAATTAATTAATACCTGAGCTTATAAACTTGTACTTAAATAAAGAAAATCAAGAAAAGAATTGCCTAACCTATACCAAATACTTATAAATTATTCCTGTAACAAACCCTAAATAAAAAATTAAGATAAGTATACCAAAAATCAAGGAAAGAAATGCCTAACCTATAACAAATGCTTACAATATTTATTTACAAATTTTTAAAGAAAATTAAGAAAGACAACCTAACCTACAAACCCTTAAATATAAATAAATGAAATATCCAAACTGTCAGTATTCAAGTAAATCGCAATAATCGAATGCAACTACCTATTCGCCATACTCTCAGCGCGCTTTATATACGGACGCGCAGCTCAGGCGCGAGGCGTGTACCTTTATATTGACATAACTTTTTTATTTATGAACCGATTGACATGAAATATACACTAAATGTTAAGTGAAGCTTACCACAATATATTAGTGAAAACTGCATCTCAATCAAATAAGCCGTTTCTGATATTAGCGTGCACAAACACACAGACAAACAGACAAACAGACAAACAGACAAACAGACAAACAGACAAACAGACAAACAGACAAACAGACAAACAGACAAACAGACAAACAGACAAACAGACAAACAGACAAACAGACAAACAGACAAACAGACAAACAGACAAACAGACAAACAGACAAACAGACAAACAGACAAAAATTTTTTTAATTACAATTTCGGGTTCGGTATCGATATAATAACAACCCCTGCTACTTTTTTTAAATATATTTCCATTGTACAGACACCACTTTTCTACAAATTTATTATTATGTATAGAGTATAGATGTATAGATTATAGAATCAAATCGGGTGTAGCTATATTTACTTATTTTAAGGTTTTATTAAGGAGTCCACTTTTCTATCAAAAAAAATTGGATTCGACAAATTCAAAATGAAATACAAGTAACTCTAACTCCTAACCGTTAAGGAGTTGTACCTTCCATCATCAGCTTAGCTGCAAAAGTACATGAAATACAACTAACTGTCCACATATTCCTACAACACTGAAAGAATTATCCCCTAACTCCTAACCATTAAGGAGTTGTACCTTCCATCATCAGCTTAGCTGCAAAAGTATATGAAATACAACTAACGGTCCACATATTCCTACCACACTGAAAGAATTATCCCCTAACTCCTAACCGTTAAGGAGTTGTACCTTCCATCATCAGCTTTGCTGCAAAAGTGCATGAAATACAACTAACTGTCCACATATTCCTACAACACTGAAAGAATTATCCCCTAACTCCTAACCATTAAGGAGTTGTACCTTCCATCATCAGCTTAGCTGCAAAAGTATATGAAATACAACTAACGGTCCACATATTCCTACCACACTGAAAGAATTATCCCCTAACTCCTAACCGTTAAGGAGTTGTACCTTCCATCATCAGCTTTGCTGCAAAAGTGCATGAAATACAACTAACGGTCCACATATTCCTACAACACTGAAAGAATTATCCTCTAACTCCTAACCGTTAAGGAGTTGTACCTTCCATCATCAGCTTTGCTGCAAAAGTGCATGAAATACAACTAAAGGTTCACATATTCCTACAATACTGAAAGAATTATCCCCTAACTCCTAACCGTTAAGGAGTTGTACCTTCCATCATCAGCTCATCAACATAAAATGATGTCTATCGTATCGGACGCAAAAACTTGAATGGCTTCAGAGAAAACGCGTAGTGTGCGGCTATAAAGTTTGAGGTTTGCCCTTGATTTTCCCGGGATCCCATCATCAGATCCTGACATGGTGACAATGGGACCGCCCCGGAACTATGCACTTTCAAATAATAAAAGAATTATTTAAATCGGTCCACAATTGACAGAGAAATCGACGGACATACATAAAATAAAATAAAATAAAAAATACATACAGTCGAACATAGAACCTCCTCCTTTTTTGAAGTCGGTTAAAAATAAACAATAACAAACATTCTTCACTCACTTATCATAACACTATAAAAAGCACATAAACCAAATAAATCCTTATTACGCTCGAGCTTGATTCCCTTTTGCTATTGTGTATCCCTTGCGAATATAAAAATGCCGCGAAATATACTTAAAACATAATCGATACAAGATAAATTGACTTTTATTGCTAGCAAATAAGAGCGGAAATCGCCTACCTATTACGCCGTAATATCTGAATAACCACCTCATCTCTTTTATTTACTCCAATGTAAGTATACCGAATCAGAAAGAGAAAAGGCGAATATCAACTGACCAAAGATATCAATAGTACGGTTATGAATAGTTTCGGCGATATGAGTTTTGTTGTTTTGTTACAGTTTTTCGATATACAGTTTTAGTTTTGGTTTTGATATTATAGTTTTTAGTTTTTGAAATATCGGTTACGTAAAGTCCTATATCGATATGATATGATATCAAAGTATTTATTTGCAATTTGATTTACCAAGAAATTCTTTTGAATTGAATTTATCGAATTATCGAATTGAAATTATCGAACTGTTAGCCGATATAAGATACGTTTTGATATATCTGTCTCATGTCTAGTCTAAGCAGGTCTTAAAATAAGTAGCAACTCATGTAGTGACAGACATTTTATAAAACTTGAAAAAAAATCCGGATGTTGTTTCAGAATTGAATGTTTAATATAGAACTGTCCCTTCAGTAATCTTTCCGAAAGTATAGGGTGTACCTACCCAAAATTTTCTTCGTCTTTTTCTGTACTTCAAGTACAAAATAATACTTCGCGATCTCTGCACGATTCCCATAGCGTCTACGTCCCTACAGTTCTGCCGACAAAATGTTCGAAGATGTGCGTCGTGTGCGTCGAGTCTGTAAAAAATACGCGACAGACTTTTTGTGCGCCGCAGAAAAAGTGTACCGTCTCCGCTGCGGGTCCGGCCGTTATGCCCCCATTCCGGTTTGCCCCCGGCCGGTATGCCCCCACAATTTTAAGTAAATTTGTTCCAGTTTGCCGTTAAACCGTGGGGGCACACCGGCCGGGGGCAAACCGGAATGGGGGCATAACGGCCGGACCCTCCGCTGCACCTAAAAGAGATTAAGAGCATGCTAGCTCATTAAAATGCAAATTCTTTGAGACCTTGTCGATTATGTCAAAGACCTTTACCCTACAGTGGGATAGTAAGGGCATCAAAAAATTTCGTTTTAATATTTAATGTAAAACAATTAATATGCAAATCAAGAAAATTTTAGTATAAATACGATGTAAGCTGGAGCATTGTTATGATTTCATTCTTCACTGAAAACTAAATATTAACAATGCAAGGATCTAAAGTCGGAATCTTGTTCATTATGATGGTGCTCATGGCAGTAAGTAAAACATTGTATCATTTTAATTACCAACTATGCTATCAAGTTTGTGTCTCCGTTTAGCTTTAAAGAACCACAAACAAGTTTCAATAAGCTTATTCTACCCTTTAATGATGTTTCAATTTAACTAGCTTAAATAAATTGGAAACATCATTGAAGGGTAAAATTGACAATATCTGCCATAAGCGGATTAGTGAGCTGTATCCGAATAAACCGTCACTTTGCTCGACTCGAGAATGGAAAACAGGACCTCGAGATCAATTAAGTCACAAGACCAACGTGGCGTTATGAACGAGTTATAGACAGTATGCGTGTGTTTATATTCGTGTTAACTATGTTATTATTTTCAACATGTGTGTTTACAATATTTGTTAATTGTTTGCAGGGCCTAATGGTGACGGTTTCTGCCGTCGCACCCGCACACAACATCCATAAGCGTGACATCATCCCATTTTAATACGAACACTTCTGGTGTTTGTATTTTCAAAAGATAAGACTTCGATGAAATATGTCATTCAATGAAATAAAAGCATTTTAAAAAATTTGTTTGTTTTTTACTGTGTACGACTAAATTGGCAAAAATTGCGTACAATCTGCAAGAGAAAATGTCATTCTGATCATTTGATCACTCTGTGAATACGCAATAAGACCTTTTTATTCGGAGGAGAATACGTTAACTAGCTAGACCTGAGGCCGTGAGGGACTTGAGACTTAAGCGTCCACTACCCACTAAACTCCCCCGGTTCCCCTTCACACCCGATTGGGACGATCCGGTGCCAGCGTTGTGGTCCCTCCCCACGCAAATAGACCTGCGACAGGTGTCAAAGTGTCGTTTTTAGGAGGCGTTATTTTATCTTAAAAATGGTGAAAAAGCGTTACACGTAAGTAATCGATTCTTTTTCACTGCAAGATTGAATATCTTTAAAAAAGTATTCTTATGTTCAAATTACATTCACATTTAGATTTTTTGATCCAAGACGACTTAATAAATATCGCGCGTATCCTCCTCCATTTTACAAACTTTAAGATGATTCCTGCGACAGCATTGTGACCCCGATGATATCGGGATCACAATTTTTGTCATGACAGCGTATGAAGGCACGTATAGGCGCGCCTTTTGACACACGCCAACTCGTATGTATTATTCAGTACACGAAAGATGACCACAAATGGCGGCCGTCTGCGCATGTACACTCGTGAAGAAAAGTGCCGAGCAGTGGTCATCTTTCGTGAATTGTATTATATCAGCGTTGACGCGCTTTTAAGCTTAAATAAAAGCGAGTCGCGGGAGATACGTCTACCGGTTCGAGCGAAAACGCCGAAATACGCCCGTATCGCCAACGCATATAAAAGCCTCTCTCATAAAAGCATAGAGGCGCACTGGTATTTCACCAGGTGCCCCTGTACCTCCGCGCCCTCGTGGGGGACTACCTGCACAACAGGACAGGCCTCTACAAGGATGCGGAAGGGCGCGTCCAGACGTGGCCGATGGTGGCGGGTGTAACCCGGGGTTCCGTACTCGGGCCTCTGCTACAATTTTTTTTTTGTTATGGTGAATAAACGCATTCTCCTCCGGAAAAAAAGGATATGAAATTGTCATCTGTAATCTGTGTAGTACGGATTATAATAAAATAAAGATGGTAGGCCTATTAAGATTAAGGCATTGATATGAGGAGCACAGGGGAAAAGGGGGCGGGGGGAGGGGGCGAAGGTGAATGCTATGTTAAGACAAGTTTTTACTTGAAGTAAATTTACAATTAAAATCCTGAAAACAAATTGTTTTCGGTCTCGGACGACGTCTTATAAAATGAAAAAAAAAAGTCTAATAGATATCGACTTTGACGCCATAGTTAAAAATAATGAGTTGTATGTGTACTATTGTAATTATAATTGATGGCCGCTTAAAAAAATTTATCACAAAATGGGTGATCTCCTTTAATAAAAAAAATGTCTCATCTAAATCACAGATGGGTGAAGGTGGTGATAGGCTCGGATCTTCTACTAATATCTACACTACGTCTTACAGTTATAATTTTTTCTTTATTGTTATTATTATTTCTACATACACACGAAAAACTGTATGGCTTAGTATAGATAAATTTATTTTATTAATGTTGTATTATTTGGCGATTAAAAAGAGAAGGTAACTGTCGAGTTTCTTGCCGGTTCTTCTCGGCAGATGACGGCGTTTCTAATCCGGTGGTAGAGTCACTCTGTAATTGACTCATAAATACTTGATACAAGTTTACATGAATATTTTGATTTTGATTTTAATATGAATGAAGTTGATTTTAAGTAATAGAAAATGTTTCATTAGACCGTACTTTTATCGGTATGGTATGGAAAAAGCAGGTATTCTATACAATCCCTAGGAATTGTATACACTACCTACCTAGGTAAAGTATGCAATGAATAATAATATTCATAATATTTCATACATTGCCAGAGGGCACCAGGTATTTTTTTATACATTGCCTAGGCATTGTATATAAAACCTAAATAATACACATTGCCGGTAACATAATATACAGCGTGTTAGGTAACCCGAGGGACATATTTAAGGAGAGTGTTCAGAATCCGATTTAGAGTCCAATTCGCTATAAAAAACATATCCTTAATTTTTTTCATAATTATCCAAATAATTTATGTATGCATGAACTACCTAAAATCCCGTGTGCTGAGCGGCCGGTTACGCCCCAAACTCAAATTGTACCTACGCCAGTACAATTTGAGTCGTACTTGAACGAGTGCACGATATAGGTACTGTGAAGGGAAGAGTGCCCGCACGTTACGCGGATTTTCAGGTTTCGACTAAGGTTATTGACAGATATTTACCAGAGTTTATATTGATTTATACTTATTTTGTTATATGGTAGCATGAACTATTTGGGGTTTAAATATGTCCCTCGCATTTCCTGTCATACTGTATAAAAGAGCAAACTGACTGACTGTCCTGACTGATACTACATTTTATCTATAAAAATTTAGACAATTATTAGCCACAGGTAATTTATCCGCTCGTTTCACATGCGCTGCAATGAGCCTACGGATGCATTGCTTGAGGAGATTAGTGTTGACAAAATGGTGCCCCTCATTAAATAAAAATCATATCATATAAATTAATACATAGATTCAGGAATCCTATGTTGCAAATGTGAAAAAGATTCTGATAACATAAAAATAACTGAACACTTAAAATGTGTTACTTTTGTTGTAGTTTTCAAAAGTACCTAAAACGGACGGCCGTTTTATTGACACTAATGGCTACTACATCGAATACAAAACATTTTGAGCCCTGTTATAATAACGTGAAAAATCTTTATCCTCTTTTATACAAACGCAACATAGAATTCCTTAATCTTTGTTCTCTCGCGTGCTCTATAGGTCACGAGCAAGTGTAAATGCGCGAAATTTCCCCCTCTCCGTCGACCGATGTTCAACAAGTTTGCCGATACCAATACATTAGTGTGTTAACCAATGGTTAAGAAGTTGCCATTGACTTACAAGTACTACGTGTAGTTCAATAGAAGTTGGCTATTATACAAGAGGTCGCAGGTTAAATTCCTGCACGAGACACGCATTTGTTTGCATGAACATATCTGTTCATACTGACCTGGTTGGATGAATGTTATAATATGTATTTATTTATAAGAAAAAAGTACATTTATTTAACTACTGTTTATCTGTTGTCCGGCAACTTTTATACAAGCTAAAGCTTAGTTTAGGACTAGATGGCGTTGTGTCCTGTTTCACAAAACTAATGCCAGCCCAGCAGACTTGTTAACAATATTTTTAATGAATGACAGACATTAATTGAAAAAAGAATCTATTTTGACGTGTAAGAGTCTTTTTAATGTTTATGTTTTTTTAATTGCTTATTCGAATAAAAGAGATTAAGAGCATGCTAGCTCATTAAAATGTAAATTCTTTGAGACCTTGTCGACAATGTCAAAGACCTTTACCCTACAGTGGGATATTAAGGGCATCAAAAAATTTCGTTTTAATAAAATTTAATGTAAAACAATTAATATGCAAATCGGGAAAATTTTAGTATAAATACGATGTAAGCTGGAGCATTGTTATGATTTCATTCTTCACTGAAAACTAAATATCTACAATGCAAGGATCTAAAGTCGGAATCTTGTTCATTATGATGGTGCTCATGGCAGTAAGTAAAACATTGTATCATTTTAATAATTAATCAACCATGCTATCAAGTTTGTGTTTCCGTTTAGCTTGAAAGAACCACAAACAAGTTTACAATAAGCTTAATTCTAAAACACATTAAATATTTTTTATAAATTGTAAACATCATTTAAGGGTAAAATTTATGGACAATATCTGCCATATGCGGGTTAGTGAGCTGTGTCCAAATAAACCGTCACTAATTTTGCTCGACTCGAGAATTGAAAACAGGACCTCAAGATCAATTAAGTCATTAGACCAACATGGCGTTATGAACGGGATAAAGACAGTATGCGTGTGTTTATATTCGTGTTATGTTATTATTTTCAACATGACGTGTGTTCACAATATTTGTTTATTGTTTGCAGGGCCTAATGGTGACGGTTTCTGCCTTCGCACCCGCGCACAACATCCAAAAGCGCAACATCATCACGGCACCACCGTTCCCATGCCCTCCCGGAGAAAGGCATGACTCTAACGGAAAATGTCGTCAAGATCTTAAATGATCCAGAAAAATATTCTAATACGAACACTTCTGGAAAGGATTCGATAAAATATGTCATCCATTAAAATAAAAGCATTTATAAAAATTTGATTGTTTTTTTACTGTGTACGAATAAAATGGCAAAAATTGCGTACAATCTGCAAGTGAATGTGAAATGTCTTACAATTATCATTTGATCACCGTACAGATAATATTGCGACAGGTGTCACAGTGTCTTTTTAGAGGCGTTGTTTTATCTTAAACAAATTGTTAATAAATCGTTACGTAAGTAATTGATTCTTCTTCACTGCAAGATTGAGTATCTTTAAAAAAGTATTCATAAGTTCGAAATGCATTCACATTTAGATTTTTTGATCCAAGACGACTTAATAATATTATATCGAGCGTATCGTCCTCCATTTTACAAACCTTAAGGCTTCGCTACCCCCTCAACTTTAAGGTGAGGGGGTAGCGATCGGCCGACCGCTCAAAGATCGCGGCGGTCGGCCGGCGTGCGGCCAGAGCGTGCATGCGGCGATCCCGCTGATACTGCGACATATACACGCCGCACGCGGCGAACAAGGCGGGAGCCCGCTCTAAAACCACGCCTACCAAATGTGGGGTCAGCCTAAGATGATTCCCGATGTCATCGGGATCACAATGCTGTCGCAGGGGTCAGGGTTTTTTTGTACTTGAAGGCACGTATAGGCGCGCCTTTTGCCACACGCCAACTCGTATGTTGTAAAGGGTTTTTCAATAAGGACGGGTAGATTTTGGCGGCCTGTGGCGGCCATCCTGTCCCGGTGACATTTGTCAAATCTTCCGTCCATCATTCAGCCACCCATGCCAAATCACCATGGCAAGTTACACGACTGAACAGCGCGTGCAAGTGTTTGTTATCAAAATGAGTGCAAGCATTTATCACAATTTGTTTGTTTTTATCTCTTCATCAAAAAAAATTGTCAAAAATTGCATAGAATCTGCCAAAGAAAAGGACATAGTGTGATCATTTGATCACTGTAAAGATCACGGAGCGGAAATTTTCTTTGTAAAGAAAATTTATCTTGGTAATGAGCTACTTAATTAATATGCAATTAATTGAGTAATTTAACTTTTATATATTCATGAAAACTAAAAACAAACTTCGTCCTTGGACTTTTTTTGTCTCAACTATTATCAAAAAGTAATTTTTAAAACAATTAAAATGCAAAACGGACATATTGACTCAATCTTCCTTCACAAGCTGTGCTAGCAGCTTTGCATGCGTCAAATTTTGAGATCCCCAATGGATGGGATAATACTTTTCGTTGTCTATCTGTATAATCTGTATATGTTACCGGCAATCTGTATAATATGGTATTCTATACAATACCTAGGCAATTTATAGAATACCTAAAACTTGCATGTAATGTATGAAATATTATTTATAGTTTTTTTCACGTGAAATAGAAGAAGTGTGTCAAGCACTTCTGTGTTTATGGGAAAGGGCACTGAAGCTAGTGAAATTACTGGGTATATAAGAACTAATCCCATAACACAGTGGGACAGCAGTCTGACACGACCGAAGAGAGATCAGGCGCAGGACCAACGGCTTAACGTGCCTTCGGCCGTATACAGAAAGAAAGCTGGAAACTTATAAGCGCTTACCGGCGCTTGCCAGCGCTGGTCCGTTCCACACAAAGGAAGCAGGTTGAAGTAGACCAAGCAAAATGTCGTGCAGTTTTATATTAATTTTAAATGGAAGCGCCCAGCGCTGACCAGCGCGTGTTGAAGCTTGTCGGCACTTGTCGGCGCCGATCAGTGCTTATCGGCGCGTGTTCATATATTTTCATGCGCGGGTTACCAGCGCTGGCAAGCGCCGGTAAGCGCTTATAAGTTTCCAGCTTTCTTTCTGTCTAGGCCTTCCGAAGCACGGAATCATCATTCTTTTCAGACATTCAGGTGATTCAAGCCTGCAATGTCCTAAGCAAACAAAGTAATGCTCCCCGCGGGATTCGAACCCACGACCTCCGGGTATTAGAGCCCAACGCTCTAACCACTGTACCACGGACGCAGATAAAAAAAGGTGGCAGTCTCGGTGAATTACTGTTTGGCACTGAACTGTCTAAGGGCAGACGTGGCGCTTACCATCAGGTGTACAATCTGCTCCTCTCTGCTCGTCTTGTTGCATATTGCAAATAAAAAAAAAACAAATACACAAAATATACAAATTACCTAGGAGCTTGATGTTGTGTACAGGGATTTTATGCAACGCGTAAAAAAACAATTGTTTATTATAAAGAAAATACTAAACATAAACAAGCTAGCTGTGGGTCACGACAAATCGCCAGGATCGATTGGGATTCTTTGCCACCTATAATGCTTGACGGTGTCCAGTTAGCCTATAAACGAGTAGTTAAAAACCTTGGGGTAATTATAGACTGTACTCTGACGTGGGATAAGCAAATCGGGGAGGTTAGCAGGAAAGTGTTTGCTTAGTTCTGCAGGTTCCATCAATAGACTACGCAACTTTTTACCGATACCCACCAAAATTGTACTAGTGCAGGCCCTTTCACTGCCTTAGCAACTACGCCGATTGTTGTTATAGGTACAGATCTTTGTGAAGCGTCACTTAATAAGCTAGAACGATTGCATACGTATTATCTTCGGCCTGCGTAAATACGATCGCGTTTCTGAGTACCGAGCTCGGCTAGGCTGGCTTCCGATACGACGTCGCCGTGATTTGCATGTTCTTGGCTTATTGTTTTCCATACTATTCAACCCCTTATCTCCTTCCTATCTTAAGGAGCGGTTTCAGTTCTTGCAATCCACCAAAGGTCTTGATTTGCGTTCAGCCCGGAAGTTACATCTAGTCTATCCACCTCACTCTACTGAGTACTACTCCCAATCTATCCGTCTTTGGAATTCTCTCCCCCTTTCTATACGTGAGTCTCAGACACTTCCAATTTTTAAATCTCGCGTTAAATCTTACTTTCTTTCTCTCCCCTGACTAATGCTTAAGTGTTGTCATTTTCATGGTCTTTTTTGGTTGAATGGTTATTTTGTGTGTTGTCCGTGAATCTGGTATAATACTGTGTTTACTTTATGTATGTGTATATAATATTATGTTTATGTATGTCTATGTATATACTTATAGATATTTAAATGTTATGATATATTTCTTATTTGTTTATTAGATGCGGCATATATTTTCCTTTTTTTTTCTCCGTCTTGCACTACCTACCCTTTATTTTTATTCAAACTATTTTTATTACTTTCCTCTATCCTAAGGTTGCCTGGAAGAGATCGCTATCTAGCGATAAGTCCGCCTGAATTATACAGCTTCATTATGTAACATGTTTTCCTATGTTTTGTGCAATAAAGAGTATCTATCTATCTATCTATCTATCTAACGCTATTTTCACAATGAAAATAATATTGAGTAGATCTTTACAAGACGTTATTTGCGATTGTTTTTAAATAATACTCCCAAACTTAACATTTAAAGAAAATAAACAGGAAGGTAAAGCTTTTCTTTTATTAATAAAATTAATAAAGCAGAACTAATAACTAGTTTAGATTATAGGAATATTGTTACTTAAATTAAATAAATCACTTAATAAAGCACTATTAATTAAATAAATCACTTAAAATAATTATATCAAACCGGTGTCTCGCAAGAGATGAAAAGATACCATGTCTGATTCTACTTAATCCGATGTTTTGTCAATAATGACTATTAGACGTAGTATATTACTATTTTATTAACAGTAATTAAAGGTTTATAGATCAGAAAAACCTACAGGTGTGACAGATCTAGTCCACCACTTACCATAAGGTAGCATAACATTTAAAAAAAATACATGAAGTTCTAGAACAAATGCGGTTAATAAAATACACATCTACTTGCGTCGTTGACGACATCAAGAGAAAAAAGAGCAATTTGAATTTCCTTGAGATAACAATATCAATTATTATGTTAAAATGTAATAAATAATTTAAAATTAACAACTTAATTTATTTATTATTTAAAAAATGTATTAATATGTATGTATTTACAAAAAATATATATAAGTTATGTTTATCCGTTGTCTGGCACCCATATTACAAGTAATGCTTAGTTTGGGGCTAAATGGCGCTGTGTAAATAATGTCCAGAGAGTACAGCAGTAACTATTTAATAATCTGTGGTACACCAAAGTGTATAAAGAAACGCGAAAACAACAAAAGAATATATATATAAATAAAATAAAATACACATCCAGTAAAGAAAACAATATTATTTAAAGTGCATGTATCTCATTATTAATGAACTGTTAAATTTTATGAGAAATAAATTGTCTTTAAAACTAGATATTGCTTTCCGCATATTTTTGTGTTTATAAATAATTAATTTTTAAAATAATTAAAATGTTAATAAAGCAGATCTTTTAAGTATAAATACCGGTGTGTGCTTGAACATCGCTATTATTTTATTCTATAAAGCAATAATGAAAGTTACGTTCGGAATTTTCTTCGCCATGGTGGTACTTATTGCAGTAAGTAAATAATTATTATAATTCATTATGATTGTATAAATTTTAATATAGGTAATATATAAGTTATAGTCAAAGTTAGATACTCAGACTTTTCACGGAAAGACGGGTTTATCCTAGGTTTGACTAAAGTCAGTCGATCCCCGAAATATATTTTGAATTTTGGCTTTTAACTGATATATAATATTCACTATTGACTGATATATAATATATATTATTTAGTCAAACAGATGAGCTCCTAACTTTTCAGTCAAATGTCAAAGTAAATTATTCTGTATCGGTCTTGGCCAGCTCTCTCTCGGTTAAATGTCGATCTGCACGCATTATGGCGAAAATGGTGTTTATTAATCAAAATCAAAATCAAAATATTCTTTATTCATGTAAACTTGTATCAAGTATTTATGAATCGTCAATTACAGAGTGACTCTACAACAATATTTTATTGAAAAGTAGTAAGAAAAGAAAAATTAAAGTCCATCAGAGACCGCCTTCGTGGAACAGTGGCTAAACCGCTCGGGTATAAAAGCACGGAGGTCGTGGGTTCGATCCCCGCCTTGGGTCTGGTTGGTGGTGTGGCTTTTTCAGAGTCCGACTGGCTAGCTACCCCAACAGCTGACATCTGCCACCATAACAGCTCTGGCTATGTTCTGGCAATATTAATGTGGGAGCCAGTACACTTGAAATCAGAGGATCGAAGATCAGACGAGTCTACAGTCTGGCCGCAGTGGCCGCTAACCTGATGGTTATCAGGTGGGCTGCATGCCTGTCTGCCAAATGACCTAGTATAAAAATAAAAGACGGAAACCTGTACAACCTAGAAGTAGCGGAGCTTATCTTTAATACTCACTACACATTTTCTCTCAGTTACGCTAACGCTCATATTATTCACTAATGAAACCAGTCGACAGCGCGCGTAACTGCAAGTATCGCTGTTCTTTGAAGATAGCAACTATATGAACTGAAAAGTAGACCAGCAGTAAATATATGTCGTCGTATGTGTCGTGGCCATATCGTATATCAGTTAATGCGATGTAATCTTTATACATCAGAACAACAAAATTATTACTTTGAGCGTAGTACCTACGACAAGCCTCAATAAGATTGTTAGAGAGTGAGAGGTGTCTGTTTCTATCTATCTAATCAGCCCGTATCCACCCACTGTTAGTGGATGTCTGTTTATTTACATATAATTTTACACGTGTGTTTTTACAACGATTAACAAATGTTTACAGGGCTTCATGGCGCCGGTCTCTGCAGAACCGGCACGCTTGTACAACCGCCCCAAAAAGGGTTGATCCAGACGTTCCTTTGTAACAACCATTATTTGAACCTATATAAAACCTTCAAATTATTGTTTTACATTCTTTGAAATAAATGAGTTAAAAGAATATTTATTTTTTATTAAAACATTACAAAAGTGTACTTACTTTAGTGTATTACTTTACCCAGTAGGTAGTTATTATAAAAAGGGGTGGTCTTCTAGCTCTGGTACCTATACGTGAAGAAAACGAACAAGTTAGAAAGAAGTTATTTCAAGTGCATGTATCTCATTATAAATGAACTGTTAAGTTTTATGAGAAATAAATTGTCTTTAAAACTAGATATTGCTTTTCCGCATATTTTTGTGTTTATAAATAATTAATTTTTAAAATAATTAAAATGTTAATTAAGCAGATCTTTTAAGTATAAATACCGGTGTGTGCTTGAACATCGCTATTGTTTTATTCCGTACTAGAATTAAAAAAGCAATAATGAAAGTTACGTTCGGAGTTTTCTTCGCCATGGTGGTACTTATTGCAGTAAGTAAATAATTATTATAATTCATTATGATTGTATAAATTTTAATATAGGTAACATTTATGTTATATTTAAAGTTAGATACTCAGACTCTTCACGGAAAGACGGGTTTATCCTAGGTTTGACTAAAGTCAGTCGATCCCCGAAATATATTTTGAATTTCGGCTTTTGACTGATATATTATTATAATATTTAGTCAAACAGATGAGCTCCTAACTTTTCGGTCAAATGTCAAAGTAAATTATTCTGTATCGGTCTTGGCCAGCTCTCTCTCGGTTAAATGTCGATCTGCACGCATTATGGCGAAAATGGTGTTTATTAATATTTTATTGAAAAGTAGTAAGAAAAGAAAAATTAAAGTCCATCAGAGACCGCCTTCGTGCAACAGTGGCTAAGTCGCTCGGGTATAAAAGCACGGAGGTCGTGGGTTCGATCCCCGCCTTGGGTCTGGTTGGGGTGGGGCTTTTTCAGAGTCCGACTGGCTAGCTACCCCAACAGCTGAAATCTGCCACCATAACAGCTCTGGCTATGTTCTGGCAATATTAATGTGGGAGCCAGTACACTTGAAATCAGAGGATCGAAGATCAGACGAGTCTACAGTCTGGCCGCAGTGGCCGCTAACCTGATGGTTATCAGGTGGGCTGCATGCCTGTCTGCCAAATGACCTAGTATAAAAATAAAAGACGGAAACCTGTACAACCTAGAAGTAGCGGAGCTTATCTTTAATACTCACTACACATTTTCTCTCAGTTACGCTAACGCTCATATTATTCACTAATGAAACCAGTCGACAGCGCGCGTAACTGCAAGTATCGCTGTTCTTTGAAGATAGCAACTATATGAACTGAAAAGTAGACCAGCAGTAAATATATGTCGTCGTATGTGTCGTGGCCATATCGTATATCAGTTAATGCGATGTAATCTTTATACATCAGAACAACAAAATTATTACTTTGAGCGTAGTACCTACGACAAGCCTCAATAAGATTGTTAGAGAGTGAGAGGTGTCTGTTTCTATCTATCTAATCAGCCCGTATCCACCCACTGTTAGTGGATGTCTGTTTATTTACATATAATTTTACACGTGTGTTTTTACAACGATTAACAAATGTTTACAGGGCTTCATGGCGCCGGTCTCTGCAGAACCGAGACGCTTGTACAACCGCCCCAAAAAGGGTTGATCCAGACGTTCCTTTGTAACAACCATTATTTGAACCTATATAAAACCTTCAAATTATTGTTTTGCATTCTTTGAAATAAATGAGTTAAAAGAATATTTATTTTTTATTAAAACATTACAAAAGTGTATTACTTTGCCCAGTAGTTATTATAAAAAGGGGTGGTCGTCTAGTGTAATTCTAGTGTAACATTCTTCTAATGTAACATTATAAATATGCGATGCGACTTTGAGCATTATTAACAATACTACCTGATTGTGAATACGCTCGTAACATTATCTCCTCCTTCCTTCACTGATGTATCGTATTGTAGCTTAACATAGGGCGAACTGTAAAGCTTGGTTTCTCAGTTTTCTCACTGATGTAACGCTCGTATCTAGTCTATATCGTTACATTATAAGAAACAATCTTCCCCTACCCCTACTCCCCTCTTTGCCGCCGATGAGATTATCTTTTTTTTATATAGTTAATAATAAGCAATCAAAAAGTATTCAAATGAAGCGTTTTCATCTAAGATTGCCGTCTGGTCTGGAACCACTTTTCAGCAGTCGTAGGCAGTACACTATTGGGGGTGCTTCAAATCGACAGAAAAAATACCTAACTGTCATTTCAATTCTATAGCCACTCCAGCGTAATACGCTGAACGTATTATCATAGAGTTCAGTGGGTGGCAGGCAGGCAGTGGTGGTGCGCGCCCCGCACGCCCGCGCAGGTGTGGGGAGCTGGCGACGCCCGACGACGCCCGACGATGCCCGAGAAGGCCTAAGCTCCAGCCAACACCACGTAATAAAAACTTTATTTAAAAGATAATGTACATAATAATAGTTTACTTTAAGGCTAATCATAATGAAGCAAATCCCGAACTTAAATCCTGTCATTATTGCTATTTCGATTCCAATGAAGTTTAAAATAAAACCAAATACTCGTGCTCCACCACCACCACCACCACCGGTATTTATGCTAAGTAGATCTTCCAAATTAACATATTAATTATTTTAAATATCAATTATTGTAACAAATTATTATGATTTAAATAAGACAGGAGACCTTTCTCAATGTCATGTGTTTTTTTTTTATTGCCCTTAGAAAGTTAATTAGGCCTTTCAGTTATAATTAACCATGTTGCATATTTTTCTCCAAAGGATTTAATTCACTTTGTAGTATAAATAGGAGAGTCGTTAACAAAATCGAAAAAGTTGAGATTCAAGTTCAAATTACATTTTAGCATATTATGAGAAGAGACACTTGAGGCGATTGGTGTCGCGAAGAGTAAAAAATCATATCTTAAATTAATACAAAGATTAAGAAATCCTATGATGCCACCATTTTCAGAAATCAAACAAAACTGCCGGACAGGCAGGACACATAAATATTTAGCCGGACATGACCCAAAAAAGCCAAACATGCCTGGTTAAAACTAGACCCTTGGCTACACTATACGAGATAGTCACTGGTAATAAAATAAGGTGACACAAAGTATTATCTTATTATAATATCATCTTTGACTAACATTCTTTCATTGCGCGCAGCTTCTTTTTCTATGAATAAAATATTATTTTAGAATGATTATACTTTTATTTCAATTATTAAATGAAATTATTTTCACAAAAAAAAATTAAACAAATACATTATTTTTGGTCAACCGACGAATTTGCGACATTTTCCATTGATGTCACGCGGTTGTCCTCCTGGACATGGTGCGTTGATGATACTGCGCTTATTTATGTTGTGCGGTGCATCGGCGGCGGGTGCGTCAGCAGAGACCGACACCATGAGGCCCTGCGAACAAATCAATCAATGTAAAACACAGAAAAAAGGAGCGTGGAGTAGTGATGACCTTATAGTGCAATCACACCCGTATTTATAACAAGCCAAAGT
This sequence comes from Mecyna flavalis, assembly GCA_949319885.1. Classification (NCBI taxonomy): domain Eukaryota; kingdom Metazoa; phylum Arthropoda; class Insecta; order Lepidoptera; family Crambidae; genus Mecyna; species Mecyna flavalis. The sequence goes on from OX439429.1 coordinate 15,136,098, forward strand.
ATTACTTGAGTCTTAGATGTAAGTTATCGTTTTTACAGAATAAACGATGTTTCTGAATGAAGTAAGAACTATCAAAAGTAAAATACAGGGGCAAAAATTATATTCTTACTTTTGAAAAATCGTTTATTTTGTAAAAACGGCTATTTAAGTAATGTCTTAGACTCAAGTAATACTTTCAGCCTGTGGCGAGTTGTCGGCACCCCGATGCCGAGGTTGATGGTCCAGACCCTCAGTTTCCGTAGGAGGGCCGCAATACTCTCACTACTAGCTTGGTTTTATTTCGATTAAACAGAACTATGCATGTGCTTGCAGGGAAGAAGTGAAAGATGTTGATAAAATTTGCCGCCGCGAAGAGGCTCTGTTCCGGCAGTATTCATGTCGGAGCTAGTAGGTACACTTAAAATCAAAGGCTTGAAGATAAGATGAGCCTGCAGTCGGGCGACACATTAAGCGATCCTTGTGAAGACAGTATCCCTCAATGGAGTAGGCCGCAGTGGCCGCTTACCATCAGGTGGGTTGCGAGTCTGTATACGTACATAGTACCTATGAAATAATAAAAATGTATGAATGCATAAAGAGAGCCAGAAATAAAGCGGTAGGAATAATTATTAAATGAGTATAATAAAATAATGTACTTACTGCCATGAGCACCATCATGATGAAAAAAAATCCGAATTTAGATCCTTGCATTGTTGCTTTTTGTTTGCAATGAAAATTAAAACAAAACCACTCACTGTATTTATACTAACATTTTATCTATTTACATTTTATCGCCTTAAAAATTAATTCTTAATTAATTCATAGCAACAAAAAATGTAAGACACAGTATTATTTGAAATTGTAATGGACAAAAGCCTTCAACAGTATTTCACATGTCAATCCAGCACTTCATGCACTAAATAACCTAAATCTGCCGTGTACCTAACTCGAAGTATTTGTTCATCGTTTTAAAAAAACGCGTTTGCAATTAAAATAAGTTTTTATCTGGCTTCAAATATTTAATTAATAATAGTCCAATTTGAATTTTTAAAATACCGAAAATTCGAGTTTCCATTAGCGAGTAAATCCTATGATTCCTATGTAGGTACCTACATACTTTTCAGGTACAAATAAATACGAGTAATTAATAAAATCAATCAAGTAAATTTTTAAGCAGTCAGGGATTTATAGGTTCGTTAAACGCGATCCGTGTGACTAGATGGGAACTAAATATGACCCGAAATAAGCTTTCTTTCTGTTTATTAAGTTTTTGAAATATGTTTCCGTGCAGTATATTTTATGATACATCTTTGGTTACGGGATACTTCTTTTTCTCAAGCTTTAGCCTGATTCCTGATGTTTTTTTGCTAACTTAAGTGCCTATTTTGTTTTCTCTTTTTCAATTAAGTTTGTTGTTTGCCACATATATTGGTATTATATTTTTTTTGTATGGAAACAGACCAATCATTCAACTAAAAAGTTCTCACAGATTTGACAATACCGTGTAACTTTTTTTTTTTTTTTGTGGGGAATGCGTTACGCATACCCTCGGCCAGGTGGTGCTGGCGAGAAGCGACAACACCACCCGTCAGAGGGTTATGTGGGACTCTCCTACTCGAGGGGTAGGTATACCCACTAAACCCCACAGTGCCCAACAGGCGCCTTAATGGTAGTGTCACAGGAATCGGCATAGCCTTGCATCTGTGACACTACCAGCGGATCCCTCGCACCCTCCGCTTTGGAGGGTGGGGAGCAGCACTTGGCAGCTACCGCCCGACACGGGGGGCCTACTGGCCCCCTGTACCTCCGCCATGCCACAACCTGCGGTGTGGCCCCGCTTGGGCCGCCGATGCGCAGGGGGGAACGGCAACGTAACACCGGCCCCCTCCAACCGGTTGCGCACCGCGGCCCCCACCTCGCGCCCGAGGGCGCGCTGAGCAGACAGTAATGGATACTGTCCGCTCCCCTCATGTCGCAGGCAGACCTGTCGGTCCGCCCACTTGGCCACTCTTAGTTCACCGGAGCCCACCCGGCTACTAAGCCCCCCCACCGCGACAAGGTGATGGCCCATCGGGGGGACAATATCGTGTAACTTGATTTATCCCATAGCCAGGATTGATTTGCCGAGTTCCACAATTAGGTATTACGCCTATTTAGCGTCGCATGACAAACTGCTCAAAATCCCGAGTTACACGAAATGTCAAAATTCATTTATCTTATTTCTGTTAGATTTTTTAAGTTTTATGTTTATTTGCACTACCCACTGTTTCTTTCTACTTGGCCTAAAGGTTGACTGAATAAATAAATAAATTATTGAACAATTTTACCATTTATTTTAACAAAACATTTTTTCTTTCATTACCCTATATAAAACAGATATGCGTAAATAGTGTAATTTAAGTTACACGAGTTACGAGTCACACCACGGCAGAAATATAGACATCTCCGTGGGAGTTCGAGGCGGGAGGTCCTTGCTGCTGTCTACGAATGGACGGCGGAGATGAGATACTGTTTATTAAATTAAGCGGTATGTGAATTGTAAAATGGTTGAGTAAGCGAAAATTTACTAAATTGATGACGAATATTGTCGATACTACGCCATATGTTTGATAATTCGCGGCCGCGCCCGCCACCGCGGCCGCGCGTTCAACGTGAACATTGTCCTAGGTGAACGACATACGCGACAACGCGACGCGACGCGTAAATGACAAATAATCGTGGTATATGATAGTGGCCTACGTTGTCGGGTTAGTCAGTGCGCGACAACACGCGACGAAATGCGGACTTGTTTTTTGCGCGACAAGACGCGACAACGCGCGACAACTTGACATTTGCAAAGGGATTTTTGGGAAGGAGTATAAATACACTTTTGAAAATTGGTTATAGATAGTTAAATAGTAAACCACAATAATCTTTAAACAAACGTGGATTATTTATACCTATAGACTTATAAGCAAAGTGTCAATGGTCGTTCAGTATGACTTATAAGAGACGTCAAACATTATCTATTTTCTGTTTTTCTTGTTGTTTGTTGCGGATAACTAAGTTTAGTTGCGACTTTGAACTGTTATATCTTTTAAAGGAAGAACGTAAAGTTTATGAAAAAAATCATGGGGGTTAATGAAGGTATGTTTTATTTAAAACATATTAATTTTATCCCTAATAATGTATAATCACTTGGAAAAAAAATATTTATTGTAACCACTGTTTTTCGAAAATGCTATTTTTTATTTATTTCATTTTTTTTTAGTAGGGGGATTTTGCCTGGACAGTAATTGGTTTTAAGTGACTGCCATAATAATGTAGTATACAGATTTGAGTTCAATAGTTCAGGCAAAATCCCCTTTTGAGAATGGCAAGGCTTAGAAAGGTGATGGCTAAACGTCTGCCTAGAACATGTATAAATATATCTTACTAGTTCGTAACATTAAAATAATAATTAATAATTAATCACATGTTTACTTTTCTTCTAGAACTTTAGCAAAATAAATGATTATTTAAAAGTTATTCATATAACATCCGGTGACCTTTGACTGTTCGGCGCGCGTACAAATGTCATATTATGTCGATTATACTCGATTTCGTTTGAACTGGTCGGGAAAAAAAGTCGATATTATCTTTGAAATGCAACATTGTTTAATCTATTCAAATAAATTAATGTCAACTAACGTTAAATGATAAAATAATGATCATAAATCATAATATATAAAAACATCAACAAACAAGTATTTATTTATTCAGTCGTCTTAGGGCTGATTTCTTAAAAATCAAATATTACCTAACACTCGGATATGTACCTACAGCAGCAGCATAATAACGACGGAATACAAAATGCCATTAATCTATGCTCTTTAGAAATTCGATTATGAAATCTTATTTTAAGTGGTATTATTCTTTATCGATCAGTTAAAACTTATCTGATGGTTGAAAAATCAGCTCTTATTTAATTAGCGATTCTACTGCAGCACTATTTACGTAACAATCCATCTCTACCTCTATATAATAGCCAAATGTCTTACAAAGGGTTTTTAACTCTTACTATGACGATTGTATTTAGTCCGGCTCGTCGGCATGACTGGCGCGCTCATGTGAGGAAAATCTATGAAACTGTTTAGCTGTCATTTGAACAACAGGCCCCAATTCGATACCAGAAATATGAATTAACGTAAGGGACATTTTGGCGAAAATGAGTTATATATATCATTGGATTCAGAATTTTCTGCTCTATCGATTGGTGTTATTAAAAAAGTTCTATCGTTAAAAAAATGTCCCTTACAGTAAGATTTTTTGGCCTGCGTAAAACGTTTTATGCCAAAAAAAAATGATGTAACAGACGTTTACATTTTTTTTCTCTGAAAAATAAAGTAAGTCAATAGTGTTAAATAATTTACACCCTTACCTTGTCCCTTACTTTAATTCGTGATTAGAGTTTTTTAAGAATTTCATTTAACCCTAGTTAAAGATACCCTAAATGACACCGACGAACGGTGAAGATGGTGATGACAGCTGATAAAATGATAACTAGATAAAATACTAAATAGAAAAAGTTACATATTCTACCCACTTCAATTTCACCATTAGAAAGTTTAATTTACCAATAGTTTTATCATCATAATCTGTCTGCCCATTCCTAATTATTTAATCTTGTAATTTATGTACTCGTATATAAAAGAAAGTGGTCTTAGTTACACTATTTATAACTCAAGAACGGATGAACCGATTTGGCTGAAAATTGGTGACGAGGTAGCTTCGAACCAGGATACGGACATAGGATCCTTTGATGGGGGAAAGGGGGGGATAATTGAAAAAAAAAAATACGCGCGGGTGAAATCGCGAGGGTGACCCTAGTAATATATATTTCTAATATTCATATGAATATCACTTATATTTTTTTATTCATTCATCTTTCAGACAAATAATATTTTTTCATCTGTCTTTCGTTTTCAGTTCAGTACATTCATTCAGTTACTTAATAAAAAGACTGTTTGATTAAGTCTAAGATTTTGTTAAATTCAATTTCTGATTTTAAAGCCAATGATACGTAATTATTAAATCTACAGAGTTTGTTATAGGACTCTTAATTAAAAGAGATCATAAAGTCAAATTATTATATTTAATTGATAAGTAAAAGGTGTCTAAGACTGCTAATAATTTAGGACATTTATTAAAACATTGTTACTTTTAGGACATTTATTTAAACTCAACAAAAAGTTTAATAGACTGATTAGTGTGTTGAATTTATAATAATTACGCAGACATAAAAGTCGAACATAAAAAAATATTAATAATAAATCGTTTTATTTTTGTCTCCCTAAATTTCATTTAAATCTGCGATAGCTAGGCTGAAACTAACATTTAATCATGCAAATAACCTATTTGCATGGTATTAAAATACTCTAAATTTAGTATATTATAATCTATAGTTACATCAAATTGCAACACTGTAAAAGTCCTTTACAATAGAATTTCGTATCATTTTCTTTTTCTCTTGCTGCTTACGTTATGCTTGACGGTTAACAAATAAAATATTAGCAACGTAAGGTACAACAAAACGTATTTTTTTAATGTAAGGGACATGCTATTTCTTAAACCACTGGGTATTTCTAAATTATTCGTTCATAGCATGAAAGAAGAGGAAATTCTAAGAAACTTTGCTCTAGACACAATTAAAATTGAAGCAGACAGTAAAAAGTTATAGAGAGATTTAAATTTTTTTTATCGTTTTTTGGCTCTCCTGAAAAACAGTGTTTTGTCCTTTACGTTAATTCATATTTCTGGTATCGAATTATCTCATACTTGTACATCGTGCACAAACGCCTGTCAAAAGTTTTCAGAAAAAATCTATTGTAGATGTTTTGCTTAGCTAATGGCGTAGGAATTTTAATGAATATATTTATCAATATTATTACAAAATGAAAAGTTCCTGAAACTTTTTTCACGCAATAGACTAACATTTAGCCTCCCAGTATTGCATACAACTAGGTAAAGTATTTATACATTGCCTAGGCAGTGGCCCTAACTGTATTTAGCCAACTCTTTTGGGTGGTAGTGGATTATAAAAAATATTTTTTTCCAAGTAATTATTTGGGGCTAAATTATTATGTTTTAAATACTACATACCTTGATTTACACCCATTATTTTTTATATAAACTTTACGTTCTTACTTTATAAGATATAATAGTTCAAAGTTGAAACTTAACTGAGTTATCCGCAACAAACAACAAAAAATAGGTAATGTTTGACGTCTCGTATAAGTCATACTAAACGACCATTGACACTTTGCCTACCCAAAAGTAATGATATATGCCTTCAATTTATTAAATCGAAAAACAAAATCATCTTTCTCCAATTTCAAAAAAATAATATTGGCCAACCGCTCCATACTACGGGCCCCACCGTGCGTCGCGTCGCCCACCTAGGACAACGGGTGAGCGACCATTTCCCTTGAAGGACGGTTCCATCAGGAAGAAAATCCAGAATGAGCTTATACAAATTCATCCATTTCAAGTATTAAAATTACTAAGAGAACGACTCAATGACTAAGTAAGCGACTATTTGCTATCACAAAAATAAGAAAACAAGAACGATCGGAGATGGAATTCAACTCGGATGGATACAGGTTAGAAGCTAAGCTTTGCCATTCATTTCTGTGCATTCTTGTATTCTAAGTAACTCAAATGAATGTTTTAAGTCACTCAAATGAATGTTTGTAAGTCGTTGTTTTGTTTATTTCTCGTCCCTCGCAGTCAGTCGCTCACTTAGTTATTCTGTAAGTTACATTTATTATTTTTGTAACTTAAAACTTTAATTTCCAGTCACTCGTTTAAATACTTCCTCTAATGAAATGGTCACAGTAAAGTATTATCAATATCTTCTTCATAAAAGAGGTACTCGGATATATTCCCAGCTGCTAACAGGGTGGCTTTTAGAAAAAATATTACAAAAATAACCTTTCTTTATTTTATCTCCTTACTTGCTACTATTTTTCATGATTGTTACAAGTAGAAAGAGCATTTCCAAAACAATATTTAAAGGTAAACAACATCGATAAGTTATAATATTTGATTTATTCCGATTTGCAAAATATCTGTTCCAATGAAACGATGAAACACTAGCAGATGGTTGTTCAGCCGACTTTGTTGCAGACGCGTAGACGCCTAGGGTAGTCTGACGCAGCGCTTGCCGCGTTCCGACGGCGCGACTATGATGGGGCACGCCGACACCACTGCGCTCTGGGGACAGATCACTCATATAATTTAACATCTTGTATAACTTAATTTCATAAATCGGCCTAGAAGCCAACCTGATAATGAGCGGATACTTCGGCAAATGTCATTAAGTTATGCTTAAAAAGGCATCACTTATGTGCTCTCACTTTGTAGACTCCTAAAGGAGATTGCCCAGACATGGTTTCGTTTTGTATCACATTCAAATTAATATTAAAAATTTAGTTCTTATTTATTATACTTTCTCCTAAAATACTAAGTCATAACTTCGCCGGAAAACAAATCTGCTAAATAAATTAGGAAGGTAAACTATTTTTTCACTACCTTGAATTAAATTGTCCAACAAAATGTCGCTTGTCATTTTAGTATTGCCATTAAATATCGTTTTTGCACTTTTGGTAATAAAAATAATTATATTGTCCTAGTGGGCAAAAAGTAATCAAAATGTTAATTTGATATTTTAATTACATTAAAATGCATTCTTTTGACGGCCCAAATATAAAATATATAAATTGTTTGGTGGAATAAACGTTACTCACATTAAGCCAAATAACAACAATTCTTTAATCTTTTAGGTAACAAAATCGATTTGTGGCATGGCAACACCGTAACTGACAACTTGTGACAAGATTAAAAATAACACGCGAATAATACTGACATCTCCGCTTTCGCACCGTTCGTTGGTACTGAATACCAACACAATTGCTCAATCACGCTCGCTACCTACTTTGAAGATGTTCGAAATAAATGTCACTAAATGTGACATTTAGTCACCCATCCATTAACCGACCGCGGCGTGGATACCTAGCTTTCGATATCACTAACGAACCACTGTCACAGCTGCGACACGAGCGCCTCTTATGTGTAAAAATAACCTAATTTGTTGAACTTCATTAGCTTCTTGCTCGCTTATCCGGCGAACTAGAGATATACGGTTTTTTGCAATTGATAATACATTTAATAACCTACAAAATGAGGTAAGTTTTATAGAGGCACATCGTGATACAATGTGAAACCAAAGTCCATACTTCAATGGGCAATGTCCTTTCGAGCAATGTGTTAAGTGTAATGGTTTCTTGAGATGACTGAAACATAGTTAAAGCTATTGTTGCGGCAGACTTTACTTGTGGTATTCGAAAGGATTGTAGGTCGGACGAAAAAGTTAGTACTTTTTAGGCCCTGGCTAGTGGTAGGCCCAGGCGGGAATTGAATCCACAACGACGGGTGTTAAAACCCGAGCGACTAAACCATCGTTTCACACAATATGTCTTGGCCAGAATGAACGGGCTTTTCCTAAGCTAGCGCGCTCCATCGTAGACCGCCATTAAACCGCATAATTGTTTAACATCAGGTAACTTTGTGGTCAAGTGCTGGCTTAGTCTAAGTATAAAAAAATGTCTCCCTTGATACTTACCATCATAAGCACAAACATGATCATGAGAGCTCCGAATTTAGATGACAGCATTTTGGAATTTTTAATGTAAGTAGAGAACTCTACAACGAACGACCATGTAGTTATACCCACAGGGACCAAGTAACGCGTATTTATACTATAAATCATCCTAATTGACATGTTAATTTATTACAATAGACAATGATCTAATCAATCACTACTAATATTATAAAGGCGAAAGTTTGTGAGTATGTATGGATGTTTGTTACTCTTTCACACAAAAACTACTGGATGGATTTTAATGAAACTTTACAATATTATAGCTCATACATCAGAATAACACATAGGCTACATTTTATAAAGATTTTGTGTGAATTGTCTAAAATATGACGATTTTAATAGTTAAAGGTCGTAAATAAACACATTTTTTTGCGCTTACATTGCAAACGCTGGCTGAACCCTTCGAAATAGATCAAAATAATGTACGGTCAACAGCACATCACGGTTAACACTTGCAGTTCGATAATAGCACTTATGCCCCCGACATAAGAGCGGTACAAAATCCAAAGTGTTACGTCTGACGTGCTTTTGACTGTACTACAATATTGTACACCTTAAAAAGGTTTACAAAATAGTCCGCGATGGTACGTTATCCCGCGGGAATATCTTTGTAAGTTGTAGCCTATGTGTTATTCTAATGTATAAGCTATATTATTGTAAAGTTTCATTAAAATCAATTCAGTAGTTTTAACGTGAATGAGTAACAAACGTTCATCCATCTCCGCCCACCGGCCGGCCGGTGCGGTGGGCACCGCCGCAGCCGCTATGCCCCTGCATTTTAAATCTGCAATATCTTCGAAAATATTCATTTAAATTACATGCTGTAAAGGGCCATTTTGATCTACATATATTACATGCACAATTTATTTAAGGTACTTAATTGGATAAGGATTAATACTGTATTGCTTAAAATCGCTTTTTCGTAAATAAGCCATTATTTTCTCGTTAATAAAGGATAAAAAATGGTTATTGTGGGTTAACCCTGAGAGATAGACATATACCATCGCGGACTTTTTTGTAAAAGTTTTTAAGGTGTACAATATTGTAGTACATTATTTTGATCTATCTGGAAGGGTTCAGCCAGCGTTTGCAATGTAAGCGCAAAAAAAAAATTTATTTACGACCTTTAACTATTAAAATCGTCATATTTTAGACAATTCACACAAAATCTTTATAAAATGTAGCATATGTGTTATTCTGATGTATGAGCTTTAATATTGTAAAGTTTCATTAAAATCCATCCAGTAGTTTTTGTGTGAAAGAGTAACAAACATCCATACATACTCACAAACTTTCGCCTTTATAATATTAGTAGTGATAGTGATGATGATAGTGATAGTGATTAGTAGTGAGAGTGATAGTGATACAAGCTTTCCGTCCGCGGTTTCACCCGCGCGTAATTTCTTTTTTCAAATACCCCGCGGGAATGAGACGTTTTCCGTAGGAATTTTATAGCTTATATTAGTTATATTATTATATCCTAGTCCGGGTTATAAACTATACGTGTGCTTCAAAAAATTTATCTAAATCCATTCAGCCGTTTAGGCGTGATTGAGTAACAAACATCAAAACATCCAAACAACCAGACTTTCGCATTTATAATATTAGTAGGATTACGGGAAAACAATATTTTCGCAACTTGGCACTTACCGCCATGAACACGAACACCAGCATGATGGCTCCGTATTTGAATACCTTCATTTTCAGAATATTTGATTTCAGTAATCACACAACGGACGAAAATGCACTTGATATTATATTCTGTCCTTGTGGCGAAAGAACTATGTTTAGCGCTTTTATACAAATCGTTCCCTAATTAACATGCAAATTAATTGCAGAATTTAATTAAAATTTGTCGAGGTTTTGATAAAAAAAACGATGAAAACAAAATACAATTAGGTGCCTCGATGATCTAGTGGTTTAAGTACCGAGCCGAGACTCGGGGTCCTGGGTTCAATTCCCAGGTCGAGCCTACTTTGTGTTGGTTTTTTCGGACACTGCTCGGGCGGGTTTGTGATCGCCAATCCGCATTTGGCAAGCGTGGTGACCCGGTACTTAAACCACTAGACCATCGAGGCACCTAATTGTATTTTGTTCTCATCGTTTTTTTATCAAAACCTCAACAAATTTTAATTACATTCTGCAATTAATTTGCATGTTAATTATGGAACGATTTGTATAAAAGCGCCAAACATAGTTCTTTCGCCACAAGTGCATTTTCGTCCGTTGTGTGATTACTGAAATCAAATATTTTGAAAATGAAGGTATTCAAATACGGAGCCATCATGCTGGTGTTCGTGTTCATGGCGGTAAGTGCCAAGTTGCGAAAATATTGTTTTCCCGTAATCCTACTAATATTATAAATGCGAAAGTCTGGTTGTTTGGATGTTTTGATGTTTCACGCCTAAACGGCTGAACGGATTTAGATGACTTTTTTGAAGCACACGTATAGTTTACAACCCGGACTAGGATATAATAATATAAGCTATAAAATTTCTACGGAAAACGTCTCATTCCCGCAGGGTATTTGAAAAAAGAAATTACACGCGGGTGAAACCGCGGGCGGAAAGCTAGTTTAAAATAATACTAATGTGGGAGCTAGTACACTTGAAATTAGAGGCGCGAAGATCAGATGTGTCTAAAGTCCGGCAGCACATGGAGGGACGCTTCTAGATGAAGCGTCCCTCAATGGAATAGGCCGCACTCAGCAGTGACCGCTTAAATTACCATTAGGTAGGCTGCGTACCTGTCTTCCAATTATAGTATATTTTCTCATTAAGGTGCCTAACATAAGTTAGCAATGGTAAAGGATGATGACAGAGTTTGTATGAAATCTGGTCCCACCTCCAATAGATTGTGTTTTACATCGCTGGATAGGTATTTTTGAGCCGAGTAAAAGTTACTATGGCGCCAAGTTCCAAATCTTAGTCCGTTTAGAGTAATTCTTTATTAAACATTGTAGTTTTAGCAATATTTACTTGCTTTTCTGCACTATATGCATGTTATGTAAATACTAACATACAGATCATTGAGTTACAAACCTATTTATCGGTCTCACTCGCACTCATTAGGTAAGTATTATCAGGACAATGAAATTGGTGCGGTACGGACGGCGGCGTTAAATAAATGTTTCAAAGTCAAAGTCAAAGTATTTATTTTGCAATTTGATTTACCAAGAAATTCTTTTGCACGTCATAAACTTTTTTTCCTACCAGCACTTCGACGTGATTGAATGGCCTGCTGTTGAGAAGAAGTGCCGCAAGAAACTCAACAGTTACATATGATAGCCTTTTTTAAATCATTTTGTGTTGTACAATAATAACTTAATAAAAATATAATGTTAAATTAATAACAATATAATGTCAACTTAATAATAATTTAGTTTATTAGTAAGGCTGGTTTTAGTCTCACGCTGACGGCACGCGTACCGTCAGCGCTGACGGCCGAGATCTATGAACTTGTAGGAGCGTTTTTGAATGACGCGTAGCTGTCAGCGCTGACGACCGCGCGAGCGCCTCTGGCTTCAGGGAGCGTTTTAGTGTCGCGCGGAGCGAACGTCGTCAGCGCGTACAGTCATGGCGAATCGCGAAGTGGATACAGGTCAAGTTATCGATGAGGTACACTTGAGGAAGATATTGTGGGATGCATGCGATACCTTTGCCAGTAATTCGTCAAAAGTTCTAGTTAAAATTCGAAAGTAATTAAAGAATTTACTTTTGTCAGCCCTCAAAGTGCAATATAACAAGACAAATTCTCCTGCAACGGCTCTCTGGTCAATCAATGGATGACCATGGAATCTTTGTCGTCGCCGGTTTTTATTATTTTGGGATAGATAGTACAAAGCAGTAATAATTAATACACTTCGCATTTTTGTCGTCGTCTGTACAGTAAGGCGGTCAGCACGAGACTAAAACGAGCCACGCTGAGCGTCAGCGCTGACAAACTCCGCGCTGAGCTGTGAGCGCTGACGGTGCGCGTGAGACTAAAACCAGCCTAAAATATTGTATTATTGTTTTATTTTATAAAAAAACATTTGTTAACGATAACATCTGTTTAAGATCATCATTTTATAAAATAAAACATTTAACATTATTTTTGGATCCTATAAAACTACTATGTTTAAAAAAAGAATAACTCTGAACGGACTAAGATTTGGAACTTGGCGCTATAGTAACTTTTTTTCAGCTCAAAATTACCTATCCAGCGATGTAACACACATAGCTATTGAAGGGGTGGACCAGGATTGGCATCCTCCTCTGCTTTTATTAGTTTTGATTCCCTGGTTAACTCTCCTGGCAATACCTAGTTTGTTTGTATAAACTCAGCAGGTACCAAAGAGCTTACAAAATATGTATATTCTCTTTATATCCAAGTAAACACTAACTTTGTCACAAATATTTAATTATTGTAAGCTCAGGCAAGTACGTTCTGAAAATTAGATTATTATCATCAATGTTTATTTTGATTAAGTTTTTTCAAATGCTGCTTACTCAATTTTAGTAAATTAAAATATTAATTAGATTATTGTCTACCTATATGTAATAAATTTTCATGTCAATTAGGATGATTAATAGTATTGGCGGCAAGGATGCGGGGGGAACGACCCAGCCTGGAGGAGGTGGCGCTGGGTCGTGTTTAGGCCAGGGAAGAGGCCCTGGCCAAATGGACGGAGGCTCTACAAGCCCCAAGTGCCGGCCACTGGACGATTGAGGCCATTCGTCCGGTACTGAGGGAGTGGGTGGAACGCCGGCACGGCTGCCTCACCTACCGGCTGTCGCAGGTTCTGTCCGCACACGGAAGTTTCGGACATTACCTGTACCGTGTCCCCCGTCGGGAGGAGACGCCGCAGTGTCATCACTGCGACGCTCCCGACGACACGGCCGAGCACACACTTATCGAGTGCCCGGCCTGGCGACACGAGCGCCGCGAACTAATCGCGGCGCTAGGCGGTGGACGCCTCTCGTTGGCGACCATGGTTCGTGCCATGGTGGCCAACAGGAGAGCGTGGGAGGCGGCCGCCTCCTTCTGCGAGCAAGTAATGTTGCAGAAGGAGGCAGCGGAGCGGGAGCGCGAGGAGGACCCCCTCGCTGCTTCCCTCCGGCGTAGACGGCCAGGCCGGAGAAGGCGAGCTCACTTAGCACGCTTTCTCCGGCCTGAGGGTTGACCTGCGGGCGGGGGTAGCCCCCCAACGCCCGCATTGCACAGGTCGCTCGAGCCAAGTCTGAGGGTCACCTAGTTTCTCGGGTGGCCCTCCCTAGGCGCCACCCTGACTTGAGGCCTCTCGAGTCGGGGTACCCGGGGATGGGCTGGTCAATAGCCATAAGGCTAGCACCGGCTCGTCCTAATCGGATGTGAAGGAGAAACCGGGGGAGTTTAGTGGGTAGTGGACGCTCCAGTCTCGAGTCCCACACACGGCCGCGGGTCTAGCTAGCCTGCGGTTATGGTGCATAAACGCATTCTCCTCCGAGAAAAAAAAAAAAAAAAAAAGGATGATTATTAGTATAAATACGCAGTACTTGGTCCCTGTAGGTATAACTACATTGTCGTTCGTTGTAGAGTTCTCTACTTACATTAAAAATTCCAAAATGCTGTCTTTCATCTGTCGTCTGTTTGACCGCCTCCGTGGAACAGTGGCTAAGCCGCTCGGTCATAAAAACACGAAGGTCGTGGGTGGAGAGTCCGACTGGATAGCTACTACCCCCATAGGTGAAATCTGCCGCCATAATAGCTCTGGCCGTGTTCCGGCAGTAATAATGTGGGAGCCAGTACACTTGAAATCAAAGGCTCGAAGATCAGATGAGCCTACAGCCTGGCAGCACATTGAGCGACGCTTCCTGGTGAAGTGTCCCTCAATGGAATAGGCCGCAGTGGCCGCTTACCATCAGGTGGGCTGCGTGTCTGTCTGCCAACTGAAACAGTATTTAAAAAATAACTAAATTCGGAGCTCTCATCATCATGTTTGTGCTCATGATGGTATCGAGGGAGACATTTTTTTATATACTTGGACTAAGCCAGCACTTGACCACAAAGTTGCCTGATGTTAAACAACTATGCGGTCTACGATGGAGCGCGCTAGCTTAGTAAAAGCCCGCCAAGACACGTGTTAAACGATGGTTCAGTCGCTCGGATTTTAACACCTGGCGTTGTGGATTCAATTCCCGCCTGGGCCTGGCTAATGGTTACTTTTTCGTCCGACCTACAATCCTTACAAATACTACAAGTAAAGTCTGCCGCAACAATAGCTTTAACTGTGTTTCGGTCATCTCAAGAAACCAGTACACTTCATATCATTGCTCGAAAATTAGGAGTCTACAAAGTGGGAGCACATAAGTGATGCCTTTTTAAGCATATCTTAATGGCATTTGCCGGAGTATCCGCTTATTTATCAGGGTGGCCTCTAGGCCTATTTTTTAAATTAAGTTATACAAGATGTTAAATTATGAGTGATTTGTCCCCAGAGCGCAGTGGTGTCGGCGTCCCCCGCCGTGGTCGCGCCGCCGCGCGGCAAGCGCGCCGTCAGACTATCTTCCTACGCCTAGCGTCTGCAAGAAAGCCGGCTGAACAACCATCTGCTGACTGCTAGTGTTTCATCGTTTTATCGGAACAGATATTTTGCAAATCGGAATAGATAAAATAATATAACTTTTCGATGTTGTTTACTATTATTATTAATCGTAAAATTTGAAAAAAAATACGCTATTATTAAAACATCGATCAAACTTACAAAGAACTACAAGAACTTTTAAACTATGATGATACTTGCTCTTACGGAACCCTTCATGGAAGAGTACGACTCGCACTTGGCCGCTTTTGTGCTTACAAATAAATAATTGAAATCATAGGTAATTAATTTTTAAAATAATTAAAATAATAATTAATCTTTAAAATTTTAAATAATTTTTAAAAATAATTGAAATGTTAATTGATAAGATAATCAATAAGATCGGCTATCTTTTAAGTACATATAAATACCGGTGTGTGCTGAACATCGGTATTATTTTATTCTGTACTAGAATTAAAAAAGCAATAATAAAAGTTAAGTTCGGAATTTTCTTTGTCATGGTGGTACTAATTGCAGTAAGTCAATATTATAATTATTATTGTAAACTTCTTTAATAATATTTTAATATAATATTTATGTTATAGTCAAAGTTAGATACTCAGACTCTCCACGGAAGGGAAGGGTTTATCCTAGGTTTGACCAATGACACGCGATCCCCGAAATATAGGTATATGAGTTTCGGCCTTTGACCACGGCTGCCAGATTGGGTATTTTTTTTCGCAATTTTGGGTTAAAATTTGGCTCCTAGAGAAATTTTGGAGAAATGTTTGGAGAAAAAAAAATTGTGGAGAATTCTCGGTAGAATTTTGTTTTTGTTTCGAAACGCATCCGGTTTTATATTATATGAAATGACAAACGCGTCTATTAAAAATAATTCCCATTCAGACTCTCGCGATGGGAAAGTGTCATAACTAAAATGTATGTACATCTGGTCGATTTTGAGTTTTTGGTGTTGGTTTTGGTTGATAAGCGAACGTTCGCTGGTTTCCATTCCTTACTTCCTTCCAGAGATTATGTAGAATCACACACAATAACGTTTATTCCTTCATTCATTCATTCATCATTAATGTGCATTTCATTTCATTCGCTCCACTCACTCTACAGCTACTTGGTTTGATTTTTGGGGGCGTTTGTCAGAAAAAAGCGCTAGCAAGCGCTGTAAGCCAAATGGCGTATTCAGGCGTACTTCAAAAGAAACAAAATTAAATAGGCAAAATGGCAGATTTATGTTCGCGCCGGTTCGCGCTATGAAGTTAGCAACGTGCCCTGGCCGAAAACTGTTTTCAGCGCTAGTAAGCGCTCACCAGCGCTTTTTTCTGCCAAAAGCCCCCATTATCAGTAGAAGTACGACATAAAACCTTTTTTTTTGCTCTTTGGTAAAATTATTCTGTTTCTGTATTGGCTAGTCAATCTGTAAAGTTCTGCTCTCACTTTATGGAAAACTCGGTTAAATTTTGATCTGAACGCATTTTGGCGAAAATGGTTTATAATATAATTTTATTAAAAAGTAGTGAGAATAGCAAAACAAAAGTCTACCAGAGACGGAGACCTGTACAACCTAGGACCTGTACAATCTAGGCACCGGAGCTTTAAAGTTTGTCTAAAACATAATTTAATACTCTTCTCTTAGTTACGCTAACGCTCATAGTTATTCACTAATGAAACCAGTCGCGAGTAACTGCAAGTATCGCTGTTCTTTCAAGATAGCGACTATGTGAACTGAAATGTAAACCAGCAGTGTATACAGCTCTTAACGAGGTCAGTGTTATAGGAAGTTAAGCAACAAACCAAGAATCCGGGAAAAACATTTTTACATATCAGACTAGACACTTAGTTAGCCACGTTGCCGTTACTACTTAGTGATATTGTATAGTGGAGGTGGATAGGTGGTGGTGGCCTATTAAATTGATATTTACATTAAAAAGTCTACGTGTCAAAGTTTATTACTGTTTACTTAATGAAGTAAACATTGACACGTAGACAATCACGTAGACATTTAAAGGGAAACGCCCAAAATAGGCCCAGAGTGCACAACATATTCAATTTCATGAATGAAATCTAAATATTCGTACTTGATTTTTCACGTTTTTCTTTTTTCAGTAGAAGTCGGGAAAAACATTTATAAATTATTTAATATTTCAACGACTATATCCTTTACATTTCACTACTGACGTTTGTTTATACCGGTCCGAAACTTACGATTTTATATTGCGTTAATCGATATAGCGGAAAATATTTTATAATTGTTATATGATATTATAAATAGTATATTTATAAATACTTATAAATTAGTATAAAATTACTTTTTATAATTATTATTAATTTACACTATAAAATATTTACCGCTATATCGAAAAACGTAATTAAAAATAAACTGTTTCGGACCAATTTCTTATTTAATATCAAACATCAGAAGTGACATGTAAACATTATAAATAGGAAAAAATCGTTGAAATACTTCATTATTTATAAATGTTTTTCCCAACTTATACTGAAAAAAGAAGAAGGCGACAAATCAAGTACGAATGTTTAGATTTCATTCATGTGATTGAATATGTTGTGCACTCTGGGCCTAAGTTACTATGGCTTTTGGGCATTCCTCTTTGGGTGGTTAAGTCATGAGCAAAATGGACAAATTACACAGCGATCATAGTCTCAGTTTTTAGCTCTTAAACAATAAACACATAAATAAAGTAGATGTCATAATAATTATTTCATGATCATGTGCAAAGTTTACAAAGTTACAAGAAAAAAAGGTTTATTCCGGAAATCCCCACCGACAAATCCCTACCAGTGGGGATTGTTAGTTTTTTTTCCTAAAATCCCCACCAATAAAATGGTGGGGATTTTTGGAAAAAAAAATAACAATTAACATGTTTTTCCTTAAATTATTTCTGAAATGTTTAGCAGTGGTTAAATTAAGACTGATTAAAAGGAGGCGTCACCACCTGCACTATAAATAATAAAGAAATGACAGTTCAATTTGAAATTATTACTTTGAGCTTAGTGCCCACGACAAGCCTCAAGAAACATTGTTAGAGAGTGAGAGATGTCTGTTTCTATCTATTTAATCAGGTTCCACCCACTGTTGAGTAGGTGTCTGTTTATTAACACCCCCGCACGGTACAAACATTTGTGTGCATGAACATGTCTGTTTGTATCGGTCTGGGTGTTTCTATGTATAATATGTATGTATTTACAAAAAAAAAAAGTATATAAGTAATTGTTTATCCGTTGTCTGGCACCCATAGCACAAGCTAATGCTTAGTTTGGGGCTAGATGGCGCTGTGTGAATAATGTCCAGGGATATTTATTTATTTATTTACATAAAATTTTCCACGTGTGTTTTTACAACGATTATCAACAGCTGTTCACAGGGCATCATGGCGCCGGTCTCTGCAACAACGAAGCGGCGCTTGCCCAACCGCCCGTTGAAGCCCAAAAAGGGTTGATCCAGAAGTTTCTTTGTAACAACCATTATTTCAACCTGTATAAAACCTTCAAACTGTTTTTATATTCTTTGAAATAAATGAGTTATAAGATTATTTATTTCTCATTAAAAACCATACAGTCACTTGCATGAGGATTTTACAAAAGTGTGGGTAAGTATAACTTTGCCCAGTATTTATAGTTATAAAGAGGGGTGGACATAGTCTTCTAGCTCTGGTATACTTACATCAATTTACCCCTTTTAAATGTATATTTAGGAATTCATTTCATATTAGGTACTTTAATCTTAACCTCAAGGTCCCGCAGCTAATGAATGCACGTGTAATGTACCATTATAAATATTCGACTTTGAGCATTATTAACAATACTACCTGATTGTGAATACGCCCTGATTGAAGAGCTTTCGCATGTTATTTAACATTATCTCCTCCTTCCTTCACTGATGAAGTATTCGTATTGTATCTTTCATCATCAGCCTATAAACGTGCCCACTGCTGGGACACAGGCCTTATCTCAATTGTGAGATAGTGAAGGCCATACTCCACGACGCGGGCCTTGTGCTGGTTGGTGGAGGGGTGTGTAAGGCAAGTGATCAACCTTAATGTCAGATGTTATCAAGCCGCCAAATGGCCTCTGACTAGGATTGACGACTCATATCTAAATTGTAATAAATATATATCAGCCGGGACCAACAGCTTAACGTGCCTTTCGAAGCTCGGAGACGCTCGAAATAAAATGTCACTAAATGTGGTCAGAATGGTTACACATCCGTTAACCGACCGCGGCATGCCGGGTAGCTTGACTTTCGTTATCGCTAACGAACCACTAAGCTGTCACAGCTGCGCCACGGCTGCCACGAGCGCCTCATTATATTGTTTACTAGCGGCCCGCCCGCGGCTTCGCCCGCGTGAACTATAGGACGTTATCCCGCGGGAATATCTTGTAAATTGTAGCCTATGTGTTATTCTGATGAATAAGCTATATTATTGTAAAGTTTTATTAAAATCAATTCAGTAGTTTTTACGTGAAAGAATAACAAACGTGCATCAATCCGCTCCCGGGCCGGTACCGCCGCAACCGCTATGTCCCTGCATTTTAAATCTGTAATATCTTCGAAACTATTCATTTAAATTACATGATGTAAACGGCCATATTGATCTATATTACATGCACAATTTATTTATGGTACTTTATTGGATAAGGATTAATACTGTATTGCTTAAAATCACTTTTTCGTAAATAAGCCATTATTTTATCGTAATAAGTAAAGGAAAATGGTTATTGTGGGTTATCCCTAAGAGATAGACATATACCATCGCGGACTTTTTTGTAAAACTTTTTAAGGTGTACAATAGTGTAGTACATTATTTTGATCTATCTGGTAGGGTTCAGCCAGCGTTTGCAATGTAAGCGCAAAATATGTGCTTATTTACGACCTTACACTAAAAACCTCTAAAATTATCAGTGTTTGTCTACTATATTATGCATGTATTATACATATAAACCTTCCTCTTGAATCAGTCTATCTAATAAAAAAAACCGCATCAAAATCCGTTGCGTAGTTTCAAAGATTTAAGCATACAAAGGGACATAGGGACAGAAAAAGCGACTTTGTTTTATACTACGAGTATGTAGTGATTTACACAGGGCGAACTGTAAAGATTGGTATCTCTCTGTTTCACTGATGTACCTTATGCTCGAATCTACATAGTTTATATCGTTACATTACAGGATAATTCCTTCCCCTTCCTACACTGTTTGCCGCCAATTAGATTATCTTTCCTTTTTATATAGTAAATAACTTAATTAGCAATCAAAAAGGACAAAGCCAATTGCCAAAAGCCAAAGTAATGCAAAAAGAAAATACACATTTTTCTCATCATCATCATCCCAGCGTTATCCCGGTTGCGCCCTTGCGGGGCCCGGGGTCCGCTTTCCTACTCTTCCTCCTCCACTTCGGACGGTCTTGTGCATCCCTTGTGGTGAGCCCATTGACACGCATGTCATCCGCCAAGACGCCAAGCCAGCACTTCTTGGGTCTTCCTCTCCTGCCGGGGCCAGGCGGAGGCGGCATAGCTAGGCATTTGTTTCCCACGTAGTTAGCCGGTTTCCGTAAAACGTGCCCGTACCACCGAAGGCGACCATCTTGCAGTTTGTCAGCTATATCACGGACATGAAGGCTGCCGCGAATTCGGGAGTTCCTAATGCGGTCTTTCCGCGTAACTCCGCACATCCAGCGCAGCATATTCATCTCCGTGACTCGCAGCTCTTGCTTGTGTCGCTCAAGTACCGGCCACGTTTCACAGCCATATAAAAGGACAGGCCTAATGATGGTTTTATAGACCTGTCCCTTCAGCTTAACCGGCATTCTCGGGTCGCAAATGACGCTAGACACCTCCCACCATTTTGCCCACGCTGCAGCTATGCGTGATCTGACGTCACAGTCGATGTTGCCGGATGCGTGGAGAACAGATCCCAGGTAAAATACACATTTTGCTGAAATGGTTTAATGGCTAAAGGGTTTATTTACAAGAATCATTCAAAGTATTCAAATGAAGGGTTCTCATCAACCGGCGATTTGGCGGCATCTGCCATTGCCGTCTGGCTTGGAACCAGACGGCAATGGCAGATGGCACTGTGATGATGTTGCGTTTGCGCAGGTAGTGTTAATCTTGCAGCGGCAAATTAGCTTCGGCAGAAGCAGACGCGACAAGGCCCTGTAAAAAAATCCAGTTAAATAAATGCATACCCCAGGGGTATGCATTTATTTAACTGGATTCCAGTCCAGTTAGTGTCCAGACACTATTCACACAGCCCCAAATTAAGCATGGCTTGTATTAAATGTGCCAGACAACAGATAAACATCACTTATATCCTTTTTTTTATATTATCGTAGAAACACCTAGACCGATACAAACAGGCATGTTCATGCACAAAATGTTTTGTACAGATACCGGCAAACTTGTTGAACAACGGTCGACGGAGAGGGGGAAAGTTCACGCATGTGCACTTGCGCGAACTTTCCCCCTCGTTTATCATTATCTTTACCGTGCAATGACGTTCAATACACAACTATTATAGACACCCAATCTCTAAGAAAAATTCCTCAAAAAACGTCCGAGTGGCTTTGACACTGATGACATTAACACATTCGTTCAAATTAACACCTATCGTGGCATTTAGTATTTAATGTCAATTGTATACAACTAAACGAAAACTCTGCCCAATAGTCGGGTGGGCAGACTTTTGCTTCGGACAATATTTGAGCGTGATTGTGAGTCTAGTTTTTTAATTGAACGTCATTGTTACCGTGCTATAATTATTGTCACGCACCAATAGCGCGCGCAATTCTCCCGAACGCCTGCGCGCGCTATTGGTCAGAGGTATGCTTCTGACCTTCTGAAAATTTGTGTTCTGCGCAATCCCCACCCGATATTCAAGAGTTTGCCGGGGCATGTACCGTGTGAATATTGAACCCGAGACCTCATGTTATAGCTGACTTCCCAATCATAACACCAAATCGGTCGTCAGTTTCTATCTGACTAAACCAAATATCTGAAAACATCACATACTCGTAAATTAATCTGAACCAATATTAAAAGTCCTGATGTAATCATCTTTACTAATATTGTTAAGAGGAATGATTTGATTGTTTGTATTGAATAGGCTCCGAAACGATTTCTTGAACCGATTTGAATAATTCTTTCACTGTTAGAAACCTACACTATCACTATCTCTACAAATCGGTTCAGTAGTTTCGGAGCCTATTCAATACAAACAAACAAACAAATCTATACTCTTTATTAAGTAACTAGCCTTCCGCCCGCGGTTTTACCCGCGCGTAATTTCCCATTTTAAATATCCCCCCTTCCTCCCACATTTCCGGGAACAAAAGTAGGTACCCTAGGGTTCACCGGGGATAGTGTAGCTTTCCAACAGTAAAAGAATTATTCAAATCGGTTCAGTAGTTTCGGAGCCTATTCTATTCAATACAAACAAATAAACAATCAAATCTTTCCTCTTATAATATTAGTAGAGAAAAATAAAACATAGAATATAGATATAGATAGATAAGAGTAAACACTTCGTGATTTAAAAAAATCATAATTACACACGTGTTTCTTGGTTAGATTTAAAAAATGAAACTGTAAATGCAGTTAATATGAATTTAAATAAAAATCGTGGAATTCTTACCGTCATCATAATGATGAGAGCTCCGTACTTAGATACTGCCATTTTGAATAATTTGCTGCAATATACCTACATAATACAACCAGAGATGCCAAAAGAGATGTTCCATATCCGGCCTGCACATGGTACACCTTCTTCAAAATTGAGAAAAAATCTAGAGATCAGGTAAAAAATAGTAATGTGTATATATTTTCAGTACTTTAATTGCAATTTAATTTTAAAAGCAAAATTTTACTGTACGATGAGCAACGGATCAATTCAAGTGAGACTTTTTTAAGCGTTGCACGCAAAAAAAAGTCTCACTTGAATTGAATTTCTTTGCGACAGACATAAAGCTGAAAATTTATTGCAAGAATTTCACAGATTTGCAAACGTCGATCAGTGACATTCTGACTTTTTCTTTCATCAAGCGTCAAATATTTCACTATGAGTTTGTTGCGAAACTTAGTTTGAAGTATACGGTTCAATGTCAAACCCAAATAAAATGTATTACATATAGTTACTACTACTTTTTATAAATCTCATTGACTAAATGTTAAATAAAATAATAATGTTTCAAAAATATATATTTGCAATAAAGGCACAGCGTTTTGATTTTCCATTTATATTTTTTCGAATACCTACTCATTCACTTGTGATTTCGGACGCACGCTTTATGACTTCTATGAGACGTCAAATGAATGTCAATATGATTATGGCGTGTTGCCTGCGTTATGTTAATTTAATGTTTTTTTTTACCAATTTATTTAAGCCAAAATGAGCCGAAATATTAGATAAAATACATACTTTTATTTAATTAATTTAGTTTTTAATTTTATATGTACAATGTCCAGGCCGGGGCTCCATACATTCGTGGAACATCTCTTTTGCCGTATTTATACAAAACTTTCATTACTTAAAAAGAAATGCAACTTAATTTTAAATTAGTTGTCACATTTTAACATAATAATTGATATTGTTATCTCAAGGAAATTTTAATTGCTCTTTTTTCTCTTGATGTCGTCACCGGTGCAATTAGATGTATATTTTATTAACCGCATTTGTTCTAGAATTTCATGTTTTTTAATATATGCTAATTGCTATGCTACCTTATGATAAGTACCTAGTGGACTAGATCTGCCACACCTGCTAAGTACTGCCGCCAAGAAAAGACTTAACTAACATTTTTTTCAAAATTGAGTTATTTTACATATTCGAAATCGTAAAAAAGACGCATCTACGAGTATTTTTATCATTTAATAATAATTGTGCCTGCAACCTGAAAATTTTCAGTGTTAAAAAGGACGTATCTCCATCAAAAGACAATATTTACTAAGAAGAAAAATCTTTTCTGAAACAAACTAGAAAGGACGTATCTGAGTAGATGCGTCTTATAACTTTAAAAAATATTGCTCAATTCCCAAAATGATAAGACTTATCAGCGTTAGTCATAGGAAGAAAGGACGCTTCTGCGTAGATGCGTCTTTTCATTCGAGTATTATTTAAGACGTTTCTGCAATGGTTATAATAAGTCAAAACACTTCTGCGTAGATGCGTCCTCTTTGTTTTATAATGAAGCAGTCAGGATGGGCTTACTCCACCTGATGGTAAGTGGATGTAAGGTCGAAATATAAGGTTGACTGGCTCAATAGAACATAGTACCCATTGAGCCAGTTACCCTCACCCTGAAGGCCTGCTGTGATGCCGCTTCACGCCCCGCCTAAAACGCTCAAGATTATAAGAGGAAAGAAACATGTGAGCTGGAAGGGCATTCTATGACTTAATGGGACGGGGTAAAAAAGAGGAACCATACCTCTTGGTACGAGCCATCAGAGTCTGGATGGCATGCGGATGGCAACGAAGTGCGGCGCGTGCGTGTTGTTCGGGAGTGGAAAGGAGAGAACGAGATGATGGGGTTTTAGTAAATCCCCCCCCCCCCCCAAAGATTTGTATTTATTCTGCGTCTGGATGTTTATCAGTAACGTATTTAAGTATATATTTGTCGTACATTCGATGATCCTGATACCTAAAACACAAGTGTTTATGCTACTTACTTTGGGGTCAGATGTGATGTTGTCCTATATTTTTTTAAGGGGTTAAATTTAATCTTGAGTGCAAGGGTGCTTCATAATGTGTAAGTTCAAATTAAGAAGGGGTTGTAGGAAGTTCACCACACAGGGGGGTTTCATAGTGCTTTAAGGGGTGTATTCTAAGCGAGCGACACCGCGGGCGGAAGGCTGGTTTATAATAAAATGAAAATGCCGGGACTGTTCTTCTGTTATCAAGATCGCCAGGCTTTTGAAAGTCCGAATATAATACAGCTATTGGGCGTCCGTATACAGCTATTGGGCGGCTAAATATGGCTATTGGGCGTCCATATACAGCTATCAGGCGTCCGTATACGGCTATCAGGCGTGCATAATGTATATACTACGTGTTTTTTTAGTCGTTGTTTTCCCGCAGCATAACGCTTCACCTTCAGTATGTTAGATTACCTAAATATTGATATTTGAATATTGTATAGTTTTAAATATAAATAGGAAATTATAACCAATATTTAGTGTCTAATTTGTCTTTTGGTTCTAACGATGATCTTTAGTTCATAACAATTTGACAACAAATATTTCTAAAACTGTAATTACAAGTTATATTTACAAATAAAAATTATTAATGATTTATAAAATATTGTAAGATTTAATTAAGTTATGCTATGAAATAATAATGTTTAAAAGTTACTCATTTGACCTACACAGTTACGCATTCATTCGATCATTCACTCAGAAACATTTACTTGGATGGATAGAAAGCGGGTAGGGAAGAGTTGACTACGGAACGTGGAACTGTGATGTCGAGTGAATAACTTACGGAAAAGTGCTATGTGAAATAAAAGTTAAAAATATACAAAGTGCAAAAGTTATCAGGTGTTTTTGTTTAGTGAATTCTTTTAAGTAGTACTATCGATTTATGTAAGTTTTTTTATTATTATTTTCTTATTTTTTTTTAAGTTTTTTAATTATTTTTTAAAACCTGGTGGGGAAGTGGAAACCAAATGTTAGTAAATAGTAAATTACCATTTTTTTGATAAACGCGAAGGACAATGACCGCGGCCAGTGACCGTCCGCGACGAAGCTAATACTGTTGGTTCGAGTTTCGTCTATCATAATCGTAAAACTTTTGATTTGACTAAAAAACCTTTATTTATCTATTTTACTACTAAGATATTATCATTTTGCACGCAGTTTATACAAACAAATAGCGGCCGCCCGCGATGTCACCCGCGTGGTTCCCGTCCCCGTGGGAATTGATCAAAATCCTTTCTTAGCGGATGCCTACGTCATAACATCTACCTGCATGCCAAATCTATCCCGATCCGTCCAGTGGTTTGGGCTGTACGTTGATAGATCACTAAGTCAGTCAGTCACCTTTGAGTTTTATATATATAGATATACACACAGGCATTATTGTATGCTTTGACTAACTGTTGAGTGTATGGCTTAAGTTTTTTTTTTTATATACCGCATCAGTTGGCAGACACACACGCAGCCCACCTGATGGTAAGCGGTCACTGCGTCACTGGTCCATTGAGGGACACTTCATCAGGAAGCGTCGCTATGTGCTGCCAGACTATAGGCTCATCTGATCTTCGAGCCTTTAATTTCAAGTGTACTAGCTCCCACATTAATATTGCCGGAATCCGGAATACAGCCAAAGCTGTTATGGCGACAGATTTCACCTGTGGGGGTTTGGTGTCATTGGAAGCAAAAACGCAACTTATATCCTCTCTAGTGTACGAGTAAGTTTTGCCTAGTGGCGGTTATCCTTTTTTTCTGTAATGCATCGATAAATATTTTGAAATAAAATAATAATAATAATTTGGCGCTCTTCATTTTATGAGGAGCTACAACTTTCATCAATGCAGTCAGTCTCCGCAGGGCAGCTTGTGGCGAGCTGTTGGTGTGTGACGACACCACGGACCCGAGACCTCCCGGGGGAACTCACCATCTTATCGCCCACCTCTGGCTTGCCTTTGTTGGCCGTCCAGAGTGGAGCGCAAGAGCTATATGCTCGAAAGGGTGGAAGTGCTCAATCTGCGCAATAACGGGGAACGGCTGACCGGATTACCGCGAACCAGAAACCGGTGCACACCTCTCGGCACCCTTAGCCAACCACGCCGGTGTTGCGCCCGTGCTGCCCACGACCCAGTGGCCGCTTAGAGTGGTAGCTGTTTACGGGGGCCCATCTAGTGGGAGGCGAGTCACCGTCTGCCAGGAGAAAACCTGAGACAATTTGCATGGCAGACGTCCGTTGTCTCAACCCATAGCCCAGTTAACCTTTAACTATGGACGCGCGGTCTCACAGGCCGCTTGCAGTTTGTGATTCACGTGCCCTCCTCCACCCACGTACCCCACGCGTCTGTCGGCCTCAGTAGCTTCGGTTCTAGTGGCAAAACGAGTGTTGAGAGTGGAGGTCACATCGTCGGCTGTATGTTACTTGAGTAATTTCGCTTTATATTCTGAGTGCGGCCTGTGAGACCGCGCGTCCGCGTTTGTGTAATAAATTGAGCTGATGGTGATTTTGTTTAATCTAGATTTTTTTAATAAAAAATGGCAAACGAACGTCGAATTCATCGATTCCACAGAGTGCGAAGGCTGTAAACAGCCAATATGCTTACAATCTTCTAAGCCATTATGCAAATACTACCAATAAATATGCACAAGTTAGGTCTTTGTCAATTATTTTATGTTTCGTCCTAAGAAATTAATGTTAAGTTTTTTGTTTTTTTATTCTTTATATTTTATGGTAAAATTAGTGGAACACTCTAAAAAGGTAATTTTCTGTAGATAATGTTCCTTTAAAGAGACCTCAAGTAAAAAAGTCTGAAAAGTGCCTTCGATTGTTAAATGGATAGATAAATGTTTAAAATAAATACATATTCATTAAAATTACATCTTTTATTTACATTCAGTAACTCCTAAAAGGGATAAAAACAAAAAACTGGCAATATGCTTACTTAACTAGATAGAATCTGGCATTTAAAGATAGCGGTATGTGAGACCGCACGTCCATAGTAGTGTAACAAAAATGTAACGTCCATAGTTAAAGGTTAACCAATCCATCGAATTTTAACACCATAGACCTGGCTTTGTTTTCTTTCATTTTACCAATAGTTCTTGCATTTGCCAGGTGTTGTCTGTGAACAGATTTTCTATATTTGTTTAGAGATAAAACCTGGCAGATGTACTCATTCAGATTAGGAAAAATGGTACCAAAAAGCCTCTGCATGTTGGCTTTGGCCCCATGCATGCTTCAAAGGACCGGGTCCCCATGGGCCCGAGATCTTAAAATGTACCTACATAATAATAATAATAATATTTATTTCGCAAGAATGTGGTACATTAGATGGTACATGTTATTATAAATTACTAGCGGCCCGGTAGGTACGTGCTTCGCTACGTGTAAAGTGAAATAACCGATTTTGTGCAAACTTCACATAAACCATCTACTAAATAGTCCAAACAAATCCTAAAAATTTGGTTTGGATAAGTGACCCCGTTCTTGAGTTATAAAAACACAACGAAATTTGGCACTATTTTTTATATATTAGACTAGCGGCCCGGTACGTGCTTCGCTACGTATAATAACAAAAAATGTGATAAATCAAGAACCGCTTGACCGATTTTGTGCAAACTTCACATAAAACATCTAAATAGTCTGAACAAAGTCTAAAAATTTAGTATGGATAGGTGACCCCGTTCTTGAGTTATAAAAACACAACGTTTGGCACTATTTTTTATATATACAACGTGTTAATTTAAATGCGCAAAACCTGAAAATAGTTTGATCAGAACAACGAGTAGAATCCATTAAACCACTTTTTAATATAGGTCACATTTTTCAAAAAATATTCATTAACAATGTTGCCCTGTCTATTTATTAATAGGTCAAGCCGTCACGTGCGCAAACCATACCTACCGACTCGTCGCTCGACGAAGCGTTCGTCGCAGAAGAAAACGATCATAATTGCCAGTAAAACTAAAACAGCTCCTAAAATCTTTTAATTTTTTTTAATATTGTTTTTTCCTTCACAATTATATCAATTATATTAAAAACCATTTGGGGTGTCTGAGGTTTTGCGCATTTAAAATAACACGTTGTATAGATGTTGCAAGACACATTCAACCGGTAGGGTATGCAAAACATAATATGGTAAAATATAAGTTTAAAAAACAATTCTCAGTAGCAAGCATAATCGATCAATTCAATAAAATTACACATTAACAAATTATTTTAAAATTAAAATTACATTAAATTTTATATTCAACATGTTTCGCCAAACATTTGGCATGTAAATAAATAAATGAAATAAAATTAACATTAAACAACAATTAACTCATAAATTAAATTACTCTCTAAGGAACTCATCAACATTATAAAATTGCTTGTCTAAAAGCCATGCATATACTTTCTTATTAAAAAGTGGCTGCCTTATATCTTTCAAACTCTCTGGTAGTTTATTATATATTTTTATACACATGCTTAGGCAATTTTTCATGTATAAAAGATATACTAACAAATATAAATAAAAATAAAACTCCACCACCGGGTAAATGTTGCTTCTGCTGAGAAGACACCAGCAAGAAATTCGGCTAATTACTGTCGATCACCACCAAGATTGTTTAAAATATTAAAAAAATTACAATTATTATTAATCTGCGATACGACATACAGATAATAACATCATGGAATAAGATTGTGATTTTCATCTTGAAAGGTTTGTGAGCCCAGAGATGTATTTTGTAGCACAAATATTGCTTTCAAAAAGAAACGAGAATACAAAATTAAAACATTATCAGATAGATAACAATATTTTATTTTAGTTTTAGCATAAAGTAATTGCAATATATTACCATTTTACATATTCATATACAATAGGTATAGCTTTTTTAGTAAATGTTTTACCACGTCAGGCCATATATATTAATAAATGCACGCGGCTTCGCTCGTGAGGAATTTGGGACTACCAATTAGGGGTTTAGGATACTTTTTAACGACTTCAAAAAAGGAGATTATTAATTAAACTGTATTTTTGTGTCTTCTACCTCATTAGGTTTTACTGGGTAAATAGATACTTTTTTATCGAATACAGGTCCATGTGATGAGGTCCCATTTGAGATCAAGAGATCAGACAACTCGTTTGAGTTATGAAAAAAAAGCTGTAAACGTTGTAAAAAGACTTTCTGTAGTCTATTTAGTATCCAGCAGCAATGCTGGATACTAAATAGACCCGTGCAAAGCCGGGGCGGGTCGCTAATTCCTAATAAATTGCAAATTGTGAGGAAACATTTTGTGTTCTAAAAGATCTTGTACTATTAAGATCCCTAGAAATATTTCAGTTAGTTTAAATTTTAAAGGTAAAATTGTACCTATATCTTTAAGAATTTTTTTTTAATAGTTTGCTCTTTGCCGCATTCAAACATTTCGTTTTTCCCAAAGGTGGACTGGTAGAGAATGCTTATAGCGTTAAGTCCGCCTTTTGTACCCAATTTGTGTGGTCAATAAAATTTTTATAAATAAATAAAAGAAAAGCACTGCAATGTAAGTATTTTTAATTTAGTTAATTTATTTAAATTAAACATTATAATATTTAAAATTTAAATTAGTTTTAATTTTGTATAAATACCTCATGTTTCATAACATTTGTATCACTGTCTTTGTGAAGGTAGAAACAATAACAATGAAAGGATTCGCGGCCATCTTGATAATGCTAGTTTTTATGGCGGTAAGTACTAAGTCTAACTGGTCTAACCATATCTATTTTAATTATGTTTTGTATAATGTCAACGATAAAGTTACTTCCAAAACCAAAGGAGATGTTTCAAATCCGGCCTGCACATAGTGCACATTTTACAAAATCGAGGAAAAATCTAAAAATATTTGAATACTAACGTTTAAATATTTTCAGTATTTTAATTGCAATTTAATCCATCAAGCCCCGGAAAACCAGACACAATAGAAAATCTATTGTTTACGCGACACCCGGCTTTCGGTCGGGTGTTTAAGAGTTAATTTTAAAATCAATGTTTAACTTTAGCCGGCATTAAATATTTCACAGTCACTATTTAGTCCGTTCCGAAACTTAGTTCGAAGTGTAGGGTTAATTAATGTCAATCATAAATGCAATGTTTACATATTGTTAATATTAGATATGTTGATAAGAAAATAATGTGTTAAAAATCATGTTTTAGAATAAAAACAAGAAAAGACACTAATTTAAAATAAAATCACAGCGTTTTGATTTCCATTTTACATTTGGTCGAATAATCATTCGCTTGTGATTTCGGAACGTCACGCTTTGAGACGTCAAATATCAACATGATTGTGGGGCGTGTTGCCTGTGTTATGTTTATTTTATGATTTTGCACCAATTATTTAAGCCAAATTAGGCCGAAATGTTAGTTAAAACACTTTTATTTAATAATGTTGTTTCTAAATTATACATGAGTACAATGTCCAGGCCGGGGTTTCATACATTCGTCAAACATCTCCTTTGATTATAAAGCCCATCTCTGAAGCCCGCGTTTACAGATTGATTTATTTTGTTGTAGTAACGATCTTAATTTTCACCCATCTTTTCTTTTCACCTTGACATGATAGTCTAAGATCCGAACCTAAATCGACCTTCACCGGGTTGATAATAGAATGAAACATATTTTATTATGAATTTAGTATATTAGAAAAAATATTAAAAATGGGTTGCCTAAAAAATCCTGTACAGAGTATTTTTTTAAAATAATTTTTACAAAATATTGCAATAAGAAGTTTTTAACGTAATGAAGTGACTTAACGTGACTTAACGTAGAAAACCCAACGGCTGCACACCCTATACGTTTTCTACGTTAAGTCAGGACAAAACTATCCTAAATTATCTTGATATTGCAATATTTTGTTAAAAACCATTTTTCAAATTATAGAAAACCCATTGCTGTACATTCTATACGTTTTCTACGTTCGTTATCAACCCAGTGAAGGTCGATTTAGGTTCGGATCTATGCCTTTATGTTACTGCACATAAAGGCATGGCAAATCTAAAGTCTATATCTTTTTGTTCTTAAGTATACAGTGGTGGACATATTATTAAAGACACTTAGAAGATATTGGGTTTTCAAAGTTTAACTACCCTATGTACTTTTATTATAAAACATAGGATCTTGCAATATTACTCAAATTATTCTTAGGGTTATCGTAAAATGTTTGAAGTAAAATAAAGAGATCAAAGAGGTTCTATTAATTTTTTTGATGGTTAAGTTTATTGCAAGCAGTACGAACGAATACAAAGACTTGGCCAACTAATTAAAGACAGACTGATAAAGCAACTATAAAAATATAAACTAAGTAATATTCGAAACGAACTTGACTTGAATACATTTTGGACGTATTATAAAAACATAAAAACACAACATTCATATTTTGTCGCTTGTCCTTTAGCAGCAATAAAAGTCTAACCCCGCCTAGGCATTGAAGCCTTCAAATTATTGCAGGTTTCAATCGAAATCTGCACCCATGCGGTTTTTAACGCTGTGTAAAGTTGATGAACGTTATTTGTATGTTTTTTGCCACTATTTTCTTCACATCAGATCACATGTTTTCGATCGGGTTAGTGTCGAGACTGTACGGTGGCCAATTTAAAACTGTTACTAATTGGCTCCTCAGTAATTCTTTGGTTCCTGGCCCTGCTGAAGTGTCTATGGGATCGTTATCGTGTTGAAAAGTCCGTAAGACCGGCAAATGTGCCTTGGCTTAAGAGGCCTATTACAAAGAGCGCGCGCTCGGTACTGACTGAGTTCGGACGGCCAGCGCATCGCATTTTGTAGTAATTTTGCAGTTATATTTATTGTTATTATCGAAATAGGATAATAAATGAATTGTTTAAAATTGTAAAATCTTCATTCCTCATGATGTAACAAGTATTCTGGTATATATTTTGCCTAATTGTATTGTCGTAGAAAGGAGAAATTCACAGTTAACTTAAAGCGATTTTCGAAGATTTTTGCTTTAGAACTAGATGTTTTTTTATATATAAAACCAAAGATATTTAAAAATCCGAGGCCGCTATGAACTATACGACTATATAAGAGATAACATTCTAATTTTTTTATTTCATATGCTTAGAACAGTAGTTCAATCTATGAGCTTAAAAATGTGCCTCCGCGCATTTTATGAAAATCTTTCTCTGCAATTTTGGGTTCAATTAAAAAGTTAAGCAAAATTTACAAAAAGCAAGGCCGCTAAGAACTATTCCAATAGATATTCTACACTATTTAATAAGTAATTATTGTAAATGTATTTTTGTTTCTGAGATCGATAACGCCAAAGTTGGCCATTTTATGCAAAAATCCCTGTCAAGATGTAATAGGGGTCTTAACGAAACATGACTTTTTCTAAAATACTCCTTTATTATATTTATTCCTGCTACTTTGTATATTTTTTTTACAAAGAACTGCCTCCGTGGTACAGTGGTTAGAGCGTTGGGCTCTAAAACCCGGAGGTCGTGGGTTCGAATCCCGCGGGGAACATCACTTTGTGTGATTGTTTCCAGTTTGGTTAGGACATTGCAGGCTTGAATCACCTGAATGTCTGAAAAGAATGATGATTCCGTGCTTCGGAAGGCACGTTAAGCCGTTGGTCCCGACTATGTTCCAAGTAGGTCTGGTTTCCCTTGTAAGGGTTACGGAGGTCAGATGGCAATCGCTCCATTGTAATAATAATAATAATAATAATATCGTTTATTTCAGGCAACAGAATTATATGAATTACAGGCCCATATTATAAATACCTTACATTACAGACTAACATACATACAATATAAATATAAAATAAAAATTTAATGTAATATTGAAGGCGGCTTGAGTCAGCTGGGAGCCGTCCTCGAAACCTCCGATAGACGACACCCTGCGGCCAGAAAAGTCCTTCATAAAAGTCTCCAGGTGATGGGACGGCACTCTCACCACAAAGGAACCGAAGTTGACTTTATGGCGAGAATCCAATCGCTCAACCCTTAGAGTGAATTTGGACTTCTTTCGGATGTAGTCTACGAGATCCTCGACCTTCGTAGACCAATGCAGTCTAGACACGTACAGCTGCGTCGCACGTATCTCAGGACGCAGCGGGTCATCCGGGCGAGTCGGTGCGGTGCCGCGGTGGTTGCGGGCGGCGGGCTTCCTCTTCTTCCTCTCGACCATGATGAATCCTCCTCATCGCACTTGTTCTTCGGTTGACGTTTATTCGTCAACTTCTGTTCATCTCCCGATGTCTTTGTCTGCCGAGATGGTCTGGCAGGAGCAGCAGCGGCGGCAGCGTAGGCACGGATCGGGGGTTCCACACCAGCAACCAATCAATAACCAGGCTTGTCAAATCTAGGATCATAGTCGAAGCGGACCCTGAGCTCCATACTGGATGCAATCGGGAATACGCTGAGATGATGATGATGACTTTGTATTACGTCTTTAATTAGCTGACCAGCGACAAATGTATCGACAATGTTTGTATTACATTTGAAAAAGGAAATAAGACTAAAATATTACTTTTTTGTTGTCTACATTTTAATAATACGACAACCGTGTACGTATGAAAACCAATAAATATGGAATTGATACTTATCTTGAGTCTATAAATATCATTTATTTTGTTGTACGTAGTCGACATTAAAAGTGTCTTTAATTATATGACCACCACTGTATATTGGTGGATTTGGTGGTATCTTCATTGTTTCTGATACAATAACACAAGTGCTTTAGCCATTTTAAGGTTTATACCAGTGTATGTGATGTTGTCCAATATTTATATTACGTTAATATCTTTTCAGGGAGTCGTCATGCCACGCGTCACCAAGCGCAGTGTCGCAGACACAGGTGCAAGAAGTTGCCCGCCTGGTCAAGCGCGAGACTCTTATGGCGATTGCCACGTTGTGTTTAATTAAATGAAATACATTCTTATGAAAAATATTTATTTTCTACTATCTTATTTAACACTAGCCTTCCGCCCGCGGTTTCACCCGCGCGTAATTTCTTTTTTCAAATATCCCCCTCTTCCCCCACATTTCTGGGATCAAAAGTATCCCATGTTCACCGGGGATAGTGTAGCTATCTAACAGTGAATTATTAAAATCGGTGCAGTACTTTCGGAGCCTATTCAATTCAAACAAACAAAAATACAAACAAACAAACAAACAATCAAATCTTTCCCCTTTATATTAGTATAGATTTAAAACACGGTACAGAAAAAAGTTAACTGCCTCCGTGGTACAGTGGTTAGAGCGTTGGGCTCTAAAACCCGGAGGTCGTGGGTTCGAATCCCACGGGAAGCGTCACTTTGTGTGATTGTTTCCAGTTTGTTAGGACATTGCAGGATTGAATCACCTGAATGACTGAAAAGAATGATAATTACGTGATTCGGAAGGCACGTTAAGCCGTTGATTCTATGTTCCAATTAGGTCTGGTATCCCTTGTAGGGTTACGGAGGTCAGATGGCAATCGCTCCATTGTAATAACCAGGCTTGTCAAATCTAGGATCATTGTCAAAGCGAACCCTGAGCTCCATACTGGATGCAATCGGGAAAACGCTGGGATGATGATGATGACAAAACAAAGTTCTAAACACTCTGAAAGAAAGAAAGAAAGAAACACAGTGCTCTCTAGGGGGGAGTAACTGGGGGCTTAGACAAGATGACATCGCTTCATAGCTGGCGAATTTCGCTAAGTCCAATTTGTATGGATTTGACAGATGCCATAGAAAAGTCACGTGTTGAAAGTATGGGATTTGACATTCGCTATCGCAAATTGAGCTATAACGAACGTCATAAATGCCGGTTGTCTAGGGGGGCTGTACTATTAGCCTTTCGCTTGAGACTTCGCCCGCGGTCTGTCCCTACAATATCCAGCAGGAATGTGAAATTCTGCCAAGATTAAGAGTAGCTCATAACAATCTCCAGTTCCCAAACCATCCCTTTGCCGAAAATTACGTCAATCCGTTGTTCCGTTGCGAATTGACAGAACGACAAACAAAAATACTTCTATTTCTGGTATGGTATGTGATCATAGGAACTGAGTAAAAAGAAGTATTTTTGTAAATGAGTAAGTACCTATATAAATATTCCTTTGTGTCCTGGACACTAATTCACAAAGCTCCGTCCAGCCCCAAACTAAACGTTAGGTTGTTCTACGGGCACCATAACATTACTTAAACAATTTATTTTTTAATAGCCAAAATTATGATAAAATTGAAGTCCGAGTATAATATTTGTTTTGACTTAGTTATGTGAAAACAAAAAGCAGCAGTTACTATAATGCAGAATTTACTAAATCATTTGTGTTGACGTGGTATATCTAATGAACTTTACGTTGCTATAAAGTAGCTAGTTTATAAATTCATTGTTTTCTACAACTAACATTGAAGTTGCAGACAACAATGAACAGTCAATGTGCCAAATGTACTGGATACATCTCTGTGCCAAATAGTTCTTTGCTAAAAAAGGGATATATAAGTGCCGAGAAGTACATCGTTCTGTGCTAGATTGTTCATTTGTGTTCAAATACATCATCATCTTCAAAATTTGGGATTAAAATGAAAGGCTTGAAGCATAAAAATGTCATTTTCTTTTTCCTGGTAATGGCAGTGAGTATATAAATTTATTTTTAATTTTAATGTACATTTATCTTTGACTTTGGATGTTGGAAGAGGATCACCAAAGACACTCACCGCCGATCGGGCTGTTTAAAAGCCACTAGTCTGGAACCAGCTCGTTCCAATCTGGCTAGAAAGGAGAAACCGGGGGAGTTTAATGGGTAGAGTGGGGCTTTAGTCCCGAGTCCAACACACGGCCGAAGGCTTAGCTAACCTGCGGTTATGAAGCCTAAAAGCATTCTCCTCCGAAAAAAAAACATCCTTATCGGTGCTGCGGGCGGCACTGTTCTAGTTCTTATGGATACTTCCGCAGATAATAGTTGTAAAGATGCAGGCTACCGTAACCGAAACTCTACTAGGAGGACATAATCATAATAAGCATGATATGTAACTCGAATCGAACATCATCATCATCAAAATATATATTTTTCAGGGCTTAGCTGTCTCTGCATCTACTACGCCCAATGCGACAGTCACCGAAGGCCCTGGCAGTGACAATGTAAACGGCAGTGTACCTCTGGGAAATGTGGTTGAGGTGCCACCAAACTGCCCTCCCGGTCAGAAGCTTGACGCATCTGGACAATGCCGCGACGTGTGGCAATAGGCGAGATAATACCTACACAGAGATTATGTAAAATAAATAAGTAATGAAAAATATTTAGACACTAATAAAATAAAACACGTCGCGGCAATTGTATGCGCGATAATTATAATGAGTATGCATTTTCCACTCACAGTCACAACTCTGGATCGTGCGCTGCCCAAGGCAGTCGCTCCCTATCCGCGCGCCCTACTAGTCTTATCCAAATTTTGTGTTACATTTTTTTTTAATTCGTGTGGCTATTGTAAATCGTGAATTAAACATGTTTAATGACTTATAACATCTTTCATTGAAACAACCTTCTGAGCAGTATAGTCAGACAGTGTGGTTAAAGGCACATCCAGCGATCCTAGTGTGGAGTGTACTAGCATTCCGCCCGCGGACTGTACTGCGACATGATCCCTTAGGAATGTGATATTTATCCTAGATAAAAAGTAGCTCACATTACTACTCTCCAACTCCCAAACAATCACGCTATACCACAATCACGACAATCCTTTGCTACGATGCGAATTGAAATAAGGACAAACAAAACTCTTCTATTTCTGTTATCTTTGACCGCCTCCGTGGAACAGTGGCTAAGCCGCTCGGGTATAAAAACACGGAGGTCGTGGGTTCGATTCCCGCCTTGGGTCTGGTTGGTGGTAGGGCTTTTTCAGAGTCCGACTGGCTAGCTACCACCCTCACAGGTGAAATCTGCCGCCATAACAGCTCTGGCTGTGTTCCGGCAATATTAATGTGCAAGCCAGTACACTTGAAATCAGAGGCTCGAAGATCAGATGAGGGGGCGTTCAAGTATTACGTAACGCAATTTGGGGGGAGGGGGGGGTCTCGTAAAACGTTACGTTAGGGAATGCAATCTCGATCTCGCGAGATCTCGTTTTCGCGAGATCTCAGCCATTTTTTGCGAGATTGAATCTCGGTCGAAAACAGGACGAGATCTCGCGAGATTAACGAGATTGCATTCGAGCACAAAAACCTCTTCGAAGCCCGAACTGACACGGTCGGACTTGCAATCTGTCGGTTTCGTTCGGTGCGGGTGAGGCCGCGGCTTGAGATAGAGGTGCCTCTCAGATTCCTTCGTGTCGTGCGTGCGGTGCAACAATGAGGCTCAAACAATGTTTGAGCCTTGATCATCAAAGGAGGATTGCTTGCATCTCTGTCTTTTACAGACTCCACTTTGGCGAGTGTTCTTTTCAACTGCACGACTTAATTTCGCCAGCTCAGTTACATCACTGAACGACTAGACTGAGACTCCATCCGTATGCAGTCGAGAGAGAGTTGAGACCGTGTGAACGGACTAAGCGATTTGCTTCGTCTTTTTTGAAACGGACTGCCCGGGAGTGGAACTCTCTGCCTGAGTCAGTCTTTCCTATCCATTATAACTTGGGGCTCTTCAAGGCCAGAATTAACGGGCTTTAGCTAAGCAAGTGCGCTCTATTGTAGACCGCATAGTTGTTTAACATCAGGCAACTGCTGGCTAAGTGTGGTCAAGTGCTGGCTTAGTTCAATTCAAACATTAAAAAAACATAAGACTTTTGAAAAAAAATCGTAAAAATAAATTGTGGTTTGTGATGTTTACGCGGTTACTACTCATTCAATAAAACAACTTAAAATGGATAAAAACTTGCGATATATTCTACATTTTAAATTTAAAACCCGACGTTTTGACCTCTTTTCAACAGTCGTAATCACAGATTTAAAATGTAGAAGATATCGCTAGTTTTTATCCGTTTTAAGTTGTTTTATTTCGTGAAAATAAATGTTTATCTTATAATATTATGATTTTTATTAAAACTTTTTCCTAATGTATTCAAATATTGTGATTATTTGCAAAAAACACACAAAACTGCTAATCTCGCGAGATCTCGATTTTAGCGAGATCTCGCAGTACGGATATTCATAATCTCGCGAGATCTCGCTTGAGCCTTAATCTCGCGAGATTTGCATTCCCTAGTTACGATGCGTTACAGGGGCGGGAGGGGGTCTTCCTTACAAGATGTTACGTAACGTTGTTATTTTTTTAAATACAAAATTAGGGAATAAAAACTCCCAAAATGGCAACCCTTTTCATTTACGTTCTACGGGGAATACCTCGATTGTATAGTCTGGTCGCCAAAAATTTATAAAAAATAAACAAAATATGGAGGTTTTGCGGATTAAAAATCTCTTGTCTTATTTATATAGTATTATTACCGCAAAGATATTGAACGTCATTGCCGCAAAGGCAATAAAAAGTATACCAAGGATAAAAACTATAACATAACTTTTTGCGACTTTAGGGTAAAAATGGTCACTTGACTTGAGTGTTACGTAACGTTTAGAGAGGAGGAGGGGGGGTACAGAAAAACGTTACGGTGCGTTACAAGGGGGGGAGGGGGGGTCAAAAATCTTCAATAATTGCGTTACGTAATACTTGAACGCTCCCTGAGTCTACAGTCTTGCAGCACATTGAGGGGCGTTTCCAGGTGAAGCGTCCCTCAATGGAATAGGCCGCAGTGGCTGATTACCATCAGGTGGGCTGCGTGCCTGTCTGCCAACTGAACTAGTAAAAAAAACCATAGAAACTGAGTGAAAAAAAGTTTTTTTTTTTGAATAAGTAAGTATAAACATTCCTTTGTTTCCTGGACATTATTCACACAGCGCTTTCCAGCCCTAAACTAAACATAACTACGAGCATACGAGTAACTACGGGCGCTAGACAACTGGTAAACATTACTACACAGTTTTTTTGTGATAGGCTACAATCGGGCTACAATCATGTGGTATAAAAAAAAGAAGTTTCATAAAAATAGGGTAATTATGGTTCATTTCCGTACGTCCCACCAAGCTTCGTCCCACCAGTGGGACGAACGGGAATTGAATAAATTATTAAATTTTTATTCCCGTTCGTCCCACCAGCAAGTTCAGTGGGACGAACGGGAAGTGAAAATAAGCATTCCCGTTCGTCCCACCAAATGTATTGGAAACAATTTGGTATATTATTTAGCTAAGATATTGTTAAATAAAAACATAGATGTGCAGTGCTTTTTATTTAATTGAATATTATTTCACAAGACAAACAATAAGAAGAGTTGGTGTATGCGATTTAGTTCTACATAAATGGTCCTGCTGACGTAATTTCGGAGGATTTTATTTACCAGTATATTTAGTGCATAAACACAACACAAAACAAAAAAAAGTAAACAGACAGAAAAAATAATACCAAATAAGTTATATAATATAATACTTCCTCATCAAACTTCGAACTCGCGTTACCTCTGCAGCAGGATTCACAATAATTCTATATAGAAAAACATGATACTCTGTTTAGAGAGAAAAGAAAAAAAGGAAGGATTTATTATTAACTATTTAGTATTGCCTCGGTGTAATATCTCGCCTATTACCATACGTCGCGGCAAATTCCATTTTGGTCAGGCTGCTGACCGGGAGGGCAGTTTGGTGGCACCACTATCACATTTCCTAGAGGAACACTGCCGTTTACATTGTCTATGCCAGAACCTTCGGTGACAGTCGCCACTCTGGGCGGAGATGCGAAGACAGCTAAGCCCTGAAAAATTATGGTGATTATTATGATGATGATGATGTGTCATCCTAGCCGAGTTTCGGTTTTGACCGCCTCCGTGGAACAGTGGGCAAGCCGCTCGGGTATAAAAACACGGAGGTCGTGGGTTCGATTCCCGCCTTGGGTCTGGTTGGTGGTAGGGCTATTTCAGAGTCCGACTGGTTAGCTACCACCCCACAGGTGAAATCTGCCGCCATAACAGCTCTGGCTGTGTTCCGGCAATATTTCTGTGGAGCCAGTACACTTGAAATCAGAGGCTCGAAGATCAGATGAGTCTACAGTCTGGCAGCACATTGAGGGACGTTTTCAGGTGAAGTGTCCCTCAATGGAATAGGCCGCAGTGGCTGCTTACCATCAGGTGGGCTGCGTGCCTGTCTGCCAACTGACTTGGTATAAAAAAAAAGATACGGTTGGTTACGGCAGCCAATACCTATTTACAACTATTATTTTTCTTTCACTACGCACCGTGACCAATGTGAACACCACTAAATTACACAACGAAATCCTACAGAAATATAATATTTGTCTAACCTATGTTAATAGATTCGGAATAGGTAAGTGAGACAGCTCTGCCAAACTATCCTCCTCATACCAAAAATCCATTGCTCGGTTGCGACGTAAATGAAGGATAAACAAAAACACTTTTATTAGGTACTATTAATCTGATGAACAAGGACACAATCGTTTAGAGAACATACGCAGGACTTTTGTTTGAGACCCCTCGGGTTTTACTGCTCGTAATTAATAAAAAAAGGATAACATCCAATTTTAGTGCTACTCCGATGGATCAGCGACCCAAAGGGTGTCTTGGCCTTCTTCGATATGAGATCTCGCCACCCTTCCTAGTCTTCCTAAGAAAAGTATAGTATCCACTTTGTCGAATAAGATCGCGCAAGCGATAAAGTGGACACTTTTCTTGAGCGCCATAAATTCTCAACTGGACGACATCGGCAGTCCAGATTCAGATAAGCTTTCTTGACGCTGCTATTCTCTCACAATATCTAAAATAATAATAAACTTCAATTTACATAAAAAAATGAAAACCTAATTTATTATACTTACTGCCATTATCAGGAAAAAGAAAATGGTAATTTTATGCTTAAAGCCTTCCATTTTTATTCCTTTTGAAGATTGTAAGAAGCCTACCACGAATGATCACAAATAAACACTGGCTGCACTGAGCTAGAATGTATTTCCCAGCACTTATAAACTCTTTTTTGGCAAAGCACAGTTTAACACAGATGTGTCCATGTATAGTGATGAACATTTGAAACAAAATATGCTCTATTGTTAGAGTACTTAGACATTTTGGCCGTTTCAAATTGTCTCCAACTTCAATGCTAGCTGTACAAGAGCATGAATTTATAAACTATTCAATTTATAATAACATAACATTTAATAAATAAAACATGTTAAAAACAATAACCGTTAACAAATAGGTACACAAAAATGATTTCGCACACACAAATTCCGCTTCTAGCAGAAAAACCCAATATTATACTGCATTGAGAACTGCATGCTGTGTCGACATTTTCAGAGACAATTTAACCAAAGAGACCGCGTTCATTGTTTTATTGACTAACAACAACTGTCAAAAATTTTGAAAGAGATTTGGGCGTTTTTATCTACCATAAAAACATTACTAATTTCAATATGGTTTACGTTCCTACATTTTTCGTTCGGCAAATTTAAAATGCAAAAGAGCGTCAGTTTAGAAAAAGTAAGGTTAATTATTATTATACCCGTACATACATACAGTTCACGTCCGTGCATACAGTATGCTGGTTCGTCAGAATTACATTGAGTATGTACCAAAGATTTAAATCGTTATGTACTACACTAAGGTACTACAAGTATGTAAAATTTTAATTTGGTGTAATGATTGAGAACTCGGCTTTTACACCAAGAGGTCGCGGGTTCAATCCCCGCACGTCTCGGTACAAACATTTGTACATAGTAGTTTTACTTTTGAAGTAAGTACCAAAAAGTTCATAGAGTTTGTTAGAAAAAATCTTTGTTAAACATAATCTCTATGATATTCTATTTCATATTTCTATCAGGTAAATGGTACTGAAATAGTGGCTGATGCGAAATTCGGCGCCTTTGTACGAAACTCACCGTGGTAAGTCCAACCTGTTTTGTATAGACTCAAAAGTTTATTCGTAGCCAGAGGAATGGGCTGGTTAAGATGATTTTAACTCAGAGAGAAATGGTCTCTTAAATCAACTAACTAGTGTTCCTGCTACATGAAAATTTGTCATATTAACAACGGTAGAAAATCAGAAGTTCACTGACTCCATATTCATCGGTATTGATTTCTGAGATGCAGCGTCCCCGACAAAAATATTCAAATGGCTGCGTTACCAATACATCTAGTTCCTCGGTTAGAAGTTCAAGCTTGCCCCGATTAGTTTTTCCCCATTTCTTGTGCAGTAACAGTTGTGTGGGGAGGAGGAAGCGCAGATTTGGTGACGTGCTCGAACACTACTGCATCACAATCAGGCCCAGACTGCACCGAAGCAACTCGCTCTCCGACCTCGCTACCAGCACCAGTGATTTTAGTAAGTAGTAAGTCATTTAGGAGCCAGTACACTTTAAATCAAATGCCCTAAGATCGGATGAGCCTAGAGTCTGGCAGCACATTGAGAGAAAAATAATTCCCTGTTGATACTTCGATGGACAATTCGTAACATCATCTCACTATGGTAAACTGTAGGACTTGTAATTGACACCAACTAAATAATGAAAATAGATAACGATGATTTTGTTCGCGTGGACCGGAGTCACCCTTAAGCATACGCAGTGAAAGATGAGTGGTGTACCCACGGCTCAAGTCATCTACAAATTCCTTAATTTCTTCATAACTTTTAAACATATATGCAGTGTTTGTTCTTACATCTATGTTTTAGCGTTCGACTTTTTCAAACAAACATCTAAACTGCTATCTCGAAGGTTGGACACAGACTCAATCGGAGGCAGTTCAGGGGACGGCTCTGCAATCCATCATAAGAAGCAACACACCGACACTCAATACATGTCGTGGAATTTCAAAGGGAAGTGAGTAGATACTACTTATACTACGTATACAACGGAGGCTTCGTCGTTTGACCCCGGTCCAAC
Source organism: Mecyna flavalis (assembly GCA_949319885.1). Taxonomy (NCBI): domain Eukaryota; kingdom Metazoa; phylum Arthropoda; class Insecta; order Lepidoptera; family Crambidae; genus Mecyna; species Mecyna flavalis. Next base: position 15,179,905 of record OX439429.1, read on the forward strand.
AGGCGCAGCGCTGAACTCAAGAGGTTCCTGTGGTATAGAAGAGCGGTGCAGGAGGGGGGGGGGGGCACGAGACTTAATACACCTGTTATACACGTAAAAAATGGTCATGAAGACAACCATTTGACGTAACAAAAATATACTCCTCTCGCTCCGCTCCTATACCGTAGAAAGAATTCACTTAAGCGCTACGCCTGGAACTCAATGTTTCAATGATAAACCTGCTTACAAGTCAGAGATCTTTCGTAAGAATGGTAATCATGAAAAACATTCGTAGAATTACATTTATATTATTTTTCTGCATGTGTATGTTGGTCATTTAATATTTTTTGGGGTGCCATTGAGCATCAAAATCAATCTGGTGTCCAAAACACAAGTGTTTGAATTACTTTAAGACTAGATCAAAGTTGTATAGCTTAAACCGATCTCGGTCTAGGTCTAAATAACTGTTTAAACTATTTAAAATAAATCACAAACATACGTGGGGTGCACTGCGGGAATCGTAGCCATAAAAGTCTCAGCCATATTTGACACTATTATAGGAAGCAGAGAAGGAAAGCGCAGATGTCACCAGACACATACGCGGCGAAGTTCGCCTCGGAGTATGTTCAGAACATACACATCGACAGGGACAATATGGAACTACATATGTCTTCTGGAGTTGAAAATTCCAGGTAAGTAGAAATAAAATGGATAAGATGTATAAATACTTTTATTCGGGAAAATAAAATTAAAAATCCTTTTCATACTTTAATCTACCTACATAAAATAAAGGCCTAATGACCGGCCTTTATTTATAGCAACGCTTCCCTGTTACGTATCCCACAGTAGAACAGGAAATGGTAACCGCTTCATCACCTCAATACATAAAAGGATAGATTAAAATTAAGTTTCTTTATTTCAGCTTGAGTAGCATGGATCAAATCAGCACGCAAAAGGGGGCATCTTTTCCTTTCAAATCTACGCCGAGCGGAAATTTGAAAGTGCAATCTAATCAGGTATCAACAAATGTTATGAGGATTATGAGAAAATCTGCTGAATGCTCGAATGGCTCTGTGAGCATGATCCAATTGGTTAAAACTTAAAAGTTACAGAGGTCACCCGTTGTCCTAGGTGAACGACAAACGCGGCAACGCGACGCGACGCGGCTTTTGACAGATTTATTTCGCTCGAAATATATAATATTTGTTGTCTTTCTTCTATGTTTACGAAGTTTCTGTAGGGCTAAGTATTTAAAATATGATTTTTTTAGTAATAACGCAGTCTATTTGCCCATGTTTAAAACACTACTGCCGCGTTTGTCGCGCACGGACATAGGACACACGTCGCTTGAAGTATTGGTCGCATTACGTCGCATTGCGTCGCGTCGCGTCGCGTCGCCCACCTAGGACAACGGGTCAGATGGCAGTCGCTCCAGCGATGTTATTGGACTTGCCAATTCATGATGCCAATGTTCCAAGTCTACACTGCACAATTATTAGCAAGTTACACTGAAGTAAACGTCACGCATAAATAGATAGGCATAATTTAAATGTTTGGCCTCAAATATTTTCTAATGTATAAAATAACTTGCAAATCAGCAGTAAAATAAGTTTATGCAGCTTTATGGTATCGTGGGTTGTTTTGAAATTGAACCACGATTTTTATTTGTTTGTTTTAATTATGTAAATAATAATAATAATGCTTGTGCATCAACATATTTAGCTAGTACAGTGGTACCCTGATTTCGGTCGTTGTGAATTATCTGTCGCTTTATTTATTTCGATTAATTAGGTAGTATTTCAATCTTCGACCGTGGGGGTTCTCCTGGCTGACCCCACACAAGCAGAAGTAAAAGTTAAATTTGAAGGCAAAGCTGCAGGTGCACCCGATGACATTGGGAAAAAATTTGTAAGTAACTTTTATTGTTTCTTTTGTTCGTTAAAAAAAGGGGGATTCAGTCCTTCGGCATTCTCACTCACGATTGAGCATAATAGCAAAGACTCATACGTCGACATTCTGTCAGAGAGTGGTACTTTTCCGGCTGCATGACTGTTACTCATAATATACCTATGCGCCTTAAATGCGATATCCTTTCAGGAAATTGGCAGTGAATCGGAACCACAGCTACAATATGGACCCAGAGACGGCAAAAATGGTAATACTAGAAACGCTCAGGATAGGAAGTCGATGTACCCCGGTGTGAGGGAAGACAAAGGGAAAGACCTAGGTAGCCTGGGATATGCCGTAGCAGAACCTATCGACTGGATGCGAGTCCAACTGCCTAAGAAACACGACCTGTTTCAAGAGTTTTACAAGCGGATACATAATCATGTGTACGTTTCTTTATGTGAACAGAAAGAACATCTATTGAAATCATTGAAATCGAATCATCGCTACAATGAAGGGTTACTAGCTTTATTTTCAGAGTTGTGGTTAGTTGATTGTAGACCCGAAATATGATCTAAAAATTGATATCATCGTCATTCGATAAGGTATATAAGTGGACCCTTAATTGATAACCCCTGATACCCGTAATCTTGTATTACTTAAACTAGATACTTAGTTCGGGATCGGAATGTTTTGTCTAATATTTGTCCACAATTTTATTTTTTACGGTAATATATTTTATACTGTTTCTTTTGCAGCAATACCGATACAGTCGTACATATTGGAAACGAAGAGTTCCACTGTCACCACATAGTTCTACAAATTTACTCCAGCTTTTTTGACATAAATATGAATTCTCGGGGAGAAATCGAATTGCCAATCGTACGTATATTGTATACGTTTCTGTAATCCTTCTTTGTCAGCCACTCCTTACTGTGGGAAGCGTCAGTCAATGTGCTCCCCCTAAACTCCTTAGATCTTCGAGCCTATAATTACAAGTCTACAACCCGTATAACATTAATATTGCCGGAAAAGTAAACTGTAATAGCGGCATACTTTATTAGTTTGGGTGCTAAAGAGTTGGAGGCAGTCGCCAAGTATGTACCTATATTTATATAAGTTTATATCTGTAGTAACTTCCTTATTTCTGTTACTCATAAAATAAATGCTCAATGCGACACGCATGTTATCCAACATTAAATTTGTTTTATTTAATATTGATAACAGAATAGCGTTACACCTGAGGCCTTCCAGACGATATACGAGTGGATGATCATCAGCGGACCAGAAAGCAACAAATTGTTGAGAAGAGATAATATTTTGGACTTGTTTTGTGCAGCACAATTCCTTTCCATCAAAGGTAATGTTTCTTAAATTGTTCAACGCTCCGGGATCTTCTTCCTTGCGTAATTTAGTGTCTCTGCATTTTCCTAAAAATTTGAAATTGACCAAATCACCTTAGCCATTTTCACATAAAAGCAATCAGTTTTATTCATAATGTATATTAAATGTGTGTGGCCAGAATAGGATTAGCAGGAAGAAAATTGAAAGGTGAAAGTAATTTGAATGTAGTTAGAATAGGAAATTGTATTGTAATTCTATTAGTTACACTTCTCGCCGCAGTGACGCAGGTAAAATTTTCGTAAGCTAAACATTTTTTTAAACAAATAATGTTTTGAACAGATTTAGAAGATCAATGCTGGTCTTTTATCGTGAATGAGAACCTGTTCAACGAAGACACAGCATTTGCTTTGTTCAGAGAAGCGAGACACAAGGGGATGGGACCTGTTGTCGATTTGATGGTATGGTTTACGTTATTTGTATTAGCTACTTGTTACTCTTGACTTCGAACATGTAGCCGATTTAATGTAAAAATACTTACATAATTTTTCTACTTGAATTTGTTTGGGGAGTATATTTCCTTTAATGATAAGCCTTTAAGTATGTGAAAGATGATTTACATAATATACACATACTATTCTAGATGTTCTCGCTTCAATGTTCTAGTGGTTTAAATACCTACTGGGCCGTGCCGTGACCGCGAGGGTCGAGATAAATTGAAATATTTGAGCCATATTTTCAATATTAGTGTTTTATTTATTTATATATTATATTAATTTTACGTCTGCCTTCAAATGAGATTATGTTTCATATAAATTACAATATTGGTCGAATTACTATTTCAGATTCCGCGAGTGATGCGATTTTTCCTGCCGTTGGTGGCATCGAGAGATTTCCTAGAACTTGAGCCTGAAGAAGTTCTCACATTTCTAAGATCCAATTACATTTGCGTGACAAGGTAAATGTTAAAGAACCCATTTTTCTAAATGTATTAATGATGTTTGATTGCACTTTAAAACAGGTTTTAGAGCACAAACCTATGTCAGACAGAGATACAGACAGGCCGGTCAATTGACACAAGGAAAGGTACAGGCTCGTCCCCTTCAGGTGTGAAGGAGAAACAGAAGGCAAGATTTAGTGATGTGATCATTAAACAAACGTCTTTAGTCATGACTATACATCGTTATCGCGCGGGCAGTTTCGGGGCGACGCGTGGATACTGATGAATAGGGTTGCCACGCATGGATCTTTTTTTTTAAATTATATTTGACCAATAAAAATATCGATTTTTAAATCGATATTATGCATTGAATCTATTTGTAATCCTAAATCGACCACTGACACAACAATGTTACCTTACGACTTTTTTCGGTTTCGATAACTTAACCAATTTTATGAAAATGTTATTTTTATCCTAATTACTCATTTATAGCTGTATGATGTCAATTTCTGACTTACTGGACTGAATCAACCCTCAGAGAGAGTGTTGCTAACTTAAACAACGCTTCTACACTACTTTGTCCCAATTTTGAATACAATATCAAAATAGAAATAATATTCTATTTATCCTCATAAGGTATTAATTATCCTCATTAGGAATATACATAACATGAAAGGCTTTAATTTAAAGAATAAAAAAACATGCAAATATTCTAATACTCGTTATATACGTGTGACAGCCCTTCGGTCATCTATGCGTCGCCCCCAAACTGCCCGCGCGATAACGATGTATAGTCATGACTACCTTTCGCTAGCCTGCAGTTATTAAAGCTGTTGCTTGAAAGCACTATTCTAAGCTGCCGTAGCAACATCATCAGTTTCTAACCCGTAGCGCTTGTATCGGGATCATTACCAAATTCATCTTTAAACGATTTCTTTAGTGAAATAGAAGTGTTGATGGCTGGAGTGCGGTGGCTGTACGCGGACTGGTCGTCGCGGAGAGACCTCGCTCTCGACGTGATGCGCTGCGTCCGCTTCGGTCTCATCTCCCCCTGGCAGCTGGTCGACATCAAGCGGAACCCCGACAACGCTGAGGTCCTTGAGATCGTCAACGAGCCGGAGGTGCAGCAGATGGTAGACGATGGACTGGCGTAAGTCTCACACACAGAATGTGCTGATGGCTAGAATCCGGCGACTGTACGCGGACTGGCAGTCGCGGAGAAACCTCGCTCTCGACGTGATGCGCTGCGTCCGCTTCGGTCTCATCTCCCCCTGGCAACTGGTCGACATTAAGTGGAACCCCGACAACGCTGAGGACCTTGAGATCGTCAACGAGCCGGAGGTGCAGCAGATTGTGGACGATGGACTGGCGTAAGTATCACACACAGAATGTGCTGATGGCTAGAATCCGGCGACTGTACGCGGACTGGCAGTCGCGGAGAAACCTCGCTCTCGACGTGATGCGTCCTTGAGATCGTCAACGAGCCGGAGGTGCAGCAGATTGTGGACGATGGACTGGCGTAAGTATCACACACAGAATGTGCTGATGGCTAGAATCCGGGCGACTGTACGCGGACTGGCAGTCGCGGAGAAACCTCGCTCTCGACGTGATGCGTCCTTGAGATCGTCAACGAGCTGGAGGTGCAGCAGATTGTGGACGATGGACTGGCGTAAGTATCACACACAGAATGTGCTGATGGCTAGAATCCGGCGACTGTACGCGGACTGGCAGTCGCGGAGAAACCTCGCTCTCGACGTGATGCGTCCTTGAGATCGTCAACGAGCCGGAGGTGCAGCAGATTGTGGACGATGGACTGGCGTAAGTATCACACACAGAATGTGCTGATGGCTAGAATCCGGGCGACTGTACGCGGACTGGCAGTCACGGAGAAACCTCGCTCTCGACGTGATGCGTCCTTGAGATCGTCAACGAGCTGGAGGTGCAGCAGATTGTGGACGATGGACTGGCGTAAGTATCACACACAGAATGTGCTGATGGCTAGAATCTGGGCGACTGTACGCGGACTGGCAGTCGCGGAGAAACCTCGCTCTCGAAGTGATGCGTCCTTGAGATCGTCAACGAGCCGGAGGTGCAGCAGATTGTGGACGATGGACTGGCGTAAGTCGCACTCACAGTGTAACTAGATAGATGATACCTGTATAATAATTCTGATTATGTTCGTGTTTATAACCCAGTCAACGTCGCATTTATTACGCAGCAAACCTTTAGCTTGTATCTTCGTAAATTTAATGTTGTTGTGTGTAATTTATTCTCCAAACGAAGCGCTACAAAAAGTTAAATTATTCGCTTATGCTACTACCACAGATAGGCTCGCCCTCTGATGAGTCCTCGGCGACTTACATTAAGCTCCTGCCAGCCATCTTGCACAAATTATAACTCCACCTGGCCTGAGGGCGTCTTACACTACGTTTACCGTGACACCGAGACAGTCTCCACTCTAGAACTTGTTTACCCCAACGGTCACTGCCACTTCAGCTTATCCGGCGAGTTATGTCGATGACATTGGTCATCTGCCGAATCACCTCATTTCGTATACGATTATAGCATGTGAATTAATTTCAGTTACGTGATAATAAAATACTGGTACGGAAACAACTCTAAGAACTACTACCACTGGATCGACGTGCTCGGCCTCACCGAACCTGCTGAAAGGAACTGGATAGGGGAGGAAAAGGTTATTATAATCTACATTTTTCAAAATTATTTGTATAAGTAGCTTTTTTATTATTATTGTATACACTCTTATACATTATCAGCACCTAATGTCCTTTGTTGTAAATAAAATATAAAGGTGGGTCTATGCTTACGAGCCAAGCACGAGCCGCGCACGAGCGGAGCACGAGCTGAGCCGCTCTGCTCGCGTGACAAGTGTGGACGCACAACGAGCCTGCGCCCTGCACTGCGAGCGCGATGCAAATCTCTTTGTGTTTGTCAAAAACCCGACATTAGGCGGAGCCGTAGACAGAGAAAACTATAGACAGCTAGTAGAAAAACCGGCACGCGGTGCGAGACAAAAAATTGTGTAGTTCTATCTCTTTCTTTTACATGGTCTATCCGTATCGTCCTCTTTTTCTTGTGTGAATGCGATAGATACTATCAATTTGTCTATAGTTTTCTCTGTCTACGGGCGAAGCACAGTCGAACACGAGCCGAATGCTCGAAGCGCGCTCGTTCGAGGCTCCAAGTCAGTCCACAGTACACGAATTTTGGATCGGCTCGTGCTCCGCTCGTGCGCGGCTCGTGCTCGGCTCGTAAGCATAGACCCACCTTAAGAGTTTTAGCATGACTCTAAAAGCAGCCTAAGACCGTTTGTCCACCGCCGCCGTCACCGTCACGTCACCGAGAACCGAGTTTATTTCTGACCAATTTCAAGATGACGACGGCGCTCGGGTGACGGCGGCGGTGGACAAACGACCTAATAAGACCTTTCTCGACAGAACCACGTGACGTATAAAGACTTTCTGAAGTACTTGGAACAGTTCATGGTGCCGAAGGACCAGATGTACCAACAGATGGCAATGATGCAGCCGACGCGGCGGCCGGACGACGTTCCCGGTAAATATTATAACGGTTACCAGGTGGTAGGTTCCTGTACTGGCCCGTCTATTTGGCTAAAACCCGCAGTGCCAGATATTTTCCCGTAAAATTGAAGTGTGTCAAGCACTTCTGTGTTTCGAGGAAAGGGCACTGAAGCTTGTGAAATTACTGGGTATATGAGACCTAATAACTGTCGTCTCGGTGTAGCAGGCGCAGGGTGGTGCCTTGCAAATTCAACATTCTCAACAGTATGCTGGATAAACTGACCAAGACAAAATTAAAATATTGTCACTTAGGTAGCATGCGCGGGATCGACGATAAAATGGAGATGAGGCGGCCGAAAATGGACTTCCCTCTACCTGCCACCCTGAAGGGACTCACCAGCGATAAGGAGAAGTTCCCCACAATGAGCGAGTTCTTTGACGCCAGGAAGAAAGTCAGTATTTAAATACTTTTATAAAAATAAGTAAGTGCGCAACGAGGTTGACCAAAAAAGATTTCTTTTTTCTGCCACGAGGACCGCGCTTAAAAGCCTACGGTAAGCGGTTACTTGCCTAGAGACGCTTGTATAATTTCGAGGGAATACTTAAAGCTGGCAACAAAAAGAATATTCTTCCTGCTGCCAACAGCATTCCCTTAATGGAGCCCTGGAGTCATTTATGCTAGTCTTCACATTAGCTATTGCAATTTAAAAAAAGAACATGAACGTGTCTACCAAATGTTCTGATCTTCGTGTTTTGATTTTACACAGGAAGGAAATAGATCGCCGATACCCCAACGGTCACCCACCCACGAGTCTGACAGCCCGACTATGTCACCGAGAAGAAGTCCTGAATACGAGAAGCGGCAGTCACAAGTCGAAGTACGTTTAATTAATTCTTGGTTTATTTTGCAACAATGATTTTAGTTTACGCGTATGTGGTAGGCACTGCCTGCAGAATGTGCGGGGCACTGCGGGGTGAGACGGGGAGGGCACTTGACAAAATCTACATGAGATTATGTTACAGGAAAATCTCGGAAATTCTAAATAAATAAATATCCCTAAACACTATTCGCGCAATGCCATCCGGCCCCAAACTAAACATAGTTTATATTATACGATGGGTGCCAATATATGATATGATAATGACATGATGATATGATATGATGATGATGATAACGAATAAACATTACTTATAATATAAACGTAAAAATAGCGTTTCATTATTTACGATAAAAAAACGATATTATAGTAAAAATCTAAGGATGATAATAATTTTAGGAGCAACGGAAACTGCAAACGGAGCAAAAGGCCTCACCCCCTCCCACAACACGAAACAAACCAGTTCAAGAAATTCACATGTGCTCTATTCACCAAGACCATGTACGTATTTAAAAAGCATCTCTTTTTTTTATACATATTACAATACAATTATTGTCTTAATTAACAATAAAAATCTTTTATAATTTCCAGAAACAAATGTTCGAACCGCCTGAAAAGGACTCAACCGAAGAACTGATTACTACCAACAGTGAAACCAGTAGTGGAACCATGAATACCAGTATCACTGATAAGGTAGGACAAAAAAGTGTCTTTTTCTCGAGTACCTAAGTAGACATACCGGCTGAACATTGATGAATTACCTTCTTGACAGTTTTTGATAACTTATTTTAAAAACGTAGATGGTTGATTAAAACAAATTACTCATAAAAAGTTCTTATCATTTAACTTTTTGTTTGTATTCTACAAAAAGTGTTCTCTCAAAAGTGGAAGATCTTCCTCTGTGCTCAAGGACAAGGTCCAATATACCGTCTTGATGTGTCGTATACATATGATATGCTTGCGGGTGACAATTACTTTCTTTGCGCGATGCAGGATGTTTGTGGCGAACGGGAACTTGATTTTTGCTGATCACGTTCACATCATTAACCTGATTACAGAATCAGTACGTGATGATTAGACAAAACGAGAAGAGACATAGCGTGGCTGCGTCCTACCTAGCCGCTGCTACTGCAGCCCTCGCTGGCCCTCGCCGGTAAGATGAAAACCTACTTTACTTTTAACAATATATTATGTATGGTGAGCAATGACGTTCAATTAAAAAACTAGACTCACAATCACGCTCAAATATTGTCCGAAGCAAAAGTCTGCCCACCCGACTATTGGGCAGAGTTTTCGTTTAGTTGTATACAATTGACATTAAACACTAAATGCCACGAGATAAGGTGTTAATTTGAACGAATGTGTTAATGTCATCAGTGTCAAAGCCACTCGGACGTTTTTTGAGGAATTTTTGTTAGAGATTGGGTGTCTAGTTGTATATTGAACGTCATTGATGGTGAGCCACGGATCAACCTACCCAAAGTCAATAATTCTTACTTCCTTAGTAGTAGTAGTAGTAGTAGAACTCTATGCGATTGACATTAGGCTGATAATTTTATTGGTTGCAAGAAACTGATAAATTGGATTGGGGTAAGGTGATCTGTGACTTGCTTTACTTCAAAAATAAGATTTATTTTTTTATATATGTGGTTTTAAATGTGTGAGTTCTATTTATATGTGTCTTATCTAGTCGGCAGCATAATAATATCAACCCTAATCAAAATGTTTTAACCGAATGCAATGATCTTCCCGTGCATAAAATTAAGACATTTTAAATTGAAAGTTGCTGAAAATTGAACGAATTTGACAGATTAGGATAAGTTGGTGTGCTTCCGATTCTGACTATACACAACATTCAGGTGACCTATAAGTGTTATGACGAATTTCAAGTAGAATAACTGATAATGGTGTTTTAATTTTTTAGAAATTCCCACAACCCATCGTCGCCTATTCCGCGGCCGCAGTCCACGATGAACGCGCACCGGCCTGACTCCTCGCCCCGACCTCCAGGACCCCTCTCCCAGAACAACTTCCTCAGCCCGCAGATCTCACTTTTCAACCACTCGAAGGAGTCTTTGGCCAAGATCAATATGTACGTAACGTATTTTTTATAAGTAGTTAAGCAAAATGCGTCTAAGCACCATAACCGCAGGATACCGAGCGAGACCTGTGGTCCTGGCCAAAACTCGGGACTAAGACAAGTTTGATCGTTCAAAATTCCCCTGGTTAGTCCTTGTCCACAAATGACAGATTAGACCACGTGATTATTCCTATGTCATCGTAGCTGAAAAAAAAGAAGGCCTTGAAGTAACGCCTACATAATTTATACCTGCATTTTATTCTTATTACATGTTTTTCTTAAATCTTCCTTAAAACCTTTATCAATTGTCGTGATCCATGTTCCAAGATCCATGATCCTGTGTCCATGTGGGGGGTGTAGTGGGTAGTGGGTCTAGTCCCAAGTCCCACACATGTCCCTCAGGTCTCGCTTACCTGCGGCTATGGTGCTTATAAACATTATCGTTTAAAAAGGTGATAACCAGACATACTATAACAAAACGGACCTGTAATCTCGAAGAGATGTATAGTACAATGGGCCGCAAATTTTGACGTTATCAAAATGCCTTAATATCATAGAATAAGGTCGTATAGTAGCAGAAAATGAGCAGCTTCTTTAGCGGCCGAATGTACTATCATTAAGGTTGTTTCTATAGGAACAAACTGTCCACGTCAATCCTGGGGCCTTCAAACAAGAACTACATAGCTGATGGGTCACTGTTCAACTGGGACCGGGAGACGGTGCTTGTCTTCGGGGGCATCGACCCCCACACGGCCTACGGACTGGGGAGGAATACGGGAAAAGATATCTACAGGCGAGTAGCTATTGCTAGTTACCTAGAAATTTTATTCACTTGTATTGGACACGTGGAGAGGATGAGTGAAGATCGAACAGTGAAGCGAGCGTCTCTTGGATGACTGAGTGGTAAACGCCCTATCGGTCGTCCCAGGTATCGAAGGCCAAGACCCTCATTCCTCAAATAAAGTAGTTAATAATAATGTCCTCCTAGCCGAGTTTTCGGCTACGGCGGCCGATCTTTTACGATCAGCCAACTACGCAGGATATATTATAGTGCACAAGTGAGTGCGCAAGCACAGGTGCACTCCCTATTCCCTCACTCTCATAACACGATGGGACAGCAGTCTGACACGACCGAAGAGAGATCAGGCGCAGTACCAACGGTTAAACGTGCCTTCCGAAGCACGGAATCATCATTCTTTTCAGACATGCAGGTGATTCAAGCTTGCAATGTCCTAACCAAACTGGAAACATTCACACAAAGTGATGCTCCCCGCGGGATTCGAACCCACGACCTCCGGGTATTTAGAGACCAATGCTCTAACCACTGTACCACGGAGACAGTCAAAAAGTAGTAAATGAAGTATAGAAATCAGCAAGTCAGTTTTATTTTGACATGGCAGGTTTGATCCCGTGACCAACGTGTGGGAGTACGTCGGCGACCTGCCCGAGCCGAGGCATCATCACTCGGTCGCTTTCTTGAGAGGTCGCGTTTATCTGGTTGGTGAGTATAATATCGAACCTGCTCATCCATACACACACTTTACTTTCAACACAGGTTTTATAGTTAATAACAATGTAATTATTTGAAGGAGGAGCAGATCCCAGAGACGATGACATCCGCGGCAAATCAGTTGTTGTATCCACTGTGTGGAGCTACGAGCCGGTTACTCGCTCATGGTAAAACACTTTAAGATCATATTTTCCAATAATCATCGCCCATATACTGATGTGATAGTCTTTTCAAAGGTCGCTTCACATGCTTGAGGTCTAAGATTTTTTTTATGGGTGTACATAATTATATACCACCAACTCGGTAATGACTCGGAATCTTGCTATGATCCAATGAGTATATATGCCCTGTGAGTAAGAAGGGATACGTAGATCATTATGGCAGTAGGTATTTCTAATATTGAACACAGCTCAGGTTTGTTGTCACCAATCCGCATTAAGCAAGCGCAGTGATTAAAGCACTGGCTTTGGGTAATGACCCATTATGTTACGATAACTTGATTTCAATGATGGAGGCCTTTGCCTTGCAGTTTGCTGATACTTACTTACTATGATCAGGTACAGTGAATCCGGGCTAGCAATCCCGAGGAAAAACTTCGGCCTCGTCGTGCATCGAATGGCGCTGTACGCCATCGGTGGACAGGATAAAAAGGGAAGGTGAACACATTTGGTTCTTTGATGAATTATTTATTTATTTTTATACAACATTACTACATTGAGCCCACCCAAAAGTAATTTCTTATGGGTATTAGAATCAACGACGACCTAAACTTAATACAAATTATTTAAATTAAGTAACTAGATTATTACACAGCTGCAGCGACACTTTTTGGTACCCACAGTACACCATTGAACTCTCGTATTATTAACTTGCTGGACAACAAAAGTGTCTCCATCTGTACAGCGCCTTATGTCTCTTTTTTTTTACTTTTTCTAGAGTACTCAGATCTGTGGAGAGCTTGCACCCGAAGATAGGGTCGTGTTCGAACACGACTCGTAATAGCCTATTTCGCAACCATTGCACCAAACGGCTCGTCAAATCAATGATCCTCTTGTTTTATTTACTTTTTTTAGAGTGCTAAGATCTGTAGAAAGAAAGAAAAGACAAAGACAGGGTCGTGGTCAAACTTAAAACGGTGTAATAGCCTACTTCTCAACCATTGCACCAAATGGCTAGTCAAATATAATGAACCTTTTTTTTTTTATTTATCTCTTTCTAGAGTGCTCAGATCTGTAGAGAGGTTCGACCCGAAGACAGGGTCTTGGTCGGAGGTCCGTTCGATGGGCGTGGCGCGAATGGCAGTGGCCGCAGTCAAGTACCACGATTACATCTGGGTGGCCGGCGGCATGACTGGCGAAAAGCGACGCCCTGTATGCAAGATCGTCGAGTGCTATAACTCTAAAACCAACGAGTAAATACTCCAAATTGTAGGGCGATACATTAAATTATACAAATCTGTCAAAAAGTCTCAATCGAAATAGAACTTTTTTGACAGATTTGTAAAGCTTGATGTACAATGGCCCACTGTACGGTCGCCTCCAATAATATCTGATACCCGAAAGAAGTCAAAAATATATTTGCATCAAAGAAAATGTACTGTCAAAGATTTTATGTCACCCATAATCATTTTCTTGAGTGCAGTAGATTGATTATCCTTTGATGCTAAGATATTTTTGACTACTTTGGGCTCTTAGATAAGTTAGATACGAGTATTATTAAAGCCGACTGTACCTATGAGTTTAACCCACAGGTACTGTATATTCAGTTACCTTACCTTCTTTTCTCTAAAGAATCTATAGCTAACGGTTATTAAATAAATGTGTTTTAATGCAATTTGTAAATCTGTTGTTTAATTTTTGTAGATTCGTGCATTTGTTGAAAATTCGTGCCTTTGTTTTAATCAGACCTGTAGATTTTAATTTATTTATTTACAGATGGACTCAAATTCATAGCCTTCGGTTTCCAAGGTGTTTTGCTACTTTGTTCGCGATGAATGATAAACTGTATATCGTGGGTGGTGCTGGGAAAATTTCAGACAAGGTAAATTATTTGACTATAGTATTATATAAATACGTGACAACCACCAGATGGGTGGTGATCCCAAAGTTGGAAGCTTATGCACCTTGTGCCACCCCACCACCAAACAATAAAAAAAATCAAAACATAAACACATATTTGTCTTGTATGCTGTGTCACTACCAAATGCGCCATACAGTTAGTCAAAGAAACGACTGCTACGTATCGTTATTAAATCTAAACGCCTGGTAATATATAACTGCATATTCTTCCTTAAGCTTCTTGTTCGATGTAACGGATGTTTTTTTAGAGGTATAGATCTTTAAATTGCAATAAAACAACGATGGATTATTCGATAGACATGATTTTTTTATTTATTCGAAAGATAATCTTGTGGCATTACATTTTAAATATGATTTCTGGCATCGCAACATGTCACACAGCTCGTGCCACGATCGATTTATTGAAAGACACGTTTGGTGACTGCCTAATTTCACGTTTTGGATCTGTGAATTGGCCTCCAAGATGTTGTGATTTGACACCGCTAGACAATTTCTGGTAGGGCTATGTAAAGTCATTGGTCTATGCGGATAAGCCACAAACGTTTGACCATTTGGAAGACAACATTCGCCTTGTTATTGCCAATATACGGCCACAAATGTTGGAAAAAGTCATCGAAAATTGGACGTCCAGATTGGACTACATCCGAGCCAGCCGTGGCAGTCATATGCCAGAAATCATATTTAAAATGTAATGCCACAAGATTATCTTACGAATAAAAAAAATCATGTCAATCGAATAATCCATCGTTGTTTTATTGCAATTTAAAGTTCTATACCTACCTCTAAAAAAACATCCGTTATTTGATTTCTTTGCAGGAGAAGACTGCGAGTAGCGTTGGCGCCATCGACGTGTGGGATTGGAAAGACCGCGCTTGGAAACTGCAGACTGAGATGTCTATTCCTCGGCACGGTCATGCGTTGGCCTATCTCGGCACCCAGCTTATCATAATTGGTAAAATTTAATAGTTTACATGCTGACTTATAAAAATAATAATGTCCAATTTGCTGAGTAGCGGCTTCGGTAATAAGTATCACGCTTGCAAAAAGCAGGCTCGTATATGTATATTTATGGAGAATGCCTTTTGGCATTAATTATTGGCATTTTTTGTGCAATAAAGTTAAAAATAAATAAATTAATAATTTTATAAATACCTCTATCATTGAAATCAAGTTATCGTCACAATGGCCTAAGATGCTTGATTTTCGGAAAAACTAATACAAACTTTGCCCGATTCGGGAATTGAATGCGATGCCCAGAGATTACAGCTCGTTGCTGACAACTAGACCAACGAGTCGATATAAAAGTCATAAGGAAAACGATAAAAAGTGGTGTGATCGACCGGTCACGTGAATTGAGGCAGAAGTCACGGCTAGTTCTAAGAAATAATGTGACTAGAAAATTGTTTGCTGTCGTTTCGGTAAGCGGCAATCATGGTAACTATAAATAAATAAAGTAATAGTACTCGTAACAACAAAACAAAGTCACCAACTGTGATTCCTCTCTCCGCATCATCATTCGCGTCGACAAAGTTTGTTATTCTTTTATATACCTACCTCGAGTGTGGCGCATAGGCCTACGGTCTGCTTGATGGTTACCATGGCATTTGGACGCCCGTAACACCACACAACACACAGAAGCATCACTTGCGCGTCACCAATTTTGAAATTTAAAGAGAGGAGCTTTTTTGTCCCCTTCATCGAGCTGTGCTAATGCCATGCACCCAAAATTTCATCTTGAAATTATACATTTTTTTTGTTCACTAGGTGGCGTGACAACGATATACATGCGAGCATTAAACAACGTGGAGTCTTTCTGCTGCGAGCGGGGGGCTTGGATCCGAGGAGTGGCCACACTGCCGTCGCCTCTCTCTGGACATGGAGCGGTTACCCTTCCACCAGCTTCCCTGATGTGACATACTTAAGAAGTAATTATAGCAATTTGTAAGAAAACTCTGGTTCTGATGAGTGTATGTATGTTAGGGGTTCTCCAGAGCAATGTTTCATTAATCTGACCACATTTATCAAACCGCTTGCTACGGTTTTTTGCGAAGAAGAAAGTTTAAACACCATGGACGGTATTCACGCATGCCTAACAGGTACTCCTCCGCTTCACCTTCTTCGCCCATCACTTACTACCGCCCATTAGACACCAGTGACTTAGTCTATAGCCCGACCAATAAAATAAAAAACCTCGCCATATTGCGGAAAAATACTGGATAATTTCTTCAAGTGGCAACAATCATATAAAAAAAACAATAAGATGTCATTCATTATTATTCTGTCAAAGTGTGATGTCAATTGTCAAACGTGCCTTGTTGCTATTGGATATTGTGAGTTATTTGTGAGTATAACTATAGCAACCAAGTGTTGCTATAACCATAGCTAATGTTTTTTGTTTTCCTGGTCAGACTATAAAATGCTAAACTTCAGCTTCAAGCGGGCCCACTTCGACTGACAGACAGAAATACTGTCTACAGCATGGCTCTATCACTCTTATTAATATATAACTAATTATAATATGTTCTGCTGTACAGGTCTCATCATCTGGATTTGGTCCAATATAAAATACACAGTATGTTAATATTTTCAGCTTTCCATTCAAACTCGGGTAGTAATACTCTACAGAACATGCTCGCGCCATCTACATAATAAAAAAAAGAAGTGAATATAATTCAAGAGAATGAACAACCAGAATAAATAAAATTGCAGAAAATTTTAGTTAAAGTTTTAAAGTATGTACCTATATTTAAAAATTATCAGTGTTTGTTTTGTATAGCGTTAGTTTTAAATTGTATGTGGCGTTGTAATTTATTGATAAATATGAGTCTTTGTTTATATTGTCCATAATAAACATTTTTAATTTCAACAACGTCCTTTATTTACTATTAAAGTAAGTCGCATTCTATACAACAGCGAGAGACTATTACAGGTTTAGGTACCTATACGACTGCAGTCAGTAAAGTTGTGCTATGTTCTAAAATAGGTATGTTCTAGAACTGGCCACAACAATAAAAAATAACGAATTCCAAAATAACGTTCTGCGAACTCTTTGGAAACAAAACACTTTTTTTTATTAACGGGCTTCTCATTTGTTTTATCATTGTGGTGTTCATTTGAATATTGCGTGCGGCTATAAATTTTTATGATTTTCGCTGGGGCTTAACTCAACAAGAAAGAAGTCATAGACTATAATCGGGTTTTGTAGATAAAAGTCGTTGTCCTAGCTCTTTGTATTTAGATGTGTATTTTGAAACTTTAAATGTCATTCGTTGACCAAGTCTTTACGTATGTAAAAATATTATTATAATTATATTTGACGAAACACGTGTCTCATGTTTCAAGTGAAAAGATTCGTACTTTAAATAGCTAATCTGTGAATTGTTAACAATAGATTAGGAAACGAAGGTAAGTATAAATAAGTACATTTGATAAAGTAAACACATGTCATTTATTTATCTTATCATAAATAGGTACTTAGGTACCTATACCTATAGCTAAAACAAAGTCCGTGATACACGAACGGAAGATTTACGTCAATTACGACCAATTACCATTACGTAATAATATCACAATTTAACACACCTACTTAACATTAATGTTCTATCATTATGCCATTTACAATATTGTGGTACTTACAATGGGCGAAGAACATGATAATGTCAAAATCAAGATTGCACCTGAACTGACTAACTGAACTGTCTAAGGGCAGACGTGGCGCTTTCCATCAGGTGTACGATCTGCTCGTCTTGTTACACATTGCAATAAAAAAAAAACATGATACAGGATTTGGTAAGTCCAGTTATTACATTGGAGGGACTGTCATTGTAGAGCTAGCACGGTTATTGAATGTCGGATGACAGCTTAGATACCGCTTCTTTTACAAGATAAAAAAACAAAGACAGCATCGATATTATCTGATAGATGAATTATCAGGCTCTAAGAATCCTGAGCCTGCAAGCTTGTTCCTATAAAGTGATCACGCGGAAAAACATGTGCTGTTTTTCGCGTGTTTTTTTTTTATTTTGGGTAAGACGTTGCTTATCAATATTCTTTGTACCTTTATAATTTTATCAGTGGAGCTGTGGTAGCCAAGTGGTTTCAAAGATCGCTTCATATGCGTCAAGTCGATGGTGTGGTATACCACTAGCTAGTAAATGGAATCAAATGTGTTACACATACAGATAACATAATAGTATGTTCCATTGATCACCGATACTATGCAATAAAGTATTATATGTTGATGCTTAGCTAGTCGTACATTTGAAAAGTGACCGTTTTTTTTTTCGGGTATTATAATTCGTTGGTTGCACGACTTAGCTAAATTGAAATGTTGACCATTACACCGAATGGCTCTGAAATTGTTGTTTATTTTGAATTGTTGCATCCTCCTCATGTTTATTTACAATATTTATATATTTTTTCAACACTTCACGAGAACGGCGAAAGAGGCTCTTTGAAGAGGACGCAAAATTGTTTGAAATCCGCAAATTGGGAAATATATTTTTTGGAGAACTGATTTGACTGATTCGGTGTACGTTCATATGTAGGTATATTATGTATTTACAAAAAAGTCTAAGTACTTAGATTTATTTACCATCCATACTGCAAGTTTTATTTCTTAGTTTAGAGCTAGATGGCACTGTGTGAAAAACGAAATGTTGC
The DNA here is from genome assembly GCA_949319885.1 of Mecyna flavalis. Lineage (NCBI taxonomy): Eukaryota > Metazoa > Arthropoda > Insecta > Lepidoptera > Crambidae > Mecyna > Mecyna flavalis. The sequence continues at coordinate 15,198,802 of OX439429.1, forward strand.
AGGCTATTTATTTTAGTTTACATAATTAAAAAGCCGACTGTAGGCATCACACTTTGACAGGTCTTTGGGAAGAACTGCTGGTTTTGTTCTATGGATCACCAAACTTCTCTACAAATGCCGAGGAAATCCCTTTGGTAGCCGTCTTCACACGGTGAACTTAGCTTGAAGAAGAATGCGTTGTTTAGCGGCACCAACCTTGAGTTGATGCGCTGTATATCCTGAGAAAAAACGACTTATTTAAATAAATTGAACACAAAGTAATTACCGACGCTTACTTAGGGCCGGTATTTCAATATATACTTATCTTGATCTTAATCCGGGATTGATAATAAGTATGACTTAAGTGTATTTCATTATAGGATTAAAGTTAAGCGGCACTAAAGTCATACACTTTTACCTGTCAAAAGTAATACTTATCTTAAATGTTATACTTATTAAGCAATAAGATAAGGTTACATTGAAATACCGGCCCGGTGGTTAGACCAATGTGTGCGATGTTGTTAAAAACAAAAAAAAACAAATCTAATATAGGTTTTATGATTACGTTATGACCAAAACCTGTAAGGTAAGCAAGTTCGACCATTAGTTTTCACCGTCTGCCCAAAAGAAAGATAAAGGTGATTTTATCATCATAGATTATAGTATCAAATTGATTAATTTATCAACAAGCTATTAAATTCAACTAGAATTATTCTATGTTGGGACAATTAAAGTGCGTTGATATAATCACCTGGGATTAATTTTATTATTTCTCGTACTACACAAGTACACACGCTATATTATATACAGAAGCAAAACACAAGTCATTTCCATGACATTGTAAATTATATTTATATATCATGATTGATTGATTATTAATTTCTATTTATAAGTGTTTCTGATGAATGGCGACGGTATGTTATATTTTTATTAATTTTACTGAAATTGTCATAAGTATACAATTCTTAAGAAAATCTCGTATATCAAAAAAGTTGGTCTTATGAGTTGATTTTATAAAACGGAAATACTGTAAAATAATTATCGTCTGTTTACTCCTTTACGCCAAAAGCACTAAACGGATTTTTATAAAATAAGGTTTAAACTAGATAGTAGATAGCCTAGAAATAAAAAACGACAAGCTCGGACCTGTAGCTAGTGATAAAAAAAGATAGTAATTCCATCGTGGAACTGTATCTCAACGAACCTTTTTATCCGTTCCGAAATTATTGATAGGTACTATGTACCAACAACCTTATGATTTGAACCCCAATAAAAACACCTACATTTCCGGGGGGAAAATGTACCCTATGTCATCCGGGGATAGTTTAGCTTTCCAACAGTGAAAGAATTTTTCAAATCGCTTCAGTAGTTTTGGAGCCTATTCAATACAAACAAACAAACAATCAAATCTTTCCTCTTTATAAATGTATTAGTACAGATGAAATTACAAAATGTACTTACGATTGGCACTTTATCAATATCTATCGTTGACACTTCTGGAACTTTTCCGTTTTCAAGGACCCCCAAATGTGGATGAAGATGCATGGCTTGCGCTAAAACTCCCACGCTCATGACCACAATAAACATTACTATTGCGTTCGATATCATCCTTCTTCTCAATGACTTTTGTACGAAAGAGAAAATTCTTTTGAATCTTTGTTTCGATGGTTGTTCTGGATAAACCGATTTCTCTTATCCTTTTTTTATTTATGCTCGGAGACCTTCACTTTTATGTTGCCACTTTCTTCAACACCGAATGTTACAAGTTGATACAAATATGATCCAATGTTATCACTAGCGTAATACAACCCTTACTTCGTAGTAATGATAATATTCGAATCAACCACACTTATAAATGCCGGCAATGTTATCATTTCCACGCCATCATTACGTCATAATGCGGTGCCCTCGGTGCCGAATAGGCTGGTCGTGTTGTGGAGTATACACACAGTGTAGTTACGAGTACTACGTACACACTGTATGTACACGAATACTACGTATTTTACAGATTCCTTGTTCCCCACGCCATATGAGCTTTGTGTTTGTTTCCCTTGACGTCAATCTGACTAAACTTGCTGTTTTTAAAAGGAAACCGTTAAACCGAGTGACTACTAGCGTCTATTCGTGATTTTGTTTACGTTTCCTGATAAATTACCAGATTTACTTTTATAATCTGAATTGTTCTGTTCTCTTTTGTCGTAATAATAATTAAAACAATTACAATTATGCACATAATCCTATGAATTTCAGACTTAATAAATGTTGAATTTCCTTGTTGGTAGAATTTCACACAAATACGGCGCTAGTGAGTCCGCTTTGAGTATTTCAGTTTTAATTCAGAGAATTCCTTTCTCTAAATTATGTACATACTTACACTTCATTTTCCCACAAGCATATATACTTTAATGAGACTCTACCACATAATTCCATAAATGGAACGCACTCTGACGCAAGTTTTAGTTTATATTTATTGATTTAAGTGGCTTTTACGTCATCTTAGGCTTTTCGGAAATGCGTAAGTACGTGACCAGAGGATCTTGTACTGAGAAAAGCGAATGGACTTCTTGACTTTGAAATCACAAATAGTTTTCTAAGGGCCGGTATTTCAATATATACTTATCTTGATCTTAATCCGAGATTGATAATAAGTATGACTTAAGTGTATTTCATTATAGGATTAAAGTTAAGCGGCTTTCTATGTATCTACAATATGGTATATCTTGACCTGATGGCGCATTTGGTAGTAACCCTGCCCTATGCGCCAGGAGTCGTGGGTTTGAATCCCACCCAGGACAAACACTTAAGTGATGAACATTTGAGTTTTTTCTGTGTCTGGATGTTTATTTGTATTTAACTATAAATTTGTGGTACCTTCGTTGTTTCTGACATCCATAACACAAGTGCTTACGCTACTTACTTTGGGCAAAGTACTAATAATATTCTGAGCTTTGGGGTCAGATCCATGTCCAATATTTATAAATTATGTCTACAAAAAAGTATATAAGTCCTAATGTTTATCCGTTGTCTAGCACCGGATAAACATGAAAAAAAAAGATTGTTCGATAACTGAGAATTGTGATTTACAATTTCTATCACTTCACTCAATCAACAATTTCAGCTACCCCTCGCCGATAAGTAGATAAATATTAAATATTTCATGAAGCAATCATTTATTATTCCATCAAAGATTGTTTTATGTTTTAGAAGTCCTTCGAACCCTCCAGAACTTTGATGACCAATTATGTGTTATGGCAAACAAGTTGCCTGCGTACATACACCAAGTAAACGTGTATGTACTATCGATGTCACCCGCGCGTGATCACCCTAAAGGCTAAAATCCTGTGCAGAATTTTCACGCTTACAAGCGCCGCTCCTAAGAAGTCACGATGCGCGTGCACGGTATATTTTTCCAAAAGTGATCACGCGCGGGAGACCTCGATCGTACGCAGGCAACTTGTGTTTCCTACTTGTGGTTCCCACGCGGTACAACCACTTGTCTGTGACACGTGAGGGACACTTTTCATATTATAAATGTGTATTATGTATTAACCAAAAATAGGAACATAAAATTAAAAAAGTATCAGCCTATTCAATGTGCCACTGGAAGGAAAATCATTTTATCATTGAAATCAAGACCTCGTCTAGTCGTCTCTTACTTGATCCAAGCTTGCTAGACCATCGAGCCGTTATAATAAAATTGGATATAATAAATGATAAAAAAGTAATGTTTTTTTTTCTTATCTGGCATAGTACAAACTGTGCTTGAGGACAGATTGTGTGTAAATAAAGTCCAAGATTGGTATAAAACATTAACCCTTGTTTACGATAGACGGATACTCGTATTACACAGAAGGGAACCCACGACATTGTTCTCGAAACGTAATATCTTGAATCACTGCGCCTAATGCCCCGTCATTGTTGTCAACCACTTGAGTTGTAATTGCGCTTAAAAGATTTCAGGAAATCTTTACAACAAACAACTACGAGTATATCATTTGATTGGATTTCTGGGAAAGTTGCATTGAATTTTATATCTTCGATAAAATAAGTATTCGATGTTTATTTATAACATAACATAATAGAAAAGGACGTGATAATTTATGAATTTCTAAACTTATGCATATAATTATAATTAATTACCTAATGCGAAAGAAACATTTTCTGTTACGCTTTCACGCCTAAACCACTGAAGCAATTTGGAATAAATTTTCTGTTATTAGAACTAACATAAAATGGTTTTCTTGCTGGTAAGTTTTTTGGGAAGAAAAATCCCAGTATTTCTACTGTTAAGACTACTTGGTAATACTACTGGGATATCCCGGTTAAAGAAGCAGAGCATACTGGATCTTAGGGTTCAAACAGACGAGCGACCCATCGTTCGCCGGCGGGGCCGCAGCGACAGTCGACGACCCACCGATATTACGTTCGGCGACTGCTGGCGACTGTTGCAGACTGTCGCTGCGGCCCCGAACGACAGCCGCTCACCACAGTCGTCGAGGGTCGCGGACGGTCGCGAACGATGGGTCGTTCGTCTGTTAGAACCCTTAACCACTTGCATTAGCATTACATACCGCCACCATACAGAAGACCACAGTGGTGTGGGACTTCGTAACTGATGTGCTGTTTTTGTCAGTATGTAAGGTCTTTAGGGCTCAATAGGGCACATATTTTCCCTTTACAAAACTTATTAGGGTTGTAACAACTACCTTCGGACCGCAGGCACGAGATCCAACCTCGTGCTTTAAAAGAATATAAAACAACTAGCCTTCCGCCCGCGGTTTCACCCACGTTTCTCAATCAAGGGATTAAAAGTACTATGTTCACCGAGGATAGGGTTTCAAATCGGTTCAGTAGTTTCGGAGCCTATTCAATACAAACAAACAATCAAATCTTTCCTCGTTATAATATTAGTATAAACTTATAAATGACGTTACAGCATGTTAAAGAATCAATTTTATTTTTTCAAAGTAGGGTTTAAAAAAAACAATAATAGCATTTTATAATTATTGGAGATAGATGGTGTCTGTAAATAATTTAATATTTATGTAAATAAAATGTTTATTTATTTATAGGTTTAGTCATAATTATTCCAGTGCGTGTCATTGGTGGCAGTGGTGCGCTTGCGCCGAATGCATTGCAGGTTGGATCCCATCTGCTCCCCGGGAGGACACCACTCTTTATCTGGAACAAAAAACTAGTTTTATAACAGGACTGAATATTGCAGATCCTCAAAAATTGGTTTAATAGGTCTAAAATTGCCTGTTTTCCTGTTAGACTAACATTTATAAATGGATTTCTGGTCAAAGATATTTCTTCATTAGTTAATTGTTATTTTTATTATTTATAGTTGATACCCAGTTTTAATTAATTTGATTTTGCCATTTCAGTTGGCAAACAGGCCCGCCACTTAACTGATGTTGAGCAGCCAGTCTGTTATATTAAACGACACATTAATTAAACGAATAACAATCATTATAAAATGATTCATAAATAAAGACATTTAATATAATTTAGGTAAATATATTTTATTTTACCAAGAAACAAAGAATGTATCTGTTACAGCCAAAGTGATCAATCTGGATATTATATATAATGACTAGCCATTATATATAATATCTACTCAATTTGGTCAAAGTGATAAATAACACAGAATTGATCACTTTAACCAGCCATTATATATAATATCTTCATAGACTTGGTCAATGTAATAAAACAATGCCTGACTGGTAATTTTTTAAAGAAATAATATTATTAATTTAAAGGAATGGATAGATTTGTGTTAGGTTAGGTTAGAACTGCGACCCCAAATGCCAGAACCGAATTCTACCCATGTTACTTCGTCAGGGCAGAGAGATAGTATTTTGTTTATTTACTATTAATCATCAAATGGTCTATGTTACGCTCAAAGATCGAAAACGCTCATTGAGCGAAAAAATAGCTCACAAGGCGTTGTGGTCACAAAAGTTTTTTTCAGGTTTAAAAAAAAATAACCACGAAGGCCAAGGCGGGAGCTCCGCATCGCTCCGCTCCCGCCTTAGCCTTCTAACCTATATCCATCAGAGTCGATTTTCGCCTCCGAAGTTGTTTTTGTTCAAAAGATAGTCTCCTCTGTGTGTCAGTTACGTTGGATGTTTTACTGTGACCGCAATGCGTTGTAAGCTATTTTTCCGCTCAATGAGCGTTTTTGATCTTTGAGCGTAACATATACATAGTTTGTACAACTATTTAAATACACTTTATATGTCAGGAACGTACGTATTGATCACTTTGGCTAACTAGGACCAGCTATTATAAATAATAGCTGGATAAAGTGATCAATTTATCACATTGTCTAGTCAATTTGGTTATTATATATAATGACCAGTCATTATATATAATAGCTAATTGATCACTTTGACTGTAACATATCTATCAATGCTTACATTATCATCACTATTCTATATTTTCTGGCAACGTCTGCTTCGCATTACGCTGAGTTTTCCCACTATTCTCCTTCTTTATTTCACCATCTTTATACTTAGAACTTGTATTTGGAAGAGGATTTCCCAATACGCCCTTGGAAATGTTTGGAGAACACGACAGTAAAAGCGGAATACCACAGCTACCAACTTGTGGGAATATTGCAGTTGCACCGATTGGAGATAAATTGTAATTGTAAGAGCGACCCATAGGGACTGCCATGGTTGGTAGGATATTAGGTAAAATTGCGTCATGATTAAGTTGGTCCAGGAAATCTTGTTCTTCATCTCTTGGAGCTAATCTTGCTATCCGTGGTGCCGCGTATGGATGTGGAGCGAAATATGGGTGGTATTCTCGAATTCGTGTTGTATATACCGCTGGCAGAGAGCCCACTGGGGTGAAACGGTTTAAACTTGCTAGCACATCAGGGTGGGCGTAAGGATACAAAACGCCTCCGTGGTAGCCTACTCCAACGCCTAATGTTCCTGTATTATCATAATGATTCACTTGGTACATTGTAGGCCAGTTCCCGTCGTCATTATTTTCTAAGACTCCTATAAACTTCGGTAGTTGTGGTGGAATAAGTTGAGCTTCTGAATAAGGGTGTAATTCTTGGGATTTCGCACTGATTTCACTTTCACTTCCGTCATTTTCTACGCTTGCAGTTTTTTGTAATTCTTGAATGCCTTCAGGAACATTACGACCATGAGAAACGTTGAGAAATATCAAAACTAATAGTACGTTAGCCTTCATGTTTAATGATACACAGGTTACTTTTGTCAAATGCCTGGTAGGTATTCCTTGTTTTAAATTAATTTAGAAGTCACATTTCATGTTCAATTGCTTTCAATGAATATAGAATTAAGAGCCTATATTACTTGCTTTAAGGTTGTTAATTAAACGAAACAGATCACATCATGATATTATATTCACACTGTTCTCTTCTAATATCTTATTTCACTTAGTCGGCATCTAGCTACAATACAATAGAAAAAATAACGTTACGACTACTTTAACGTTATTAGTTTAGCAATTAATTACTGAGTAAATACATACATATGTGATTTCCCTTGTTTTCCCTGTTTGCAAATTCTGGAAAACAAAATAATAATATGAATGTTTTCCAGAATTTGTACACATGTATTTGTGATCTTTATTACACATTTACTTATCAAGTAAAGCCAGTCGTCTTGGTCACGTGTACAATTTAAGTTGGTTGGGTTTTACGGCCGAGGGTACAGCGGTTAAAATTTATTTTCCACTGTACCACCAAGGGAACAGCCAAGGGTGCACAGGAAATCAAGAGTCTGATTTATCCATTTACCTAGCATGAAATATTTTATTTATCACTTTTCAGCTCCGTCCACATGAACTATTATGGATGTTATCCTGCCGGAATGACATATTTTTTCGGGATAAAAAAGTAGCATGTTACTTTCCAGATCCCCAAACTATAAATATGTGAATAACAAACAAAAGGTAACAAGTACCTAGCCTACGTTCTGTCCCAAAGTCTAGTCTATATCTGCACAAAATTTTATCAAAATCGGTTCAGTAACAGAAAGGTAATTTAAAACTTTGAATGAACCATGAATAAAGTTTGTAAATAGTGATAAGTCTATTTTAAATTGTACTACCAATTGTGGAATTTTTTTTACGATTCTAACTACAGATAGGATTTAAAAATGAAAAGACGATTAGTTTATAAAATGCTCTATTTGTGATGTGTATCATGTACAAAAAATAAATAATAAATTATTACAAAAATCAATTCCATTTCCATCAGATTCGCCAGGTAGAATTAAGTTATGTTGAGTTCACAATTTTTTCTCTAAATCCTTTGTTGCGGTGGGTTTAGTAACATCCTTTACTTTTTTAATCGATGTTTCTTTGGTCTTGATGATGTCTCTCTTGTTCACGAATTTAGAATCCTCGTCGTTTCTGTACGCTGGTGCTGCAGCACCATATCCACCATAGCCATGGGATTTGGTCAAGCTTCCAGAAACAACGGAAGGTGAGCAGCTAAGCAGAAGTGGGATGCCGCAGCCTCCAACCTTCGCGTGGGGGAATACACCGACAGCACTTGATCCACCCGCTCCGTAACCCCCGATACCATAAGCAGACCTTGCAGCGTCATGATGCTTCCATTGGAGCATATTCTCCATCGCAGACTTTCCAGGGAAATCCCTCATTTCTACTCGGTTACTCGGATGCATGTCGATGTCAAAATCCGCTGCTTTTCCATGATACCCGTGCCCGTGAAGTCCGTGTCCGTGAAGTCCGTGTTCGTGTCCGTGACCATATCCATGTTGAATGTGACTATGACCGTGCTCATGATGACCGTGCTCAAGATGACCGTGCCCGTGGTAACCATGATCATAATGTCCAAGCTCGTGGTGCGCATGCTTCATATGTCCAGCAATTCTCGCTTGCTCCACATCCACAGCCGATTCCTTGATCAGCTCGGCTGTTTTGCCTTGAATAGACTGGTCAGTGTTTAAATCGATGCCTTGATTCAGATGTACGTTCAACGGAGCATTTAAGTTAATTTCGCTTGCAAGTTCCACATTGTCTGCTACCTTCATCTCACTGTGAAGAGACGCATCGCTCTTCTTCACGAATTGTTCAGCGTCTTCTTTATTTTGATTATCTGCAGATTTCATCGATAGTTTAGCATTCAAGCCACTCGTGCTAGCCTCTAGATTTTTATGTTCGAGAGTAATCTTATCGTTTAGCCCAAGAGTGTGTTCCGCCGATTTCAACATCGTGTCTTTTTGTCCTGATTCTGCCAAAGCGCTCTTTTCTTGTTTTAAGTCACTGTCAGAGATTAGAGACTCTCGATGGGTTGAAAAACTTTTACCGTTATGCATGGTTTTATGTTCATGTCCCTTATTGGCGTGTGACTCAAAAGTCTTCAGATTTGAAGATTCGCCCTTTGCAGCAACAGTGTGATGATGTTTGTTCTCTAAAGTTTTAGAAGACATTTCCTTATTCAATTTTACTTTATGTGTGCTCTCCGAATGCATCATGTTTGTTTTCATTGATTTATCATGGATGGACATCTTGTCGTCTTTGTGAGCACTTCGTAATGAGGCATCCAGATGAATACCTGAGCCCTTCGTGTGTTGATTATTGTTATTAGAGTTTAATGAGGGATCTAATAAAGGAGTTTTCACATTTAGTGACACGTGAGCCAACTTTGGCTGCATTTCTGAATTGTGATGATTCTCAGTGAGACTTTCAAGTTTGGATTGAACTAATTCTGAAGCCGCAGATTTCATGTCTTCTTCAAAATGTTCAGCGGTTTTGCCAGCTGTCTTGTGATGCTCTGATTTTGATTCAGTAATTTTCTTGTCTGTTTTCTCTTCAAAAGACTTTTGGTTAGATGTCACTGACGAACTTTTCTCTTCCATGTGGTGTACATTTGCACTGTGCTCTTGATTATTAGTCCTCATGAATTTGGTCGTATCAATGGCATCAGAATTAAGAAGTGATGAATGATGCTCGGCGGCTTTAAAACTGTCTTCAATGCTTCGGGCAATTTCGACATTTCTCTGTATATTTTCCATTGCCATTTTCCACTGTGTTAGCCTCTCTTCTTCTGTGTTAGCCTTGCCTAGGGCATGCAAAGCTTCGCTGTCTCTTAATGTAGTCGCGTGCATGTTAATTGACTCCAGATTACCAAAATTTCTCTGCTGCATTTGAGCATGTTCTAGGGCTACTCTCGCAGCTTCGATATCTTCGTGCAAGTTTTTGTCCGGCTCTCCATGTTTCCATTGCGCGCTTTTACCGCTGGTGTCGTGATCTATAGTCTTCAGATCCCGCTGTAAACTTTCAACAGCTTCTTTCGCCAACTTGATACTATCTTGAACGTCGTCTTTCGGAGCAAGGTGGTGCTCGGTTGAACGTCTCAAGTCAGCGGATTTTGCGGCAACATCGTCGCAAAGCTTAACTCTTACTTGTTTACCGCAGTTCTCATGTGGGTCGGCTGCTGCTCGTTCTTCAGTAGAATCGCGATAGACGTGGTAACCAGTTTTCTTCTTGACTATCACGGGGTTTGAAACAGCATGATGGCTCCTTGCTGAGATGGCTGGATCGGTGAATTCAGGGTTGAAGTCGATTGGCCGCATTCCTCCAGAGGTTTCCAGGCCTTGGAAGCCGTTCGGCGGGAACCCATTTGGTTGGGACCCGCCTTGTTGAAAACCATTTTGCGGTGCCGGGGCTGATATAGCAAGCCCTACCAGTACTGAGAGCACCGCTAACGTCTTCATCGTTGTCTGATGGTGGAACGTTTGATGCCAACGACTGGATCTACATAGCATTTATACTAATTCGAGATGAGAGTAAATCCTACAGAATCGAACAAAACAGTACGTGCCGATACAATTGGTAAGATATTACGAAGAAATGGTGCGTCCGCACATTCCGAGTCGTACGCCCAGGGTCGCCGTGATAATCTCTACTATCATGGTTATACATAATTATTTTAAATTATTAAAAACTACTACTCATTAATCAACTGACTCCCAAATCAATATATACGATGATAAATGTTAATTAAAATTTAAATAACATGCGTGAAACCATAATGATTATAACCTAATAATAATAATGTTTTTTTATCAAATAGTATGGTACATTATAATTATAGATTTATTAAAAATCACTGGAACAGGTCTAATGACATCCAGATTAAGTTAATTCTCATCAGATCAGATGAGCCAACAGTCAGTCAGTTCCAGGTGAAGCGTCCTTCAGTGGAATAGGCCGCAGTGGCCGCTTACCATCAGGTGGGCTGCGTGCCTGTCTGCCAACTGACCTAGTATAAAAAATTAGGTGTAATGGGTAATAAGTCAAACATCACTCCAGCAGGTCGCGGATTCGATTCACGCACGGTATAATATAAACATTATTTGTGTGTATAGACAAAACATGTCTGTTTGTGTCGGTCTGGGTCTTTCCTATGTATTTTACGAGTAGTTCTATAGGTATTTTAAATAATGACGTGTATATTTTTTATTGCCTGAACTGACAGTAAAAAAGGCAACGAAAAAATTTTATCTGATGCAGTCGTACTAAAGTAATACATTTTTAAATGTTATAAAATACGCTAGGAAAAAGTTTATTTATGCTTTTAAAATGACACAAGTTGATAAATATTTTAAAAAGATACCCTTTACAAATACCTATAATTAAAATCGGCTGCCAACTGAGTTTAAGCTATTTAGTGATATTAACATGGGCAGCATACAATACCTAGATAATAAACATGGAATTCGTATTAAATTAGCAGGCTTTAAAATTCTAGGCTCGGCCTGGTCATTGTACAGAATGCCAAATTATACAAACTTCCGGTTTTTTAATTATCATTTTAGATTTTTTTTAACAGGGGTTTCAGCTATTTTAATGTAGGTACACCAAAGAGATGTATAGGTACACCCTAGTATTACTGAGGAAAAAATTAAAACACGTAGATACAAGTACAAAAACTCTATACCTAATTAAGTGAATCACAGATTACCAAAAATATATTCCACTTAGATGTATTTACATGCATAATATTTGCTCATCCCAATTCAACAAATGCTTGTTTTCCGATGACTGATAAAATATTTTTCCTTTATGCCATGAAGTTCGCAATCAAGCTGATGGTAAGCGGTTACCGTAGTAGCCTATGAACGCCTGCACCACCAGGGGTATCACGTGCGTAATGCCGACCGACCTGTTAAAAACCTTTTTACGCCCTTCTTGAAGGACCCCATACTGTGTAGTCTCGTGGGAACACCTCACCGGGGAGCTCATTCCACAACCTTAGCGTATGCGGCAGGAAGTTTCTCCCAATTAAACAATCAATATTGACTTCGGCTACTACAAGTACAAACTACCAATTATATGTACCTACCTGAACGTTATAGAAAAAACCTTCAAAGAAGAAATAGACAAGGCAGAACTTCAATCTTTTTTAAGATTTAGAAGTTATTAAATATCGTGACAATTGCTAGTCAACTATTTCTGTGTTTATAATAATTGTTATTTTTTTCGCTAAAAACAATTTTATTAATAAATCACATAAATGTTGGTTTTGGGTGGGATCTGAACCCACGACCCGTGAAGCACATGGCAAGGTCGCTACCAAATGCGCTATCGGACTACTCCATCATACTGTGCTAATTTTACTTATTAAGGCTCAAAGATTAGGAAAGCCTACAGTGTGACAGCCTACTGTGCCTTGTTTTTTGACAAGTGTCACTGTCAAAAAACAAGGAAATATGAAATAATAGGCCTCAGAGGCCGTTTACCATTAGTGCCCCCAACTGGACTAATAAAAATAGTGTGGTTGGGTCGAAGTTGATCAAAATCAAAATCAAAATATACCATTTTTTCTAGTAGTTATTATCATTATTTATTTTTTAAATGGTACATAAATTAAAGGAGAATTAAAAGCATGTAGAAAAGTTATTTTAAGAAACACATAACCTTGAAGAAACGTGTGCCAACAGCGTTGAAAAATCACGCGCGTAACATTTTCATAACTTGCAAATAATTTCGCATCGTAACTAAAATGCTTGCTCCTTAAAATTTTATCGCATCGGTGGCCTAGTGGTTTGAGTAATCGGAGTCCAAGGTTCAAAATGTAAATTATCAGCCTTTTCATGTCATTTTTGAAATCAAATTGTCGTTTTAACGTAACGTTGGGTACCTACTGATTTACCCAACACGTTTGTCAAATGATTCGCGACAAAAACCCGAGCTGTGTTAAAAATACCTAAATGTAGGCACCTAAAAGTATGGCACCAATGGGCTTACGGCTTAATAACTATTTTTTTAAAACGCGTTACTTATTTAGTACACTTATGAGTAATAAATTATAAATATATTTTTTCTGACCACAACGTAAATAAGTAGCGTATAAGCATTTTTGTGTTATAAGATCAAAATCAAAGAAAGTATCATAAATACATACTGAAAATTATTAATAATAAATCCCAAACTAAGCATTAGCTTGTGCTATGGGCACAGAATATAATAATAGTACTAACGTACTATGGGTGCCAGACAACGAATAAACATTACTTAAATCATTGAGTTACAAGTAGTAATTGTAGTTCAATGACTTAAATACTTTTTTTTGTAAATTATTTTTTTATTTATTAATTAGGAATAACAACAGAACTTACAGCAGACTAGCACTAAACATATTTATATACAATAGAAACACCCAGACCGATACAAACAGACATGCATGTTCATGCACAAAAATGTTTGTACCGTGCGGGGATCGAACCCGCGACCTCCGGTGTAATTGCCGACTTCTCGACCATTACACCAAATGGCTCGTCATACATTACATTAATTACATGTCATGATGTCATACAAACATCAAGACCAGGAACGACGTTAATGTTCATACAAATCATACATGCATATTTATTTTGGATGGGATTCGAACCTCATCACTACCAAATGCGCCATCGGATCGGACCGGCCAGTAATACCTATACGCCGGTCACGAATACGCCGCCCGGGGTCACAAAGCGTCGGGCTTAAGAGACTCTTGAATATACCAAGTAAAATACCACTTCACACTCGCATGTACCTACTTAATAGCACTGTACACTCGCATACTTTGAACGCTCTTTGTATGGGAAGTATTTTTTTTTTTATGACAGAAGAGGCAAACGAGCCAGCGGGTCGCCTGATGGTAAGTAATCACCGCCGCCCATGGACATCTGCAACACCAGAGGGATCGCTGATGCGTTGCCGACCTTGTAAGGTGGGGTGTCATGTGGGCCTCCGGCACTCTCACAAACCAGACGAAACACAATAAGTAGTAGTCTCTATTATTTCACGCTGGTCTTATGTGAGAGGGTGGTACTTCCCCGGACGAGCCCATTCGTACTGTAAACATGGCTCTATCACTATCACTATTTTTGGAGACTATTCAGAAAGCGCCGACCAGCCCCTAACTAAGCACAAAGCTTGAACTGTGCCAAAGAACGGATAAACATTACTCATAAACTTTTTTTTTAAATCACACGTTATGCACAAATATTTGAATTGGGGGACGAACGCGCGACCTCCTATCTACTGATTGAAGGATTAATGAAGTATCATCCTCAGCCTGTCCAATCGGTATGCCGAGGATTATTTGAAAATCTCCCACCCAGATTGACGCCAGACGGGCTTATCTCCTTCACAACACCACAGTTTCCTTCCATGCCGCCTTATTGGTGGTCTCACAGAAATCATCATAGCCTCTATACTTCTTCATTATCTTTGCCCTCTATATTCGTAGTGTAAAGGGAAATCTGTCCACTGAGACATCTTTAGTAAAAAGTGTTCCTCAATGGGATAAGCCGCAAAGGCCGCTTTACATAAGACAGGCTGCTTGCATGTCCTATAATTGCATTCGTTTTATCTCGAAAAATTAAATTTAATTCTTAAATGCATAGCTACTCGGCCCGGCTTAGCACGGTTGGTAACCATTTAAAAACATAATGCTGGCCATACACTATCAAGCCTATCGTCAAATCGGCTTGAAGCGATCGATTGGATCAAACCAATTTGACCGTGTGTGGGCGACGGGCGTGGATTGGCTTGACAACTCGAGTTATCGCGAGGCTTGATGGTGTAAGCATAAGATATGTAGGTATTTGGTGCAATCTTTGTGAATACCCGTTGTCCCATTACCCGCTTTCCCGCAGGAATGAAGCATTTTCCCGCAGCATAAAGTAGCTTATGTTCATCAGGGAAAATATCGGCTACTAATGGTATATGAATTTTTCAAATCGATCCAGTAGTTTCGGAGCCGATTCAATACAAACAAATCTCTCCTCTTTATAATATTTGTGGTAGATTAGTATTAGATTCTAGTTGTCTATACGACGCAATCCCGCAGGAATGTTATACCTATGTTTTGAGAAAAAAATTATATGTTGCTCTACAGCTTCAAACTAAACCCAACTATCCCCATAAAAAGTCACGTCGATTGCTTGATCTTCCTTGCGACAAGAAAGGAGGACAAACAAAAACACTTTTATTTCTGTTAGCTCTTGGAAACTAAGCATATCCCGGGATAAAAAATACCCTATATCCCTTCATTTCTTAAGGTTTAGTCTATGTTTGTAAAACTAATCGCCTAGACATGGTATAAATTACAATTCACTAAATTACTTTATCAGTTTATCAAGAACAAAGTTTTATATTTTGATAACTTTATTTCACTAAAAAACAAATTACAAAAAATAAATAATTGTGTGATGTAATTTCCGAAGCTAGCTTACACTCAGTTCTTCTTCACGGGTTCGGGTATAGGGTGCTTTTCAATGTGGACGACATTGGACTTGGGATAGTCTTCCGAGACCACGTGGTGGTTGATGGGATGGTGCTCCTCCGGCTTCGGGAGCGGGTAGTCCTCGGACACCTTGTGATGGCTTGCCTTCCTCTCCTGGGCCCACTCCGCCTTGCGGGCCACAGCCCACTCCGCTTCCTTCTTCATATCCTCCTCGAAGCTCCTGTACGCCGGAGCTGGCGCATACGAGTGAGACTCCGCCAAATGACCAGACACGATGTTTGGTCCGCAGCTAAGAAGCAGCGGCACGTTGCATCCGCTTATATGAGCATTTGGGAACACGCCTATCGCTGAGCCGTGCGACCCGGCCCCGCTTGCAATGCCTGAGTAGCCGACGATGGATGCACCGCCGTAACCCCCATTCAACGCTGCAGATGCGCCAGAATAACTGTTTGATGCTCCAGCGTGTCCCCCTGCAGCGCCATAACTTCCACTCGAAGCCCCAGAGTAAACCCCGCTAGACGCTCCAGAATGGCTCGCTCCACTTATAGGGGCTGCGTAGCTCCCCCCAGAACTTACTATGGCAGTGTTCAACCCACTACCATACGAGTTTGCACCAGCTAGCCCAGCCAGGGAAGCGTCATAAAAAGACCTGGCTTTAAGGTCCTCTTCTTCATGTTCAATTTCACGGTAGTGAGGCTGTTGAGGTTGGCTTGGTCCAAGGTAGAGTGCCACAGGCGCGAAAGGGGCTGCACCTCCGCATGAAGGCCCGTAGGAAGATTTCTTCGTCCTCTGAAGCTCCTCAATGTCCTCAATATGTAAAATTGGCTCCGTCCTCTGAATGTCTTCTAAACCTTCCACATCTTCGACTGGTGCGGCAAAGCCAGAGCCAAAAATAAGAGCGAATACTACTAGAGCCCTCATGTTGGATGTGATGTGTAAAGGTCTGGTCCAGAATGACATATTTATACTTAGAGACAAGATATATGAAGCAGCTCATTGGTATCCAGTTATCAGTACGGAATCAGCTAAAATCATTTCGGCACGTAGCTATAGAAATGTTATCTCTGATCTATCTATGCATTTTCTATGAAAGAACACGTTTTTTTAAATTATAAACTTAAACGAAAAAATTACGTGACGATATCTAAACGGCTAGGACCAATGCTCAAGACTCAATTTATATTCGGAGTGTCAAAAATTACAAATGGTACAGCTTCTTTAGTACTGATCAATTACGAAGAAATAATCTGACAATAACAAACTGGCCCTTATGATTGTAACTTAAATTATTATTTGCGTCTCTATACTAAATTAATATTATAAACATGAAAGATTTGTTTGTTTGTATTAAATAGGCTCCGAAACTACTGAACCGATTTGAAAAATTCTTTCACCTTCAGAAAGCTACACTATCCCCGAGTGACATAGGGTACTTTTGATCTCGGAAAATGGGGGGCAAGGGGGAGAACCGCGACGGCGCCGCTAGTATATTGATAACAATGATCATTTTAAATAGACGATAACAGTTTTTGCAAATGAAAAGTCAGCTAGGCCAGAGGGCTTCGATTCCCGCACAGTACAGAGACAAACTGTTAAGTAAAGTACCAGCCTATTTAATGTCATGATCATTGAAATCAAGTCATCGCGACAATCACCACGCTTGTCAAGTTCGGATTGGTGATCACAAACCCGAACTAACCACTGACTCAATTTGGCTCGACTCGGGAATCAAACCCAGGACCCCGAGATTACGGCCCAGTACTTAAACCACTAGATCATCGAGGCGTATTAAACTTTGTTTATTATTGGGGTTTCGTATCTCACTCACGACAAAGAGGATATGACCTATGTAACGATCTTCTGTATCAATTTTAAAACCTGGTAAGAGGTCCCACGACCGATACCATTAAGGGAACCTTTACCAGAATTCCTTTAATGTGCTCTCACTCTCCCACTCCCACATTATTATTACCGGAACAGGTTTCAGACGGAATATGACAAGATCGTACCACAAAAAATAGAGTCACTCACCACTCACTCAATAGAGTAAAAAAGTTTAAATACTTAGGTCACATTATCACTGAAGACCTAGCGGACAACGCTGATATTGAACGGGAACGCAGGGCGTTGGCTGTTCGGGGTAATATATTGGCCCGCAGATTTGCTCGCTGCTCGACTGAAGTTAAAAGAACGTTATTTAAGGCTTACTGTCAGTCTTTTTATACGAGCAGTCTGTGGGTTAACTACACTCAAAGGGCATGCAATGCTCTGCGTGTTCAATATAATAATGTTTTCAGGATGCTGATGGGGCTGCCTCGCTTCTGTAGTGCGTCCGGCATGTTTGCGGATGCACATACAGACGATTTCTATGCAATTAGGCGAAAGCGTGTTGTCTCACTACTACACAGAACGCGGGGCAGCCCTAGCAGCATTCTGCGAGCATTATCTGACAAGGTAGACTGCCCTATACAAATATGTCATATCAAAATAATAACTGGGAGAATAAAATGAAATATTTCAATGTTTTAAAAAAAAAAAAGATCCAGGCCGGGAATCAAACCCGCGCCCTCGACAGTTAGAGTGGTTGTAATTTATATTATTTATTTAAGATTTAAGAATAGCGGCCTCCTCCGCGGTTTCACCCGCGCGTTATTTCTTTTGTCATTTATTCCCTTCCCCCCACATTTCCGGGATCAAAAGCCTATGTCACCCGGGGATAGTGTACCTTTTCAACAGTGAAAGAATTTTCCAAATCGGTTCAGTAGTTTTGGAGCCTATTCAATACAAACAAACAAACAAATCTTTCCTCTTTATAATATAAGTATAGATTTTTAAGGTGTTTTAATTAATTCTGTTACTCATATATTCTTATCGTATAGATTTATTAATATATCAGGCTAAATGGCAAAGGCGTCCCTCACACTTGTGAGGGATGCGGGAGGCATGCCTGTTACGATTACGTAATGATAAGTAATGGTACAATCGCCATCCATGCCCGACATGGGAATTGAACCCAGGACGGTCAACGACTTTACTAGATCGACGAAGCTTTAATTTAATATCACATAAGTACTTGTATGTGAAACTTGTACTGGTAACTGTTATTGTTGATAAGTATAAGAAACTATCAAAAGGTCTTAAGAACCTAACGCTCACTATCAGTAAATATCTGAGAAGTTCTTACTAAATATTACCTACCTAAAACTTTACTGTTAAAAGGTAAAAAAACAAACTTATTATTAAAATAGATATTTATTTAAACTACCTATTAAAACTATTTACAATTTTCGACATGTTTTCTTCACTGGCTTTCGGTATGCGTGGACTCCTCGTTGTGTTCCACAGAGTGGTTGGTCTCCTCGGCGTGCTCTTCATGGTGTGTCTGCTCATCAACGCCACGGTAGGCGTTAGGAGCCGCGATCACTGCCGCCGCGCCGCTACCGTACCCAGCAGCCCCGCTCCCGTACCCAGCAGCCCCGCTCCCGTACCCAGCTGCCCCGCTCCCGTACCCGCCCTTCACCAGGCGACCAGGCACGATGGACGGCGAGCAGCTCAGCAGCAGAGGCACGTTGCACCCGCCCACGTTCGCGTTAGGGAACACACCGAAAGCGGGACCGGTCGCTGCCAATGGCGCCAGCGCACCTCCGTATCCAAGACCTGCTCCGTGAGCCGCCGGCGCGCCGTAGCCGCCGTACCTCGCCATTGGTTGATGCTCCGACATTCCCTGGTCCATGTCCGAGAAGTTCATCATCTCGGCTTCAGCGTCCTCCGCTCTGTAGTGGGGCCCGCCGCCGTAGCCGCCATACGCCGGCGCGGCGTAAGCGTGGCCGCCGCCGCCGTAGCTACCGCCGCCGTAGCCGCCGCCATAACCTCCTCCGTAGGCCGAGCCGTGGCCTGCCCCGTACCCGGCTGGAGCCAGGGGCAGCGCAGCAGCACACGGGGCGGCATACCCGCCCGCGAACGACCGCTTCGGACGAAGGAAAGGCTGTGGTCCGCTGTAGTATCCTGGCTCCGGTATGAAGACGTCCGTCAAGGCTGAAGCCCCAGCAGCGGTGAACACCGCGGCAGCGAAAGTACACACCAGAATCACAGCTTTCATTTTGACGGCGTATTGCAACTATGGTGGGTATGTTGTAATCACCAATATTTATACAAGTGTTCGATTTGGTGTTCAGAATCGAAATTGCACTGAGGTTGCAGTCTGCCTTTGCGACACTTGCTTGACCGAGTATTTAGTGTCGAGTCAGTGTTTTTAAATGTACCTAGTTACTAGAGCCCTGTGTTGAAATATTTGCTAGCATTAAAAATGTAGCAACCTATTAAAATTCACAAACATTATTTTAGACAATATGATATACAGGGTTAAGTCGGAATATAAGGAATCATTTTAAGAATACTTTTATGGGGTGATGATCATGAACAAGCTTAAAGTAGCAGGTGGTAGTAATAAAACGTATTAAATTTAATGCTAACATAAAAATAAAACAAATAATTTAATATCCTGGATTGGCAATAAGGCAAACACTGATACGCCCACTGTTAAATATATCGGTCATAATGTATATTTTAAACTCATTAGCATCTTGGAAACTCTAAAAAGACTATACCGGGAAAATACTTAAGACCCAAAAATAATTAATATAACAAGTCAGCTATTCTATATAAATCAAAGCCCAAATTGTTATGCTATATATTGTTCTTAGTAAAATACTAATGTATAAATACCCACATACTCGTACCTACATACCGACCAATTTGTGGCAAATAACTATTTTTCCTATTCTATATATTTGCATATCCTGAGAAAAATTTAAAGAACAGTTTTAGAACAAAATTATCACTAATGTTACTGTTGAACGTAACACCCTGTATGAAAGGTTATTGCTCTTTTCATTGTCATACTTTCAGTGAACAAAAGCGTAGACATATTTTTTATTGGATTGACATTTCGCAAGCAGAGTAATGCAATTTATGTAATAAATGAAAAATGTTATTAATCCCGAACATTATTGTTTTTGGAGCGAGAATCCTTGTTATCACCATAACGTAGGCTACAAAGAACAAGACTAAAGAATTTTCTCCCACTTCCCACTAAACTTCCTGACTTCCACTTTACATCCGAAATTATTATGATTGTGATTATGAAAGGGACTAGCTGGTGCTTACCAATATATCTGTGAAAAGTACACGGCTCAATTCCCAGGTCACCCAAAAGTTGGGGTTATTTATTCTAAAACTAAAGTCCTGAGTCCAAGTTTTAAATATGTATTAACAATACCCCCTTGCCATGGAATGTGCTTAGTTGATAGTTCTGCTAGCAGAGTGGTTTCAATCAAAATCAAAAAATCAAAATCTTCTTTATTCATGTAAACTTGTCAATTACACAGAATGACTCTACCACCGGATTCGGAAAGTCGATAACGGTCGATATGAACCGGCAAGAAACTCGACAGTTAGATACTCTTTCAATTGCCAAAAATTTTTACTATGCCACACAGTTTTCGTGTGTAAATAGAAATAATAATTTAAAAAAAAGAAAATTATGACTGCATGACATAGTTTTTTTTTATACTAATTGGCAGACAGACACGCGGCCCATCTGATGGTAAGCGGCCACTGCGGCCCATTCCATTGAGGGACACTTCACCAGGAAGCGTCGCTCAATGTACTGCCAGACTGTAGGCTCATCTGATCTTCAAGCCTTTGATTTCAAGTGTACTGGCTCCCACATTAATACTGCCGGAACACAGCCAGAGCTGTTATGGCGGCAGATGTCACCTGTAGGGGTGGTAGCTAGCCAGTCGGAATCTGAAAAAGCCCTACCACATACCAGACCCTAGGCGGGAATCGAACCCACGACCTCCAGGTTTTATACCCAAGCGGCTTAGCCACTGTTCCTCAGGCGGTCAAATAGTGTAGGTACAGCAACAATGACACAATTTATAATTCAGATTGCGCAGTCAGGGACACTCAGGGAGCAAAACAGTCTTACTATGTACTAGAAAAACGTCACTTCACATGCAGGAGGTCCATGGTTCGAATCTCGCTGCGCACCTATGAATTTTTCTATACGCGTATTTATCATTAGCGCAGCGTTGTCGGAAATCATCCTTAGAAAACCTAGACACGGACTAATGGCTGTGCCAAATCTCCTTAGAAAACCTACCCGTGTAGGTCTAATGGCTGTGCCATGATGCTGATTCTATTGGTCTATTTCTCCTACCAAGGGTTACAGAGGTCAGATAGTAGTCGCTCCAATGTAATAATTGGACTTGCCAAAGCAAGAATATCCTTTTTTTTCGGAGAAGAATACGTTTATGCACCATAACCGCAGGCTAGCTAGACCTGCGGCCGTGTGTGGGACTCGATACTAAAGCTTCCACTACACACTAAACTCCCCCGGTTCCCCTTTACACCCGATTGGGACGAGCCGGTGCCAGCGCTGTGGCTATTGACCAGCCTTGAGAAGCCTCAAGTCGGGGTGGCGCCTAAGGACAACCCGAGAAACAAGGTGACCCCGTATCTACCCTGATAAGTTCAGAAAAATTAAAGTATCTCTACTAACTACGTGTAGTAACTGGTTTAAACCTGTACTAGGGTATTTTTTTGTAATAGGAGGGAAAAAGACCATACGGGCGAAGCCGTCGTCGGAAATGCTAGGTATTCTAATTAGCGCCTTCAGTAGAGTACTTTAGGCTCTACATTGGCTATTTAGACTTTCACTATTGCCTATGTTTAATAAAAATTGAATATCGTTTTTCAGGCCTGGGAAACGAGGCATTGAATATATACCATTCGCAATGTTTGTAAACGTGAAATCACCATTTGTCAGGTGGTAGGTTCCTGTACTGGGCCGTCTAGGTGGGTGGCACCGCAGTGCCAGATATATCCCGTGAAATAGAAGTGTGTCAAGCATTTCAGTGTTTCGGGGAAAGGCCACTGAAGCTAGTGAAAGTACTGGGTGTATGAGACCTAATAACTGTCGTCTAGGTGTAGCGGGCGCAGGGCGGTGCCCAGTTTAACTGCTTAGTTACTGTTTGGCACTGAACTGTCTAAGGGCAGACGTGGCGCTTACCATCAGATGTACGATCTGCTCGTCTTGTTACACATTGCAATAATAAAAAAAACAAAGAGATTACCAAAATCTTACGCAATATCAAGAATACCTAAAAAAAACACAAATTACAGAAAATATTTTTAATGACATGCCATTTATGTAGGTATCTATCCGTACCGTACCAAATCGTAGGTAATACCTTTTTTTATGTCAGAGGCGGCAAACGAACCAGCGGGTCGCCCGATGGTAAGCAATCACCGCCGCTTATAGACATCTGCAACACCAGAGGGATCGCTGATGCGTTGCCGGCCTATGGGCCTATGTGGGCCTCCGGCACTCTCACAAACCAGACGAAACACAATAGTAGTCACTTACTTTGCGCTGGTTATATGTGAGAGGGTGGTACTTGCCCGGACGAGCCGGAAACCTGGGATAACGCTAAAAAATTGTTTGATTTGATAAAGTGTAGTCCATGGGATATTCTGATGTACATAACTAAATTTGTAACTAAATTTGACAGGCCCGACGGCCCATTTGGTAGTGACCCGGTGCCCTATGCGCAAGGGGTCTGGTTTTCGAATCCCTCCAGAACAAATGCGTGAAGGAAAATAACATTTTCACAAATATATTCGCGTATGTTACATTAACAGTAAATGGAACTTTCGGTTTTGAATGCCTATGGAGATCCAAACCTAAGAAATTGACATTAATTCCCTCGTAATTTTTTATGTCAAAGTTATAACAAGATAATTGCATTCCATGTGCATTGGATTTTGCAACAACAGCCGATGCATTCGTACCTTCACGTATTGCTTCAATTGCAGATTTCACGACCGCGATAAACACTGGACTGTGAATTTTATTCGTATGACCTACTTTGTTTACATGACGTACATGAATGTTATATGCATCTCTTACCTTAAAAAGAAATGTATTTTAAAACAAAAAAAAAATGTTTTAACTTTTAAGCTGAACCAGTGGAGTTCTAGATTTTCCTGTATTTAAAACCCTACCAATTTACACGTGGCTTTGTCATAAACTTCCTTTTTTTAATTTAAGGGTTTATCCAATACGCCATTTGTTGGCTACTTCTTATGCTTCAGGGGTTCTTATTTGTTCCAATCCCATTAATGTAATAAAAAATATATACACATATTGAAGTACATATTTTAAATATCTTCGTTGATTCTTTTTTTTATACTATGTCAGTTGGCAGACAGACACGCAGCCCACCTGATGGTAAGCGGCCACTGCAGCCCATTCCATTGAGGGACACTTCACCAGGAAACGTCGCTCAATGTGCTGCCAGACTGTTGGCTCATCTGATCATTGAGCCTATGATTTCAAGTGTACTGGTTCCCACATTAATAATACTGCCGGAACACAGCCAGAGCTGTTATGGCGGCAGCTTTTACCTGTGGGAGTGGTAGCTAGCAGTCGGACTCTGGAAAAGTCCTACCACCAACCAGACCCAAAGCGGGAATCGAACCCACGACCTGCGGCTTTTATACCCGAGTGGCTTAGCCACTGTTCCACGGAGGCGGTCATAATGCCACGAGACTGCCTCTATAAAAAAAAATCTGATACCCATACATTCTTATGTTATGGATGTATTAAGCATGCTAGAAATTTTTAATCATGCTCAACCAATATTTAACGCCTTGTTGGTCTAGAGGTTTAACTAACTAGCCGTAATTCTGTGGTCCTGCGTTCAATTCTACCTGTGATGTGATTCCACCACCCACCACTCAAGGCAGTGAGGGAGTATCAAAAGGATTTTAAAGGGTCAATCACGCCACTCTTTTTAAGGGTGGAACGGCGCACTTTTCAGGGCGCCAGTATTTTTTTTTTATACTTGGTAAGTTGGCAGACAGGCAGCCCACCTGATGGTAAGCAGCCACTGCGGCCTATTCCATTGAGCGACGCTTCACTTGGAAGCGTCGCTCAATGTTCTGTCAGACTGTAGGCTCATCTGATCTTCGAGCCTCTGATTTCAAGTGTACTGGCTCCCACATTCATTTTGTCAGAACACAGCCAGAGCTGTTATGGCGGCAGATTTCACCTGTAATAGCTAGCCAGTCGGACTCTGAAAAAGCCCTACCACCAACCAGACCAAAGGCGGGAATCGAACCCACGACCTCCGTGTTTTTATACCCGAGCGTCTTAGCCACTGTTCCACGGAGGCGGTCAAAATCCCACATATCACCCTGCTGGGTAACAAAACTTAATAACATTAAGGATTGAATTCCATGAACAAAGCACAATCATACTGCTAATTACGTAACAGATGTCATCAGATCTCTCAAAGGCACCTTTTCGTTTGGCCTACTTCGAAATAAATATGTAAAAACTGCACGAATCAAAAGTCAAAATACAGGGTGTACGTCAAACAGTTAATTTTTTTCTACTAGCCCGCGCTGCATAAACCCCCTTAAAAATTACACAATACTTTTCTTAATTCGCATTTGTAGCATGCCTTATTATAAGGCACATTAAGCTATACTACTGTTGAGTTTCATCTAAAATGCTTTGTAGTTTTTGAGTAAAAGATTAACAAACATCCATCCATCCTCACAAACTTTCGCATTTATAGTCGCTACGAGCATAGTACTATCATACAATGTATGTACACATACACCACATCAACATCATTATTAAGTTTTTTAATCTACTAACAGTTGATAGACAAACGGACAGCAATATGCAATCTTATCTGTATAAATAGGAATAGTATTATTAATTTGTAATAGAAATAAAGGAAATGAAAGTGCACGCATGATTTTAGAACGACTACACATCCTTGTTTGTTATATTCTATATTGTAAGGCAAAAAGTAGTACATAATAATACAAAAATCAATTTGTTCAGGTATCAGGTGTGGCTATTTGTATTGTAGCTCTCATTTTTCCACCACACCCGTACCAAAGCGGGACAGACAGCTAGTAAAGTGTAAAAGAATATAATGAATAAAGTTATGCGTTATTAAATTAACCCTATAGTTAACTGTAAAAAAAGTTCTTCATGGGAGGTTAAGCGAGACCCTGTATAAGATTATACTTGGACAAAATAATTGGGTTAGTAAAACATCAGTCATGCAAATTGTGATGAATGAAAGAATACTTGGGTGGCACTATCGGCAATTTGGGCTTTCGTGCTCGGGTCCGGGCTTCAATCTCCGGGGTGAATGAAAAATATGCCCTTGGGTTTTCTGTTAAGTTACACACATCAACATGGTCTAGGGATATTTCAATTAAACCTAAATAACTAAAATTCTATTAACTTTTTGTTAAGACACCTACACATTAAAATAAACCTTGTTTAATAGCCTATCTAATCTGGTAATAAACTTTTAGATAAAGTTAAATTTAAAAAAGAACTTAGAAGAAGAGGAAAAACTTAGACAAAATTTCTATCTTAACTTTATTTTTGAAACATCAAAACCTAAACAAAACGGCTATTTTTTTTATAAAAATTGTTGAAAACTTAAAATTAATAATCCGTGGATCCACCTTGGGTCCCCTATATGAGTGCGAAAGTTGTTAGACTATCCTGACACATCTGCAGCGGTTTTGCATACCTACTCAAAACAAGGGTGTCAATATCCTGTTGTTTAATACTGTCCCAAGTCCTGCTAAGATGCAAGAAAAGCTGGTTTTCATGCACAATATCTTCAGGGAAATTCCTAAGAGCTCTTCTCTGAAGCATATCCCAGGCATGCTCAATAGGATTTAAGTCAGGGGATTGTGCAGGCTAGTCTAAAGCTTGGATATCATGCTGTTGTAACCAAATTGTAACGATACGCGCCGTATGTGGACGGGCATTGTCGTGCATTAGCTGGAAATTTTAGTCCCATTTGGTGTCTGTGGGACAAGATTACAGGCTCTAGCACCTCATCTCGGTATTTTAGAGCCTTCATATTGCCTTGTATCCAAACGAGGTCCGTTCTACCGCCGAGACGAATTCCTGCCCAAACCATAATCGTGCCACCTTGATATGCATGAACTTGTTGTGGGTGCTGCAGTCGATTCCAACGTCCAGGTACTCTCCAAACGCGTATTCTTCGCGAATCAGGATGAAATCCAAACCTGGATTCATTAGTAAAAAGCACAAGTGACCATTGAGAATGGTTCCAGTTTTCCATTGTAATCTTTTTCCTCGATTGCCTCTCCTGAGCGCTGGTACCCAAAGTGGCCTACGAGCATGTAGGTAGACTTCATGCAGTCGTCTTCTCAAAGTTTGACCACTTACCAGCAAATCAGCTCTCTGTAGCCTTTAATTAAACCAATTGCATCGCCGTTACATTTGGTTGACTTCGTGCAGCATTTACTAGGAATCGGTCCTGTACATGTGTTGTAATGCGTTGAGGTCCTCGATGCCGTTCTACCACTTCCCCCGTGACACGATAACGTGACCAAAGCATGGATATAACGCTCTGACTGGTCCTAATGGCTTCAGAAACCGCAATTTGGGTAGCGATCCACAACAGGATATTGACACCCTTGTTTTGAGTATGCAGAACCGCTGCAGATGTGTCAGGAGAGTCTAAGGTGGATCCACGGATTATTAATTTTAAGTTTCCAACAATTTTGTATAAATGTGTATAGGTAACACGATTACACGACGTATATTTCTAGTCAATTAATTAATTACGAACTAGAAATATACGTCGTGTAATCGTGTTACCTATACACATTTATACACAAATGTGTACGTAGTACGTAGGTATGTTTTAACCACACGTTTTTTACCTATCTATACTAATATTATGAAAGGGACGATTTGATTGTTTGTTTGTTTATTTGTTTGTATTGAATAGGATCCGAAACTACTTATCCGATTTGAATAATTCTTTCACTTTTGGAAAGCTACACTATCCCCGGTGAACATAGGATACTTTTGATCCCGGAAATGTGGGGGGAAGGAAGGATATTTGAAAAAAGAAATTAATTGCGTTTAACTTAAACAACGTGGTTGAAGTACCCGAGCGGTTTGTGAATGACAATCAGCACTTGGCAAGGGTGGCGAATTGGTAATAATTAAGCCAGGTACCTACCCAACATTGTAAAGATGACTTGACTTCAATGACAGAGGCGTTTGCCCTGCTGTAGGGTCTGTAGGGCATTAATAATTGGATCTGCTTATGCACCTGCTTAGTAAAATTGTAAGTATCAATTCCTGTTTTACAAAGATATCATATTATTTATCTGTATGAAATAGAATAATTCGTTAATATTCATCTCTAGGAAACAAAATAACCGTTAGTTAATTACCTGGGCAATCTTGAACCAAGACGCATTGCTTACTGTACTCATCCCTTAGGTAGCCAGCAGAGCAGCGGCACCCCACCTTGCATGCCCATATCGAAGTGCATAGGCTCCCACCTACAATCAAAATCTCCAATACTGCTGATATCTCTTAAAAGTAAATTAAAGTATTTTAGTAGCCTATTAATATCCTACTGCAGGGCAAAGGCCTCCATCCTTGAAATCCATTTTTCGCTAAAAGTTCTTATAAGGTTTAGGTTTACGCATAGAGTTGAAAAAACTTTACAATGACAATAATGTTACCTTTGGCCATGATTCTCATGTTCACACAAGTCGGTGGGCATTTCCATCCACAGAGGGAGAACTCTTCATTAGCCCCGATACACATGGAGGTTCTAAACCCACGCACAACTTCCAGCGATAGAAATATCATATTAAAATACTGAACAACCATAGTTTTGAAGGCTTAGAAACTGCCAACTATTTATGCTGTGTTTTATTGCGTATAGTTAATAGGTACGATTGTTTGCGTCGAACCAGCTAAGAATTTGATATTTTGTGGTAATGTCGACTTTTACATTATTAAATAATAATTCTGGACATTAAATAAAACATCTCTGGACATTAATCACACAGCGCTATCCAGCCCCAAACTAAGCATTATAGCTTGTGCTATGACAAACATTACTTACATCTTTTTTTGTAAATAGATACATAATGTATAATTATGTACATAATATGTACATATTATACATAGAAACACCCAGATCGATACAAACAGACATGTTGTATATATATGCACACAAAATGTTTGTACCCTGCGGGAGTACTATTTATAATTATTCTGTGCTGCGGGGATCGAACCCGCGACCTCTGATGTAACAGCTGACTTCTCGACCTAATGGTCGAAATCGGTCGTCGATATCGTCGTATTGAAAAAAATTCTTACCTACTGTTATTTAAACACTTGGTCATAGGGAGTTAAAAAGTAGGTAAGGTTTCGTATCCCAATTTTTTTAAGCACTTTTGAGTTTGATTTTAATCACCATTGCCAGCCACAGGCTAGCGAGACCTCCAGCCGTTTGTGGGACTCAGGACAAAGACGTTTGTCCCACTACCCACTAAACTCCCCCAGTTTTCCTTTTTTCCCGAGAAGGTGCCCACTTGGGTGACCTTCTCGGGAGACCATACATAGGTACGTAAAAAAACGAACGGTACCTATATTATGGCATCCCATTCCCAGATATGGGACAACAAAAAAAATATCTTAAAAGTAAATAGGTAAAATCAGTTATTCTAATAGTTACTCAATATTATTATTTAAGAAACATGGGAAATCTGTATCTATTACAATATAATTTCAAAATACTTGTTTAATTTGATACTGTTTCACAATAAACTAAGCGTATCTTTCTTTATCATACTATCTATCAGTAAGATTGAACAGCAGAACGTGTTTAATATTCACAACACAATCAATTCATCTGATGTTTAGTAATAATCACGATAGGAACCACTGCTTATCTTGAAGACATTTCTAGTCTATTTGGTACATATAAATATCGTTGGTAAATTGTCTTCTCATCATTCACTCATCACTTCCTCTTCCAACCACCAACATGAACAGATTTCTTGTTCTCGTTGCCCTCAAAGCTTTTGTAGCTTTTACCAATGGGCATGTGGCATATTCGAAGGTCGGCAATCAACTTCATCCTGTCCACGGGCTATACGTGAAACCGTCAGTGGATGGCACTACAGGAGACCTCTACGTGGCAGCAACAGAAGACAGTGGAGCCAAAACACAATGGCTCACCGATCAACCCATCCACTTCTTGCCGATGCAATCGCAGCCCGCCATCCCAACTACCTACAGCACAGAAGAGCTAAACCCACACAAGCGTGCGGTCGTCAACTCGCCTCTGCAATACAGCTACGCGCTTCCAGCAACGGCTAACTCGGAAACAGGCGCCATTCCTACAATGACCTACCCCTACGCCCAGGCCCTTCCATCATCGTCGTTGACTCCAGGCGCCGATACTAAGACAGAAGCTCCTGCTGCGGCCGTCGTACCTCAATATAATCCGTACCAATTTTTCTATCCCCAATTGATGTCAGCCTACTCGAACATGATGAATATTTTAAAGAGTGCTGGACTTAACGATGAAACAGCTAACTCGGTAGTCACCCAAGCTTCTCCGATGTGGTCCCATTCTTATGCTTATCCTTATCAATATGTTATGGTGGACCCCAATGCTTGGGCTCAAGCCCAAACTACAGCCTCTTCTTTAGCCCCATCCACTACTGCTAACCCTACATCAAATGAAAATGAGTGATTTAAAAAATCAGTAAGAAATTAATTTATTAAATTATTTATTTATTTTATATTAAGTAAAAAATAAAACTAATAAAACGTGTGCCACTCTTTTATTTCGCATTTTAAGTTTCTTTAAAAACGTTATGAGTTCAAGTATCTTTGCGTACATTACTTTAAAAATAATAATTCAGCTGTCAAAAATGACTTCTTTCATCTTCCTTCTTCTGTCAATCAGCAGCACTGCGTGTGTTGATAAAAATGTTTTTATTAAAATAAATACATTTTGTAGACATTAAATCCTGTTAAAGGAATATAAAACTCTTCAAAAGTATCAGAATACATTATTAAAATGGTGTCCAAGAAGAAAAAGAAGGTTTATACAGTACTAAATTTCGTCATGCGTATATCTACGCACACGTGTTTTTATTGATCATAACCAAAAATGTGTTTTTACAGTATACATCCGGAGAAGGCGCCCAGTTTATGACCAGAAAGGCTGCATTGAAGAAGCTTCAGTTATCCTTAAAAGATTTCAGACGTATTTGTATTCTAAAAGGCATTTATCCGCGTGAACCTCGCAACCGTAAGAGAGCTCAAAAAGGAGCTGGTGGCATCAAGACTCTGTACCACACAAAGGATATAAAATTCCTGTTACATGAACCCATATTATGGAAACTGCGGGAGCTAAAAGTGAGTACGAAATGCTATATCAAAAAGAAAATCGTGTTAATTTTCATGTTGTGATTCTTTAACGCAATAACTCACGACTATTGTTTAAGTCTACAGGCATTTGTCATTGAATTAAGCACAATAACAATCTGTATCTGTCTGTGTTATGCTCACAGTACAAATTGTTATCATTTTATTGTAAAGATTGAGTTATAACAGTTTCATAACAACTGCAATGTGGTCTGATTCTGACATCTCAATTCTTATCCTCAATGCAATATATTATGTAACAAAACTATGGAATAGTTAAATGTTTTTTTATACTAGATCAGTTGGCAGACAGGCACACAGCCCACCTGATATTTTTACTGTCTATATTTATTATACCATATTCTTCTAGGTATACCAACAAAAAATTCGCAAGGCTCGAGCTATGCGAGAATACCGCCAGATGAGAAGATACTTACGTGACTATCCAGACATAAACATTGATCACATTGTCAAAGAGAGGTACCCCACATTTGTTGATGCACTGCGAGACTTGGATGATTGTCTTACACTGTGCTTCCTGTTCAGCACATTCCCCTCACTGAAGAGGGTGCCTAGAGACCAGTCCATGTTGTGCCGCAGGCTCACCGTTGAGTTTATGCATGCAGTTATAGCTGCTAAAGCACTGAGAAAAGTATTTGTTTCGGTCAAAGGATATTATTACCAAGTTGAGCTTGAAGGACAGACAATCACTTGGATTGTCCCACACCATTTCTCATTCCAGGTGAATATTCATTTTAATTTAACAACAAAAACACAATATGAAGTTTGTGTTATTGAAAGATATGAAAGTTCTATTTTTATTTTAAATATGCATTTGTTTTCTCTTTTCAGCCCCAAACTAAAGATGAAGTAGACTTCAAAATAATGTCAACTTTTGTTGAGTTCTACACAATGATGCTTGGATTTGTCAACTTTAAACTTTACCACTCACTAAATCTGGTATACCCTCCCAAATTAACAGCAGCCTTCTCTGCTGACTCAGATAAAGAACTCATAGATGAACAAGCTTATGTGTCAGAGAGAATAGCCGCCATGAATATACCTCTAGTAAGAATAGCAGGGGCTAATGAAGCAGAGGAATTGCCCGAGATTGATATTTTCAACACAGAGGATGAAGACCCAGCAAAGCTTGAAGAAGCAAAGCAAGAAGCTGAAAAGGTGAAAAAACTAAAAACCATGTTCAAAGGCCTAAAATTCTACATTAACAGAGAAGTCCCTAGAGAACCTTTAGTATTTATTATTCGGTGTTTCGGTGGTGAAGTTTCATGGGACAAAGACCACTTTGTAGGTGCCACATTTGACGAGTCTGATGAAAGCATTGCTTATCAAATTGTTGATAGGCCAAGCATGGAGAAACAGTACCTCTCTCGGTACTACATCCAGCCTCAATGGGTTTTTGACAGTGTTAATGCTAGGACATTGCTGCCTATTAACAAATATCTGATGGGAGCTGTGTTGCCACCCCACCTGTCTCCATTCTCTGATAAGATTAGAGACCAGGTTTACAAACCTCCAGAGGAAAGGGAACTTCTAGATCCTAATTTCAAACCACTAAGTAAGTTATAATTTATATTATTTTGTCTATTAATTACTGAATTTTGTCTCTTAGGTCTGGATTTCTTTTCATCTATTGCAACAATAAACAATGCAGTCCCAGAGGCAAATCCTACAAAAACATCAAATTTAAATAACTAATGAACTTCTAGTTACATAAAAAAAATCTTATTTCTAGATGCTGGTGAAGATTCTGGCAGTGATATTGAGGAAGCCAGTGATGAGGATGAAGATAAACAAGACTCTGAACCAGAGGGTGATCCTGAAGAGGCACTAGCCAAACAATACCAACAGGAGGTAGAAGACGAATCTTCCACCGAAGATGAAGAAAAGGATGATGACCTTGACCCAGAAAAGAAGAAATTGGCCAAGGAAAAGGTAAAATTTGTAGCTATTGCTCTTATTTTTGATTAAATTCAACATATCACAAGGCTTGACTTAATTTACATTTAAATCATTTAACAGTAATGAATATATCATTACATAACCCTACAATTACATAATTCATTTATCTTCCACCTTTACTTATTACAGAAAAAAGCAATGGCCGTCACTTCTGGTGTGCCACACAAAGAACATCCATATCAGAAACAAATAGAAGACAAACAAGCATTTAGATTGAGAGAGAAACTTGTTCGTAAGAAGCACAGAAATCTTTACAAGAGCATGAAGGCTGGCCAAGAAAAGAGGAAGAAGGAAATTTGGCTGCTCAGGAAGAAAAGACGTCTCCATGATGAGAAGGTCAAAGAAGATAAGAAGTCAGAGAAACGGAAACAAAGGATGCAGGCAATTGATGCAGCATCTGCATAACAAAAAAGTAAATGTAACCAGAAATTATTATTTCAAAACGTATGCCATTACTTAAGTAATGCATTGTTGACTAAGGAATAATATTTGGTGTGAAATAAAAACAATACCATACCATAACAAATTTTTTATTCTAAATACAATATTTACAACATTTATCATATAAAACAATGAAAAAATTTGAAAAGAATAGTTAAATTAAAATATACTTAAGTATGTAATAATTAAAATTAAAATAGTGTTTCTAGTAAGATTCAAGATTTTATTTGGGCCTTAATTTAAAATGAGTTAACAAGCACAGCCCATTAACGTCTTTTGTTTGTAAGTCTGACATTCATGATAGCTGGTTTCCCTGAACTATGCTATCACGATTATCTATTTCAATCGCTTTATTACATAGAGGAACAAATAAAAGAGTCACAAGGTACCCTCTGCAAAAATAGGCAAAGCAAGCTCAAATATTTATCTACATGTACATGAAACACATTTCAACCCTGTTCAGGTATTAGGGTCGAGACACTACGTCGTCAAATGGAATATAATTTGTACATGGAGAATAATCTATAATGACTGGATCTTCGTTATAGTGGTGTTGAGCATTTAATATTCCCATGATTTGGAACTAGAGTAAATAAATATATTAGCATGGGTATTTACGTCAGCTGGACTGCATAAAACATGCAAACAATGCAGCAAAAACGTTTGTATAAATATATCAATTTGAATCTGCGTCACCCTCGCCGTCTTCTGCGTCGCTGTCTTCGAGCTCAGGCATCGGGAAACGCAATACAGCAGCTATTCCAGTCAGCTGGTCTAATTCTGTAAAATAGTGAAATTGTTCACTAGTAATTTTTTTTAAATGGAGAATATTTTTTTATATTGTACAGATATGCCTATGTCTTGTCTTTATTTCAAACTATACAAAGCCTTTATTAAAATGTTAGGGAACTGGTTCAGCAACTCATTACGCGCCGTCACCAGACTGGGTGGTGTGTCTCACACAAAGTGTGACCCGAAAACCCCGAGACGGCGCTGCCCCGCCCCCAGAGAGGCGAGATTTACCCACTAAAACCCTCTGCAATACTTCCTGGCTTGAGTGGTGGTGGCATGGGACTCCGAACCCATGGACAGCCACGATACCACCGGCAACTGCCCGTCCGGTCCAGCGCGTCCCCCTATTAGGGCGACTCCGGAAATAGTATCACAAATTCAACCTTGTGTATGTGTAATACCAGTGTCACCTACTAAAGTTAACCGATTAAAACTTAAATCAATAGCTACATAATACTTATAATACTTACGTTCACCAGACACATGCATGCTGGAGAATATCCTTACATCACCACCATTTTCCCTCACAGAATCTACCAAAGCGACATATTCCTTTCTCTGTTGAACATCCTGGCATCTGCAGCATAAATAAAATATTTTTTATTTACTAACTCAATTTAGTAAAATGAAATGTTATAACTTATTCTGAAGTAAGCAAGTATAAACGTAATGTTAAAACTGTCATGGTTTACCTGAAAAGTTTGTCAGATATCAGTAGCGTCTCAATGGCCATTGCCTCATTCGCCCTTTCAACATGTTTCTTCCCATAGAATGCCTTAGCAGGCTCCATTTGTAGCATAGTGTAGAAGCCCTCTAGCAGCTTCACCTCACTGGCTGCCTTTGTATCTGATATCTTCGTTATTACAGCTGGCTCTTGTAGAACCTCTAGAAATTACAAAAAAAGTCCTTGAATATTTTTTCTACATTTGTATGATCATTTTAATAACATACTGTAACAACAATAACTGCCTCCGTGGTACAGTGGTTAGAGCGTTGGGCTCTAAAACCCGGAGGTCGTGGGTTCGAATCCCGCGGGGAACATCACTTTGTGTGATTGTTTCCAGTTTGGTTAGGACATTGCAGGCTTGAATCACCTGAATGTCTGAAAAGAGTGATGATTCCGTGCTTCGGAAGGCACGTTAAGCCGTTGGTCCCGACTATGTTCCAAGTAGGTCTGGTTTCCCTTGTAAGGGTTACGGAGGTCAGATGGCAATCGCTCCATTGTAATAACCAGGCTTGTCAAATATAGGATCATAGTCGAAGCGGACCCTGAGCTCCATACTGGATGCAATCGGGAAAACGCTGGGATGATGATTTGTATGATCATTTTGGCATCTCAAAACGATGCTTTTTGAAAATCATAGAAAATTTAAAAATTGGCAATGTTTTTTTATGAAATACAAGCAAATAAGTGTGACACCAGATGGCAAGTGATCACTACTGCCCATGGAAGAAAGGAGGAAAGGAAAGGCCTATGTGGGAAAAGGTAAGTGGAGGACTTGGAGGAGGTTGGGCTTCTAGGAATCTCGTCACCTTTGCAATAGCAATTCACTACTACTTAAGAGTAAGACATCATACTAGTAACATCATAATATTAAAATCTTACTGTTTTCTTTACCTTTCAAAGAATGCTTGAATCCCGAAGAAGCTTTTACTAAAAGGAATTTACTTTTGTTTTCAATGAGCACTTTGATGTCAGCCTTAACAGCTTGCTGCATCATATACTCAAAGAACTGATCTTTGACAAAACCTGGAGATGCGATAATCACACATTTGACTACGTTAAACTCCACATGTCTAAGTATTCCTTGCATGACAGCATCATAAAACTTGTTTAGGCCCTGCAAAGTACATAATGAAAAGAATATGATTTTTGCCCTGAAAAGTACATAATGAAAAGAATATGATTTTTGCCCTGAAAAGTACATAATGAAAAGAATATTATTTTTATGAAAATTAAGTTCACAATAAGAATATTATATGACTGTGACAGAATATGACTTATTTTATTAGTATAATTTTATTCATGTGAAAGTGTTTACAATACTTAGATTCCACACAATTTGCATTGTTGTTCCGAAGCAAATTTTGTTAGTTACTACAACAATATTAACACGTTGGCTGCCACTCCGGTCACCGGTGACCGGACCCTTGCTTACATCTCGGCGCCACTACGGTCACCGGTGACCTCGTGGCAGACCAATTTTCAGAACGAATTTGTACGCCGGAGGACGTGTTTCTTTTACATTTTTTGAACTGAGGTGACCGGAGTGACGCTGTAGATTACTTCTTCCGCGTGGTTTTGGTCTCCCTACATTTTTTTCGAAAATACTACTAATAAACTAGGTGAAAGTTGACATGACAAGTGACAAGAAAATTATTCCTTTTTTAATCACTCAAAAGACAAAACGAAAATGAAACGCGCAATGTGCGCGCATCTCCAGCGTTTGCGGACAACTGCGGGGGCGCGGGGGCGGGTGACCGGAGTCTAAGGCATTTCGGCGCCTTCGTAACGGTTTTTAATGTTTTTCAATCACAGCGCCACGTAGGTCACCGGTGACCTCGTCACGTTTTTTGAAAATATTTTGAAAACTATTGAACCTATTTAATTGAAACTAAAATACATTTTTAAATCTTAGCATTTCGCGTAATTTTTCACCAAAACGTTTTTATGTAATTTTTGTTGTTTCTTCTATGGCAGCCAACGTGTTAAATGTGTTGTGTGAGGTTACAGATAATAAGTCAGCTTTATGGACATAATATTAGGATTGTATTTTTTTTTATGTTATAGGGGGGCAAACAAGCAAGTGGGTCACCTGATGGTAAGTGATCACCACTGCCCATAAGCACCCGAGACTCCTGTGTGGGGTGTCGCAGGCGTGTATTGCTTTATAATCTTATAATCAATTACCTTCTCATGTTGCTGTACAAATCCTTTTCGTTTCCTGGGAATTGTCATGTCTATTTTGGATCTCACCAATGTCATGGACGGTGTGATGAGACAAACATGGGCAAGGCCCTCTTGCATCACAACCGCAGCAACATCTGCATTTTGAGCTGGATCGCAAGCCATGTCCACCCTCTCCAATGCTACTGAATCCCATAATGTCTTTTGCAAAATGAACTTTCGGTTTAATTCCAAATCTAGAGTGTGATATGCACCCATCTAAAAATTATTAAACTAGTCTTAGGATTATTGTTTCATTGACACCAGATAATATCAACATGATTGCAGAAACAATATTAATTGGGTGACAAAATGTTAGCATCAGCCTACAAAAATACCAGAATCCATAGAATCTTAGAAAACTGTGGAAAGGATTAATTATTATCTTAAACATTATCAATAAGACAAATAAAATTACAGAAGGAGATAAGAAGCATTATGACCAATTATTCTAATACTGCTTTATATTTTAAATTTGGGCAAAAGCAAAATATTAATGTTAATTATGTTTGTCAGTACAACAAATTATAAATAAATTATTTTAAACCTTTTGTATCAGTATTAGTGGGAGGTTTTAACACGTTGGCTGCCATAGAAGAAACAACAAAAATTACATAAAAACGTTTTGGTGAAAAATTACGCGAAATGCTAAGATTTAAAAATGTATTTTAGTTTCAATTAAATAGGTTCAATAGTTTTCAAAATATTTTCAAAAAACGTGACGAGGTCACCGGTGACCTACGTGGCGCTGTGATTGAAAAACATTAAAAATCGTTACGAAGGCGCCGAAATGCCTTAGACTCCGGTCACCCACCCCCGCGCCCCCGCAGTTGTCCGCAAACGCTGGAGATGCGCGCACATTGCGCGTTTGATTTTCGTTTTGTCTTTTGAGTGATTAAAAAAGGAATAATTTTCTTGTCACTTGTCATGTCAACTTTCACCTAGTTTATTAGTAGTATTTTCGAAAAAAATGTAGGGAGACCAAAACCACGAGGAAGAAGTAATCTACAGCGTCACTCCGGTCACCTCAGTTCAAAAAATGTAAAAGAAACACGTCCTCCGGCGTACAAATTCGTTCTGAAAATTGGTCTGCCACGAGGTCACCGGTGACCGTAGTGGCGCCGAGATGTAAGCAAGGGTCCGGTCACCGGTGACCGGAGTGGCAGCCAACGTGTTAAGCCAAATGCTTAGGAGATTACTGTCTTAAAAAAAAATTATGGAGACAATTTGAATTGGAGAATCAATGCCTGATAAGATTGTTTACATACCTTTACATATTGGTTCTCCACAATATTGCGCCCTTTCAGCCGCAGCACACATGCTTGCGTATCAAAATCAATATTTTCAACACGAATAGTCAGAGTGGTTCTCACTCTGTTGCTTGTGGATGAACCAGTGGAGGACTCCGTTTGAACCTTGCGTACGGTAGAAGCAGTTACCGCGTCGCCTTCAGTAATAAGATTATATGCATGCCACATATCCTCAGGCTCTTCGGGAATGAGGCTAATACTCCTAAAAAATATAGAGTTTACTTTAAATACATTTTCCGTATGTTGAAACCTTAAGGTTGAAACAAACTTCGCATTTTCGAAAGAACACTCACCCACATCCATCTTTCTCGATACTCTTGTAAACCAACTTCATCTTGCATGGAGTTTTGAGCTTATCTAATCCATTATCATCTAATTTTCGTATGCATTAGTAATACGAAAAGTTTATTTTTTATAATCTTGATTCTTGAACCTGAACCAGCGGAACCTCAATTTACATGACAATTGACATCAATCAATTCAATCATCATTTTGTTTGACAATTTTGACATTTGAATTGCAGAATGTGCTGGTGTCTGACATAACTCATTCGTGGTATTTTTCAAATATCTTTGGCCAATAAGAGGTAGTTTGGGTAGAACAGAAA
The DNA here is from genome assembly GCA_949319885.1 of Mecyna flavalis. Lineage (NCBI taxonomy): Eukaryota > Metazoa > Arthropoda > Insecta > Lepidoptera > Crambidae > Mecyna > Mecyna flavalis. The sequence goes on from OX439429.1 coordinate 15,237,946, forward strand.
CAATTTCATTGGTAGATAAGTTTTACTGTATTGATTTGTATCAAAGACACAAACTATTTACGTTTTGTAAAATTTTTACTACGCTCACGTAAATTATTTTTTTGATTTAATTAGTAAATATTGAATTTCTTCTGTTTTTATTGAAAATATGTTTCTTTCTATTACTTCTGTCTACATTTTTTATTTGTATTAATTTAGATTCTTGAATACTGTTTTTTTTTCTATAATTTTCTTGGACCTGAATCAAAACGCAGCTTTGATGTTTTGAACGTGATGAAAGGACGAGTGAGCGGCTCGCTTCGCTACAAAAATTATTTTCCGTTACGTGCTCGGTTCTCAGCTTAGCTAAGTGCTAATGCTCGAATTTGTGCGTTAATCAAATACTAATTCTACTGTGTTAATAACCCCATCAATAATGTTTCAAGTACAATAAATTAGTGTGTGTGGTGTGTATAGTGATAGTGATAACATTGTCAAGCTCAGCTGGTCGTGACGAGCGGTAAAATTTCTCGAGTTTTTCTTTTGATTACGGAAAGCATTTCTTGTGCTCTATTTCATCAAGGTATGCCGTTCATTTTTCTTTGATTTAACATCAGTATCAGTATTTTAGAACCGTTTGTATATTTTAGATATCATGTTTGGGTAATGAATTAGCATTTTATTTAAATTTGTTATAGATACATTACGTACGCGTGTTATTTTCTGATAGGGGTTACCCTAAGCGTATCGTTAAAATTGTCATCATTATTTACTACATTTCACATTGGCCGTGATCCAGTTCAGAGCGTCGTGTTATTATTGCGCGGGAACTTGGCGATATTTTTAGTTTAATGTTCGTTCGCACGATGATTTGAGTCACGTCTAACACCATAAATCTAAATCTGCTGATATTTTTCCGCAGACGACTTTTGTAGGTGTTGCTTTTCGTCAAAACAATGGTATCATAGAGTAAACGTTTAAAAGTTTAGTGCCTATAAAAAAAGTGAATAGAGAATGAGTGAAACACAAGAAACGCCACCGCTGGACGCTTCAGCGCCGCAGTCCGCATCTGCAGTCTCCTCATCATCAGAAACCCTGTCATCAGTGACCACGTCCACATCAGCCAAGCCATCTGAATCAAGACCATCATCACTACCTAAGCCATCCGGCTTGAAGCCTCCTACTAAGATTGGTCGCTTATGCTCAAACTCTGCCCCTAAGCCAGCTGTGCCCATCTCTCCTAGAACAGGTGAGTGTCTCTTTTTATGGATAGGACCATTATTACAATGTTGCAAAAAATAAACAAAACTTGCTTAAAACATACCAAATTTTTGAAATAAGGCCTTTATTGTATAATAAATAAAGTCATAATGACTATTATTTCCAAGACGAAATGGTGGTAGAGATCTATATACTAAAAACATTGTAATGAAGGTCTAATATTTATGTATAATAACTATAATTCTAAGACTTGTTTATTCTAGATTCAGATGATTGTACAAACTGCAGTTGACCTGTGTTTCTTTGCAGCATAAATGTTTATTTGTCTTATAAATTCTTATAGGCATCCATTCATGAACATTTGTAAGACTATAGTTATTTTTTAAGTTTTAAATTGAGATAATGATTTAATCATTGAGCAATTACCAGTAATTATGGATTTGACTTTAGCCAATGTGCAGTCATAGCTATTACCTCCAATAAAGCTTAAGTTGGTTACAAGGTCATTGGGGCACAGCTGATATTAAACAATTTCTGATAATATAACAAATACATTTCTAAATACCTATTAAAATATGTAGTGAGTCTTTCTGCAAATAGTGTTTTCTATAGCTATAATTATTCTTAATACATGACAGAAAGCAGATGAAGTCATACTTAATGTTCCAGACATTTCATTTTACCTTTTGTAGTGGATATTGCAACATGAGTGGCCTAGTTTCAAAGATGCGCATCGCGATAGCCCGCCGCAGTGAGCCAGCGTAAGACGGTCATTGCTATTAATTAACATTTATGATATGATGCACACATACCTGTAGGTGGTAACTCAACCAAAACTTTAGTAATATCTAAACATTAAATGCATTAAGATTATAAATAAATCATATCAGTAATTCAGTATGCTAGTTTTATCTTGTAAATTCGGGGGCTTCGTCGTTTGACCCCGGTCCCGAATACACCGCGGTGTCAAACGCACAAGGACTCTTTTTGAATTGGCCATTTGACACCGTTAATAATATCGCGGTGCCAAGCGGGAATAACTTTTTTCGACTTCGTCATTTGACACCGCCAATAAAAATCTTATTTTTGATTTTTGTACAGTTGAGTACACAAGTAAGTTGTAGATTTGAAGGATCCTTTAGTGAGTAGGTTATATATTTTTTTGAAAAGTTACTTGTTTTTAGGAAGCATTAACGTGTCGTGTATTGGTTTTTGCATGGAACACGTTTGCGATATCGGAATCGTTAGAAGTAATGAACGAGTAGCTATTATAATAGCCTTATCGCCAAAAGGGTAAGATGGTTCAATTAGTAAGGTCACTTGTTCTTGGAAGCATTGCCTTGTCGGTATTTTTTTAGTAGTAGTTTTAAGTATTTGATGGTTACGTGTAAATGAAAGCTGCAGGTGTCGTGCACTGCTTTGTTTGTAAAAAAATAGAAAATAACGACATAAGACGCTTATATTTGGTCTGAATTAAATTTTATGTGTGTAATAATATGAACGAATTTAATGTTTCAATAAATGAATTACTTGTCGCTTTGTGTATTAACGAAAATTTAACTATCTATATTATGTATAAATAGCTAATAATACAATATAAAAGCATAAAAATCATTAAGTACTGGTGGTGTGTGCATTGCAGCCACACGCGTAGCGGCTGCCTTGATCACACGTTTTGTGTTGGGCCACACAGTCGTATGGACATTATTGCGCTCGCGTCAAACGTGTAATGCCGCACTGGAGTTGCAATTTTAAAAACACAGGGGTGTGTCTTTGCCGCAGTCAACGTGTTAACAAGCTGAAATGAAGCTAGTTGAAGTGACCATATCCCAAAAAGTGGCTGATAGTGGTTGGAAGTAAAGAGCTGAAATACGAGCGTTCTATTGGTGCGCGGCCTATGGGACAAAGTTGTCATTACAAAAAACGGATGCTTATGTTAGGATATTTTTTTCGATGCAATTTTGTCTTTAACTGTACATAAATCATAACAGCGGTGTCAAGTGACGAAGTCGAAAAAAAGTTGTTCACCACTTGACACCGCGGTGTCAAACGGCCAATTCAAAAAGCGTCCTTGTGCGTTTGACACCGCGGTGTATTCGGGACCGGGGTCAAACGACGAAGCCCCCGTAAATTCATACGTTATTAAATAATACGGGTATTTTGTTTACTTACATCATATAGGATTAGGTCATCGTCGCTTATAATATCGATGAGGTGCACAAGACGGAATGAATGACCTTAGCTTTTCCCGTCGCATAAATTGGATTGTCGTTAAACGTGAAGATTTGTCGATTTATTGACCGTGAACCGTCGCGTGAAACCTGTCTTCTAGCTGTTCGAAATTCGATTCGATCGTAAAATCGTTGGCGAAACTTATAAATTGATTCGATTGATAGTTTAAGGTGTGTTTAGCGCATTATTCCTTACGTTTTATTGTTTGTTGATATTTGTGGTATCTCTTAGAAAGTGAGAGCGTTTTAGTTTGCATTGATCTTTTGTTTTTTCTCTTTACAACAACAACACGTTGCTGGCGAGTTTCTCCTGAAACTGTGTCCGCTCTGATGGTCGATTTGCGCCGGAACGGGCTCGTGCTTATACCTACACGTTTCAATCAACCACTCTCCGCGCCGTCTATCTGTAGTTTTCACCTTAACATTTTGCAGATCTTTTTTCAATAAATATATACTAACGTGTCCAGAAAGTTTCTTGCCACGTTAGTACCCCCATACTGTGGATTCAGCTTCCGTCGCCGTGTTTCGAAACATTACTTAAAATAATTTACCCCCCTCCCAAAAGATTCCTTATGTTGACCACTAGAGAGAGGCCGGGAAGGAAAATGAAAACATTTTATTTCGTATGGCGTCTAGCCACAGAACATATTATACTAACGAAGTCTAGCCTCATCTCAGCCAAAATAATAACGTCCGTCAGGTATTCTTTTACAAACATAAGTGCAAAATATACAGATACCTAGATTAAAAATGTAAACACAGCTAGTTTCAGAGGTCCTTTTCCCATAAATCACATTTACTGTCTAAAACGTCTTCGTGAAGTGCACTAAAGGGGATACCAGCAATAGGTATCAAAGAAAATTGCATCCCCAAGGCAAATAGGTACCTATATGCTCTCTTACGCCTCGCTTCGCTGGTCTTGACTACATGCATATTTATCCACCATCCATACATCGCACACCCGGTAAAAAACTGTCATAACACAAAAACAGGCAAATCTCACCCCTTGCAGTAAAATATTATTTTACTGCAAAAAGTGAGATTATAAAAATATTATTTTACTGAAAAAAGTGAGACCTGCCTTGCCTCTACGTTATGACAGCTTTTTAGCGGGTGTGCGATAATGTCGCACACCCGCTAAAAAGCTGTAGTATGATATGATATTGATAAGTAACAAAATGACTCTACCAGATTTGCCTGTTTTTATGTTATGACAGTTTTTTACCGGGTGTGCGACATGTCTGATCTAAGTAAAGTCATGTTATATTATTTCATAATGAACGAAACGTATTTTAATCATTCATACAATATGAAGCATACATATAGGTATAGTCATAGGCATACCTATTTTATCCAACGTTTTTTTCAACGCTGTCATTGTTTGCTATTTGCTGTTATTTAGGGGACATTCCCAGACCCGCTATGCAGAGAAAAAATAAGGAACAAAGCATTTCTACCGTTTTGAACCTTGAGGAAGCGAATCCGTTTTTTGGCACGTGAATACGGACAATGATGCATATTTAATAAATCATATTATTTTGGGACACATTCCTACGGATAGAAAATAACTTTGATCTTGTTTGTTATACCTACTTCTACATCTTTCTTATTTGTTGTTCGTTTACTGATCATTGCATCCCCCTTGAGTCATACCTGTATATCGTCTATGAGGTCACCGCGTTCCACCCACTTGCTGCTTGTGTGTATTACAACCGCCAGTGTTCTCTTAATATTTTTCTTTCATTGCACATTTCCACTTACGTTTGAATTAAATTTGTACCTACTAAGTACTCCTGTTACCTATTACAATGGTACCTCTCGTACTTTCCATTGATCCTAATAAATCTGCAATCATGCAGACGTACAGAGATTTTACAAAAGTTTTGATACCTACCTACTTGTCTTATATTTCTTTTGAAAATATTATGTTTGCTGCCAAAAAAGAATTTTAATATTATACACGTTGACCCTATATTTATTTTTTTACTTACTAGCCTTCCGCCCGCGGGAATATCTTGTAAATTGTAGCATATGTGTTATTCTGATGTATAAGCTATATTATTGTAAAGTTTCATTAAAATCAATTCAGTATTTTTTACGTGAACTCTTTCACGTAAAAAATACTGAATTGATTTTACACATTGTTGTCATTAACAAACGTTCATTCATCATCCATGCGCCCCCCGGCCGGTCGGTACCGCCGCAACCGCTATGTCCCTGCATTTTAAATCTGTAATATCTTCAAAAGTATTCATTTAAATTGCATGCTGTAAAGAGCCATATTGATCTATATTACATGCACAATTTATTTAAGGTACTTAATTGGATAAGGATTAACACTGTATTGCAAAAAATCGCTTTTTCGTAAATATGCCCTTATTTTCTCATTAGTAAAGGATAAAAATGGTTATTGTGGGTTATCTCTAATAGATAGACATATACCATCGCGGACTTTTTTGTAAACCATTTTAAGTTGAACAATACCGTAGTACATTATTTTGATCTATCTCGTAGGGTTCAGCCAGCGTTTGCAATGTAAGCGCAAAAAAATGTGTTTATTTACGACCTTAAATTAAAAACCTCTAAAATTATCAGTGTTTCTCTACTATATTATGCATGTATTATACATATAAACCTTCCTCTTGAATCATTCTATCTATTAAAAAAAACCGCATCAAAATCCGTTGCGTAGTTTCAAAGATTTAAGCATACAAAGGGACATAGGGACAGAGAAAGCGACTTTGTTTTATACTATGTAGTGATAGTGATTTACATAGTATTTCCTTGTGGTTTATGTATGTGCCAGATTACTACATAGCTAACTACATAGGGTACCTATTCAATGTATACCTGTGACATTATATTTTTTTATTTTATGATAGGTTTTATAAAATAATTCATTGGAGTTGGGTTTTCATCTAAAACGTTGTTTTTACGATAACGAAGCGCAATACAATCGTGCTATCAAGATAACAGATCATAGTAAGTCCAACCCTGACACAGTTTTAACAATGTACGTTGGTAGACGTCAGTGAACTCAAGTTAAATTGTACAAAAAACTAATGGCCATAATCGACTAATCCAGTTATTGAAAGCGAGCGTGGTATTGTTAACTGTTTGTTCGTATTGATATGGCTGTAAAAAATATTCCTTATATAGAACTGTAACGGCTTAAATTCGACCTTCAAGTACCTATCATTGGAGCGAAGTGTCGGAACGTGTATAGTTGTAGTTATGGTAATTAGTTTACCGTTATTTGTTATATGGGTCACTTTTAAGAGTGTGGAAGTCGTTAATAGTAACACAGTTTTCATTGGTATGACAGACGTTATCTTAGTTTCAGATACAATTTTTATCTGTAGATATAATGTTTACTACAAGATTATTATTATGTTGACTGTGCCCATCGTAAATAAATATTAAATATACAATGTTGCTGCCACTACAGTTTAACTCCAAATTTTATTTGTTCCAATATCATTGTGTATAGTAAGCTATAATCTACGCTACGATCAGGGCCCAACTAAAACTTGTTGAATCAGTACATGTGAAAATAAAGGCTCCAAGATAAAATTCATAGGAGCTTTGCACGCCTTACAATAAGGCTTAGCTACATTTTCCTCGTGAATATTCCAGGGCCCATAATAAAACAGTAGATTTTCATTCATTCCTTTCCCTGAAGGAAATAACCGTCGGAAACGGAATTTCATATTTTGTTTTTCATTTTTTCCATAGTTACATTTTGCTTGAAATAAAACCGAACCATTATCACAGAACATATACCTACTAAAGTATAGAAAACTTAAAAAGGTACCTACCTATTTCAGTAAGGTGTTTACTGCCTAGGTATTTATATGCCGCCTGAGTCGGAGTGCGTTGTACAAATTCTTTGTTGGGGTAGGTAGGTATAAGACTGTGTTAAGGACCTGATTCACGGTTCCGTTTGCCTCCTCTAAAAAAATACTAACTTTTCCCCGGATACAAAATACCTAGTAACAATGCGAATTGGTAATGTCTATTGCATTAGCCAACTGATTTGTAATTTTGCTATTACCGATGACACATTCATTGGTGTAATCAACGAAATTTTCTGTGTAAACTTGTTTGATAATAATACACTGCATAACTTTCGTGAGTTGAAATGGGCTTCGTGTTTTGGTTAAAAATTTGAAGCCTTCAATTTGTCTGGCATTGTGTTTCACTTTCTCCGCTCGCTCGCGTGTACGTGAGCTGCGCCTGCGCCGATGCGAGGCGCCACGGGTCATCTCATCTGTTTGCTCCATTATTGGAAACACTAATAGGGTTCAATGATTAATGGCTTTAGTCATCATTAGCTTACATAGTGTTAAAAAAAGATTTTATACGTGTGGTCCTATCCTTCGTTGTAATAGAATCACGGAGAAAATTAAACAAAAGAATCTTATGATATAAAAATAAGAGATTATTGTTTTTTGTGACGTGAGCCATGCAACAGTCTGCAAGTTAACCCATAATTTGTGACATGCATCAATGTCAAATTGTACATGTCGCAAATTATGGGTTAACATAACATGGGTTGCTTGATCACCCGCTAAAAAAACATAGGACCTACTTTTTTCAAATCAAATGAAACACCGAAGTTCCATCCAATGACAGTTGAGTGAAAGAAAGCTAAGTAGGTATGAAGCTTAAGAGATTTCTGGTAAATACCTACCTACACCTACCTACCTTAAATGAAAGAAACCGCCATAAACAAATAAATAATACGCTTGGCTGAAATGTCTTCTCATTTTTTTATATTGTATTAATTACACTTAAATCCACGTATGTTAAGTCAAAGTGGCCACTAGAAAAACTGCAGACAAAACCCCACCTTTTTAATGTTTGCCCAAAAAAACGCAGGCGGCATTTGTCGCGTCACGATATAAACACGACTCTGATACAAAGGTCAAATAGTAATTGGATTGTGAGTATCTATTTACGTTAATTATGTATAATATGATATTTTTTTATAGATTACATACATTAATTGAATCTGCGTAGCGAATAGTATCATCACCGTTACTTTATAGACTTGAACTTTGGGTCGTATGAATACTATGAATGTCAAAACCATGAGGGTGTGTGCATTTAGGTACATAGTTTTGCGGTAGAACCTGCACATGCAAATAACACTGCCTAAGTAAACACGGACCAATTAGTTTGGATCCCCCGCCAAGGATTATAAAGGTCTGATAGAGGGCGCTACAATAACTGGACTTTCTAAAGTTTGGAACACATCAATTTAAATAATTTTGTAAATTTTTTTTATATCCATTATTGAACATTTTATGACAAGCATGATGATGTCATACGTAATCATCTATAGTATAGGTCACACAATATTATAATTTTATCGGATCCTAAAGTACCTAACTGATCAGATCAGTTAATATTATAGTTATCCCGTTACATTTATATGCTATGCTAATATACTGTAAATACCCAAGATTTTAGTTGTAGAAATTTAATTTAACGTTTCATCGTTCATCATTAGCTTAACTCACAGATGGAGATAAAACATTTAAAGTTGCATATTAATTAGGTATTTTAAATAGTCACCATACTATGAACGTTGCTTGTATCGATCAGATTTGAAAAGGAACTGAGTTAAGTTCATAAATGTCAAGCAAGAGTCCTAATATGGTGTTTTTAACTAAAACTTGTTTATTAGAAAAATATACAAGGTGTTGGTCAACTCACGGACGAGTATAATAATAGATATTACATTTATGTCCTGATCAATCACAAAATACGATTTACAAAATTTTGTTTTACTAGATTTTTGATACAATGGTAAAATGGTAGAAATGCAGAATGTGTAATACATATACTATACCTAGTACGCGACTAGAAATCTCATTCATTGTACAATATTGACAGACATTATTATGTTTATAGAAAACCATTTGGCTCACGAAATATCCGTCGTTCCGTGAGAGATCTCGAGTTCACTTTTTAAACTAACATCAAATTAACAATAAATCACAATAACTTACAAATATTTAGGTACCTATATCTGTTTACTCCCTAATTATAAAGGATTATTTATCGTTGAACTGGCTCTACGGCGTATTTTGTTAATGACCTTGACCTTTGACGCAAGGTGTCATGGGTTCCAATACTTCCAATCCTACCTACACAAGACAAACATCAAGCAATAAAGTATGTTTGTTCTGTGTCCGGATGTTTGTAAATGTATATAAGCTAACTTCGATTGCTACTTGCACATCACAAGTGCAACTTGCAAGTGACTAATATTGTTTATTATTAATTTTTGACTGAGAATTATTGATGAGTATTTGATCAAAGCAAGTTCTCTGTCTCGTCGTGCTACCAGCTACTACCAATTTTCTTTACCAGGAAGTCTTACAAGTTCAATGATAACATCTACAGCTGTTATTCACTCAGTTAGGACCCACTGAAGTTAATCAATTTATAGAGTACCGTTGCTACCTCAACCCTCAATTGACAGTTTCGTCTGTCGCGGAACGAATCGGCATCGATTATATCTCGGACGAATAGTTCGCTCTACCAATTAACGGGCTTGATTGCCTATTTAGATTGGTATAATTTATGTCTCCATTAACGGTGGTACTTAAGTAATAAGTAAATTGCTACTTCGTTTAATCATAAAGGAAAGGGCTTTAGATACTGTCGTAACACTTGGGTTTATTATGATTAGGATTTTCTACTTGGAATAAAACGTACATACGCATTCTAATCAAAATGTCATAGATACGATCATTATAATATTCCAGTTTTTTGCCACAGCTGTTGTGTATCAAGATAATTTGAAAGAAAATTAAGACTTATCGGTTAAACTATGCCTGGCCCCCGAGAAAATCTGTACAGTTGTCAAAGGAAAGGAAACGAAAATACGACTGTCATTTCTCACTTGGGTACAAGGCATTATAAGGGCCTTAGGACTAAGTACGCGCAGGGCGCAATCGAACTTAACAACCAAAAAATTTAGATTTCCACATAAATGATAATATAGATTACCAAATATCCCTGTACTAGCTTCTTTCTGCATAAGCATAATAAAAGCTTAATAGTCTTAATAATACCTTACATAAAATGTTTAAAATAGTTTAGTTTTAAGAATAACAGGGTCCTAGGGCTTGTTCGATAATCACCACATGAATCCGGCTAGTCCCTTCCGTCCGGATACTTACTTACTACGCTGGCTCAGCGATCCGAAATGGGTCTTGGCCTCCGACGTCAAAGCTCGCCATTTCTTTCGGTCCTGTGCCAATTCCGCCCAATCATGCACGTTTAGTGCCTTGAGGTCCTTGGCGACTTCGTCCCTCCAGCGATATCTCGGACGACCCACAGGACGGCGTCCTGTTGGTCGTCCCAGATAAGCTCTTTTGGCAGCTCGATCCTCTCCCATTCTCTCCACGTGTCCGAGCCAGCGTAGTCGGGATGATGTTATTTCCCCATAATATTCGGTCTTCAATCTCCTGTTTGAACCTGGGCCTCCAACACCCATCTTCTCCTTTGGTTGGTCCCAGAATCTTGGGGAATATCTTCCGTTCCGCCACCAGAAGTTTGTTTTCCTCCTTCAGTGTCAGTACTGTCAGTGTCCACGTTTCACACCCGTTTATTAAGGTCCTTCCGTCCGGATGAAAAAAGGAAACTGAGGGAGCAGAGTTATTAGTTATTTGTTCCCGAGTCTCACTCACGACCGCAGTTCTTGCTAGTCTGCTGATATGATGCTTTAAAGCATTCTCTTTTGCATTAAAATAGGGATAAAAGGAGAAAACCACACTGATATATTCACAAATACCCATTCTGTAATAATGAGATGCTGTCGTGTCTAGTTGACTTACATTCAATTGTAAATTTACACGGTAAACTATTTGACATGGCCTTATGTAAACTACTAACCAATAAACATAAACTTAAGTTAAATGCGTTCTCGGCGGCGACTTGCTACGTGTTTCGTGATAAATACCCTGTTCGCTTACATACCTATGAATCAATTTACAATGCATTCAATTCAAAATATCACACACCTAATCCCGCCAGGTAGTCGGCCTTGGACATTAAACATTCTATTCTCCGATAGGGTTTGGTCTTAAAATCCCAGCAAATGTCAAGACAAGATTGGCCACAACCTCGGGGTCAATATAGGTATTGTGTTTATTTTTTAATGTTTCAAGTTGTGTTTACTCCATCCACCTCATTCGCAAAAGCGCTTGTAAGGGTTAAGTGTTTGACATCATATTTCAATAATAACCCAACTGACATTTAAAAAGACTTTAAAGCTACATCTAAAAACCCTGGATTTATAGTGAGAATAAAGATAGGAAAATGTATTGCCCTTCATGAGAATAATAGAGAACATTCTTGAAAATCTAATTTTGAATTACAGTACTCGAATTTGATTAATTTGATTTTAATAAAGTCGAGTACTGTACGCGTACATCCTCCATGTATTTCGTTTTCCTATTGCATATACTGAACCCTAATAATAAAGCTGAATAATTTAACTTAACAGACGCAATTTTCCACATTATTGCTATTAAATCGTTGACGTAGGTATTGTCTACAAAGATAAAAAGTCTAGATAGTAATCATTCTTACAATGACTTGAAGATGACTTTGTTGATTCAACTGTAATTAAATCTTGTTTGCCCGAGTGCGGAGAAGCACAATGAGATTGTGACAGTGACACAATTGCCCAATGTTAGTGTGAACATCTGCATGCGTTGCAAATAAAAACAATAACAGCGAATGTGCACTGACATGCATTCGGGCACAATACAATTGAGTTGGCTTTCTCAACTCGACTTTCGTACCTATTAACCTTTTTAATAACATGTTATTTACGTCAATTATTTTATTCACCATTTGTCGAATTAAGATTAAAAGCGATCTTTTAAAAAAACTAACATTAGGGAACTTTTTCACAGGTAATTTCAGGTTTCAACTTAAATATTTTTTGTAAAATACGAGTACAGCTAAGGAGTACAGTCTTCTTCTTTCCTACCCCTATTTTACTACCCGTACCTATTTAAGTAACCCTGAGGGAAATGAGAAAATAACTTAAAATTTGTTTACTCCTTCGAGAGTTTTTAGAGGTTCTTAAGCTAAGCTGCTTAAATGTTTTGTCTGAAGCGTGAAAGTCCTTGAATGGAAAAGTAGGTGGCTGTGTGTTTACTTTAAAAACAATGACTCGGTCTTGTTTATCTTCATACTGTTTTACAACAAAAATATACCTTCTGTTAGTAAAGCAAATGCTGCGTAGTTGTTAAAAATGTATACTTAAATGTGGTTTCATTATTATTATTGTTTATAGCTTGCGGTGTTTCTTGTTAGTCTCATTAATCATCGTCAATGACATCTACATCTATTACTGTGGACGATTTATAACATGAATTGTGTGCATCATCTTTATTCATACGATTTTCTTCAAGGCTATAAAATTCTAAGTAAGATTGCATGGCTTCATGTGTGGAACCAGCGTGCATTTCGTTGCGCCCACTCGATATTATCATGGCGAATATGCAGTCAGTTATGATACCATCGACATGAATGATGAATGCTACTGCTAATAAATTACGCTATAATAATAACCCACATAAAATTGATGCTTAAGTAAACAGCCCTTAAATAGTGCATGTTTTGTAACACACGCGATCTATTTCCTCGCTCCAAATTAACAAATAATCCGGTGTGCACAAATCAATGTGTGTTGCGGCAATCGTGAGAGTTGCAGAAAATAATTGCACTACATACAATATTTGTTTAAACGTGGCGAATGCAAAGTTAGTGTCTCGCTTCATAAAGAAAATCGTGACGTTGTTCGGTCTCAGTTTCTCAAGGTTGTTACATATTAATGCCTATTGATGTCATATCTACTAAGAACACAATATCAAACTACGAAATATTACTTCAGAGAAGCCTGTTGCTTTTTCCCAATATTTGAACTAGATTACCGTGGTCTTTGTATAGTGGAATGGCAATTAAAGTCGCTATCGAGATATCACATCGCGTCTCTGACGTAATCAAACTCGTATGACTTACTCATATCCTGGTCTTTCACTCAGAGCCCGGTTTTGCATGTGAGCGATCCGATATTCCCGTAACTTGAGTATGTTGAAATCATTACTGGAAAGTGTTATGCTCTGCCGCGTCGACTCGACGGCGCAGGTGTGAAAAACCTGCAAATGTAATGATTAATGCTATAAGATAATTTTGTGGCAAAAATGAACCTAAAGGCTTAAAAATTCTGTCAGTATTGCACGCAATAACCTTGTGTATTTGTGTTGTACAACTGAATAACAAACTTAATTTACGTACGACATTGCAAATGTCCAAAAAAATAAGGAAAAATGTATGCGGTAAAATCTAGAAACTACTATCATAAAGTAAATAAAAGACCCCAGAGCGTCGGCTTGGGGCCGGAACAGCCATATGGGTTAAACAGAATTTACCCTGTGTTAAATTGGGGCCAAGTAAATAAAATAAAGTAAGTGCGTTTGAAATTGTTTTAACTCTTCATTTTTACATTCCAACGACACCTTTAAACGTTTTTCTAGAACATTAGGCAATGCGCATGATAAATAAGTGTGCAAAAACATTCTAAATAATTCAATAATGAGCTACTTCCTGTCGGTTACAGCAACCAAGATGACATAACAATTTTTAAAACCTACTCGATATCTTCTTAGGTACTTAATATAATATGTAATACTACCAATTCCAAATACCTACTACTTATTACTAGTAAACAATACAATATGTTTAACGGGCTGCAGCTTAGAGAAAATTACTATAGAATTGGAGAATAACTTTAATTTTTTTTACCATTGCTTATTGATGGCTTTTCTTCTTCTACCCCGTTTCCAATAAAAGACATTCAATTTTATAGAGCAAAGGAAACATCTAACCATAGAGATCAACAGTCTCTTGCTTGTCATCATCTGCAATCTTTTTTTGCATAATGTGTTGATGAAGTCTTATTTTTGGAATTATTGGGATCAACAACATAAAAGTAAATAATTGAATTATTCCACATATAACTCTGTGTGAAACATATCGTTGGTTTTCACGGTAGGAAATTACTGTCGAGGTTGGTAAATAAACTTTTTGTACGTGACTGGGAGCAGGATATCGCCGGCGGTCACAGCTCACTGGCCGTCCAGTCAAAACAAATATCCACTCGATTCCACTCCAATCTCACGCCAGCGTATCTTAATTTTTTCAAGTATTTGCATTTGCAATTTGTTAGTTGGGTTCGTAAAAATAGAAGCTTACTTCAATGTTATTTCCTGTACTTGTTTTCATCAACAATCGACGCAATTCAGAAGTCGCAATGGTAAAAGTCGTAAACCTTTTCTAACATAATACCAATAATACTGAGGTCAAAATTTCTACTGCGACAACTAATTGGGGATCCATGGAAATTGCATGTTTGAGGTTGGACAGTGAAGTTTTTTCAGAGACACTGGCTAGCTACCGCCCCCACTGATTTAATCTGACAAGAGTCCTGGCAAAGTAATTGGAAACCTTGAAAATTGCGCCAATAAAACATACGCTTGCACAACAAGATTCAAATGTTTAACAACAAATTACTGTTATTATTAAGATACTAAGTACTTTATAGAAACCCAGCGGCCTCAGCATAATAGAGATTAGATTAAATTACCATCAGCATAATGAAATCTTTAAAAATATGTGTTACCTACCTACTCATTGAGTTTAAAAAAATATTGTAATCTCTTGAAATAGCACTACACAGGTATTACGTGTGAGCTACAATTGTGAACAATTTGTCGTTGAATCTAGATATAGATTTTTAAATGTTTCCTTTCCTTTACAAAAGGAAGTCCAACTTCCTCGATCAAAGGTACTTAGTTTACTTCCACAGTGGACACTGCATATTTGCACAATGCGTAGAGTCTCATACTACATCCACGAAAATGAGGGTTTTTCAAAATAACATAGGTAATAATAATTTATGACGTATCCATTTCGGTCACTGTACACTTAATGAATTCTGAATCATTTTTATCAGTTCTTCATTGGTTAATTCTTAACATATTTGATCATATCGCTATTGTTTCTCCGTAATATTGTTTATTCATATTATGAAACAATTACTTGCTAAATTGAAATTAATAAA
Organism: Mecyna flavalis; assembly: GCA_949319885.1. Classification (NCBI taxonomy): domain Eukaryota; kingdom Metazoa; phylum Arthropoda; class Insecta; order Lepidoptera; family Crambidae; genus Mecyna; species Mecyna flavalis. The sequence goes on from OX439429.1 coordinate 15,253,531, forward strand.
TTGTTTAGCAAATTAGAATGTGATGTAAATTAGTTTTAGTTTTGGTTGTCTCCAGATGCGACCAAATGGTTTTAAGATAATCTTTCTGTAATTTTTTTTTTTGTTCCATACAATAGTAAAAACGAGAAATTAAGGTGCTGTTCTCCATTGTTAATCTTGTATTGTCTTATTACTCTTACTTGAATGAGATTATTAAAACGCACACTCTAAAAGTCACCCCTCAGCAAGGTCGTACACGAATTTGCTAACTTGCCAGACGCAGAAATGTAGTTTAGACAGGTAGGTATTATTAATCTTCGCAACTTTCCGACAAAAAGGCCATTTTCCGGTATCGAATATTATACAACTTCAGCGTTTCCGTTTTAACACGACATGAAAACTTCTAGAAATGTTATTTACTGAAATCGAAGCTGATAGGTACTGTTTATAAGTTAAAGTTAATTAGATCTGTTCGTTAGTCTTGCTAAAACTCGAGAAAGGCTAAACCGATTTGACTAATTTTAGTCTTGAAATATTCGCAGAAGTTTAGGGAAGGTTTGAACGATGAGAAAATATGGAAAAGGACATCGGCAGAAATGGGCTCGATCTTAAGCGTTCGTTCCACTATTCAAAATATAATTAATATTCGTTACAAGATTTTTAATATTTAAATTCAATTTTAATTAATATTTTTACCCCTGGATAAAAATATAATCTAATAAATGAAAATACTATTGGTTTTGTAGTGCATCCGGTGTGTTATGTGCATAGTGCATAGTGTTATGTGCATATGCCGGTAGAATAATAATAATGTTGCTAGTTAAGATACTTAAATACTGATTTTCCTATCAGATCCCATACAAATGACAGCTTAGAATAGAGGCACGATAATTTTCTGAAAAAATTATGGCAACAGAAAATTCAAAAAAAAAATCAAATGTCATACAACGTCTGTCAATCATTCGTTTCTGTTTGTTTTGAATAACATATGTGAATAATTTTGTTTTGTCGTTATTGTTGGAATGCTTGGTTTAATATTTGACGACTTTCGCTACGTTTAAATGACGGTTTCAGCTAAAACAAACGACCTAAGCTTTTCTTACAACGGATCCAGTGAACTCGACAATTGGGGTTATTTTTGTAGAAATCAAAATCATCCTATAACTTAATTTTTCCCAGGGAGTGGATTTATAAATTGTAGTGTATTTGGAATATGACTTCATTTTCTACATAATAATAGTAAATCGGTAAGTGTAATTCATAAAAAATCAAGGCCCAACGTTCTATGGATGTTCGCCCGTGTCCTTTGCGAGGAAATTACCAAAAACGACAATTTTATTCTGTAACTGTAATTTTGTAACTGTACTATGGGTCAAAGTAGCCTGAAAATAAATGATTTTTATTTATTTATTTATTCCCCATACAAACTGTTCTTACCTGCCAAACGAAGAGATACTAAGTTCACCGGGTCAGCTAGTAAAGAAATATATTGGACGACATCAAATTGGTACATCTGACCCCAAAGTAAGTAGCTTTAGCACCTGTGCTGTGTTATCACTATCAGTGTTATGGATATCAGTAACGAGAAAGTACCACAAATATGAATATTACAAAAAACAACCAGAAATGTTAGTAACAAAAATTAATGTACTGGCTGGGTGGGATTAGAACCGACGACCATTGTTTTTATTTGTACTAAATAATAAAAGTAAATATTACAGATATTTTTTAAATTATTTGTTAAAGCCTTAGAAATTATTTTATACTCGTCAAGTCGTCACGACACGAAAATCACGTTATTTGTAAATTGTTTTAGTTGTTTATTTATTAACGTGATACAATTTCAACAGCAACGACATAGAACTATGACGTTAGTGTCAAAAAATTTACAACAAAGCAAGTAAAAATAGGCCTTGAATTACAGTATGCAAATGAGACTCAAACAAAAGGTGGTAAAGGAACTTTATTGACTTCACCTACCTTTTTGTGAGTCAAGTATTTTGCCAAGACTGTTTAAAAGAGTATCGGTTGACTGTTAAACTAATCCAATAAGGGGAAAGAGCACGAACTGCTAGGTCTCGTACGTGCCTTCCGCTGTAAACTCAGGACGTACCTTCGCAACGCACTCAAGGATTGTTTGAAAATAAAATCTATCGGTCAGCGGCCCCGATCCTTTATGGCCGGTTATTACATCTATTTGTATAATTAATTATTATGCCTCTATAATGTATGTCCGTACCTCTTATATTTGTACCTTGCATTATACATAAACAGCATGTTAAATATAGTGCTACCATTTCACCCACGTGTGTCTACTTTTTATCTAACTGCCTCAAAAGAGTATTTGATATTTTACTTATCTCTTATTATGGCTGAATAGATTTTTTATTCCACTATCTTTTAATTTTGAATTTAATAGGCGTAAATCATTTACTTAATACGAGTCTTATTAAATCGTCTCCGCATAAATTGAATATGCCGACAAATTGTATCCTGCGTGATAAAGTAAAGACTATTTGAAAAACTAAATATGTAGCTGTTAGATCTGGTAGGACACATGCAGTGGTTTCTACTGGAAATCGACTCCGTAATAAAATAATAAATCTTCAAATTGTATATTTATCAGGCAACAAATATTTATAACGCAGAAATGCTGACGCAAATATCCTACCTATATCCATGTCAAAATTTCGAGGATAGTAAAAACGATCCTTTGAGACGTCCCGTGTCGCCGTTCTTCTCATAAAGCAAGAAGTAGGTACATATTTCAAGAGCTTTGAAAGGGTCGTCGGCTCAGCAACATTATGCTGAGTCAGTGCTCCCATTCGCTGTCTTGAATTATTGAAGCAGTGCTAAGATAGTTCGAAGTATTCACGAGATTGATGAAAGTTTGGCTTGGAAATTGAAGATTGCTTTTCGATTGCGTGTTTCAATTCAGTTCAGTTTTAGTAGAAGTTTGCTTCAATTTTATGAGTTAAAATTATTTAGTATTTCTCATCCTAGTTTATTCAGCTACTTTACTGACATGCCTTTTGTGACAATCGTAAAAAAATTGCGCAGTCAATAAAACCCAGATTGACAACTACAAATACAATCTCAGTGTTCTTCATCAATAGTTTTATTTTATTGATCAGTATAAAAGAAGATGCTAATGTTGTTGACAAAACGTCCATTTAACCGGTTTTTTTACGTTAATAAAAACTAAAGAATTAGCGTCAAATTATTACTTACTACCTATAATTTGAGTGTTGATAGTGGTAGCAGATAGATTTTCATACACAACAAACTGTTGGAATTCAGAGAACTTAGGACGCGCCTTAGTGAAAGGAAGCATGAACTTTACTGTATTGAGTTGCATAAGCTCGCTGACCGCTCTAAAATACAGAACATTGCTATTTGTTCCCTCTGCCATGTCCAAGCTCACTTTCTTATTGTAAATTAGCTTTTGTTAGGCCGTTTGTATCTACCAGTGAAAGGGACGAATCTGTTCAACTATTTGCTGATGTAGCACAATGAATAGTCGCCTCTGACGCGTGTTTTATAACCGCAAATGACTCTGGATCTCTACAAAGCAGGATGCGGTTCGGTGACGCGATTCACTTGCTCTTTTAAACAGCTCGACCTCGGCGACTCGCTTTCTTTGACCTGTTAGAAATCGTGGCTTGTTTAGCCGTGGTCGTCGTCACGACAGTACTCTTTATATACCAACGTTTCAAAGACAAGCTCGTTAACTGGATTAGTCTCTTGACAAATGAAGCACGCGACAATATTTACATCCTCTATTTTATCTAGACAATGTTTACCAACGTCGTACATATTGCACAAACAACAAGCTCTGGATCAACTGAGGTAATTCACACTTGTACATTATAAGTCGTGCATCTTAAGTTTTTGCTTGTACAGCATCCATTTGTATATTTTTCGATTTAATACCAAGTGCGATATCCATCTTGTTTGTGTGTTTATTATCTATTTTAAATATCTTACCTCATTCTGATAAAATATACACGCACGATAAGGAAATATCATTTATGAATTAAATCTAACCAACTTGCTTGATATATTCGAAGATATCGGAAATGTATTACAAAGAAATATGTGATACAGAAATATTGATCCATGAATGATTCACGGCATAATTATGTTTAAGTTCAGCAAATCACAACGTCACCAAACACCTGTTATACTTATACATATTATGTAGTTATAACGTGATGAAATAACGATTTGTGTTGACCAGACTCACGTAAGTTTCTTTGATGTTCTTGGTGCATTAAAGTAAACTGCTTTTAGATAGCTTGCAGTATTAGATCGGCAAATTCCAGATGGAACATTCTCCGTGAACATCCAAGTACGGTTAGGCAGGTCGGAATTCGTGGCACGCACTTACTATCGCCGGTCGGTGATAAGATAGCGCCGAAGATATCAAAGGGCCCTTTGTTTTATTTTCTTGATACCTTTCTCATGCTATTTGTACGTGTATAACAAACTCGAACGAGTTTGTGGATATTGGGTTGGGTTAGAGATATAGGTCTGAATTGGAAGCTTATATTTTTCTTAGGGCTTTTGTTGGTTTAGTGTGAGATTTTCTTTTTATAACCGAAAAAATAGAATAGAAAAGATCGTTTTTTTATTAAGTAAAGATTGTTACAAAAATTAAATCAATTTTTTTGTATTATCTATCAACTAATAAAACTGACAAAAAATAAGCAATCAAAATGCCAAAATCTTTATTAAATATTGATCATCAAAATAATGTTTTGCTATTAAGCATTATTAGATTTATCAGCAATTCAGCATAATAGGCTTTAAAAACTTCTTCATTGATTGATAGAAATAAATAAAAATATGTAAGTAAAGATTGTAATAAATTACTATTATAGTATATTGCGTGCACGCCGTAAATTAAAAAAACCGTTAAATTACATTTTATTCAGTTCTTGTTGGTGTTAAAGCGACGTTATTTATTGACAGTTAAATTAGCGACGCGAAGCACCAGAATTAATATTGCTAATTTCGCGTCTTAATTTTTTAACTCCTATCAGGCCGGGTAGGGGCGCCGGGAAACAAAAACACGCCGTTATAGGATGAGTGTAGGCTGTATACGTATTGGTATAGTAATCACAGGAGCGAGGGCGGCGGCGTCGCGTAGGACGACGCCGGTCGGCAGTGTACACTCGGCAAGCGACCGATCCGCGCGCCTTCCGACATCACCGCGCATCTGCACCACGCAGGACCAACGTAACTTGCAAACCTCGACCCAAACGACTAAGGAGTATCAATAATTATTTCACATTCCAAAATTTCGACGACAACACCGACTGAAAGATGCCGGTCGAGACGAAAATTAGCTTTTCCGGTGAGTCCAAACAAATTCTAGATGCTAGTCTAAGAAATGACTTAAATTTCTGAACATTTCCAATTGTACTTCATTAAGATTAGAGACAATAATCTAATAATTTTTACAGACCCAGTCCCAAAAAATCTTTAAATTAGGCTTTACAAAATATAAATCGTATTTATTTTGTATTTATGTCTATAGAAGCTTTACGTATAATTTAAATTTATTTATTGTGATTGTTGTAAACATGCATTTGCGCCATTGATCATATTTTTCTCCAAAATAAATAAAAAAAATATCTTCAGAGCTCTTACGTCGTAAATTTCAGAAATTTCCAGAATAAGGTATATATATTTTTAGTGCTATCTTTGTAACTTGTTTTATGCTAAGTAGCATAGCGAGACTTATTGTTATAACTTAAGATTTATAGTCCATAAACCCAAGGCTTTACTCTACAAGCTTAAGAATGCACGTTATTTACTCTACCATGAATTACAGTATTTAATTTTGTCTTGCATAGGTATTGCAATTTGCACGCTATGCCCTGAACGTTCTACTCAGTGCAGTGCTAACAAGTTCGTGGTGTGCTAATGAGTAGCTAAATCTAGCATTGCTAAGGGCCTGCAACAAAGGTGTATGTACTTTTGTAGGCCCAATGTACACAGAAACCATTGCGAAAATTGTGCAGCAAGACCTGTTTTAGAAAATGTGCGTATTTTGCAAAGATTAGATTCAATTGAAAAAACTGTTGGGCACGTAAACGATTTAAATCACTTAAATAATATAATTTTTTTAATTTGGTTATCGATATCTCAACAACACATATTTTCGATAAACGTCAATACAAGTATTTAAATCTGACACTCCTTAATTAGTTGACGAAATTAATTAGTCGTTTTAATTACAGAATGATTGAATTCTGGTAAATTCGCAGTTAAGTGACTTTTTCACCTTGAAAAGCGAGCAAACCTTATCAAAGAATGACACACTGTTTCCGCTGACTTATACATATAAAAAACAATAGAACTTCAAAAAGATAAGTTCTGAGTTTTCTATGTATTAATGTTATTTCATCCCGACATGTTTGGTCCAATTCATGATTCGTCACTGCAATGATGATGTCAGAGATAGCTTTAAATAAGAGCTGTTCCAATTCTAATCATTTAATATCTTACTGGCCAAATTGGTGTTAAACATATACAGGAATTTACTTAAATGTCCTCCTGCCTATTACGGTAGACAAAAACTTTCTTATTTTCTATATTACTTTCGTTTTCACGTGTCCCACACCTTATTGAATATCTGCTCCTGGGTGTTAAGAATTCTATGCAAATTTTATTGACTATAACGTTATTCGTGTTAGTTTTTTTAAGAATACTGGACAGCTGGAGCTGGATATACAAAACAAATATTTGGGCTTTTCTTGTTTTTCTGTTTTTGTTTGTTTTCTTTAATCATAATTAAAGTACGAGGAGTACATTCCCTAAACTGTTTGTCTACAAAGTTAGTAATTTTAGAAGAAAACAACAAGTTACTTACATCACTCCATTACTCAACTAGGTTTAATCTTTCATTACGTGAACGTTTTGGTATTTTAGGTATAAACGTAACCTACGCGTGGGTTTCCCCCAGGGCTCCCCCCTCGGCCCTGCCCTTGTCTAGGAGGGCAAGCAAGGCTATATGAAATTTGATTTGTATTTAAATTCTCTTTACTGTGACCTCTGTCTTTGTTTATGTTTTTCGTTTTCCTTATTACTTCAGAGTAGATGCGTATAACGCCAAAACGTAGCTCATTCATTATAGTCATAATACTCATTTTTTCTATCTGTGTCACCTAAGGCTAAAACTATATGTGTCAATCGTTGTAATGATATATTAATTGTATTAACATTGATGTTGAAATATTTGACCCTATTTTTATTTACTATTTATTATGCAATAAATCTACAAATTAGTTAATTTCTTTTTTTATTAAGTGATAATTATGTTTGCAACGTCGTAAAGACGTGGCTGAGCTGGAAGAGGAAAGGCCTGCCCAAAAGATCTTAAGTAATAAAAAAAACATAATCAAATCATACAGATCAAACCATGTATTCAAAAATTCAGGAGTAATTACCACTTAGGAATATAATGCGTTTCTGCAACTCCAAACCGGTCGCGTTCGACATGACGAGGTGAGACAGCGCATGTCCATTTAAGCCTGTGACAAGCTTTTTTCTAGTTATTTCGATTTTATTATTAGGTGCATGCACGTTGGTGGTCGGCATTAGTTTTCTATGCCTCCATTTAGTCAGAGACGTTTACCGTGACCTCTGGACGAGTGGACTCATGATCCTTACCTCGTAGGTCCACTGCTAGGTAAACGCACTTAACCTTGTTTGGCTCACTGGTGACATGCCACGCCGATGCCATAACTGCATCCTAACCTTGCTCGTAGCTCGTACAAAGGAAATTGTAATGTAAAAGAGCTGAACCCATCGACCGAGACGCGGGCCTCATGTCATTACATCCACTTGTAACGTAAAATTAAGTAAACTTCTTAAATTTTTTACCGATGTGTGTACACATCGTGTGATTGACACTTGTTTAATGATTCTCTTAGCTACGTTTTAAAATGCTTTACGGGCCACATTATTCATACCACAAAGCTATTCAGGGTTTTATTTTTGTTCTTATTTTTGAAATTGACTGCTTAATAATTTTTACTCCTCGCATTCTACATCATGGAACGAATAACAGTAGCGCCCAACTTTCAACATATTTTAATGTTTCAAACTCGACGAAAAGAATTATAAAGACATGAAAGTTACATTAAATTTCAACGTTCTTATCTGTATGTAGTTAATGATAATGCAAACACGTAAAAATAAGGCAAGGGCAAGTCCATAAAATAACAAAACAAACCCGCACGTTAACACTGCTAAATGTTTTGCGTTCGCTGATAACGTAACTGAATAGCACGTTAAAGAAAATTATCATCCGTAGGCACGCTAAACCCTTTTGTTTGCTAATACGCTGGTTAAGTTTGAGATAAATATAGCTCCGTCCTTACCGACTCTGTTAGTTAATAGTCGGTAGTTGTGTAATAGCCAGTTTTTCTTTATTATTTTCTGTTCTTCATAGCGTGACACACGTCATGTTTGTCGCTTATACCTAGCAATTCAGCGTTGCGCGGTGGCTATTGGTTGCTAAAACATTAAAATCACGTGATGCGATAACAATTTTACAAACTAAACGTTCAATCGAAGGTCATTTTTATGAGATTACTTCTATTATTACCGTATGTATTTTTAACAATATACAATACAATACTAATATTGTGCAGACTAATCTATCAAAGGAAGTAAACAATGCTTTTTTCTTAAAAGAGTAATCGTGATAAAAAATCCCTGGAGGAAGATATCAGCAGAGAACTTATAGGGTTATTTCTTGAATGTTATAGTTAGAATGACGACTTCCTTCCTTTATAGGAGATGTGCTCGGCGTGTTGAAATTGCTCAATTACGCGAACTGGCATTGTTATCAGCCGACCATAGCGAAGCTGCAGGACAGGTGTGACCTGCAGGGGCTTTACGTGACTAGGTTACGTACAATAAACATGTCATCACGCACGCTTCATAAGGTTAACGTTTTAGCATTGATCACACACACGATTATAGTCGGTGTGTAACAAACATTTATTGTAACACTATCCGCGCGTTTAAAATAACTATTGTTTTTGTCACCACAGTAAATCAATGATACTCTGCCTTGAACCACGGTTTCGATTTCACGTCGATAGCGATTCTTCTCGAGCGTATCAGACCGGACCAAACATGTCTCGGTAATCAATCGTCGAATGCCGGCTTGTTTTACATGCGATTTTTATTACGAAATTGAGATGTAAGTTAAAACGAGGATGGCTGGCCGGAGATGTCTGTTACACCCACGCCCTGGGCCTCGCTTATATGACAAATTGCTCGTTGAGCACGACGTCTCTCAAAAAGTATAATCGTTTAATCACATCGCAAAGTGTACCATTTCCCTTATCCTGGACACTCCGCTCGTAAACAAGTTTTATTGTTAGTTGCTAAACAGCAATGTAAACTACACGTCATTATTTTTAATATCCGTCGTAGATGTCGTAATAATAGTCTTAATGGGTGTTTTTCAATAAATTAAAAAATATATTTTAGTCATTGTGGTGCAGTATTCTTAGAAGTTTTGATATATGTCGAAATTTTTTTCAGATAAAGGTAAATAAATTATTTTTGTTTCTTCAAGTTCACATTGAAGAAAATATTTTGGACATGGCGTCATAACAAATACCTCTGTATTACATTGAGGTATAGATCAATTTAACAATCGTCATTATGTTCCCATACATAGTGAAAAACAAAAATAACTATAGCGTTTCCATTGTTCTTACTTTACGATGTGTTCAAGTGCAGTAAGTGACTGTAAATAAGAATGATATATCCTCGGTGTATTTATTTACCACCAATTTTTTAAATAAGTGACCAAGTCCTGTGTGTACGATTGGAATTTCGCCAAAATACTGGTGGTACATTTTATAATATCAACTTTTATGGGGTGAAATAAGTTGAAGACATTCAAGATATTTATGGGCTCTGGCGTCGAAGTCGCCGTTGCGTCTAGACCGACTCATTTATTGAGGGATTTGCTTTAACCGGGCCGCGTCAACAATGTTTCTTCCGTTAAATGTATGTGTGCCGTAATTGTAAAACTCCAAACGCAGCGTCAAACATCAAAGCACTTATCTTCTGACAAGTGCTTTCATTTACTAATTTACTTTGCTTTCACAACTATTTAAGCTCTACTAACAGCAGATATTATCTAAAGGAGTGGAAAGGCTTATCTACTGGGATTTATAGTGCCTGACAGCTTCTTGGGTGATTATCTAGGATCATGCCGGAAATTAAGTAATAACCCTGTGTCAGAATGCTTTAGAATAAGGCTGTGATAAAAGGCGTTGACGGTACCTGCCAGTTGTTATTGCTACACATAATTTGCGTTGTTATCTGAAATGCAAAGCTGACTAACAACGCACGATGACGGTGTCTTAAAAACACGGTGTCTAATAAAATACTTGGTTTAATAGTGTTAATACTTTATTGCATTTTCTTTCACTTCGTTTGATTCGATTAGATCCAGTAATGGAACATTACGATCATTGAAAGTCTCAAGATGAAAGCGATGTTTCACGGCTAACGCCACATTGTTATTGATAAAGTCGTGTTATGAATTGTAAATGTACTAAGACATTGACGTGTTCACTTACATCTTTCCCGATATCTACTGGATTGCAGAGGCGTCGACTCTTTTAATATTCATCGTCAATAACCGATTTACGCACACGTTCACCTTAGCATGAATTTCAATTATCTGCCGTTTATAGATGGGACAAAACGCCCTCGCAAATATTAGAACACATGTTGCTACTTCTTATATTTATTTCTTTGTTACCGGCATTCGGAAGATGTGAAACTAGTCATCAGCATTTGGTCGTCGTTTTAGTTTATTTTGAGACTAGGCAATTAAATAGGAAGATTGTTGTCTGCACTAACTTTTGCACTGTTGTAACATGCGTAGTATGCCGGAATTGCACGAGGAACAATTTTTTTCTGACTGCATATAAATGTAAACAATAAATAATCAATAAATTACAATCTTATCTATACAACTTAAATATAAGCCTAAAATGGATTATAAAAATATGAATCACGAACCATCTTTTAAATCAAAACAAGCGCAAAAATGTAGTCAACGGCTATGTCATCACATTGATCATGTTATTGCGCAGTTTCACATGAGCAGGAACATCGTTCGTTCTAAATCGTAAATGTGTGTTTAATGAATATCTTTTATCGACTTTTTGTAATCATTATCACCGTCCCCGCGAAGGCGGCTACATTCAGGTGTGAATTTGTTTTATTGACGGAACACTTGCGTCACTGCCACCTCGTGTCTGTCTACGCAAGTTCAAGGAGACAGGTCGTTGGAAAAATCTAGCTCGTCTTAAACCCACATCAAGAAATGTGTACACTTGAATAATGTATGAATGAATTCCAACTCTACGACAGGTTTAAGTTAAAAACAAAGTGATGTTTCCTCGGTTTGAACGTTTGACGAGTCTTTGTTGTCTTTACCTCTCCTTGATTTAATTTATTTTTGATTTTGTCGCTTTATAAAAGTTTTAATTCCTACACTGATTTCTTTTATTCATTGCAAAATTATTAGCACCAGTTTGGAATGTTCGGTTTGGTTTTTCCATTGGTGTGGAACATGACACATTAAGATTGTAATTTGTATTATGATTTAACTCTGTATATGTACACAATTGGTTGCAGAAGTCCGCTCTTTTGTTACTATACAGTATACATGCTAAAACTATGTAACAATGATGATTCATGCTGTATGTATAACATAGCAAACAAGATTTCAAACACGGATAAGGGTTTCCCACGAATCGCACTTGACAAGAAAGATTCCGTTCTCACGTTGCACGTTGATGTCATCTTTCCAAACATGTCAAAAGTACACAGGCAGCATAGATCTACAAATCGCTTATTACATATTTTACATAACAATGGAATTTCATTTTGCAATCAAGATTGAGGAATTTTGATGACCCAAGGTAACAATCGAAATCGTTGTTATGAATGATGACATAACAATTCCCGGTAACCATACAGAATGTTAGTTATCATGATAAAATATCAAGCACCCTGCAAGCTTCTCTTTAGTGGTAGCATTTATCACTGCCTCGGATAACAATCTGAGCGGTATTTCTGCAGGCGTGAGAAACAAAGGCTACCCGGTGCATGCCGCGTGCATCGTGATCGGTGCCGCGTCTAACTGCTTCAAACATTGCAGTTATCTCTTGCGATAATGCCACCAGTTTTTCAAATAAATCCCGGTCGGTAAACGTTGCTAGATTTATAACAAAGAAACTATTGGCTTTCGTGTTTGATACAGATCAGTAATTTTATGTGAGTTTTGTATAGATTTCTATCCTTTGCGATAAAGTTGAGCAGCATTACCAGATATTTTTCATTTTTTCATAATATCAGTGCTCTTGTTTTTTCTTCGTTTGTCTTTTCTCTCATTCCGATATTCTTGTAATCCTTTTATTCCATTTATTTGATAGGGCCGTAATAATGAAGTATGAAGACGGTTCTCACATTTTGTGGCTAGTGAGACATGAATAACAATTCCGCACTCTAGAAATCAAAAACACTGGACCCAGACACGCTCCGTTTGCCACTATCACGTGCATTAAAGTAATAAAGTTCGTGATATCCTGTGATATTTATTTCTGCGTCCCTGTTTATTTCGAGATTTTTAGCATGATTATTCTTTCTTAAAGCAACATTTTGCGAACAAAGTTTACATGCAACTTTGTTCGCAAGCTTCGCAACAACTCCCTTGATCAAAGGCAGCAAATTATTTCTCAAAACCAACTGCTGTCAAAATTATCGCTTGCATAATTTTCGCCGTCGCTACATAACTTTTACTTAAAAGTAAAAGCACATTATTTTCATTGTAGCACGCGCATCACCCATTTTGGTTTAATTAACACCACTTAGTGTGTGTGACTGGGTTCATTTAGCATGCCAGGTGCAGTGCTAGCGTGGCTCATTACTGCCCATTATCGGCTGAGGGCGCTACGTGTGTCGAATGAAGATCGAATTTCATTCCATTGCCGACCCTCTAGGGATTGCCCGTCAATTACAGTTTTGAATTATTCAATTTCTTTATCAGTTTATTTATTAGTATCGTAATGAGCGCGTCTTCGTCCACATTCGTGCCCATTTTGTATCTATAGAAATATGTTTCGCATTAAAAGTGCTATTTTAGGTTTAGTTTCCCTATTTTTAGTGGACTTAATTAATTATATGTTTGTTATTGGTTGTCTAAATTAAACTCGGCATTTCTACGCTCTCGTAGGTATCTTTACGAATGAATAAAATTTATTAAGGCAATGCGTTTCATTAAGTGGTCGTCGCCATTAATAAAGGAATCATAATCAGAGCTGTTGAGTGCATCGCTGATTGTAAAAGTTAATCGGACATGACAACCGTGAAACCCATTTGCAATGTTATTGAGATAGCCTCATTAACTGAAATGATCCATGTAGAGAATAACTAGCACTGTATATTTTTACACTTGCAACATGATTCACGTATTTATTCATTCACTTTTAATTATAGGCAATATTATTTTAATATCTGGGATGTCATGGCTAAAATCAACCGTACAATAGTCAATAAATCTTTATTGAATCCAATGAATAAATAAATTATAATATACCAAACTTGCAGGCTGACTGGTATTTATCAATTTTGGCGAGTGTTGTGTTTTTAATTCACAGTATACCATTTATGTTAAGCAATCCGTAGATGGCTCGATTGGGTTTCCTTTCATTTGCCGAGGAATACAAATTACAGCATTGAAGTTTTTCTTACTAAGCGGGTGGTGGTTTGTGAGATCTTAAAGAACATTGTTGACACTATAACGGATGAGTCAGCTGCATCTCCTGGGAAGTTGTTCCTTTATGGACGTTAAATACATACCGATAAATATTTAAGTTATATTAATAGTAAGATAAACGTATGGCTGAAATATGGGATCGATGAGTCAGTGATGTTTATTGACATGACCTCGATGCAGCGCGTTGATGCAGTGGGTCAGTGGGAATGTTAATCAGTTCTGATCGTTCTTCCTTTAGGGGAAATGTGATGGAGTGTTCGTTGACTTTTTGTATTGTTGTATACATGACAATGTAACTTTGTTGATTTAACTGAGTTTCTCTGCATTTTGACCGAGTTTAAAAAACTACAATTTAAACAAACACGAAAGTGTGGCTAACTTTTTACAACTAACTGTAAAAGTACATTTCAAGAAATTAGCAATTCTTAACACTTCATAAATTACCTACTTAGTGTTATTTTAGTCTGCTTTGGAATGTGAAATATGTAGAATATGTAATAAATTTGGCTTGCAAATTCTAGCAAATATGGAAACAAAATTCCAGCTTCTTTCTTTCTCCAAGTGTTATGTCTCGATTGCGATTTAGTTAGGGTACGCTTGCACTCTGATAGAGGATTTAGCTAGTTCAGTTTTTTTCATCAGAGGAACTGCCATCTGTCCTCCGTGCGTGACTTAACAGGGAAAATAGAACAATAGGATCGTGCTTAGTGGCTACACAGCCATTCGACTGCGCAGGTATATTAGCGATGTCTTCCGCTGACTTAGTGATAAGCGCATAAAAAATGTATATGCACATCAAGATTTGAAACATCAATCTCAGGCATGTGAAGCGACGCTTGCCCGATACACCAAAATTACATCATTATTTTTATTTTTCTTGAGGATGCACAAATCTTCAGTCATTGCAATGGCGCTGGATCGCGGTAGCATAGGTATAGATGCCAACTCGGTCAGACTAATTATTTTCGTGCGAGACATAGTCGGCAGTCAAGTCCTAAGCACTTCCTTATGACCTAAATTAAAAGTCATGGTATTTTAATAGTAAGTTGTAGTTATTCACTTACAAATTTTTACAAAGAGTCTTTGTTTAAAATTATTTATAATTTATACATTAAGGTGAATACTTTTCTTGCGCTTGTGGTCGGTCATAGTATATCAGACAATATTTGGAGTTTCTGACTCCGCATTTAAGAAGCTTAGTAATTAACTCAATTTCTTTATTATCATTCTAAACTTGATCTCAATTGTAAAGACCTTTAGCCTTGCGTAAGACAATATTGGCTGATACTTTTTCCTTTTATCCTCAATTAGTAGTATTTAGCGAGCTCTGTTTGGTTTAAGGCTAGTTTTTACCTTTTATTGCTTTAGATTAATTTTTTCCTTTTTAAATATTTATCGTGAGAAACGGGTCTTCGGCTTTTTCATTTGTTACTTGTACGAGTAACAAAAAAGTTTTTTCCATTGGCATACCCATGACCATGACCAAATTGACGAATATTAGCTTTGATTTTTATAATAGCCTTTAGACACAGCTTCACGCTGTCTTTTGCCATATTGTGTTAATTACAAGTAATTTCTTCAACGAGTTTGGATTCACTTGTAAGATCAGCTAAACTGTGTAATTGCCGTAGTGAATTGCATTTGTCCAGCCAGCTACATGCTGGTATTGCACTAATTGCTAAAACACCTCTTTCGTACAGTAAATTGTCCTCAATTGGCATGTTAACCCCCATCAGCCGTGAAAGTGTCGCTAGCGTTAATTGGACCATTTTAATTCTCTGGCACTAAAACTGTGGCTAGCTTTACTTAATAAATTGCCCTTGAAATGTTTCCTCTTTTTCCTTAGCAATTTCTTCTTGTTTATGACTTAGACATGACGCGACTTCAAAAGTGATTTCTTTGTCTGTTGATCTTTTACAATCAATGCAATTTAGCCAATCATTATCAAAACAATCGACTTACTTTTATATGATGCTTGATATATTATTGATTTTGGCAAAATCCTACATTAACATTTTTAATACAAAGATAATTGCTACGATTAATTCCATTACATAAGTTACCCATTACGTAGAAATAACTTTCTGTTGTCTGGAAGTCGTTCTCGTTTAACGTTTTTGCAACGATCTTTGGTCGGACGAGTAGGTTAAATTTCCTCTGTGCTTCGGAAAACATATTATGCCGTAAAAATAAGTCACGTCAAAGGTCTGTAGGATGCTTTAAAAACATTTAACTGCATCATACTAACCAAGCGCTTATTTCAGTACGAATTAGGTTCCTATTGTAGACGCTTCCAGAATACTCAAAATTAGTATGCGTGTAATTAGGACACAATGTGTAGAACATTACATTATTGTGCACTTTCCTGCCGTCTGGCTGTATATGTAAATTATATAGTTACACGTTATTTTTCCATTACCTAATTGTATTTGCTCGTAAACGTATGACGGAGTACGTAATTATTTTCAACTTGAACTTGACCACAAAAAGCAAAGTCGTATATAATACGCTTCGGTTGGACACGGTCTGTTGTCAAGTATATCTCTCGCAGACTGCTAATAAAATGGACAAATAATGTGTGCGCCTGCTCAAGCAATTACATCATTTCAACAATAGTCCAGTCATTTTAGGATTTCACCTCGGAATTCGAGATACCCAGCTGTAAGTCTGTAAATACTTTTATATTGACACCCTAAAAGTTGTCTTAAAACCTACATATGGTAGGGTGTACGCAACTATTAAATTTCAAGGTCCAAGGGTCCAAAAATGGGACTTTTTTCACTATTTGCTCTCCAGGGCCAAAACTATGCTTTTATTGTGAATTATGTTTTCCCCACTTATAAACTGTATTAAATTACTTGCAATTTGAGCCTAACAGCAGCGCTATTGACTCTATAGGAGCTAAGCTATGGCACTTTGAAGATGACCAATATTTGTCGAAATAAGAAATTTTCAGGATACTCCCACTTATTTCGTGAAATATAGGCAAAACCACTTGGCCTATGAAGAAAGGTCACTGAAAATATTTTGTAGTACATTTATTAAACTTTTATTAGAACACAAAACGAAGTCTGTGAGACTAGCTGTTCCCTCACAATCTCAAAAAAACGAAAAGAAGGTAAAATGGGTTATATAGACAAAAGACTATATAATATTAGGTTATTGGAAATTAGACGGGAATGCTATAAATAGTAGTGGGTGGAGATCATTTGCGATCGTTTAGGCTCGCTTGAAGTTTGATTTGAAATCTAATTTCTAAGCAAAACATAAAATCATCATTGATTTTATGACTAACCGAAAAAACTGCGATTGTCTAAAAATTATAGCCTGTAAATGAAAAAAAAGGATGTAGAAGGGCACGCAAATGACCTCCACCCACTACTATTTATAACATTCCTGTCTAATTACCAATAATCCAATATATATAGTCTTTTGTCTCTATAACCCATTTTAACTTCTTTTCGTTTTTTTGAGATTGTGAGGGAACAGCTAGTCTCACAGACTTCGTTTTGTGCTTTAATAAAAGTTAAATAAATGTACTACAAAATATTTTCAGTGACCTTTCTTCATAGGCCAAGTGGTTTTGCCAATATTTCACGAAATAAGTGGGAGTATCCTGAAAATTTCTTATTTCGACAAATATTGGTCATCTTCAAAGTGCCATAGCTTGGCTCCTATAGAGTCAATAGCGCTGTTGTTAGGCTCAAATAAAAGTTAAATAAATGTACTACAAAATATTTTCAGTGAACTTTCTTCATAGGCCAAGTGGTTTTGCCAATATTTCACGAAATAAGTGGGATTAACCTAAAATTTTATATTTTCGAGAAATATTAGTCATCTTCGAAGTGCCAATATTTCTCGAAAGCTTGGCTCCTATGAAGTCAATAGAGGCCTCCAATTGTAGGTTTTTTAATATAGTTTATAAATGTAGGAACATTGTTCACAAAAAATGCATGGTTTTGGCCCTGGAGAGCAAATAGTAAAAAAAGTCCCAAAATTTCGAGAATTTTTAGTCCAGTCATTATAGTAAGTTCACCTCGGAATTCGAGATACCCAGCTGTAAGTCTGTAAATACTTGTATATTGACACCCTAAAACTTGTCTCAAAACCTACATATGGTAGGGTGTACACAACTATTAAATTTCAAGGTCAAAGGTCTCAAAAATCGGTTCTTTGCGCTTTTTTGTAAATATCTCATTTCCTATGGGTTTTTTGTAGAGTCCGACCGAAACTGGTTTTCCGGCCGAAACAAGAGTGGTTGTGGTTCGCGATGCGAATGCAGAAAAGCCTGGCTTGCAATGCTCTTTAGCTTGTGGCCAATTCTCGTTGCAAGCAAACGTGAAAAAATGCCGTCTTGTTATGTTAATGTTGTCAATTTAATTTAATAGTGCCGCGTCGTAAGAATTTTGACGATAAAGGAAGTAACTTGTCTTAAAGATAACACGGCAAAACCTCTTCGAAACTATAATTTTAATGACGCTAATATTCAACATGGAAGGCAACATTTGCTTATTATAAAAAACCTGGGAATTTCTTGGGAAAAGTAACAAGTGCAAGCAGTGGAGGGAACACGACCGCGCGTTCTATTAAAAGTTAAATAATTTATTAGTAGCTGCAATGCAGTATTCTATTACGGCGCTAAGGCTTCAATTTGGCTCGAGGCTTGTCCCAATTGGTTCTATCAACTACTCGTAATGTAAGAAATATTGTCCTGCCTTGTAATTCACAGTTGGTGACGTTATTGTCGAACCTACGCGGAAAAGCTGCTTTATCGTATAATATATGATCGAAGACAAGGATGATTGCACAGTTATTAATATCTAATTATGGCTATTGTGACAGGTTTCTCAATAAATTTGCTCGACATGATTACGAATATGCATTGTGTTAGTCTTATTCGATCTTCCTCAAGATTATACAAACAACTAGCTCATTTTATTTTATACTGTAGGACGTAGGTATACCCATTTGTATACCAAACAAAATATTTTTTAAACATTTGTTAATTACATACATAACAGTAATATTAAAGGGTATCCGCCAAAATTGCCCCAGTCCCGGCGCAAAAGAATTGTATCTCAGATTATAGATAATTATTAGTAGAAACAATATCAGGTGTCGCTATTTCCTGATTCGGTGGCTAACATGGTTATTTTGCCCAGAGAAGTTTCATAGGCGCTACATGCAAACATGACACTTTTTAGGAAAAACTTCATTTTACTGTACTAATTGACATTGAATTGGCAAAATATTAATAAAAAACATGATATAAGCACATTATCACATAATAATATGTTATATAATGTACCTTTACATAATTATGCCATTTTTTTGAAACACTTCATTTTACTGTATAAATTCACTCATTAACAACACAAACGTGTGGGTAATTGCAATAAATGAATATAATAGGTACATATGCGTAAACACTGATATGTATAGCCTGCATCATAATTATATACATTTATTTGATTTACTTACAAAGTAAATTCTTTTGCACGTCAGATTTTTTACCCTACTAGCGCCTCGACGTGATGTGTGAATTGTGATATAAAGTCCTTATAGTTAACTCAATACTTAAACAATACAGGTCGTCCTGAAAACGGCACGCTTGAAAAAATTATAGTGGTTTTATTTTATCTCTCTTTGTAAACCAAATAATACATGAGGACCTATATATACCTCACACAAGTCACACAATTAGATAAGAAGATGATTAACTAGCAGGATTTATTATTTTTTGTTTTTTTATATACATTACATTCGATATACAAACAACACACAAACACGACATAACAACAATAAACTCAATAACAACATTATGTACTAGGGTATATGTGTGTGTTTTATTCATTTTTTGCCAATTCAATGTCAATTAAGTAGTACAGTAACATGAAGTTTTTCCTAAAAAGTGTCATGTTTGCATGTAGCGCCTTTGAAACTTCTCTGGGCAAAATAACCATGTTAGCCACCGAATCAGGAAATAGCGATACCTAATATTGTTTCTACTAATAATTATCTAAAATCTGAGATACAATTCTTTTGCGCCGGGACTGGGGTTTTTTTCTATGGGTTTTGGCGGAAACCCTTTGGATCCAAAACATTGTTTTGTGCCTTCACAAATATGCATCATCTTGTAAGTTCCAAGCTAAAGCTCACATCGACATTAGAAGTTGAAGAACATGTTTTGTGACATTTTGACTTTCTGTCATCCCATGCAATTTCCGTGAGTAGCACTTGGTAGGGCGTCAGATGTGCCTCATATCTAAGTTATAATACACGGGCCCACGCGCGTTTGCAAGGCCATTCCGCTACGCAGTTATGTCAGATGATTAATCCGGCTCCGGTCTGTCAGTGCCTCAGTGGTGGACATTCGTGGACCACGGGCGCGCGGCTTCGGACGGACCAAATCACTGCACCATAAATACAACTAATATCCACGCTGTGAGTTATATTACGATCCCAACAGAATTGTATAGGGCCAAATGTCATTATTGTCGTGTTTGTGCCACATTGCTAAAGCTTATGAATTTTGATGAGCCGGCAGGAGAATGAACTTAGCTCTATAACCAGTTCTAATGTTTGTCAAATTCCTACATATTTTACGCACAATTAACAGTTATTAGATAATGTGTGGCGTGACAACTTTGTGATCTTTTGATAAATGAATAAAAGCGGGCATCAAGTACCGTAAAGTCAACCGAAGCAGAACTAATAACCGTAATGCAATCAGTTCTCTGAATAAACATTGTCGAAGTTAAAACATTATTATCACCCACTGCAATTTCGAAGCCTACTCAAACGTGTCGTATTAGCTGTGCCTCAGGGTACCTTTAGTGGGTGTAACTTAATCTATTTAATCGAACTTTGCCTTATCTCAATTGTAAACAAACTTCTATATCATGAAACATAATTCTATCTTTTTCATCTTGCCGTTTTTGTCTTCAGTCATGAGATAAAATTACATGTTCTAGATAGTTTTTTGTCGGCATGTTTTATTTTTTGCTTTATGTGTCATTATTTTTGTTGTCATAGACGGCAGCTCCTCGGACACGCTGAGGAGGTTCAGCGACGATTCATCTAGAAAACATTTATCAGGTGAGTTGTGCTTTGTTATTACTGTTCCCTTCGAGCAATGAACTGTTTCTGATCGCATGTAAACACTGAGCATGAAACAATGCTTTTTCATCATACATGCACGTGAAATGTTATCACTGATCATTTTATCCGTACCTGTATATAAAATTTTGTTCACAATGCTTTTCTATCGCCCCTTCACGGAGCAGACCTTATTGAAGCCGAGGAGGACGAGGTGAGCAGCAGTCTGCCGGACAGACCGCGAATGCACCGCAAGGCATCTAGTAAGTCGGTTCCTAACTAATCACCAAACATCCAGGCTAATTGAATCGGCATTCGGTGGAGGGAAAGTTAAAGTAAATAAGTACCACAATCAAAACATATAAAAACCTGGTTTAGTGCCTCAAAATTACTGGATTGGAAAATCGCATGGACAGATAAACATAATTTGCTTGATGTTAATGATAGTGCAGAAACCATAAATTATAAAGTAATATGAAAATGACGAGGTAACACGGAAATAATTGCTATAATGATAAAATTCTTGCATGACCAAATAGGCGGTAGTAAAAATAACACGAACTATGGAATCGATACTAAAATTGATATATTCAGTGACGAATTAAATAATATGATTTATTTATTTATTTATTTTATTTATTTATTTGAATTCGCATAAAACGGCAGGCGCCAATTACATTAATTGAATTAAATTAGGTAAAATAGAAACACAATTAAAATTATACAAATTAAAACAAATTTATGTATGCATAACTTAACTTAATAATATTAGAATAATAAAAATATTATCCGAATCATAATTAAAAATATATACTCTAGAACTTTTGCACGAATTGGTAGACGAAGTATAACAAAGTACAACTAATATTATTTTGAAGGATAACCACGTAGAATCTGCTTAATACGATTTTAATTTGTTATTGCAGCGTTACCAATTTACAGATTTCCACTTGTAAAAGTTTAAAATCTTTATTCTAATTGAATTTAAGTATCAATATCCACGCTATCGTCAGCGTTTTCCCAACTATTTGAATTGGCATCGACGCGATCGTCGCTTGCGTGTCGACGCGGATTAGTCGGCGCGCCTACAACCCAAGTACTCGAAACGTCCGCAATTATACCCGTATTGTTCGATCCATCGACAATATCGTAAATCTTATCTATTGTTTTGCTCTTTTTATGTCCAACCTGTTGCCGGTCTAAGAACAATATCAAAACGACCGAGATACCGTCATGTTTAAAATTTTACGTACCACGCAGATTTCCACCTTTTATTAATATTGACGTCCTTGTCCATTTAAATTCTCAATTTGGTAGTGGTTGGATAATTTAGACGTTATTTATTGCATGAAACTATAACTTTAACAACGAAACCGTAACGCATAAAATAACAATGTCCGTTTCAGTTAAAATTAACAAAAGTAGAATCCATTATTGTGTTGTCGTATCCATTAATGAATGTTTTAAGATCCAGGTTTTTTTAACTTAGTGTTGGCTCAATGTGAGTAGTGCTAATGTGTGTGTGTCGCTTGTTGTGTGTCGTGGCAGCCAGCAGCACGTACAGCATCACGTCGATGGACGCGCTTTGGGAGAAGCACGCTCGCCGCCTCAGCGAGGCCGGCCTTAGAAGGTCCTCAGGTAAACCCCGCACCGCATTTTTATCAGCTCAATACGATTCCATGATAATTTGCTTTAAAATTTACATTTTTCTACGTTCAATTTGTAACGCAGACCCCAAGGTCAGCATGAGCTAAAGTTAGCATTTCATTGAACAACGCTCTGTCTGCCAACTGAAAAACATAAAAAGAAAAAAGGAATGACCACCTGAAATTAACTGTGTCCCTTGTGGTAGGCATAGGTACTGTAGTTTGTACCGAAAATTTCGGGCTCCTTAACCTTCTATTACCTGAAGTCTTAATTTTATAAAGACTTTCGATTGCTACGATTTCGATTACCGTTTTCTCAAAACAGCTTCTTATTGATGAACACATTCTGTTTACTTATAACAAAGCTTTCGTGAGTGTCTAAGAATAGATGCATTCAAGTCCTTCAAACTCGTACTATATTCATTTAAATTTATGTAGCTTTAACTTAAGATGAAGTAACATTGATGTAGTACTGAAATACTTCATGATGACACACTTCAAAAGGCATTTGAAAATATATGATTGCACAAATCTGAGTATTTTTTTTTTTCAAACCCGGTACTACTTACTCGTTGAAATGTGTGTTGCCTTTGTGCTGAAATTCATAACGCAACGTAATTTCTGGTCGAAAACTATTACATACATTTAGTTTCGAAATTACACTGGGACGGTTAAAAGAAATTGTAGTTGAAAGTGAAGAGAGATGCAATCGACTTTTGAATCGATATCGAATATCATGTTCCTTTGTGGGTCATGCGCGATTATTGTGGAATCGTTTTGAGTAAGACCGTTTTCACTTGGATTCAGATTAGATAGCGAGTCATACACCTCAGACATCACATACCTCACTAGCTCTTGAATGTTTGTGCCAATCAAAATCTGTCTGCTTGGGGTGATTGTCACGCACCGTATGACAATTGAAAGCATGCTTTTTATATAGAAATTCGCACTCGTTTAGCAATTACAGCAATTCTTCAGTCAAATGCAGTTTGTTAGTATCGGTAATATCAATGAAGGGAAAGTTTGTAATTCCGATGTAATGCACGATATGCAAACGGGATCGCAAATGGTTTACGACGGCCGTTGCACTTGCACATAACGGTATTCAAGACGTGTGCACATCATAGGTGTGGACGAATATGGAATGTGTAAGAGACAATAATGCATATTCAGGAGACGATAAATCGTTAAGACTTGTCTACTTTCTTTGGGTGCTATTATTTTATCTGGCAGGAAGTTTCTTTGTTGGAATATCTACTTCCGTGCCAATCTTGCTAATTCTCCGCTTATACGTTTCAGATCACAGTGTTATATTGACTGAGGACACCGACAGTTTTATAATCGGTGAGCGCGTATGGGTTGGCGGGACAAAACCTGGCCAAATTGCATACATCGGCGAAACACAGTTCGCTCCTGGAGACTGGGCGGGAATCGTGCTCGATGAGCCGATAGGTGCGTACTTGTTTCATAAGTAGAAAATACTTTCTTTTTACGTTACATATTATATTTATGTAAACTTAATAGATGTTACATATTTAATTGTCTTTTCTTTTACAGGAAAGAATGACGGCTCAGTGGCTGGAGTACGATACTTCCAGTGTTCAGAAAAGAGGGGTGTATTTTCACGGCTGACGCGCCTCACGCGAGTGCCGTTCCAAACACATGCCCCGCACGATGCATCGCCGATCTCTGACGCAGGCAGCGTGTTCGACCGCCCACCCTCCGGCATCGGCCGGCCCCGGCGCACTCTCTCGCCGAACGGTAGCATACGCAGCATCGTCAGCAGTAAGATGAGTAAGTAATTTTCTTCAAAAATGTTATTGATTTATTTTACAAAATAAGCAATTCAATTCACTTTCTCCGTGTTTTTTCAGATGCTTCGATTTCGACAACGACAAACGGAGAACTTCGTCTAGGTGATCGTGTTATAGTATCGAGCAGCCGAGGTAGCAAAGCCGGAACTCTGCGCTTCGTGGGCAACACCGAATTCGCTCCCGGAGTGTGGGCCGGCGTAGAGCTCGATGATCCCTTAGGAAAGAATGACGGATCTGTAGACGGGAAGAGGTAAATCTATTAAAGACGCTTCTTGGGAATGGTAATGAAGCAGCAGAGATAATGAGATTTGATGAAACCGTTCACAGGTACTTCGAGTGCGCGCCTCGCTTCGGGCTGTTCGCGCCGATCGCGAAAGTGTCACGATCTCCGTCGAACCGTAAGCCGGGCGCGTGCGCTATCCACAGCAACGGTCGCGCGACGCCGCTGCGACGGTCCAACTCGCGCGAGTCGCTCACGTCTCTGGGCACGTCGATCGCGTCGTCCCGTGCGACGGGGGTGAGGCTCGGGGTGACGTCGCTCGGCGCTCAGGTAGGCTAGCCCCGCGCGCGCTCGGCCGAGCCCCGCTCGCCGCGCTCGCCTCCACCGCCCGCCCGCGCCCGGCCCCATCGAAGCGCGCCGAGTCTTCTCGATAAGACGCTGCTGGTGAAGCACGTTGAGTACGACCGCTGCGCCATCATCGCTCTGCCGCAACCGCGCGTCTACTACGATATCGTTTTCCGGTCGAACGCTAAGAGCAAAGAGTTGAATCCCCGCCGATGGGCAAGCGAGACCCTGCCAAAGTCGTGGCGATGCTCGGAGAGTACGCTTAGTTTCGAGAGCCGAGCGAGCGAGCGATCGCGGCGCAGCGAGTCGAGCGGCAGCAGCAGCGCCGTGTCGCGCGGGGGCCGCAGCGGGCGCGGCGGGGGCGGCGAGGTGGTGCGGTGGGCGGGCCGGCCGGCCGCCGTGACGAGGGCCAGCCACGGGGTCGCCGCAGCTACCGACATATTCGTGGAGATGCCGCCGCCGCGCACTCACTTCTCAGGCTTCGGGAAGAGCTACCATTTCTCTTGTGTGTCGCCCTTCCAGTTCACCTATCCCTATGTGGTCTATATTTGAACTAGACGGACTGTTTCACTGGAACCGTTTAACCTTTTGTACATATATTTATTTCGGATGTTTCCATTATTGGTATTTACTTATTCATAAAAGTCATAGTACCTTAAGCGATGACGAAAAAGATTAGAGACTAATATTCAATCAAACACTCACGGAAGGTGTGGATGGTGACACTCAAAGATATGGTTTTCATGTAGAGCTTTTCGTTTGCATGACATCGGTTAAAGATTTTATTTTTGGTCTGTAGCTGGCACCCCTTGGTTTGGCCCTTGTGTTTTTTTTATTATTTAACTCAATTTATTTGCATTATTATCGTGTACGACCCCATTTAAATTTCCAGTCCATTCACATGTAGTATGCTTGTAGGAACGAACGCTTACATTTTCATTTACGTATGTAGTTCCAATTTTCTAAAGACTGCAATAGTCATATCTTATGATGTCTAACAATTATGATTTCCGACTGTGATATTATTTTTAAGAGGTTTTCCTATTAGAAATGTATGGTTAGGTGTGTAGATATTTATTATGTACATTTACATGTGTGTCTAACAAAATTCCTTCGCCAATTTTCACTAATATTATGTCTAAAATATTATTTATTTTTAGCATGGTGTGAAAATTTCACTAAATCTTTAAAAAGCTCAGATGAAACTCCGAGGAACTAAAATTATATATAGGGTCTCCATCATTTATAATTTTTCCGTTGTTCACTACTTAAATAAAATTCAATGGATAAAAGTGGACAAACATCGTATTTATTTAAGTAAATACTTTCATAAACATATTACTTAGACAATCAGCTTTTTGTATACATATTTGTATCTTATGTAGTTTTTTCAAACACTTTACCTCTTCTAGCACAATAGTTGCATTATATTTATATACGCAATTTATTTTAGAGTTTTATAGAGCTTTTAGTTTTTTATTAATTTGCTAATCCGATATTTGATATCAGAAAATTTTAATTGTTGACCCTTTAATTATTTACAAATTGGAATCAAGTATCGGATTATTTTTGTGTATTTCCAAATGCTTTTGGAGATGTACAAAAATGTCGCTGTTTGGTGTACTTGTAGTAGTTATCATAAACAGTAGAGTTGGATGCGGGCTGGAATATCTCAACAACGGATTTAATATGAGTAAATATATTATGTAAAGCATCAACAACCCACACGCCGTCCTTCAAAACATTTTAAACGATTTGTGTAACGAGATAGCATTTAAGATAAAATGACATAATGTTACAGTTTTTGATAGCCTTTTGCGTTTTGGTCCTGTACTAGATATTTCCATAGAACATGAATAATAAGACTAAGTGGTCTTCATATCACTTCGCATTAATTGACGGCTTCATATCAATGTCAGCTAACAAGAGAAACGACTGTCATTCAAAGAAAATTCCGCATTCAATAGTGTGGTGGACACAGCGCTAACGTTTGAAATACAATATAAAGTTCAAACATAGAGGCAGCACATACTCACAGATAAAGGTCAAGTTTGTTGCTTACCATCATCTGATGCTACGTCCCTGTCAGAAGTATCAATTATGACAAGTGTGTATTTTGTAAAGTCGGATACTATATTTACTCATAAACCCAGCCTTCCTTCAACTGTACGCTCAAGTGCACCGGTAGCGAGTGAGTGCGTTAACGCGAGTTGTTTCCCCCCATGTTTGTTGCGCATTCGCACTGTTACTAACGGCACGGCACGGCGCAGCGAGTCGGCGGTCCGCGCGCCTCCTCCACCCCGGTGTCCGCGAAGAACGCCCTGCAGGTACGGTACGCCACGATCGCCGCACGGTAGGCTGATGGCGCGCGCACTCGTGTGTCGGACGTCAAAAATGTACCACGTTTACAGTTTGAATGTTCACTATGTAACCTGATTTGGGCATTTAGGGCTACAATACATTTCAAACTATAGTTTTATGAGTTTTACCACTGACAATAACTTTGGCAGGTATAGTACTAACAATTTTTATAATTATAGTATAGTACGTTGGTACTTAATTTTGTAAAAGCCGCCTCTTGATTAACTCTTAACTGATAGTAAGTTTCATACTGCCTTTATGACCTATCTACCTGTCTTTTAAAGCTTCCGAAAACAAATAAGTCACGGTATATATTCGAACAGTCGGATTTTTTAAAGGTTTAATAGACTGTTAATGAAATATAGTCTTCGAAAAATAGGTTACATTGTGAATGCTCAAATATTTTTGAAGTTCAGCACATGTTTGACGCTTGTAGCCAGTGGACTATCGGTGTACGATACGGGCCATTCATTATTGTCTGTATCGACTGCTCGAGCGATTGACCGTTTTTATACTAATGGAAACGAGCAACGAATGTCAAGTGACCTTTTGTTTTTTCGACATTGAATTGTAACTCACAAACTAAAACTCTAACAGACTTTTTAAGATTTTAATATAATTTATTCAACAGGATTTTGTTACAGAGGAAAGGAAATTAAAACATTTCCTTTGAAAATTTATTGTTTAAAACTGGTTTCTGTAATAGACAATATTTGTCAATTATTATGACGCACTATTAGTACAAATTATCTACATCTATTTTTATAATCATGTTCCAACAATATACCAGAAACGTTCAGTATCATTGAACAATTTATACACATAGACGCTTAGTTTTATCGGATGCAAAACTGTGATATTGTTTGATTTTTATACCCCTATTTAAATATTTATTTCCAATAAAATCATTTTATCCCTATTTCTTACTTATCGGTGCAATGAATTATATTACTTAATTCTTTTTTGTAATTAATTTTCCTTTCTTCATTAATTTTAATCAACCAGTGCCTGTAAGTTGTAATGATATTCATAAATGTAAGTTCTCACTCAGATACATTCATTCCTTTGCTTTTATAATAGTTTATCATTTAAGTATAAGTTCTACGTTTATAATATTACAACTTAATGTACTACTTGTAGGTAGAGTAACATAGTTTAGACTAGTTTCTAATGTTGAACGCATTGTGTATGATTGTTAATTAAATTAATAAAATGGACGACAGGAGTTAAATAAAATATATCTTATTCGCCTTGTATTATTCTCCCTCCTGGTGTGAGAGCCTAGACATCTGTGTTTTCTACTATTTTGATGATTACCATATCAAAATGTGTGAATGGGATCAAGACTTCTATTCTTCTGACTTGTTCCCATAACCAATTTGATTTCTATGAGCTTAGCAAATGCTAATTTGACAATGTTTGAAATACTGAGGACCAGATTCACCTCTGTCAGATAAGCTGGTGATAAATTTATTTGTCATATACAGGGTGTCCCAGAACTCAACGTCATCGTCAACGTTCATATTAAAACTTTGGAAAAAAATAATGAAGATTAACCACAATAACCGAAAATGGTTACAGTTTGACCAAATTTTTAGGCTTTTCTTAAATGCCCATTAACTCCCAAACTGCATGGGGTAGATTTTTTTTTCTTATTTTTCTCATGATGGTTACAATCGACAATCAATCCTGTCACCCCGTTTCGGCTTGACGTTGAGTTCTGGGACACCCTGTATAACAATGTTGCTGCCTTCGGATTATTTACAAACAGCATCTAAGTGAAAGTGGCCCTTAGTGTTGAAGGAACTCTGAAATTTGTACGATCGCTAAATAGTAGAAACTGCACCTGGGTACCCTTTAGACTGCGTATTCCTTTTGAATGGTGATAATAAAGTATTATTATTAACTGTGTGGTTGTTTTATTGCACTAACGCCGCTGTGAATTCGCTTTAAGGCCGCATGCTAAGTCCTAGCTACTTGCATTAATATGAAATCTGGCACCGAGTTGGCCGAGATATGTTTGAATAACGTGTGAATAATAAAACGTGACCCGAGCTGGGACAATATCGCGTTAAATGAATAAGATATAACCGTCTTTGTTGTTAGGCAGTTCCCATGTTTCATGTTAATGCACGCTCCGAGCGTCTACGTGAGCTACATCCCATACAGAATCTGATGATAGATGTCATGAGATGTCCTTGTTGACGATCGTTAAGTTTAATGAGAAAAGATAAATTTCGGAACGAAACTTTTTTGTGACACAATGCGTGTTTAGAGACAGCGAAGTCAATTTTCGTTTTGCTAGCACAGTATGCTTTACTCCTGCAAATTGCGTGGTTTTTATTGGGATTAGGCAAAGATTAAGACAATAAAATCGTGGCTAATTCTCCTCAGCCAAAACCATAGTCCATAACTGGTAAAAGCCTTCTAAAAACGATACGTATCAATCTTGACCCTCATAATTGAATGGCGGCAGATACCTACAACTCCAGTTAGGAGATAGGCATGCTGTATCTGTCTGATGGTTAGCGTAAGTTTTTCACCAAGACGCATTTTTCAATATCTGGACCTTTTTATCGTCTTGTTTGTTTGCTAACAGCGCAATATGTTATTACTTTCTGGTGAACGTGACCCTCAATACGCATTCAACGCGTCCAATGTTTATTTTTCTTAGGGATAGTGAGTATCAAATGTTTTAACTTTTGACATCTGTATGGGTTTGTTACTTACTTGATATAAAAGGACAGGAAAATTGGTTGTAAGTAGGTACGTATGGTGGGAGTCGGCTACTTCAGACCAGGGTTATTTTCGGACAAGCTTGGAAATGTTATTTTAATAGTTTGCAGGTAATGTGCTGTTCATGTCTTGGGAATGCAATAAAACCCACTCGAAATGCCCAGCTTTGTTAATTAAGTTAAAGCTAAATGAGGCTTTTTAAAGTTCATTCTCTGACGGCGGTGCCAAATCTGTGATTTTATTGCTGTAAGCACTACTTTTTGATGAACTCAAGTCTGGCTACAAGGCTAGTGTTGTATGAGTTTTCAGAAAGATGGCATTTAGGGATAATATCTTAACATACCTAAAAACGATATGATAAATGGAAAATCGGCCTATATGTACCTATTTACTCTTACGTCAAGTGTTAAACTTAGCAGACAATCTCGCCATAGAACAAACTTCAGCGGGAAACTAGCCAATAGAATGATTCATTTACCTATAAATCGCGGGTGAATAATCGATTGCTACCAACATCTATTTTTTCCTATCGTAAGTTACGAGTAGGTCGCCTTCAGAATCTTAGTGAATAAGTTTAGCTGCAAGCACCTCCATCGCTACACCTTTATTTATGGCAAATGCAAGGAGCACACTTTCTCCACACCTGGGCAGATGTGAACGAATTTATGTACTACTCGTGCAAGCACATTTGTATATTCATGTCTTTTGGTTTACGTATGATAGCATAATATAATGCCATACCTACTGCGCAAAGCTTCAGCTACGAGAGCGGGAAAAGAAATAGACACAAACTTTATTCGTATTTGGTATTTATAAAATGATTTTACTTTATCCGTAACTTTATGTAAAAAAAAACACCCAGATCGTCGTAACGGAATTGCACATAAATGATTATATTAAAATTTATGACACTCACGGACACGTTAAAATTTTCACGATATGATGTGTCTCAGATCCGGGATTACCTTCCCCTCTCTTTGGCTCCACATAGGTAATTTTCTTACTAATCTCCAACTTGGTCATAATAGAATACAAATAAAGATGTACTTTTTATACCTAATTAAAGTTAGTCCAATCCACACCCCAAAGGGAAGACATACATAAATTCCGTATAAAAAATAAGAGTGTTCATGTGTACGTTTGCTTGAAATTGTTTTCAAAGCATAGGTACCTACCTAATCCATGATGGGACTGTTGCTGTTGCTAGTAGAATTCTATGTACACTTGTGTTTTGATTTTGATTTGATTGGATTTTGAGTAGAAAAGTTCCTGAATGTCACTATTTCGACTCTCTAATCCGCTTTTAAATTCATGCGATTGTGCGATCATAGGGCTTCCATAATATCCCTTAGGAAGACACAGGAAGCCATTTCCGTGGTTGAAAACCTAGTATCAAATTTAAGTAGCGTCGTCTTAAAGAAGTCGATAGGTAGTAGTAGGTAGTTTTATTTATTGGCTTTCAAAATAAATACATAAGGTAAGGTACACATGTAAAGTGTGTCTTTCAGTCGCTCTCTGTTTCGGACTTTATATTTTATTATCTGAATAACTTGACTCTCCTCTATAGTATAGGCTTCTGACCGAGTGTCGACTTCAGAGGGCCTAGACAAAGTAACATTTTGACAGCGGTAGCAAAATTCGCTAACTCAAATTTATGGATTTGACAGGTGCCTTACAAGTGCCTTAGAAGTCACGTGGTCAATCGATATTGAAACTACGGGTTTTGACATTCGCTATCGCAAATTGATCGGTAATGAACGTCAAAGTGCCGCTTGTTGGCCTCTGATTTTTTTAAATATTAATAGACAAGTGTTTTACAGTTGCACATAAGAAGTTCCTTCAAAACAGCATCAAATTAATTTCAAAACAGCATCAAATTAATATTGAAGCATAATTTAATCGTCAGATTTATTTCACAATGTGAAATTGTGGCATGCGTAGATTGCGTAGCATACCTACTTACTTACCAAAAATGTATGCTTTGAATCCGTGAAAATAGTATAACATTACGTTTGAGAAGCTCTTTCTTTTCCGCTTTACAGAGCAAAATAGCGATTAGGTGCGAAACCCAAACCCACTTTTCTCAGGTCATTAAAGTAAACACATGGACAGTTTATGTATTAACGAAGGTGAGCTCGAATTAGGCACAAAACTGTCCAAAATGTAGACTATTTAAAGAACGCGAACGCTAACAAGAGGCCAGGGCCGAATTTGGCGAGTCGATCCGGCCCACTTAGAGCGTACCTCCGCAGCTCCGGCAATTTCCCGCCCGACCCGCATCCTGCCTTCCCTCCGCGCCTCTTGTTAAAGATAAATTAAAAATCAATAGCTTTAAAGAATCGACATGGAATGCATATTGACAAGTCCACACGTCTATTAAGTTTACGCGCTGCGTACTGATGTAATTACCCAGATAAGTAAATAAATCTTTGTTTACGGTGAAAAGTTTATACTTAGGTCCCATTCTGTAGATTTATGTTAAATTTTATTACAATTATGATAATACAAAAATTGTTTTACTGAAAAGTTGTGGGATTAAGCCAACGAATCTACCTCTATACGATTATTGCGATGGTTACAATAATGGGCAAACAACTAGGCTTATTATAATTAGGTATCGAACTGAAGAAAAAGTTTTCCCAACCTGTGAAATGGACTCAGAATCCCAAAAAAAGTCATATCACTACCGACCGGGCGACCTACCAATGTGTCGACTGGCAATATTTTTAATATCGATCAGTCGATATTTTAAGAAAGACGTAGGCTTGAGCTGGAGGCTTCTGATGTCAGTAAATATTACCCGAACAGAAATAGACGAAATTGGACCACACTGCTTTTGAAGCGAAAGTAGGACAAATTCTTAAATAGGTATCTTACTTGGGTAGGATTTGAAATTTGTTATGAGGTTCAGGTACATACTGTTTTGTATCAATATACAAACACGATAATGATATCAGGAAGTTATCGAACTTTGGTGAAACTGGCCCTAAGTATATTTTTATCACAAAGGCCCGCTCCTAAATAGGCGATAACTAGATTTACCCACTGTTTTAAGAAAAGCCTAAGTACGTATAAAAACAAACGATTAAAAAACAATCTGATGTGATTCATCAACTCTAATAAATACCTACACAGCACAGTAAAATACCTAACTTTTATCGTATCGTTTATATGTATACTGTATCTATAGCATCGTATAATGCTTATATTACAGGAAAATACTGTAGATGTTCTATAAATTTTTATTGACTACGCTACTTAGTAAATGGCAATTACCTACGTCTCAGGAAATTGGAATGTCATGTCAAGGCAAATGTACCGTACCGGGCACGTCCTCATTTTTGAACCTCTTGACTGTAAACTTTATAGTTTTTCATTGAATGCAGGAATTAACTTGATTGATGACTTTTGGTTTCAAATATAAGATCAAATTTTTAAACTCCACAAAGGTGTCAGGAATTTTCATGTGGCAACTCAAGATGTGGTTTTCCACGATTAGTGATTTTGATTATCTGTAAGGAGAAAACTCGTCCTTTAGGCTATTATCCCACGATTCCCACGCATCCTTCTACTCCACAGACATTTCTATCATTCTATCCATATCTGTGCTCTACTCCCAAGGAGAATATAAAACGCTTTTACTATTATCGATAAAAGTAATATCTTTTTCAATAATAATTGATGATTAATTATCATCATCATCATCTCAGCGTATTCCCGATTGTATCCAGTATGGAGCGCAGGGTCCGCTTTGATTATTGACAAGTCTGGTTATTACAGTGGAGATTATATCTTACTATTTTTATACCTACATTATGGAACAAACAACCTTGAAATTGTTACACATAATTGATGCGCACTATAAAAACTAAGCTAGAGTGATCGATAAGGAATGCCCGTGAAAACAGCTGGGTGACCCTGCCCCGCTATAGTCACGAAAGGTCATAGATTCGACTCTAGTTGAATGATGAGACACCATTGACCGATTTGTTGATCCTGCCCGTCAGGGGTCACTGGTTCGAAAGTCGAATGATACTGACACGAATGGTAGTCGGTTGAGTTTGTACATTTGCGGCACTATAAAATTTGATTCACGTATCTGTAACACATATCACAGTGTGTCAGCACATTGAACGATGCTTTCTAGTGATTGTCCTTTGATAGATTAGTGCCTAGTTTCTTCACTAACGAGTATATCAAAGGCTTACAGTGCGCTAATCTTTCTATTGAACTTGTATTTTTGTATACCTATCTTCTATTGTAGGTATGTTCAAACATACCATGTGTTTTCCGACGGATTTTAATGCCTTCTGAAAACCAGATTTTGTTTTGTATTTTCATTAGAACCGACATAATTCTGCATACCTAAAGTGCACAAGTTAGAAGTTACGTCACACACCTACACAAGTTCAAGAAATTTTGTGACATATGAAATAATTTTAATAATTTAAGGACTGAATATTGTTTGTCTGAACCCAAAATATTTTCATTTATTAGGACCACAACTATAAGAGAGTTGTTTAAAGAGTGTCCTAGATGAGATTAGAGATCAGAGGCACATCACTTGCTTCATAATTAAGTAACCCTCCACGGGATTCGAGACACAGTGGCAGCCTCAATCAGGGCTGCATACACCGGTCTGCCAACTAAAGTGTAACAAAAAAGGCGGTTATAAAATATAAAGATGAGATCGAAATCTGCAAAGCCTAGGTTAGGATACCATGCAATCAGCACAATCAACTATTCAATTAAATTCTAAGCAAATAATAGGTATATTAATGGTCTGTGACTCTGTGGTATTTGCCGAGGTCATTCGCTGACATCATAAGTAAGCCCCCACAATGTAATGGGACCTGTCGTGAAGGTGCTAATTAGTAGGTATTATGTATGTATGTAGGATAAAGGATTGTAGGTATGACCCGGCGTCCTCTCTGCATCCTACTGCGGCACGTCGACCGCTTTCCATCGCCCGGCACGCTCGTGATCGTTGAATAAACATGGTTTTTAGCAAGCAATGGTATTCCTTTCACAAAATGTTTTCATGAACGGAATAAAAATTGTCGCCACAATTTTTTTTAACTTGCGCCATCTAGTCCTATAGATAATAACGCTTATGGACTTAGACAACGCGGTAGCGGATACACATATTATTATTTTTTAAATTGAATATTTTCCATTAGGATTAGGACATACGCACAATTGCACAACCGAGCATTAAACTAACAAATTCTAGATTGTGGACCAGCAGCTATCCTTTTGAAGCTTCGCGCCAATAATTTTTGAAGATAACTCCAAGAGTTGAAGATCCAAGAAGAAAATATTCAAGAGCAACGAAGACTTATATTTACATATACGTTATTTTATGTTGATTCTAGTTATTTGTTTATGCAAATTGTTTTTACGTGAAATGCCTGCTTATTCTGTACAAATATTATTTTATTATTGTGTTAGGGATGGCGATCTGAGATCGATTAATCGAAGAATCGATTTTTTGAGCCAAAAAGATCGATTTTTTAAATCGATATGTAGTACTGAATCGATTCAGTGAATCGATATTTCACCCTTGAAAATCGACATTCGATTTTATTTTATGTTTTGGTATAAACCAAAAAAGTATTTACAATTAATTTAATGTAAGTACGCGTAATATAAGAGTGCTGCCGGCTGCCGGTTAAAGGATTATTCGAAAACTCGCGAAATGGCTGAATGTTTGGATTCCTGCGCCTTTCTTTAAGTAACGTTTGTAATCTTTGACTTTTGTCTGTATCTGTGACTGACATTTCTTGTTGCGTCATCATTAGAGGTCGGATAATCGGATGCATAATTATTTACCTAAAGTTCATTTTTGCTAAAATATTATGGAAGCGCCTTCTTAAAAAATATTTATTCCTTATTAATCCCGCGATTCCGGGAAATTAGTACATGCGAATCTAGTCGATATCACGGAATTGACGTCTTTAGCATGTGGCATTTTTTTTTACCGACTTCAAAATAGGAGGAGGTAATATACATATACAGGGTGGAATTTTGTAATGCCACCTGAAGGGGAAGTACTCTTAATACTGTAGATAGTAAATTTTACTCAAAGAAAACATTCCTTTATTTTTGAAAAGAAAGAAAACTGCATTCAAAGATTTTTAAAAATTCGCTTGCCGCAACTGGTAATCGAACCGACTAAAATCTGTAAAAGTTGCACCCTGTACTTTTATTGCATCGATCGTTAGGGTCAATTATAAGGATGAAATCTCTCTAACAAACTTCATAAATTAAATGAAAGGAAAACATGGGTGCAACTTTTACAGATTTTAGTCGTTTCGATTACCGGGTGCGGCAAGCGAATTTTAAAAAATCTTTGAATGCAGTTTTCTTTCTTTTCAAAAATAAAGGAATGTTTTCTTTGAGTAAAGTATTCTAGCTACAGTATTAAGAGTACTTCCCCTTCAGGTGGCATTACAAAATTCCACCCTGTATATCCGATTGGATGTATTTTTTTTATATATGCCCGGCCATTTCCCCGTCATCTGTGAATTCGTATGATAAAAATCTTTTGAAAATTAAAGAAAAAATATAAGGCAATCTTTATTTCTGTTATAAAAAATTTAATTTGTCAAATCCAAAACCCCCAAATTTTTTTGATACAAAAGTGCACTCCATATTAACACCTTAAAATAAGTAAATATAGCTACACACGGCACACCCGATTTGATTCAATAATAAAAAACTAAATTTGTCGATCGAGTCGATTTTATCGATACAAAAGTGCTTTCCATGTTATGACAATACCTCAATTTGAGGTAAATATGCATCCGAATATCCGATCTTTATTTATAATACATTATAAATCAACTTGAAAAAAAGATCGATTTTTCAGAAATCGATCTTTTTGGCGTCGATTTTTTGTGGATCGATTCATTGGGTCACGATTCGAATCGATTCAAAAAATCGATTTTTTTCGGAAAGAATCGCCATCCCTATATTGTGTATTTAAGTAGTACTTCATGAGCATTAATATTTAATAAGCACTTTATGTTAATTTATGTTTACTTGGTATATTTGGAACATGATTGTATCGTGTATTAAGACTAAGAATCATTATTTATTGTCAATCACTTCAATAAATAAGAATCAGACTTTTATTAGAGAAGATCGCAAAATCTTATGAACAAAAAATATTTTAAATGAAATCAAGCTTTTTTATGAAAAGCGCATCAAATACGATCATTGGATGTATCTATACCTAGTTTAAATGCAACAGGAGCTACTACGGGAGAAGCAACATCATCTGGAGAGGTTGATGCGGGAACGAGAGTTGGAGCGAGCGGAGGTAGCGAAGGTGTCGCTGCAAGCAGACCGCGCCGAGAATGCTCTGGCGCAGCTTAAGAAGGAAGCTACAGAGGTAAGCATCAATAGGTGTACTATACCTAGTACAATAGAAATATGTATACGATTAAAAAGTATTACCCTTTAGGTAAAAGTGAGACCTGAGGCCATAGACAACCGGCACTTATGACGTTCGTTATCGCTTAATTTGCGATAGCGAATGTCAAAACCCGTACTTTCAATATCGATTGACAACGTGACTTTTCTTAGGCACCTGTCAAATCCATACAATTTGAAGTAAGCGAATTTCGCTATCGCTATCAAAATGTTACTTTGTCTTGGCCCCCCGAAGAATTTGAAGTTGACAAAGTTTTTGCGATAGCAGAACAGCTTACAATGAAAGTTGCGGAGCTAAAATCAGCAGTATTAGAAAGAGAAATATGTTCTCATAAAACTGCTGAAATTATGAGATCTGAAGAAAGTGAAGATGCAAAGCAAATTACATGGAAATTGATCCGCATTATATTGGACAAAAAACCTCAGTAGTGAAAACAATAAGAATAAATCAAGTTAAACCTCAGTAACATCCTCTTAAACGGAGATGACAAGATATTCGCCTAAACTCTTAATTTGGTCCAAGTATACAACATAAGATGAACGCGAAAATAACATGTGAACGACCGGTGTTTGCCTAAGTTTAGCGAACTAATCATGAGACTCCGTAACAAGTTTACGTTGCTATAAGATTGCTACCTTATCGTGGGATGACAGCATAGAATATTCTTATTAATTTCATTACAATTCCCTTGGATCATTTTATTCCTATTAAGAGCGCCGCAACATCTAATCTTTGGATTATTGGCTTTAGATGAGTTGGCTCGTTCTTTAAGTAATTTAATAATTTATTTTTTTACATTTAAGATTCCAAATTTGAAATGCTCGCGGCAATTAAAAATAGATTAGGAAGAAAAACTTGTTGAATTTTTTTTATGTGATGTTTCAGGCCAGCACAGAAAACGAGAAATTAAAAGCCGAATTAAGTAGATTGAACAAGCAGTTAGAAGATGAAAGGCAGAAGGTCGAGGACCTCATGTTTAGGAATGAGGAGGAAAATATCAACAAAGAAGATTACAACGTAAATATTTGCATTGGCTATTAGTTTAGAATTCGTAAATTTTTGAGTTAAATTGATATTAATGCCACTTTTTTTATTTCAGCGATATAAAGAGGCGATGGAGGTAAGTTTTTTTTAAACTTTATCTACTTAATCAAATAAATCATAACAAGAATTTAAAATCACGTGCCTATTAAGTTATTTATGAAATTTAAAATATCGTCAAAAACTACTCCTTAAGCTACTTATTTTAAACTAAAGTTAAAGAAGACTAATCTCTTTTCACTATTTTTTAATGTGCTTGCCGAAAGCACTATGGCAACCAAAAAATGCCTTAGGTCATACCAGGTCATATGCATGCATACATGCGGGCATGTATATTTTGGAAAACCCACTGCACTAATTACTGCATGAAACTTATAGCAAATAAGAAATTTATTAGAACAAATTTGACAAGTGGCACATGATCGTAAGTGATCACCACCACTCGTGGACACCAGCGACTACAGTCTTGAGGAAAGAATATGGAGCAAAAAGGAAAGTGAAGGGTTTCTAGCACTCTAACACTCAGTTGCAGAAACGTCCATTAAAGTTAATGTGTCATTAAAGCTATTGCTGTCACTTTTTATTTCATGACAACGAAAAGTGACAGCATTAGATTTAATGAAGCATTAACTTTAATGGAGCTTTCTGCAACAGGGTGTCAGTCATCAAAAGGAGCGCAATAGCAATGCTACTACTTAATATTAATAATTATTAATTGTTTATACTTAATATACCAAGATTGGGTTCTTTACCGGTCGAGCCAGCCCATTTCGACTGACAGACCGGAACTGTAACATGTTAGGGCTAACATACATGTTAGAGCCATGCTGACATGTATGATAATACATTCTGACAAGTTATACGCTTGCAGCAAGAGAAAGCAGAGCATATGCAGCGCATCCGCTCGCTCGAGGCGGAGGCGGCGCTGCAGGCGGCGCGCGCCGAGGCCACGGCCGCCGCGCTGCAGGCGCTCGAGGACCAGCGCAGCGCTGAGGCGGCCGCGCTGCTCGACCAGCACAGGGAGGAGCTCACCGCCGCGCACAGTAAGTGTCAACTCATCTTATTAGAAGGTCAAAGTCTGTACTTCTAGGCGCAGCACCATGAAAGCTTCCACGGAAGCCACGGAGTCGAATTAAAAGCAAGTTTTTCTGTTCGGAACTCTAAAACACGAAGGTCGTGTGTCGGATTCCCGACTTGGATCTGGTTGAAGGTAGAACTTTTTTTGAGTGGACTGCCTTGCTGCCACCGGCATAGATGAATGAATGAATGGGTACACTACATAATACACACAATAAAACAAATCTAAATGCTCAGTTAATTTTGAGTAATAAAATAATTATGACGTGTTTTTTATTTCAGCTTTGTCTTCCGAATTACAAAAACTATTGGATGAAGCATACGCTCTGCTAAAGGAAAAAGAACATGAAAAAGACTCGTTAGGAAAGAGTATGTCAGAAGAGTTAGCAAAGGTTAAAGCTGACTCCGAAAAAGCGCTCAACGAAGCCAAAACTAAGATAGCCATCGCTCAGACCGAGTACGAAACACAACTCTCAGTTTTAACTGCCAAGCTCCAACTTTCTGAATCAAAACTTGAGACGGAGAAACAGAATTTAGAAAGACTAGATAAGGAAAACAGCCAAACTATTATAGATCTTAATACTAAGCTTACTCAGCTCCAAGCAGCCGTCGATGATAAGACACTCGAACTAAATAAGAGTAAGTACCCTTGACCATTATTTAGATAGCGCCATCTAGCCTCAAACTAAGCAGAGCTGGGACTATGGGTGTCAGACAACGGATACATGTTACTCATATACTTTTTTTTTCTAAATACATACATATTTGATATTATACATAGAAACACCAAATTGGATGTTTGTACATTACATCAGTCGTCTAAACATATTTATTTATAATTAAATAATTGATACTCTTACTTAATATAATTTTGTGTTTTCAGTTATGGGTGTAAGTAAGGAACATGAAGTCAACCTTAATAAGGAGATCACAAAACTGAAAATGGAACTTAGTGCCAAGGTATTAGATATAGAACAATTAGAAGACTCTAGAAGGAAACAGGAATCTGCGTGCAAGTCATTACAAGAAGAAATAAGTCGAGTCAAAGATGAGTACACAAATAAAGTTAACGAATATGAAACTTTACTAAATGAAGTATCACAACAACATGAGAAGAGTAAAATAGATATAATGGAGTTGCAGAAAAATCTTTCTTCTAAAACTAAAGATTATGAAAGATTACTCTCAGAATCAAGTGTTACAAATACCTCTACAGAGAAACTTGTAAATGAATATAAACAAACGATTCATGAAAGAGACAAAGAAATAATTAAACTGAAGGATGATTACGAACAAGCAACTGCCAATTTCAACATAAAACACAGTAAAATAGCTGAAGAGCATAAAAAAGAAATAGATGACCGGAACTCAAAAATAGAGGAACTTTTAAAAGAAATTAAAATACATAAGCAAACTTTAGATCAAAATAAAGTTGAATTCGAAACGCTTAATTCTCAATTTATCGTTAATGTTGACGAGTTAAAGGCCTTAAAAGAAGAAAATGCGAAATTAAAAACGCTGGTAGCAGAACTGACACAAAACAATAACGACCTAAAAGCTAAAATATCAGCAATGGAATTAGAAATCGGCGAGCACAAACGACAACATAATAGTACCGTAGAAAGATTTAATGAACTGCAAAAGACTAAAGAAAAGATAGAGAACGAGTATATGAATCTTACGGGACAAGCGACTGATTCTAATGAACAATATAATAAACTGTCACACCATCTAAAAGAAACTGAGAAAGAGCTGCATGAATTAAAGGAAAAACACAGAGAAGCGGCAAATAACCACGGACGAATAGAACAGGAATTAAAACAAAAAATATTTAAGTTACAAGAAGATTTTTCTGTAGAACGAGGACAATTGGTACAATCGGTTGATGAGAAAATAGAGAAAATTCAACAATCTGAAAATAAAATCAAAGAAATAGAGAGTCACATTGCAGACGCGAATAATCGTATCAAAGATTTGGAAACGAATAGTGATAAGTTGCTTGACGAAAATACTAACCTAAAATATGAAATAGAAAATCTTAAGCAAAGGGAACAAGAAATCAATAATGAATTCGAAATCATGCGTAAAAAACTGTTAGTGGAAATTGATAGATATAAGGAAGAGATTAGTATTTTGAAAGCAGATGGAGCTACGTCAGAAGTTAAATTAATGGAAAAGGTAGACCAATTGACAGAAGCGCAGAATGATTTGAACAATAAATTAGAAGAAGCTAGGAGGAATGAAGATTCATTGCAAAAAATTGTGGAAGACATGACGACACAGTTGAATAACCAAAAAATACAATATGAAAAAGAAATAACGCAAGCACAAAGTTTGATTGCCGGCGCAAACGAGGAATCGAATAAACAAAAAATAGAAGAAACACAATTAAAACAATCATTAGAGGAAAAACAAAATAATCTTAAAGAACTTACACTGAAATTAGAAATGCTTCAAGTAGATTTCCAATCAAATTTAGAAATAGTAAATGAAAAAGATCGACAAATTTTGCAAGTCAACGAGGAGCTTAACAAGGTCACAGAAAGTAAAAAGCAGTTGGAAGAAAAGCTCAATAATTCTGTCTTAGAAACGGCGTCTCTAAAACAAAAATATGAAAACCTTATAGCAAATTCATCTGCGGAAGAATCACTACTGAAGGAACAATTGACCCAAGTAGAGACATTACGAAAAGAAATAGCTGTATTAATGCAAGATAAGTCTTTGTTAGAAAGTAAATGCAACGAAGGCCTAAATGAACTCAATAAGCTGAAAGAAGAACATGAAACTACTACCAAAAAGTTAAAAGAAAACATACATTTGAATGTTGATTTGAAGAAATCATTAGAAGAAAAAGAAGTTTTATTGAGATCTCAAAGCGAAAAGAATGAGACTGAAGGTAAAAAAATAAAACTATTAGAAGACGAAATTATTGAACTGAAAAAAGAACTGAGTAATAAAAAAGAATTATTAGATGAGAAAGAGTCCCAGCTTTCTAAAATTAACAACTCGCTTCATACCGAAGCAAACGAAACACAACAACTTGTTAAGCAACTGCAGAATGAAAATGCTCAGTTAAATGAAAAATATAGAACAGAAGTTGAATCTCTAAATAATATGACTAAAACGCTACAAAACCAACTCATAGAAAAAGAAAAGCAGTTAGAAGATTTACAGAAAACTAAGGACAAAGTAGTAGAACTAGAGCAACAATTAGCTAAGTCAGAAAAAGATATTAAACAACTAAGTAATATTAATGATGGTCAAAAGTCTAACTACGAAGACTTGAATAAACAGTTACAAATACAGTACGACGAATTTAAGAAGGAAAGTAAGCGAATGAAACATGACCTAAAAGCTAAATTAAATGAATCGGATAAATTATTAGAAGAATCCAAAGAAAAGATAAAGGTAGAAATCACAAAGCAAAACGAATTGCAGCAAAAACTGATTGAAGCAGAGAAACAGATTCTAGAGTTATCACAGAAATTAGAATTAGTAACAGTTCAACAGACTTCCGAAGTAGAAAAAGACTCCAAATTAGAGAAATTGACTTTAGAGTTACAGGCCACAAGAAAATCTAGTGCAGATGCCTTAGCAAATAGTGAATCTGTGATTAATAGTCTTAAAACTGACATTGAACAGAAAATCAAAGACTTAAAGCAAAAGGAAGATATTGTAGCTAAGTTGCAAGAAGAAATAAAGGTAGGTATTATGGTTTTGTTAACAATACAAAATGACTGATACTATTTATTTTATAACCAATATAACGCATAATTATGTTTGTTTTCAGAGTAATAAGGCAAAATTAGAAATATCAGAACGAGAGAAAGTCTTATTACAAAAAGAATTGGCTGCTAAAGGGAAAGATTTGCGTGACAAAAACGATAATAACGCCATGGGTGTTTTAGGCCAAGGCGACAATGCAACTCCAACGTAAGTATATAGACATCACATGAAAAAACATAAAATTTAAGTTCTGTCTAAACGAACAGAACTTTGCCCGTTTATGGAAAAGTTCAAAATTGATAAACCGAATATTAAAATGTTACTTATTGCAGCTCCGAAGATAAAGACATGATCGACGGACAAGTAAGCTTCCTAAACTCTGTGATTGTGGACATGCAGCGAAAGAATGAGCAGCTAATGGCGCGCGTGCAAGCGTTGGAAGGGGGCAACGGCATTAGTGATTCTCCCGTTTTGTAAGTTTCAATATAAAATCTTAATAAATTAGAAGGAGTAAGATCGCATAGAATGAGTCTTGAATAAGAATGTGAGCTCCACTCACACATCTGAGTTTGACTAAAAAAATATAGGAAATTTTCCTAAAGGGTATGTAAGATAATTTTTGGGGTTATTTATGGAAGTATAAACTACAGGCCGCATCCTTTACCTCCCTTCTTACTATGTATTAGGCATTAGCACATTTTTAAGTAATGTTCTGTGTAATGTAATTTAGGGAGAAAAGTACAATTTCCTCATTAGTAGATGATACTACCATTATATAATACTAACATATCCGCGAAGAGTGTTGATAAGATCGTTAGTCAGATGGTACGTGGGAAGTCGCCGGGGCACGATGGTCTTAGCATTGAGCATCTCAAATATGCAGGGGCTCATCTGCCGCGTGTTCTCGCACTGTTCTTCACCCTGTGTTTGCGTCACTCTTATTTACCGGACAGCCTCATGCGCACTATCGTGGTGCCTATTGCCAAAAACAAAACCGGTGATACGTCCGATACTGCTAATTATCGTCCCATCTCACTTGCTACCATCATAGCAAAGGTATTTGACAGTGTGTTAAATGGTTGCCTCTTGAATTACATTAATATCAATGACGCTCAGTTTGGATTTAGGTCGGGAGTATCAACGGAGAGCGCCATTTTAAGCTTAAAACACACTGTCAGGTACTATACGTCGAGGAGGACCTCGGTTTACGCGTGCTTCCTCGACCTGTCAAAGG
Source organism: Mecyna flavalis (assembly GCA_949319885.1). Taxonomy (NCBI): domain Eukaryota; kingdom Metazoa; phylum Arthropoda; class Insecta; order Lepidoptera; family Crambidae; genus Mecyna; species Mecyna flavalis. Next base: position 15,298,080 of record OX439429.1, read on the forward strand.
CATTTGACCTGGTTGCATATGATGTGTTGTGGAGCAAGTTAGATGATGCGGGTGTGCCGAAGGAGTACATATCTCTCCTGAGATATTGGTACGCTCACCAGAAAAATCAGGTCAGATAGGGCGATACCCTATCGGATGAGTATAGGCTGGAGTGCGGTGTGAGACAGGGGGGCCTAAGCTCGCCATTACTGTTTAATTTTTATATAAACCAGCTGGTCGGGGAGCTGGGTAGCACGCATGTCGGTTGTCATATTGATGGGACTTGTTTTAACAACATAAGCTATGCTGACGATATGGTGCTGCTCAGTCCTTCGATAGCGGGGCTAAACAAGCTGCTGTCTGTCTGCGAGACCTATGCGTGTGTACATGGCCTAAAATATAACACAGAAAAAAGTAAAATACTTGTTTTCAGAGCGCCTAAACAAAAACCACGTTTGGTACCGCCCATATGTCTCAACGGTATGGCATTGCAGATGGTAGATAAGTTCAAGTACCTAGGTCATATAGTCACTAGTGATTTAAAAGATGACTGTGACATAGAAAGGGAGCGGAGGGCGTTGGCGGTGAGGTCTAATATGCTCGCCCGCAGATTCTCCCGTTGTACGGGCTCTGTAAAGGTGACACTATTTAAGTCATTTTGTCAGTCCTTCTACGCGGGAGGGTTGTGGGTGGCATATACGCAGCGAACCTACAATGCCCTGCGCGTGCAATACAATAACGCTTTCAGGATGTTGTTGGGCCTTTCGCGGTTCTGCAGCGCCTCAAACATGTTTGCCATAAACAGAACAGATGGTTTCCACGCAATAATGCGCAAAAAGGCAGCATCGCTTCTACAGCGTCTGCGGAGCAGCAACAACACCATCCTGAAGGCGATTGCGGCCAGGCCAGACTGCCCCTTTCAGAGGCACTGGATCTTGATTGCGGCGGGTTTGATGAAATAGAGTTTAATGACTCTATTTCATTAAATGTCAGCTGAACCAGTGTACTTAGTTATAAATTCTTACTAATAATACTAATGTAGCCTCTAAGTTAAATTGTTACTAACACTCTTACTAACAATATATGGATGTAATCTTTGGATTTTTTCTGAAATAAAATTATTATTATTATATTATATTATTATTATTAAAAATTTAGGTACTTCAAATGAAACTAATAACACTTCAACTTTTACTTAAGACGAATTGCAGCGGCCCCAGAGTCAAAGAAAACAAGCTGTGGGTGGTGGTGATAGAATAATTGTTTAGTTATTAAATTATAACAAATGATTATTACATCAATATTGTTATCACATCCCCCATAATTATATATTCCTTTTTAATTTGACTTTAAAGTAGGTACTTCTTCTCACATTATATTGAACGAATTATTTTCCCAGTAATGGCCGCAAGACCCGCGCCGTCGCGCCGCGCCTGTTCTGCGACATCTGCGACGTGTTCGACGCGCACGACACGGAGGACTGCCCGCGGCAGGAGGCCGACACCGAGCCGCCGCCGCCCGCCGGCAGCCGCCGCCCGCCGCCTGCGCCGCGCCCTTATTGCGATATATGCGAAGGTTCATTATTTTCCTACTTCCATACTAATATTATAAAGAGGAAAGATTTGATTGTTTGTTTATATGTTTGTTTGAATTGAATAGGCTCCGAAACTACTGAACCGATTGGAATAATTCGTTCACTGTTGGATAGCTATGTCGCAGTAAGATAGATAAAGCTGTAATATAGTTATATGCCAGGGTTATAACTATGTAACGTACGATAGTTATAAGGAGCGATTTATAACTATCGTACGGTCACAATCTAGTAATATGGTTATCTGACTAAACTAATCTAGTTCTATAGTTATAAATCGACTGGGGCGACTAAGAAATTAACGGGCGTCTAAATATTTTATAGTATGGAATTATAGATGAGGTGTAATAAATATAACTTGGCGACTAATATTATTAGTGAGGTAATAAACATTGTATAAACGGCCGGAGGCGGAAATCGACTCGGATGGACATAGGTTAGAAGGCTAAGGCGGGAGCGGAGCGTAGCGGAGCTCCCGCCTTAGCCTTCGTGGTTATTTTTTTTTAACACCTATTCCCTAAATTAATGAAAGAAATGGTTTTTAAAATTACGTATTCGGACTGACACGTTTTATTAATAAAAAGTATTGTAATGTAACTAATTGTAGGTGACAAAAAGTTGATTATAACAAAAATAAAGACCATTAAATCGTTTTATTTAATTGTTTAGTAGATTTATAGCTATGTAACTAGATTAGTTTAGTCAGATAACCATATTACTAGATTGTGGCCGTACGATAGTTATAAATCGCTTCCTTATAACCATCTTACGTTATATAATTATAACCCTTGGCATATAACTATAATTCGGCTCTAACTATGATACTGCGACAGCTACACTATGCCCGGTAAACATAGGGTACTTTTGATTCCGAAAATGAGGGAAGGGGGGGATATTTAAAAAAAGATATTACGCGCTGCACATAGGTAGATTTAACCGATTTAGGCGGCCAAAATTATTTTAGCGTCTAATTTTTTTTAAATTGGAGTTTATAATAAAAATACGTCGGATTTTATTGAAAATAATTATTATTTTCAAAAAAACACAAAAAAGAAAAAAAAGAGAAAAACATAAAAAAATGTAACTTAAAAAAATAACACAATGATTTTACTACAATAATAATTATATAAATAACATAATATGGTCATTTCACAAAAAAAATAACTAAAACTGACAAATACCTAATTATTAGTACTCAATAAGATAATTTTCTAAATAATTACATTTGACATTTATATTTGGTAAATTATGTCTCATCATCTTCTGAAATAAATATTTGCGAGTCACTACTGTAACACCAGAGGCATTGGCAGACTCTGTAACAAAAAAAAAAGGAATTACTAATAAGAAATATAATTAAATAAACGGTTTTTAGAGTTTTTACCCTGACAACTTCGATTTACTCTTATTTAGCGATAGGCGCTATTAGGCAGAAACTGTTATTGTTATTTTAATTTTGAATATATGCCAAAATTATTGTGATATAAAGAATACCGGGGAAGACCGGGGAAGTATTTCAAAATGTCTTTTGAAAAATAAAATTTACAAAAAATTGCTAAGAAAAAAGGTGTTACGTTGAAATGCTTGTTAGATACAGTAAACTGACTTAATTTTTCATATTTTTTTAATTCATCAATAGATTCTTACCTGAATTATAAGAATCCATTGCATTCACTACACAAAAGTACGCCGAATTTTTTTGTTGCAATTTATAACATTACTTAAACTGAAGGCACCGAGAACCGATACGTACCTACACTGCATGCGACGACCTAATTTCGATTACCTGTAGATTTGCACAGTCGTTAGCTAAAAGTTTAAAATTATCAGGGTAGGTGCCCTGGAATGTTAGGTACATAATGGTGTCAATTGCTTATTTGTGTGGTGATTTTCAATATTTCGACTTTTGGCCGCCTAAATCGGTCAAATCTACCTATGTGCGCTGGTGAAACCGCGGGCGGAAGGCCGTATACAGAAAGAAAGCTGGAAACTTATAAGCGCTTACCGGCGCTTGCCAGCGCTGGTAACCCGCGCAGGAAAATATATGAACACGCGCCGATAAGCACTGATCGGCGCTGACAAGTTCCGACAAGCTTCAACACGCGCTGGTCAGCGCTGGGCGCTTCCACTTAAAATTAATATAAATCTGCACGACATTTTGCTTGGTCTGCTTCAACCTGCTTCCTTTGTGTGGAACGGACCAGCGCTGACAAGCGCCGGTAAGCGCTTATAAGTTTCCAGCTTTCTTTCTGTATACGGCCGAAGGCTAGATATAAAAGAGTGTTCTTCACGCTGCACGCTGTCCCCACCAGTAGGGACAACAGAAATTGTTTATTCCCGTTGTCCCCATTTGCTGGAAAAGTACGGGCATCGGGAACTTATAATAATATACTTTATTTCATACATTATTATACATAAATTATTATATATTTATACACATAGAAACACCCAGACCTATACAAACAGACGTCAACGTCATGTTCATGCACGAGGTTTGTACCGTGCGGGCATCGAACCCGACCTTTTGTGTAATAGCAGACTTCTTATTCTTAACCATTACACCAAATCGGTCGTCATAAAAGGTATGGGTTCGAATGTATGGGTTCCTATGCCAACAAAAAGAACTCGGTCAAACTTAGACCTTCGGCCGTCCAGAGATTGGCCGGTCAATCTCCGCAAGACCGACACCGGCTCTTAGGTACCTTCCGGGTGTGAAGGGAAACTAGTTCCTATTCCCTCAAACGGCCGCCGGTCTCACAAGCCTGCGGTTATGGTGCATCATTGCATGCATTCTCCAATAAAAAAAATGCCGACGTCGACGACGAAGACGACGTTGTCGGTGTCGGGAGAAGGGAATGCACCTTTATATCATTTGGCCTTTATTTATAGACTAGCAGACGCCCGCGGTTTCACCCGCGTTGTTCCCGTTCCTGTGGGAATATCGAGATATCCTTTCTTAGCGGATCCTACGTCATAATTTCCACCTGCATGCTAAATTTCAGCCCGATCCGTCCAGTGGTTTGGGCTGTGCGTTGATAGATATCTATGTCAGTCAGTCAGGCAGTCACCTTTGAGTTTTATATATATAGATAGTAGGTACTCGAGTTCGCCTTAATTAATTATAAATATTGTTTTGTTCCAGTGTTCGGACACGCAACGGAGAACTGTGATGAAGAGGAAACATTTTAAGACCTAAATTATTTATTTTTAACATTTAGTTATAATGTTACCGTTGTTGTTGTTTCTTGTTTTAGTAGGTATTTATTTAATATTTACCATAGCAATAGCATCAGTTATTTGCTAGTTGAATCTTAGACAATGTTTGTAAATAAGAAATATTGATCTTTTTATAATAAATGTTTGCATGTTATTTTTTTATCATAATCAGGTGAATGGTATTTTATTTTTCATTTGCATTATCTGGTTATAATGCACATTGAGAAAGGAATAATTATGTAATGGCACAAACTGCTCAATTTCCATCACAATCATAATTTTTAACCTCATGTACATTATCTGTACTTCAAACTTATACTTTTTAAAGTGGTAAAGAATGAACACCAAATTATAATCTTTTTATAAGTAATAAAATAAATTTAATTGATAAATGACTTTTATTCCATTGTTACCTTCATCGCAACTGTTAATATTGGCGATGGGTCAGTTGTACCATTGACTAGTACCATTGATGGTACAAGTGATACAACATTTTATCAGTTTTGTTGTACCATTGACCACAAAATCAAGGATGTTGCAAAATCGGCTTCACATATTGTATGTGTATTTTTCTTCGTTTTATGTTGTTATACTTTAAGAAAATTGATTCAATTTAGAGCAATACATTTAATACAATTTCGGAAAACAAATGAATATCGGAAAAACAAATGAATGTCGGGAAAACATTCCGAATTTTGAAATTTTATTTAATGTATTGCACTATTTTGAATCAATTTTCTTGAAGTAAAACAACATAAATCGAAAAAAACACACGTACAATAATATGTGAAGCCGATTTTGCAACATCCTTGATTTTCTGGTCAAGGTACAACGGGTCAGTAGTACCATTGATAAAATGTTGTATCACCTGTACCATCAATGGTACTAGGCAATGGTACAACTGACCCATCACCTATTTTGAAATACATAAGTATAAACCCTGGATGGTTTGGCCGCTATGGCCTATTCTATTGAGGGACACTACTAGGACGCGCTCAATGTGCTGCCAGTCTGCAGGCTCATCTGATCTTCAAGCCTTTGATTTCGAATGTACTAGCTTACATTAATACTTCCGGAACATAGCCAGAGCTTATGGCGGCAGAATTCACTTGTGCTAGTTAGATTGCACCTCTGAGAAAGTCCTACCACCAACCAGACCCAAGGCAGGAATCCAACCCACTACCTCCAGGTTTAATCTGGCCTTAGCCACTTTTCAATGGAGGCAGTCAAAATAAAGTACTATGTTTTAATATATTTGTGTTAATAAATTATTTATGCAAATGATAATATTAATATATTAATGATAGAAACAAGTATTAGAAATATTATTATGAAGAAATTAATAAAAATTAAATAGAGGAAATCAAAATATTTTATTACAAATAAATTTTCCACTTAAAGTTACTTAATATTACATTTAGAATACTAATTTTACGATAGTTAATCCAATCCCTCCTTTTTTTCTTTAATGGCTTCCTGTAAAAATGATGATATTATTATGATTAGTAAAATCTCAGTTTCAATTTAAAGCCCAAAAAAAGAAAAACGAAAATCAACTTATTCTATTTTTAATGGGACAACTTGATGTGTACTGGGTTATCACCATCAAGTGTTTATGAAACGAATATGGTGTTGTAGTATTATAGTAACTTCAGACTGTGGCAAGGAAAATAAATCTACACATTCTTTAAAACAAAACTATTAATGGGTTAAAAGAGACATCATTTATTTTTATATAGTAAAACACAGTTGAAAACTGAGCGCTTTACCATCAATTATCATGCTTCACTCATACTGTACAATACAGGAATTTCTGCCTTTTTATTATGTCCTAGTGCAAATTAAAAAAAAATTTGAATTCAGATTGCATTTGCACCAATTTGGGGTATATCAGAGTATAATGCTGGGATAATATTTAGTTACTTACTTTGAAACGTTCCTCAAATAAGGAAAGCTCAGATGTAAGATCGGTAATTGCATTCATGAAGGCTTCTTGTGGAGTGTAATCGGAGGTGGTTTGAATGCGCAGCACAAACTTATGCTCCAAAGGATGTGGCAGCTTATAGCCCGCAAACAGTACTTTAGGGTCTTTTAAAAGTTGGCTGAAAAGAAAAACAATGTTACTATAATTGTTTCTACAAGAAGATCATAACAGAGAAGAATGAATACGTACTGCCTGATCATGTTTCCTAGTGTATGATCTTCTTTGTTAACTGTGAATATCGCAGCGTTGGTGACTTTCGTATCGTCTTCTTTCTGGACCCTGTAGTAAATACAAAAAGATGTACCTTAATGCACACAAACAGATCACAAAATCTGGTTAATAACCCCAATCAATTATTTAATTATACTCACTTCTTTTCTCCATCATACAAAAGAAATGACTCGAATGTTGGAGGAGCATTCATTTTTCAATATTTTTGTAACTAAGATCGTAAAATCTGCTTAGAATTTAATTCTTTTCACAATAACATCAACACGATTTGGTAAATTACAAATTCTTCAATGACATTGACATGACATGAGTTGACATAACAATTGACAGTGACAGTGTTTTTTTTAACTCTTCGCCCTTAGTGTGGGCAAGCAAGACCTCGAGCCATACAGCCAATTACATTTTTTCAATCTTCCACACAGAGCACACAGTCAGAGAAGAGAGAGAGAGTATTGCATCGACTTTTTTGTTTCGCTCTCCATTCCACTCTCACAGTTGTTACAGGTTTCAGTGTAACTGAAGTTAACTGTTTTTTTTTTCCGTAACATCAGGCAAAATATTACATGGCATGCAAACACATGGCAACGATATTTGAATAATATTTTTTCCACCAATTTGATGTTCTTTATGCGGCCTACCAAGTAGTTTTTAAGCTCCTTGGTTGACATATTATGATGATATGATATGTCAACCAAGGAGCTAAAAAACTACTTGGTAGGCATTGGTAGGCCGCTTAAAGAACATCAAATTGGTGGACAAAATATTCCTGAAGGTCTTGGCCAGAAAGGCGATTTGGCCGCTCGAATCGCGCAGAGTTCAACGCTAAACACGTGCAACGTAGCTAGTTGCCAACGCGAGTCTTGAGTTTGCGGCGAATTTGCCGTTCTGGACCGGTCCGTCTCTCTCCAACTAAAAACTGATAACCATATTTTTACAATAACCACTTGTATACATATAAATCTTTTTCTAACAGGGTGCTTTCACAAAATATTTTTATTTAACACATTCAATTACATGGCCACATGAGGGAAGCCACGCAGCAGGAAGTGAGCCAATAAAAAAGCACATTTATTTAGTGTTGCCATTTAAGATTTATAAGCATTCCCTGAATGTGGGGAAATATTTATACAGGACTTTTCAGAAACTTTTTTGGGTCTTGCAGTTAGTAACTTCATTTTTTATATTGGTGTATTGGTAGTAGGTAGGTAGTACAGAAAAACTTTCATGCGTTGCACGCATCTAATGCGTAGTATTATTGGTAATACTACCACAAAAATGAAAGCATAATACCTAAAATTACTTTTCCATAGTTCTATCACGTAGTACTGAGCAATGAGCCCACGTGCAATGCAATGCATGAATGAAAACTGTCACGAATCGAACTGATACGAATCTTGTATTTAATGTTTGAAGAAAGGCCCCAGTTAGGTAAGCTCCTTAAATTTTAAAAGACCAAAGTTTCCAAGTATTCTGAAATATTCGATATAGCGGTTTACCAATTTAGGTTTAGATATGGCTCGGAAAATTAGGTTTACAAATAAATAAAACACTTAGTACAGCAGAAAACACCGTTTATTTTATAATTATGAGAGAATTTCAGATTGATAACCTACATACAGAATATGACTATAAAACCAATCTAACTTGAATTTTACATGTGTGTGTCCAGAATCTCACTGTTAATTTTGTAATACAATATTTAGTAATGATATTTACTTGTCGGGGTTCCTTTATAAGAAGATTACAAGACAATTTATCATAAAGAGGGATACAATTTTAATATAAATTCTGAAATACTTATATAGGTACAAGAAACTTTCGTAGAACCATACTAAACTATGTATTTCAACATTTTCGTCTAAACTAAACAAATGTATTAAAATAACACTTTTTAAAATGAAATAATAGACTCTAATATTTTTAATGTTTCACATCATTCAACGTCAAGCAACATCAAATAGTCTGAAAGAACAAAGCACAATTCGAGGATATTTGTTAATTACGAACATTTAACTACAATCGAAGTCTAGCGACTCTACCGATAACATGGTACACTCGGCTACACTCCCAGCCTGCGATTGACAAACGACCGTCAAGCTCAACATACTCATTCCTTGAACAAACTGAACGCGTGGCCAAGTGTACCCAACTGTGTGAACAGCAAAAGTTTGTGGGGTTATAACACGACATTTAATCACTGCTGTTTCTTTAGATTACATGCCCGTAACACACCTAGCGTTATGTCTATAAACTGTCTCAAATTTTAACATCTAAAGTAGGCATGTGTGGTATAGGTGTGGGTATAGGCGCCATTTTAACGTTTAAAATCATTGCAAACATTACAAAAAAACTTTATTACAAAATAAATGCTGCATAAAGCTATCATAAAGAAAATTAAATTAGTATTCAATGCGATCTAGTGACTGTAAGTAAGAAACATTTTTTAAATATCCCCAATCTATAGCTAAGTTTAAGTGATTTTTATGAGACACAGTTTATAAACATAATGCCGATATTAATGCAATAATAATATACTTTACATTAAGGAGATGAGTGGTTATATTGAAACGATCTTTCTGCGAAAAGCAGAATATAATAAAGGATGCACTTGTAAGAGGTGGGTATAACTTCGCGAGATTGAAACAAACACATAAACAGCCACGCAAATACAAATTCTCCTTCAGACAATAGAATGAAAGTAGATATAACAGTTACGGATGTTTCAAAATATTTGCATGATTTCAATATCTTAAAATACATTTGAATTTTCGTTGTTTCTTAAATTCACCAAGCATATCCAGATAAAAGGAGATTTATTTAGGTATAAACAGTAACGGAGCTACTGAATGAATTTTATTATAAAGACAAGATAGTGATCTTTAATCGTTAAGTTAATAGCAAAGGGACATACAGCCATCTCCGTCCGATGAACACAAACCGTCGAATAAGCATATTAATCCGCACTGTAGTTACTTTGGATTACTTTTAACACTTACTAGCTATCATCTGGTAATGTAATAAAACGCTATAAGAATTGACACATAAGTATATAAACTATACTAATTGTGTACTTATACAAAATTAGCAATCCAATCAACAATATGCAATACTATTGATTATGAAAATATCTATATGTTTTCACGATAACATTGAGATTTGTTAGAACGCACGTGCCTCGGCCGGCACTTGAACACGAGACCTCACTTATATGTACACTAGTAACAGAAGAATATAACTGCAATATTATTACGATTATCAGAATAAGAGATCATTGAAAGCTGACTAGAAGTTTGTTATGCCTACTCTAACATTTTATTTTACAAATACTAAGTCGCGAGGGGCGTGTCCGCCCTTCGGCGGAGCGACTCCGCGCGCTTGTGCGATGCAGGCGCCGCGCCGCCCGTTCGCTCGCCGCGGGAACAAATGAGCCGTCCTAGGAGCTTCCCGTCCCGCACTAAAGTGACGGGACGCGCGCACTCATCCCAGCAGTTGGTCGTGTTTCTGCTACGTGCAGATGCAGTTAATTAGCACTGCACACTACATTCATTACTTACGATTGACTATAGTTTCAGGCTTAGACTTAGGCATACATGATTTGCATTTGAATTTCATTGCATAATAGTTCGACTAGTACGTGCAATTCGACTAGATAAATACATAATTTGACTAATGTATTATAGTTTTACTTATTAGAGATGTCTAATTTAATAAGTTCTGTAAAGGGAACGTTAAAATTATGTAATCATAACACACAGAGGAACAAAGGCTCTCGTGTGTTCCGGCATGGGGAGGGAACGGGCACGCGGCGGGCGCCGTGTGGTTGCGTCGCGGCGGGCCGCAGCGGCCCCCGCACATACATACATTGGTGTCAGGTACACGGCCTCGCTTGGAGACCAAACATTATACTTAGACTAGAAATACGATGAGGTTAGATGCAACTAGCTAGTGTCAGCGCGATGACGTCAGCGGGCCGCGCGGCTGCTGCTGCGATAGGGACTAGCGCCTGCTCGGAAGACAAGCGAGACAATTGACTGGCGAGTTGTGACTTGCGACTGACCTCACTTTATAATGAAGCTACTGAGAGAAAAGGTATCACCTAATTTCTCTACTGTTACGAAGGCAACTAGATGAAATCCTACATTTAAGGATAAAAATCTAATTATGCTATAAATGTTAAAATTAACATTGCTTCATATTCTTATATACGCGCAAGTGCACTCTGGGCGCGGGCGGGATTGGGCCGGGCTTAGGCCGTTGGCTCTCATGCCGTCCCGCCCGGCCCTCCGCGGTTCAACAATATGCCATTATGATGACTACGATTTAAACCTTCGCAAGTATTCTTTAATATTACAATATCATTACTCTCTTATAGGAAAATGCTAATATAATGTTGGTGCTTAAATTTTCGAGTGATTTTTCTCTACGAAAATGTAAGTAATATTACAAACGTAAAATACTGTTTGATAACTATTCTTATATTGCTGAAGACTGGTACCTTCAAATTTATTAAAAAATTTATCCTAGCTAAAACGGCTACATTATGTATCTTACTGTACAACGAAGAGCGTCTTAAAAGGTACGAAATTAAATTTCATTATTTCATTTCAACTATAAATCTGATCGAAAAGCGCCAAATTTGTATGATCGTATTACTTTATTGAAAAGTTTAAAGTACTCTTACTGTTTATTAAAAGTTACACTCACAATAACAATTCATTATATTATAAAGTTAACTAAACAACAACTGCAACTACTATCACACATTCGAAAGTTAAAACAATTTTACAATTGTAATCGAACATTATTGCTACGGCGTCGGCACGCCGGCGCGATATGCTGTGTGCACCGCAGGCTGCACCACTCTTCCGAAACCAAACATTCCACAGATCATCACACCTAGTTTGGCGCAAGAACTCACTTGCAATTATACTGCGAACATTACTCGTATAAGGTGAGGTAGAACCTTACTCTCGCGTCCCACAATATCGATTCAAAATACTGATATCGTAGCGACTTATATTGTCGTCCTGCCTTTTGAAAATTTTAAACGCTAATACCCGATCAATAATAATTGTCAGTTGTCGAAGTTGCTACATATTTATAAATGTTATGCACTTTATATAATAAAATATGTAGTTGTTGCATAAATACGTATTATGTGTTGTGTTTTAGGCTGATTATTCGAAGCTTGTTGCTTAGCTATGTTTACACTAATAATACGTTTACTAATTCCGTCGGCGGATTTATCCGATAAACGAGAGATGACTTGTGGGATCATTCTGATATAAGAATAAATTCACGAAAACGGCCTAAGTACTGTTATTAATGTCTACATATTGTACTTACTAATTACATTCATGGATTATTGCATCTTAAATAATTGATTAAATGAACAGTATAAGCGAATGCCCTGATGAAATTCAACAAATGTGACCCGGGTTGTCGGGCGGGGTGTTTGCGCCCGCGCCGGTCACGTGACGCACGCATGGAGCATGATGTGATACTTATTGTAGATGTTGTGACGACAAACGCGACGTGCTGGATGACTGATGGTTTGCACCGCTGCAGGTTGTTTGTAGCCAGGCAGAATGCAGGCACCAATATGTATGCGACGTTTTTTCTTTGTTTCACTGTCCTGGAAGTCGAATTACAGGTTTATTGTAAACTGTGCATAGACGCAAATAACACAAGAGTCCCTAAGCCCGTCCAATTTTATCGTAACCAATGATAAAATGTAGAAAATTTATTGCATTTATTTGTATGGCCATAATTTGCCTGCATGATGACTGCATTCCGAAGCCGGTGGTAGAGTCACTCTGTAATTGACGATTCATAAATACTTGATACAAGTTTACATGAATAAAGAATATTTTGATTTTGATTTTGACATGATTATGATATGACTGAACATTGCAATGTTCTGCCAATTTTTACCAATGCATTGGTAAAAGTTTATGTTAAAAAAAAAACAAACACGGAGGACAAGGGCTCGTTCTTTTTCGTAACCCTCATATCCGTAACAACGAGTGGTACATCGTAAAAGACGGGCTTAGGTGCGCATTTGGATCTGAAAAGTAGGTATAGTGTTTGTTTAGTCAGTTTAGTGTAATAATTAAATAAAATTGCATCAGGTGTTGTGACCTTTCTTTGTGAATTGTGTTTTCTCAAATCTATATTCACACTGGCTACTTTTAAATAAGCAGTATGTATAGTTGGCTATGGCATGTAGTATTTCAAGAATTGTTTAGCCTACTTTCGAGTCATAATTAGGTGTTCTGTACATATTAAATCCTAATGTTTATGTTTTGATAAATATAACTACAGAAGTATAGAACAAACTAAATAAAGGTGCTGGAAGATTAAATAAGGTGGAGGAAGAAATAACGGTTTGTCCAATTTAGTTAATGAAGTAATAATAATTAATAAATACATAGATTAAATAGTAACAGACTACAATGACCACCTGTGTAACAACTTCCCAAATAAGTTAGTAGGTACGTGTAACTTTGTATGGAAAATCAGCTTAAAATTTATATGAACTAAGTAGTTTAAATTGCAAAACAGTTCAATAAAATGTTACACAAAAACGAAGAAACTTGCTTGAATTACTTTGCCTGCAACATTGAACAGGCACTTCAACATGGTACCTATCCGCAACAAAAAAAGCTAAACTATTTAAAAATAAGAAAAGGAAACGAAGAAATGAAGAATCCTTAGTTAAGGCAAGAGCTGTATGGTGTAGCTGATATAGCTGAATGGTAAGTATACATTATGTCTGAGAATTGTTTAACTACATAAATCATGGTCTGCCACGTGCTAATGACAATATTCTTTGTGTATAATAAAATAAAAATAGGTAAACTAAATTGGACAAGTCAATAAAAGTAAATACTTTATTACACCAGACATCTTTTATTAACGATTTATAGAATAAGAGGTTTGGTGTATTTATCAAAATTAATTAACTAAGTTATCATTATTTAAGGGTACAAAGAACAAACTTATCCGAATTAAAGCCAATATACACAATGTTATCGCCTGATTACTTCTCATTTCTCTGTCATGCATGCCATTATAAAAAATGCAGCAAATAGAGCAATGGAAAGCAAATGGCTGATTCAGTTCAATGTGTTCATCGGGCATTAAATTATAACTACATCATGCAAAGGGATAAAAAGATGTCTTATAAATAGAATTGAGTTAAAATTGTGTGTGAAGAAATCTAAATGTTAAGTAGAGTTTATGATAGAATTTATAAGACGTCTGCTACCACTTTAAATAATATACGTTCTATACTTATGTTTATATCAGCGTTATTATCCTAGTAGCGATATGGTCTACCTCATACAGAGGATTGACCCATGCAAATTTCTATACCAATACATCCATTTCTGGGCTGAAATTACAACTTTCGATCGAATCGTGATATGCGTACGAAATGCTTCTGATTCTGATGAGTCTATGATTCATGAATATTGATCGCGAATTGATATAATAATAAATCTGCATCTACGCAATCGATGTTAAAAACATTCTAATGCCTTTTTTCTATAAGCCCAGAATACTCTTCAGTTCAAACCTGCCCCGGGCAATTAGAAGAACGTGTTATACACGTAGCCAGTCGCAATGAGTCCCAGCACGAGTAGGCACACCATAATCATTATCTTCTTCTGCACAATGGACAAACACAACACACATTAGTCACTAGTATTGGTTAGCGAGTGGGCGGAGGCGTCCGTTGCGTCCGAGAACAATGTAATTAGTTAATTACAGCAGCATGTATCGTCTGTCATCAATTAAAGGGATTAATCATCGCGTAAAATACTTCAAGTTCAATGGTATAGATTCTGAGGTATGTCGTCGTCATAACGCTCATTCCCGGAAATGTCAAACAAAAAATTAATTAAAAAAAATCTTAACTCAAATATTAACTTCAGGACTTAGGTCGTTAAAAGAAAATATATAAAAAATATGGTCACTAATTATACTGTCAATTTCCTCAACGCAGTTTACGAGTAACTGAAGAAATTAGACAATTTTGGGTAGCCTGTGACGTTTTGTTTGTAGAACACTCATTAATCATCATCAACAGCGCATCGCAGAACAAAACATCATCAAGTTACTGTTACTTGGTTAAAAAGATCAGCTTATCTTAAAACAAAATTCTAGCTTATACGTTTAAATAGTCCAAAACTCAAAACATAAATTACAGATAAATGCAACGTTTTTTAGTCCAAATGAGCGTAATGCAAACGTACAAAAAATACTGGCCAAGTCTCTATACCAAATAACCTTAGAAGTAATTTTTACGTCGACAACACCATTTAAGCCATCCTGAGTTAAACAAGACGAACATTTTGATGACAGTTTGAATTACAAAAAGCCTAAGGCGATTTGCACCATACTTTGAACCTTTTACGGTCCAAATTGGTTTGCCCACCAAGATAGGTAGAACTGTTCTCAAACACACAGAAGCCCGTCCACTCGCCGCAGGGCACAAGGTTACCTTTGAGCATTGTGCGGTCGGCGCGCGATCCCGGGCCGCTCACATAAACATGCTGGACACGTAGCCCACGACGACCAGACTCAGTATGAGCAGGCACACTAGGATCATGATCTTCTTCTGTTGGCGCCAGTGGCAAGCATGCAACAGTACGCTTTACACATGTCCCGGGCGCGCGACTCGCGTCGACGCCCTTCGATCTCTCACCACAAATCAATTAGACTCAATAAAACCTAACGCTCCGTACATACTCAAACGGTGCGTGCGTCATTTGCCTTCATATTAGTAAATAAAGGATGTTAAAATAAAAAGAAATCATATCGAAATAAAATAAATAAATGTAATCTTCCAATTATAAACATATTTACATCTTGAGTAAGATTTGCTGGTACATTATTTAAAAACAACTTTGTAACACCCCTTCGATGAAGGGAAACTAACACTAATAGTAAATAATGAAAAAAAATCTTAAGGCTTTAACGAAATTAAGTAATTAACAATCGATAATATTGAAAATGGCATTAAATTATATCTCACAGTCTTTTGATTAAATAAATTAGTGTGATAACTTGATAAGCTTGGGCATATAAATCTATACCAATATTTGAGCTAGCTAGACAATGTACATAACATGATATAATATGCGTAATAACATCAATTAGAAAAATGAATTTGAACATTTAAGTGACATATTAAACATGTGGTAATACCAAACATACAATATTTGACAATAATGTATAAAGAATATTTAATTATTAAAATGCTACTAATTAAATGCAACTTTATTAGCAAGAAAAACTGTCAAACAACGTGTACATAAAATACTATTATGTCATTAACCAAAACGAACCCTACATATTTCACTGATGGTTGTGACAGCATTATTCACATACAATTTTAAATATAACATACAGGGGGTTGTCGTAAATAATATTCTGGTAACTTTTAGTTTAGATATATACAATGGCCGGCTCCAAAACCTCTAATCGCATAATCTGGCTAGATTGCATGTTAGATATACATATTAGCTTACTTAGCATTGTCATCTACTTATTAGGAACCAATGAGGACGATTAAAAAATATCGGCCCTAGTGATGGCAAATATCAAATCAAAGAAACGAAAACTTTATTTACTGATGAATCAAAGTATATAGTGTTCTGTTGTTTTATGTGATAGTTTATTAAGGAATAATCATATGATTTACAATTTATGTATAAATTAAAAATTAAATAAAGATTTTATTCACTACTTTTACGACAACCTTAACTAAATACACTATAAAAACTGCTTCCAGATTTAATAAACTAAATAGATTATTAACAGAAAAAAAAAACAGATCTTAACTATTTACCCTTTAGGTGGCACTATTTTATCGTGAATTACCACTACTTCGATATCTGTACGAGCAACTGTGCGTCTAACAGTAACTAAGTCTTAAGCGAAATAAGCATCTAAATAGTATTTTATTAACTAAAAGAAAACAAAATACTGATTGGCTTCAGTTAGCACACGATTCAAGAGACCAATTTATTATATACAGTTGCCCATTGTGCTCAAGACATTATACATATTTTGTCAAAATTAAATTATTATTACTGAGAAATCAGTTCTATTCCATAATCATATTCTCCGCTTCATTAGCTTTTAATTTAATATAACGCGGTAGTGTTTACTGCGAAATTCATCCATTATTTACCCTTTACTCCTTAGGAGTTAAATTTTCAAAAACATAAGACATTTAATTTTTGTTTGAAAAAAAGATATCAAATGATTATATTAATATTTCTTCTTACTAATGACTAACTTTTTAACAAGATTTTATACACATAACCTATATTGGTTCCTGGTGAAAATTAATCTATTAGGCCTCAGTGGCTTAGGTTCTATCTTGGACTAAATGTTGATCTGCTAGGCTTAATTTATTTAAAGAAAATAAGCAGCATTGAGCAACTGTATCAGATAGATAAACTGTGTTAAAAACTTTACGTTTTTGACACGACAGTGAAATAATCAAAATTACAAAATAAATCTTTTCAACTAAAATGCAAAGGAAAAAATATTTAAATGTGTACTTGAAACGTGTGGTGCCTCTATTATTGTGATATTTCTAATTTAATTTTACTTCTTAAGTTTAATGTTATATACAGATATTTTGTAAATTTGTATCGTAAATAGCGCGATAGTTTCAAAGCTATATTCAAGATTAAGGACTTAATAACCTAAAGCACAATCAATTTATTGCACTGTACATTATATATTGTCTTTTAACTACCTACACAATGATGGGTAGAATTAGTGTTTTAACATTCTGAAAAGTATTTTTGAAACAGAATACATTACAAAATAACAATGATCAGTAAAAGACTGTGTTACAAAACTAATCTATTGTGTGTTCAGTATTCAGGGGATCTGTATAATGACTTGTGACAATAAATCGCTTCAGCTCCATTCCATAACACAGCCTTGTTTCAATGCCACATATTGTCATACAATGCATAGCCATACGTCATGCATAATGCTGACAATTACATATAATGTTGCTGTATTTAAAATAAAAATGAAGCAACATTCATAGGAATTATGTAAATGTTATACAGACGAATATCAACGTTGTATTGTGGTCAGCAATCAACAGAATTCGTACGGTCCAGCGGCTGGTCGACGGTCGACGGCAGGCCTCCTATCTCAGCGTGATCGCGAGAATTATTATTAATATTACCAGCGTAACAGACAGGCATATTATGATGAAGATTTTTTTCTGGAATGACAAAGGAAAAACAACAACAAAATAAAATCGCTGAAATAATAAACAATACAGGCAATGGTAATGCAGGCTATCCAAAACTGTACCATTTCGGTGGAAATTTGAATAAATCCCTATTGAATAAAGGCGAAAATACGATTAGTAACAAAATCGAGAAATATTCCATGGGGGCCGCCCCCATAGTCTTTGTCTAGACAAAGTAACATTTTGACAGCGATAGCGAAATTCACTTACTTCAAATTGTATGGATTTGACAGGTGCCTTAAAAATGTCACGTGATCAATCGATATCGAAAGTACCTACTTGACATTCGCTATCACAAATTGAGCCATAACGAACGTCATAAGTGCCGCTTGTCTAGGGCCCCTGGTTTTTAACGATTCTTTGTATTTCTTAACCTACTGTATTAAATTATAGTTTTCAAATATGTATGCGGACACAACATAAGTTTTCATATTTAATTGTACAATATTAAGTAAATTTTAATTCAGACTAGGTAGGTAGGAAGTCATATCTGCATAGTTGTTTTTATAATTGCTCATCCCAGATTTGTTTCTGATAGTGACCACTGAATTAATATTTTTTGTGTTATCCCATGGGAACTAAACATTATCCCGAGATAAACAGTAGCCTATATTGGTTCGACTTCCATGGAAACCGATTCGATGATTTAGGCGTTAGAGTGTAATATAGAGTTTCTTTAGCATTCATAATATTACTAGAAAAGAGGGGATTCTAGTTCGTTTTATTTTATTTCTCGACTTTGTTACTGTTGGATATTCAAGTATTGAGAAAATTACAGTTTGTAATAGACTGATATACTATTGACTGTATCCATGATGTGAATAAAATAGTCGGAGAGTACTTTGATATGGAAAATTAAATAAACATAATAATTATAATTCTTGTCAATTCAATAAAGATAAATTTCTCTCCGACTGTGTGATTTTTGCATTAATGCGAAAATATAAAACATTACTATCAAATATAATAGAAACTAAGTTTTTTTTGGAATGAATGGGATAAAATACTGTTTCAATTTAAATGATATTAATTAATGGTAATATAATCATGCAAGGTCCACCACCACATTGAAAGCTTGAGCTAACCCATCAGAAATGTATTACATACATACTTTAGAAGAAAAATAACATTATTTTTCTCATTGGTTTTTTTCTTTCTTCTTGTATTTATGAATATTTTCAATAATAAATATGCATGTCAAATTTTGAATGTGTTGTTTTTTTTTTCAAAATATTTTTTTTGTGGTTTTGGTAAGTATGGTGTTAACGATATTTTTAATCTGTTCTGTGGAATGGAACATTTACTCACGGGTATCACAACATAAAATTGCTTTGTAAATATATAAAACGACAAAAAAAATCAAAGTGCGTTACCTTACGTCTGGACAGTGCGCATGCGCGTTATAAAGCTGTGCGTCTTTAATAAACATGCAATACATTATCGAAGCGTATGTTCGTTTCAGTTCGGAACAAGATGTACCAACTATAACTTTCGACAGACATCACGATGCAAGTTCAAGACTCGGAAATGCAATCAGCATGCGTGTATTAAGAATATGATAAGAGGAGTAAACATAATCAAGTGAGTCATCGATATTAATCGTATTATAAACGTGGCAAGATAGCCTCATAATAAACAGAGATTACGCATTGAAGCACCATTTTCGAAATACCCTGTAGTGAAAGATGTCTTGTTAGCTCCGTCCGGTCAATGTGAAGTTTTAAGGGTAATAGTTCGGTTAGTGTCACCCCGTAAGCTGTTCTCGTGTTGTGATTACCTTCCGCGCTTTTTGCGCCCACTTGTAGGCCAGATGTAGTTCGTTGTGGCCGGTGTCGACATATTCCGCGGCTTCGGTCACGTGGTGCTCGATGCGATCTATGAGTTCGCCCTGCTCGCCTAAGGTACGAGGCGCTGGGAGGGGGCGGGCAAGTACGGCCGATTGGTTCATACGAGTTATACAGATCCCACGGGTAATGTTACAGGAACCAACCATAGTGTAGCTGATCGAGAATGTTAGACAGTGAGAGGTATTAAAAGGTCAATTAAATTAATAGGTAAAAAAATAAAAATATACATATCAAAAACTTGACAAAACGAACAGTGTTACATTGATGACATGACATTGAGCGTTATCCTAGTTATAGTACATTTGACAGTTTATAGTAGTTACATCGATCGAAGACTTGTTACACAGTACAATGTTTTAGAAGCGTTAGTAACAGTTATGATATAACAGATATTATATAAACATATGCAAAGGCAAATTACGCACACACCAATTAATAAAGTCAAATCATTAGTGATACATATAAATTGAGATAGATCGGGAGTAGGAAGCCCATCTCCGTTAGTGTTAGTTGGAGCGACATGAACAGTTATAACACGACAGTCAAAGCAAATTGTGATGCATTATGGAAAACGTAAATGCACAGGGTGTGAACCAATCACCGGATCATAAAATATAAATGGACGAACGAAACATTCAAGGATAACGAAACAAGGACAGGTTTTGGATACAGGACGCGGGACACGACAGGGGCGGGACGAACAGAACAAAAAAGAAAACAAAATATTAGCAACGAATGATTCTGCACTGGTACAAGTTGACTTACCCGTCGAGCTTTGCTCTGATATTTTAGGGCCTTCTTTGTATCTTGTGTGGCAGTTTGGACATAGTCCACAGCGTGTTCTACATGATACTCAATGCGGTCGATCATTTCGCCCTGCGTTCATAGGAATTTATTTTACACACTACTTATATTTCAACTACTTCAATAAATATGTATAGAAACTATAATATATTAAACTCATTTCATTTTCGCAACTAAGAGGATTCCTCTGGAGATAAGAGAGAGCAATCTCGAGCTATAGAGAAAACCACATCTCATATACCTCGGTTAGTGTAAGTAATGGTTAACTTTAGGTAAGATACAAATTAAACTGGAAGTAATTCATCGCAGTATCTAATAATTTATTAACCTTATAAGTTTGCTAAAATCAATTTGATCAGGAACTGAACCGAATACTAATAATTATTAAATATTCTATGAGAAAATATTGTTTTGGATTTTTTATAAAAATAGCCTTAATACACCTTCATTATTGTAACTCGTTGTTACGACATATATTATGCGCACGGCATAAGTTGCGAAAGACTCGTATCATACATACACAACGTATTTCATTAGCAAATTCTCACTACATTTCATGCATATTGTACAACTTAGTCACGAATCATGAATGACTGGCAACGATTGCCACAAAAAAATTACGTGTAAGGATTAAATTTTAAATTAGAGGAGTTATTGTTAGAAGTGTTAAAATCGGGCGTTATTATTATTATTTCCAACAGTCATACTTGATTCGTGAAGTTTCTACAATCTTAATATGACCCGAAGAAGTATGAAGACTTCCGTGTAATATTAAAATAATTATGCTGTGCGCATTTGCCCTTAACAGTGTCGCTTCTAACATTGCCCTACACCCTGCTACAATATTTTCATTACTGTAGCAATGATTTTGGCATAGCAAGGAGTTACTAGCGGCTAGAGGGAATGCCCGAACTAATAGGGCCCTATTATAAATGGGCCCGGCAGGTATATTCTATAGAAGACTTTTTTTTATAAATGTAGTAGAACAATAAGTTAATTTTTAGTTTAATAGCTTCTAATATAAATCTTCTATAGGTAAAAGTATCAAGCTTTTCATGTCCAATGGTAATGGTAATGGTAATGGTAACTTTCGTTCATATCATAGGTACTGGCTCAATTACCACATACCTGTATACAAAAATACAAACAAACTTTAATCAACCTGGGAATTGAACCCAGGGCTCCGAGGTCAGGTTCTCAACCCGCTATATACTAGCGATGTGATGGCAATAGATGTAAACTCATCAATGCCGTTCCACTGGGTCGGCGCAACATATTTATGTTTTCAAGTCCAGCCGTCAGTCCTACATTCATTCCTCTCACGCATCATCTACTAACAACACAACAACTATAAATAGTATGCAAGGGTTGTGACCTGGCTCTCCACGAGCATCGCCATGTCCATGAACATGTCGTGCAGTTCGCGGATGGACGTCTCCAGCTTGATGATGTCGGCGTGTCGCGCCTCGATGTCCGCCAGCGTCTGCTTCGCTTGCTGGGTCTCCATTATTATCTGCAATCCACATGGACGCCATATTACTTATCATTTACCAATTTTAGACGTGGCAAACACGTATTTTGCTAAAGAATGGAGCATTTCCATCTGATATAGTTCAAATATCGAATTAGTGAAACGCATCATTAGATCATTTAAAAGATTCGAATCACTACAAATGGAGAATAGATAGCTGTTAAACTTTGGCGATTGAAAAGAGTAACTATATCTTCTCGGTTCTTCTTAGTTCTTGCTGAGTGATCCTATATTATTAATGTGGGAGCCAGTACTCGAAATCAAAGACTCGAAGATCATAGGAGCCTAAAGTGTAGGCACATTGAGTGACGTTTCTAAGTGTCTCTTTTGCTAAGTGTCACACAATGGAATAGGCCGCAGTGGCCGGTTACCATCAGGTCGTCTGCGTGTCTGTCTATGAACTAATCTAGCATTAAAAAAAGATAATAATTCGAAGCAGGAAAGGTAGAAGATTTTTTGTAACACTTGATAAGTTGATAGGTATATTAAGCGAATCTAGGAAGATTCATGAATTCCTATCCTACATGGATAAATAATATTTATCATGATAATCAAAATAAATAAAAGTGTGGGGATGGGACATTGCATACAAACATAAATGTTAACATCAAGAAACGGGACAAACAATATTCACGCGTGAACTACCCATAGGTGTCAAACCCCTGAACCCACTTTATGAACCCTGTTTTTGAAGAAGGCATCGTATTAAATATGCGCAGGCACGCTCTATATTGTAAGTTATTGAGAAGGTATAAACATTAAACATCCCACATGTATTCTGTTACTTGTTTACTAAGATAAATAGGCATTCATGGTGTCATCTTATATGCGGGTAAATAAATTCATGTCTTGTAGATAATGCCAAGAAAAATCGATAGATAAAAGTAGTTTGTCTTTCTTTAAATAAAATTGTTGCTGTTTATTAGTAAATACGGAAAACCACAACATTAACGTAACTGTGAGACAAGTCCAAAGAACACTGCTATTGTCTTAAAATCTTGCACTTTGTATGTAGACCGTATATTGTAACTTGTCTTTTTTCTTAAAATCAAGTAATGATTTCAATATCAGCTATCTGCGAATATAAAAAAATACAGAAAATAATGTTTTTCCGATAATTACCGTATTTATGAGCTGTTTCAAAATGTAGGACATGCCACGTGGGGCGGGCATCCTACTGGGGATGTAGTGGAAGTAAAAGATTTTGCCGGATACCCATTACACTCGCACTCATGGCGCAATAGAAACGCCCCCAAAATGTTTTATCCGAGTCAAAATCAAAATCTTCTTTATTCATGTAAACTTGTATAAAGTATTTAATGAATCGTCAATTACACAGAGTGACTATATCACCACTCTACCACCAAGTCCCACATAACCCTGTAGTCCCTCGGCTACAGGATATATTAAGCCATTACTGGTATTACCATTATAGATATTTGTCAAATACTGACCCCCTGGGTAAATACGGCGGAATTCCCTTGCTCCAACATCTCTTCGAGCTCATCGTCGGTGGTGGCGCGTCCGGTGATCTCCAGCTGCCTCTGTATCCTGTGGAATAATTAAGTAAATAATAGTAATATAGAGATCATTCACTCAGGACAACTCAGGACTTCATATGTTCATTTCGTGTACTTATGGGTTTCCGAACTTAGGCATCACGCTAAACGACCGTCCCTCCCTTTCGTAAGTACCTAGTAGAGGTTAACAAACCTCGAATCCCAAATAGCCTAAATGCCTCGAGTTACGAGCATTTCGGCATTAAAAATGCAGCTTCATTTTCTACGTATACTACAACGTTCTCTATATTCTTACCAACACATTATGTATGAACACACATTTCAAATGATATTTTAAAAATATCTGAATTGAATATTTTAAAGGGATATTTGTTGTTAATATTGACTGTTTCCCCACTTTTGGGGAGAAGGAGGTTTTGGTCAGTATTGTATTTTAAAGTGTATTAAGAATCGTATTGTAATGTCCAAACAGAACTTAATTCAATCCTCAACATATTGCAGAGAGCACGTCGAATCGACTCTAATGGGGGACCGAGTACAGCGTTTGAATGCCCCTCTAAAGGGGCTAGTAAAACATGAGTTTTCCAATGTCATTTGTCATAGTTTATTGGCCGGGTGTGCGGCTTTATTTGCGATAAGAACTGTTTCTTTTTTGGTACCCATCGCTATTTGATACGACTAATAGAGAACGTAAAGAGATATTTGGAGATAAATAATTGAAAATTCGAAAACGTATTGTAAACAAAGGAGTAAATTATTGATATTGAAACAGAATGACTTATAGTTAATGAATAATAGTTAGTTGAGGACGGAGTACCTTTAAAGTGAATGGTTCTATATTAAAATGTGAGCACAGCTGTTTATGTGCGAGACGACTACGTGAGTAGCGTGGGCATTCACGCATTAAATGGTCCATGGTGTAAAGTTTTTAGAATACCTAAGATATTTCTTTTTATTATCTTCTAGACCCGGTGAACACAATCGGTAGCCCTCATTGAGCATACGACAACCGCACGGGAGCAATAAGGTTAAGACGACGAATTGAATATTTGTGTTGCAAGGATATCGATTTTTCTCAGCAATGACTTAAGCTAAGAAAATAAAATTAATTGGCAGGATTCATCATGTCCTTGACTTTGTTTAGTCCAATTGAATACACGATTGGTAAACTTTTGTAACACAGAATAATTAATCAAAAATACCTCTATAAAAACAGGGATTGTCATTTTTACGACAATCGGAAGCGACTTAAGCCTTCAAAATTAGTAAATATAATCACGGAACCATACACTATAATTGGGCCATATATTATTTAAAATACATTTATAGTTTTTAAATCACACGGATAAAACCATTTTGTCGCATACGCTCTTTTCGTTTAGAGCGGGTTTTCTAAGAGCGTCTTGCGTCGCGCGGCCCCAGCAGTACGCTCCCGGCTATTGCCAGAGACGGTTCTATGTCAACTGCTCTCCGCCCACGCTCGCTTTTGTTTTTCGAATATTTATTCAAACCACTGACCTCCATCATATACATAGTACGCTGGACTGGCTATACAGTCTGTTTGCCCAACCTGAAATATGTGTGGCCATATTTAGCTTCTAAGATTCACCATCATGTTTATAATATTATTTTTTATTGTGAATAAGAATGATCTAAAAAGATAGCTGACTACGCACAATCACTATCCGTTGAACTCGAGTCTTCAGAAATGCCGTCTGGTCTGATTCAGTATCAGATTAATTTTTTAATTCTCTTATGAACTTGTACATTTCAGCATCCATTAAGTACCTACTTCTCTTTCGGACAATTGGTCTTCGATGTGGATAACATGTTCACATTGTTTTTGCCATTCATCTGTAGTAACAGTGAGTGACCGATTGGAATGCTTCTTCTGTTAATTTGACAATATTGCTTGCATCTTGTACCACATTTTAACTCTCAACTCGCCTTTTTACTAGACTCCACATAAATTAAAATCATCCAATACAATTTTCTTTTATTGATAACTGGTGCTATTTTTTTTTGGATAGACCTAAAATAATGGAAAACGTTCATTTGAGTGGGTTAATTATAGCTTCGAACAATCGATACCTATGTCTTGTCTTTTATATATCACAACATTCTATCTCCATCACATTGGGGTAAAATGTTGCACACTGGTAAGGTAACCCTATTTGCTAACCAGTTATGGCGGCATTTTCAAATGGCGAACATTTCCAGATGGGATTAAACGGCCTATAATGTCTTTTTCTCTTTAAAAAATCACGTACTGATAACACAATATTATTACCACTACTCTGAATCCTTTTTGGCATAATACAAGATAAATTTATCATTTTTAAATAGAAAAATGCGAGGAGCTTCGTCAAACGACCGCATGGAATAAGACACTGACAGCTGTCAAAGGTAAAATAACTCTGAAGGAACTGTAGACATTAATATGACAGCTATTTTTTGTGTCGATTTGAAGCGCCGCCAGTGAGTGTACTATAGTTTGTTAAATTTTGGATGATCTATGCGACAGGTGTGGCAGTGACATTTCTAGAGGCGTAGTCTTACCATAAACGAATGTTAAAACTTCGATTCGTAAGTAATCGATTCCTCTATCGATCTACACTGAACGATTGAGGACCTCTAGTAAAAGTGATTTAAAACAAAGGACACATTTGTTTGGCATGCTCTATGACTATGCGAAAACATTTAGGTGATAAAGATTTGTGTTTGTCCTGTGTCTGGATGTTAATATTTAATTAAGTACCAATTTGGGGTAACTTCGTCATTTTTGATACTCGTAGCACATGTCATGTGCTCTTTTACACGAATTTCGGACTTTGATCATATTCAAATTGTTATATCCAAACCGACTTCTAATCAATTTGATTTTTTATTATAAAATTGTACGTTTAAAGAGATACAAAAAAAAAACCGATGTGTTACAATTTCATAATCGATTATTAAGTGTAAGAGAATGATAATAGCAATGAATATCTCTAAGTGGGCGGGACCCTACAATCATGAACGTTATTTCTCTTCATACATTTGACAGTCAAAAATTGTGAAATTTAACAGCTGTCAAATCGATGACAGCTGTCGCAGAGATTATATCCAAGATTTAACAAACCATAGGAACTAGTTTAGGGATGTCTAAATTCATGTCGATATTATGTCATTTCTTAGTCGATAATTTTATTTTATTATTAAAGGGACATAGTGATCTCTTACAATAATAAACACTTGATATGACAACAAAATAGAAAAAAAAAATGATTTGTGATGATTGTGTATAATTATGTTAAACCAGTCCGATGATTTTAAACCATAATTATTAAAAAAGATTACCAAAATAACACGTGCTAAGTACCTTTCAATTGTTGACCGGTGGGAAAGTTAGAAATTTTTTGACTCTGCAAATAATCTGGGCTAGACAATGAAATTTTATTCGTGCATTAATTCTAGAATATTTCGGAGCATTGTCACATATTATCTCGAAACGTTGTTTTTAGACTAAAGCCCGTAGTTGTAGTTTTATCTAAAAATAATATTTCAAGAGCCATTAAATAAAACAACTGAAACGGATAAAACTCGCGATTAATCCGTTTAAGTTGTTTTATTTAATGAGTAGTAACTACTATTTTTATATTATTATCTGTGGTAGTAACCGCGTAAACATCAGAAACCACTATTTCAAGAGTCATCTTAAGATCGATCTCATAGTTGAGAGTTGAGACCTGTCTATAAATACGGGCCAATGACATTTGGAATTATCTAAAAGTTATAATCATTATTTGGGGTCTTTAAAAAAATATAAATAACTTTTTTCTTTTATTTAAATATAATAAGTGACTTGAGAATACTTTCTTAAGGACCTATCCCTCCCCATAGAGAGTTAATAATAAGATACCTATGTACAGTCGCCAGCACATCAGACTACCCCAATCTGTCAAATTTCTACAACCAATTTTCAGCTTTATTCACTTCACATAGAGTTCTCTTTCAATTGAGATTTTTTGACAAATTAGGGTAGGTTGATCTGCTGCCGTCCGTACTTAGATTAGCTACACAAAGAGGGCACTTTATCTAAAAAAGTTTTTATCGATAACAAAATTCAGTCGTTGTATAGAACTAGTATTAGTTCCAAGTACACTCACTCACTAATTACTGCTCTCCAGCGAAGTTAGCGCCAATATGGCGATTTTCAAATCGGATCAAATAATTGGTAGCGATCGCCTGTCCAGCGTACTTGTATAATGGAGGTCAGTGGTTTCAGTGGACGCGCGGATCCAATGCGTCATACGTCAAATTATACCTATCTCTTTCATTTGCGTGCTATTTCGTATCTTTTGTCTCACTTATCTTTCAGTTATATTTGTCAATGTGTGCAATGGAACAGATTTAAATATGAACGTAACATATCTATAGCATAAAACACCATTGCGCGGATCTCTTTGCTCCGTGCTCGTCTCTCGTCATAAATGTGCGGGGTGGGGGGGCGGCACGCGCCGAATTTCAGACTTTTAGTTGAACGTGGAACACGACAATTGCCGAACGTCAACGAGAATATCCACAACTCCCTTTGGTGCTCTTGTGTTCTGCGCATTCATTATAGTGCGAATAGATACCATTCCTCGGTAGAAACTAAACATGGTAAATAGATGCAGTTTTTAAACATTTTCATTGTAAGATTTAGTGTCCTGTGCATTCATTATGGTGCATATAGATGCCATTCGCGGTAGGATCTTAACACGGTAAATAGATGCATTTTTTCAATCATAATGTCAAATCATATAATGTCATTATTATAGAGCCTTCTGATATGTTTTTAATTTAATAATTTATTTATTATGTAAAATTATTGCCAAGTTTGTTTTATCTAGGAAAATTTTTAATTGATATTTTCAATAAATACTCCTAGAGCATTTATTGTGTCTCCGTCGATCTCTATCTCTCATGATTTTTTTGAAATACTATATAGAAAGGAAGTTTAAAAAAATATAATATATACTCACCGGCAATGAAACTTGGCAACTGGGCTTTTTTCATACAAACATGGTCACTTTAGCGTCTCATAGATAGAAAACTATTTGCAGCTGTGCAATGACTATTACGTCAATGGAGAGGCCAAAGTGCCAAACGCCCAATTTTTGAATCACAGTTTCAAAAATTGCCAAAAACCGCTCGGTTTATTGTTTTTCCTTTTTGACCATGTTTGTATGAAAAAAGCCCAGTTGCCAAGTTTCATCGCCGGTGAGTGTATTTCGATCATTCATGTTTATAGTACAGGAAAAGAGTAAGCTGTGTTGTACAATTGTACATGCATGAAGCAATTAGAAAAAGGAACTATTTCACCTTGGAGGGCATTATTCTATCGCGAGAGAAATAATTGATTTGTGACCGTGCCTCTTTTTTCAGCAAACCAGCACTCACTATACATTATAAGCATGATAGTCAGATGCGTTGCACTGTACCTGTTTTTGCAACGATCCCGGTAGTCGGTCTGCGTGCGGTTGTACTCGGTCATCACCTCGACGAACTTGCGCGACAGCGTCGAGTGCTGCGTCTTTCTTATCCTGAGATCGGCCGAAGATTTGTTAGAGTGCTCCTCCTGTTCGATGTTCTGCTCTATGTCTGTGGATTTTACAACATAGTACATCTGTAACATACATGTCATTACAGTTTTTCAACTCAGATTTCTCAACTGTTCGGTCGGAAGACGTTGGCTGGTATCATTTGCAAAACATTGAGGGAGCGTCTTCGGGATTGTTTATTTGCATTTGAAGACATTGGAAAAATAAGTCCCGTGAACGATCTCAATTCATGGCGTAGAGAATTGCGATATCAGATTATATCCATAGAGAAGGATAGGTTTGTAAGGGTACAAGAACATTAGTGACAAGAGATTATCATATTTATCATTAATGAAAATGCTAGAGTCAATTGTACGAAGAACGCCA
This sequence comes from Mecyna flavalis, assembly GCA_949319885.1. Classification (NCBI taxonomy): domain Eukaryota; kingdom Metazoa; phylum Arthropoda; class Insecta; order Lepidoptera; family Crambidae; genus Mecyna; species Mecyna flavalis. Next base: position 15,328,027 of record OX439429.1, read on the forward strand.
CCTATATAAGGTCATGTCATTTTAGTTTGAAATATTTTAAACAGACATTCATTAATGATAGACACACACAGTGCACTATGTATTATTTATATATCAATACAAATTTAGGTTTTTACTTTTTCATACAAAAAAATTTAATTATTTTTAAGAACAACCTGTGTATAAGATGACCTCGCGTGAACCCATTTTCATTCATGAATAATCTAAATATGGCTTCTACATATCGCCGTTCTCCCTCATTTCATTCGTTCTCGTCTTTCCCTCATTCATTCATAAACTATTCTGCTTATCGCCGTTTTCTTTCATTTTACTCTTTCTGCACTCTTCCCACTCTAATTCATAAGCTGTACTGGTCATTCACAAATTTGTGTCAGCGTGTTGCCAGCCTACACTGCACGACTTGCACTTAAATTACATTACATTCTACTTGACATAAAATAAATCAAACACAAAAAAGAATAAACAACGAACATTTGTTCTTCATTTTAGAATTTGACTCTCCATCACACTTTTTCAGGCTTTGGACTGACAAGTTAAGGAACTCGTTATTTGTTTCGTAATTTGATTAATAATGTAAACTTTAAAATGTAAATAATTAAAAAGGCTAAGCATGTTTACGTGTTAAAGTCAAAATTCATCAATATTAAAAACTACGATTATTTACAAATTAAACACATACGTACCTATTTACATTAATTGTTGGATGTGCGTAATGACGCACACACATTCTGGCACGAATCACGATCCAGGCAATGCCTCCGCACAGAACACACAACACGTCTTGCTCACCTGTTCCTACCTCCATTACGCACACACATTCAGGCACGATCCAGGCAATGCCTTCGCACAGAACACAACACGTCTTGCTTACTCCTCTCACCGCCCCAAGAACCCGCCAAAAGAAACCTCTCCTCGTAGAGATCTCGCGCCCGCAACAATCTCACCGGCGTCGTGATAGCATAGCATACGGCCATGTTAAAGTATTTTAGGGATAAGTAGCGATACGGCGCGTCTTAGTTACGTGCGCAAACAACAGAACACTAAGACGTGCCTCGACGAACTAAATCACACTCCCGAGTCCCACGTCGAACACCTATTACTGCACAGTGGTCAAATTGATTTGATTTTAAAATATGTAATTTAGATATTAAATATTTTACATAAAACTTGTTTATCGTTACATTCGTTTTAATTGGTTTAACGTTACAGTTTTAGAGCTACCCCTCCCAAAATGTGTTTTTAATTGGTCGCTTAAAGTTACGTTAATTCGAAATTCACGATTTCACACAATAAGTTTTCTCTTTTCCTTTAAAACAAGAGAAAACAAACCTTTTTAAATTTGAACAGGTAGAAAATATGTATCTAATCAAAACCAGTTTTAACTGCAAAAACCAGGCAAAAGTGGTTTTGACCGGTGCCCGTGGTTAAAAACAATTTTGACTGATTTTCGTAGTCGAGTTCGTTTGTTTTCATGGACTTAAATTAGTTTGGCCTAGGCCAAACTAGTTTGACCTGAAATGGTTTTGACCGATCGTTTGAATTAATATCAGGCAAAACCACTTTTGACTGCAAAAATCAGTCAAAACTGTTTTAGACCAAGGGCATCCGACAAAACCACTTTTGACTGCAAAAATCAGTCAAAAATGTTTTTGATTAAGGGCATCCGCCAAAACTACTTTTGCATGATTTTTGTAGTTAAAAGTGGTTTTGACCGGCTACGAGTTTTGACTGTAACATATCTATTGCTATAATAAAAAATTACGTTAAGAACTTCTTTACGATTAGATTAATTTGTAAGTAGAAATAAAGTACCTATCTACCTGATTTCCCGAGGTGCCCGAGATCACAATCACACCAACCAACTCTAGACCAACAAGTTATTACCTCTCAGTATGGTCTTGCAAAACAAACTTTAGTAAAATGTTTAGGTAATTATTGTTCAAAAACCATGTTTGAATAGCTATTCCTAATTGGGTAGTTTTTAAAATAAAGTAACAAGTACAACAGAAAGTTATGTAGATTTGGGTACTTATTGGTAACACGATTGTTTCAGTGTAAATAAAAAAAATACAAATAAAGTCATACAAAAAAAAAACAATTTATCTAAATTAAATTTTAATCTAATTGATCAGACCAAACCACTGTGCGTTTGTAGGTGGGGAGATCGCGACACGTGTAAGAAGAAATGGCGTATTTATCGGCCCCTTTTATCCGTTTTGTGTTAAAAACCGCCAAAAGACGGTTCCTTTGGCGGTTTGTAAGCAAAGCGGCCAAAGGAGTCGATTCGGTCGCTAGGCGGCTTCTTCAAAGGGACGCGCGGCACGTGCCGACCGCAGCGGTTATCTCAAAGGGAAGTAACACAGAACAGTAGTGATGGCGGTCAATACACGAATATTTTGATACTTTTATGTTAAAAGATTTTGTTGTGTTACGAGAGGTGTTTTATCAAAGCAGTTAAGATGCTCGAAATAGAAACGATAAAGATTTAAATTGAAACTGCCTCCTTGATACAGTGGTTAGAGCGTTGGGCTCTAAAACTCGGAGGTTGTGGGTTCGAATTCCGCGAGGAGCATCACTTTGTGTGATGAAAAAATTAAAAAGATTTATCATGTGTCGTTTTCATGCTAGTAAAGTGATTCGTTTACATTTGTGCACGTTGTTCATGTTTTTGGACTACGACTTTTCTGTGGTTTATAAAAGTAAATGTATGCCAAACTGCAGGGAAAAGGCCTCCATCTTGCAATGATGGCAAGCTATTGTTACTATGATAGGTACGGGCTTAATCAACATACTTGCGGATTGATGGACGAACCCGAGCTTTGTCAAAAAAAAAACAACACCAAGTTAGTCCGACCCGGCTATTGAACCTAAGACCCCGAGATCTCGGTACGGTACTTAAAAGCGTTGGTTTATAAAAGTGACAAAGGAAAATTATGCAAAGTTCAACTTTAAATCAAATTTTTATCGTATTTTAAAATAAATTATTATCGATCGTAATATTTACTCATTGGTAGATAAGTACATCACTAGTGTCCTTCCGATTGTTCGGTCTTTTATTATTTTAGTTAGCTCGCTTGTTTCACGGTAATATCTTGTGTCCTCGGATGGACTAGTGGCTCCGGGGCCCGGGCTATGAGCAATTTCACGATGTACTCGTAGTGTAGTTTGTTTTGTAGAGTTAATAGTGAGATGTGTGTGTAATGAAAGTGAAAAATATTGTACCATTTATTCAGATCACCGGTGTGACAGTAATCGTATTATGGTCGGATTACGATGATCGCCATGGTACCCAGGCTTGGGGTCGCCGGGATCAGCGCCTTTGGACTTTTTCTGTTTTATGTTAAATGTTATCCTATTAAGTAAAAAGAACGAACTTAGTGTGTGCATGAGCAGGAGTATCTATGGTGCACGAGAGTCTGTTCGAGCTGTTGTACCTGGCCGGTGTTGAAAGACCATATGAAGGTGAGTAGGTACTTAGCAGTAGTAGTTTATGTAGTTATCAACAACTAATAAAAGGGATGTTACAAGTGTGGTAAAGTAGGCAGGTGCCGGCAAAATTCTTGACGCTCGGTCGACAGTGGGGGAAAGTTCGCGACTCAAATTCGTGTTCTACGCAATGCCCACCCGATTTCAAGAGGTTTGCCGGGACCTGTAACCTAATTGGTGAATTCGAAATAGTTTCTGGTTACGTTGTCGCGCATATCGCGGTTTTTTGCCTTAATTTTTTTTAACTGTTACAAATTTTCCCTAAGAGACTAAAAAGAGTTGAACTGTTGCTAATTTACTTAGATCTAGAAACAACTCCCTACGCTGGTAACACTGATGGGGGGCCGGCCCTTCAGCAGAGCAAGAGCGCGATAGCTAAAGAGCGAGTAGGCAAGAAGGGGGGGTGGGACCACCACCACGTGGACACGGCCTGTGCGTACGCGGTTTCTTTGTGTAGAGTTCAATGTTTGACCTTTCTAGTATCGATAGTAAACTAATGGCGTTCTACGTAATACACAGGATGTAGTATTTGACTATTTGATCATCACGGAATTCGTCATTTTTCTCGAAAACTAGCGCGTAAACAATTAATAAATATTATATGAATTTATTTTAAATTTAATGTAGAATCAGTCCTCAAATTATTGAGCAAAGATTTTGTATGACCTTATATTAATAACCAAGATATATTAATATTAGATTGTGTGGATGTTCGCTTCTGATAATATAAAGAAGAGGTTGAAACAAAACATTAATTATACCTATTGCACGTTATAATTAAACCATAATGTTTTCATGAGCTTTTATGATTGTATCTAACTATCTATTGAAAAGCGCGTATTAACGCGTGCACATAATTAGGTAGCAATAATGTTCCTTAACTATACCCCGAAATCCGAATGTCTAAAATGTACTGAATGTACGAAGGTTTATTTTATTTTATAATAGACAAAGCGTGTTTTGCGGTCGGTGAGTGGGAATGCCTCTGCATTGGCACACATCGATCGCAAACCACGCTATAGATATTACTTGATTTTACCACTGCTTGCTTACTATTCACAATAGAAAGCGATTGTAAAATTTTCATACACATAATATCAACTTAGGTAATATTGTTGAACATAAATTTTGCAGATTTTTTAAATATAGGTAACTCTTTAACTTGTTTCTACAACTCAAGAAAAGCGGTCGTGAATGCGTTATGCTCAAGTGTCCAATAAGGTACAACATGGTGATTGCAAAGTTCATCACTGTCAACTTGAAGCCATGCATGTCTTTCCAAGTCCCGCTTAAAATCATTGATGCAATTAAATCTTATTTAGTTTTCGTCCCTATACATTTTAAATAATAATAATATTCGTAGGTACCAACAAACAATCCTTATAAATGTGTAAATCTTACACTAAACTCTAAAGCATAACAAAGTATTTCATGTACATTCTGAATAATACAAATTCTGAGAGAACTTCTTGATTTTACAGAAATTGCAAGGAAACTCTGTTTTAACTTAAATGGGTAGTCTGCAAGGCATTTAAATTATCTTGCTCCTTCCACTTTCTCGTTGAAGTATGCTTTCAGTTACGAATTTTAAACACATATTACAATGATTATACTTACGTTTTAACTTTCCTCTGACTTTGTTAGCAGTTTTCTTGACATCAGCCATGAGATCTTCTAGTTCGTGCTTTGTTTCTGAAAAAATAAATAATCATCGTATCATATCTTCTTTTTGAACTAAAACTAATATGTTTATGTTTCTACATAGATGAGAGGAGTTGCATGGCTAAACCGTTCATACGATTAGCATTGAACTTGCTGGCAAACTTTTTTATGCATTGGTATTAAATTCCTTTGATTATGTGGAATATTGTACTGTGTAGTAAGTAAACAAAAATATTATCTCTGATTAAATAAAATCGAAGATGTTAGTCAGTTAATAAAGGTATCGTGCCTAAATATTCATGTGACTGTGACAAAACTTCATCATTTTTCACAAATGACAAAGGCACTGAATGGCATAGCGCATGCTGGTTACAACTGGTGCATCATAAAAAATTACAGTTATGAATAAACTTGCTGCTGTAGTTATAATACCCACCCACACACAATAGCGGCCAATATCTCGCGTGGGCGCCGCTGTAATTATCTGCCTATAGTGATCTCATCATTAAACGCGACTAACAACTATTTATATTACATCTGTTACTCGTAGCTCTATCTAGACAGTCTATTTTAATTACTACAATCAAGTCGTATAACATTCGACAATTTTATCGGCTTACGGCCGTAACGAGGCACAAGTTAACAGAACAAGCATTAATATTCGCTCGCTTCACAGGAAAATAGGGCTATATGGAGATAAAACGTTGGTATTTTACTTTCTTGCTTAAAGCATTAGTGGCTACAGCAAGTAATACATAACAGAAAGGACATGGCCAGATTTTGCCCTCAAATGTACAGTAATGTACAGTAATTATTTACATGTGAAAATTACTTTAGTTTTTTATAAAAATTAATCGAAACAATTACATTTTATAAAAACATGCGACAAAAAAATGCCTAAAAATATGTGAGTTAATTCATTTTCCGCCATTTCCGCCCCATCCTAGAATGATTTTGACATTTCGTATAATGCGCGTCAACTTGTAATTGGCTTGTCTGAACATCGTGCAAAAACATGCGCAGAACACCACTAGACCGACAAACTTATCTGTTCCGGTGGCCAAAATTGGAACTACGTAAAATGCAATGCAAAAACGATATTTAATGACAGTACTAAAGCGACAGTTGCGACGCCGCCACCGGAACAGATAAGTTTGTCGGTCTGTAGTCAAGTTGACGCAGTCTATAATGTCTTTTCGTTGTCTAATTAAATTGGATATTCTAATTATTATTCTGCTGTGCATATTGGACTTGTTTGCGATTGATTGGTTTTTACGATGATAAGGTGCCTGAATTGCACTGTGGCCATTAACCGAATGGGAAGGCATAATATTGTAACAACTCTAGCACCACATTTACAAAATACATTGACTACATGCAATACTACATGGTTATCTATACAGGAGGTACGTACCCAAGTTGTTATTATTTTTGTATGTTTTATCAATGTTATTATGTGTGTTTTTTAGTGCGAGCGAGTAGTACAATATAACTTGCACGTATTTTACTTTACTGAAAATATTATTATATTTTTTCAGCTTCCTGCAGAAAGAGTGATTTGCAATGCATGTTTTGTATTGTTAAATCAAAGCTCGGAAGACGGTATACATAACAGGGTACTGGGCTACCCAATGGTCTGTATTGGTTGTGGTCGCTCTGTTACGGGTAGGCGTTACCCAGTGCGACACCACATGCTCTCAAAACGAACCACGGAAGACCAAGCGTCAGGTGTCTGGGACGTCCTACACATGCTGAGAAGGATACCTTTTAAGTGTCAAATATTGGCTAAAGATGGAGATATCTAGCATTTGTAACTGTAACATACTTTACCAATGTAATTATTTGTCACTAAATAAAAGATTTTATTAATATAATAAATGTCATTACTTACCAGTGTTTCATTTCGTAATCGTAACCAATTGTATATTAAGTATTTTGCATTTAATATAAGACTTTCTCTAGGCCGCAATAATTGTTTTTTCACTATCATGGTCTGCCTAGAAGATGGATGGATCGTACAAAGTGGAGATCCATCGTCTTTGCCTACCCCCGTGTAGGGACTAGGGCGTGAGCGTGTATGTATGGTTTGCCTATGCCACACGCAGATGTTACGTTTTGCAATCGGTTGACTGTTTACAATCTCGAAAAAAGGAACAAAATAGAAAAAGAGATAATCTAAGGCCGAGGCTGGCGGCGCGGCGGCGGAGGTGGCGGGTGAGGGGGTCGCGATCGGCCGACCGCTCAAAGATCGCGGCGGGCGGCCAGCGTGCACGCGGCGTTCCCGATGTAGACACGCCGCGCGCCGCATGCTGGTTAACCGAACACGTCGGGAGCCCGCTCCACAACCGCGCCCGCTAAATGTGGGGTCAGCATAATGCTGTTTACAATATTTCACTGTGACATAATAATCTAGTACATAGGTACTTCTCGCATTGATATGGCAATAACTCTTCTAAGCACCTTTGCTATTAAAAACGGTAAGGCGTTTTCGTTTTTTTAAACCTAATTATTGAATCTCTCGCATGTTTTCTGAAAATAAAATTTTAATTATTGCAAAGACATGCATGTCAGCTTTGATTTGACGTACTGCACATTAATGTACATGCTTATTTTTTTTAGGGCACAGCTCCATACAAAATCTGGCCATGTCATTTCAGCAATAACCTGTTATAACCTCACCTCTGGGGGGAGGCTATGGAGAAGCATGGTGAATCTATGGCTGTTAGCCTGGATATTGCCAAGGCTTTTGACCGTGTTTGGCATCGCTCGCTTCTTTCCAAGCTTCCGGCATATGGTCTGCCAACTCGCTTATGCGTCTGGATTGCGGGATTTCTGGAGGGTCGCAGGATTCGTGTCCTTTGTGATGGACGCGCTTCTCGCTTCCTCCCAATAAATTCCGGAGTGCCTCAAGGTTCCGTACTGTCGCCGACTTTGTTTCTTCTGCATATCAATGACATGTTATCACTAGGTAATATTCATTGCTATGCGGATGATAGCACTGTCCACGCACGTTATTTCGGAAGACCTGCGGCTAAACAGACCGAAACCGAGGAAAAGAGGAATCTTCTTGTCGCCGAGCTTGACGAGGTCCTGGACTGCATTGCCAAATGGGGTGCCAGCAATCTCGTCGAGTTCAATGCCAAGAAAACACAGGTGTGTGTGTTTTCTGCGAAAGCTTCTCCTTTCCTTTCCCATCCCACTCTTCAGAGCACGCCCTTACCAATACAGGATAGCCTAAGCATCCTTGGCATCGATGTTCGTAGCAACTTGAACCAACGGGAATATATTGAGAGCGTCATCAGAACAGCTTCCCGTAAACTCGGAATCCTGAACAGAGTGAGACGATTTTTCACTCCGGTGCAGCTTTGTCTCTTATACAAGGCACAGGTTCGCCCGTGTGTGGAATATTGCTCTCATCTCTGGGATGGTTCCGCAAAGTACTTATTGGAGGCTCTCGACAGGTTGCAGCGACGTGCTATCCGTATTATCGGTGATCAAGAGGTGACTAAGACCCTAGAACCTCTTCAGTTACGTAGAGACGTTGCCAGTCTTAGTGTTCTCTACCGTCTCTATAATGGGGAATGCTCTGAAGAGTTATTCCAACTCATCCCTTCCTCCCCTTTCCACTCCCGAACAACACGCGCCGGACTGCGTTGCCATCCCCATACCATCCAGACACTGGTGGCCCGTACCAAGAGGTATAGTTCCTCTTTTTTGCCCCGTGCCATTAGGGCATGGAATGCCCTTCCGGCTCACGTGTTTCCTTCCTCCTATAATCCTGGGCTTTTCAGGCGGGGCGTGAAGCGGCATCTATGCAGGCCTTCGGGGTGAGGGTGACTGGCTCAATTGGTATGATCTATTGAGCCAGTCAACCTTACATTTGGACCTCACTTCCGCTTACCATCAGGTGGAGTGAGGTCATCCTGACTGCCTCTTTATAAAAAAAAAAAAAAAAAAAAATATAAGGTCCGACTTTGGGAGTGTAAAACTCGACCCCAGGAAACCAAATATGTACGTAGTTTCTAAATAAATATAGAACCTTTTCCAGATATACATACAGTCAAAAATGGTGGTCAACATGGTGTTTATTAGTCTCAATTCCCAAAACTAATATATCTTGTAAAAGTTAAAAGGTTGAACTGTGTTATCAGTCACCGACATAAGATCTCAAATAGTGTTATCGTTTAATTGCTGCATATTGGAACCATAATCCGAGGTGCCTGAGAGAGATAAGCAGCTAAACGCTGCCGACTTCAAAAGTGTCGACTACGCTTAACCCTCATAAGCTGTAAACGATTTTCAGCTCTGCAACTTCAAGTTATAAGGATAATTGCAAACGTTATTGGCGTTGTTCCTTTCAGTGTGTATCGGGGAACATTGGCAATCAAGTAATCTGGCGGGTAAACAAAGAGGACAAGCGCTAGCTGCTACGTCGATAACAAACTTAAGTCATTACGAGTTGACCTGGGGCCCTCCGCGAGTCGCAGGCGGCCTCTATGGGCGAACTTGCACGACAAGTAATCGCCTTAATAACTGCCCAAACGTTCGCTGTACACCGCTTAACGAAGCGATACAATTAGTACTTTGCTAACTTTGTTATATTAATGAATATGTCAGATTCGGTCACGATCGTATTATTCTAAAAGTTATTCTGTGGAATAGGAATTGCAAATCCTATACACGATCGTGAAATATAAACCCAAAACAAAGCAGTTGTTATGCTATTGTTCAATGTGCATTATTAAGGTTATTTTATTAGTTCTTCGTGGATGAACCTGTTCGTGTTGCGCTAAACAGTAAAAACTTGTTGAAGCACTGTATGAGTTGCAAAACAATTTTCGACGTCGAGTATTTCGTATCTCATTGCACGTAGCTTTTCCGAAAGCGGCGACGCGGAAATTGCATTTCCTGTGACAATGGATCGCAACTCGCTATGGTTCTATCGATTACTAAACGCGTTTGCTAAACTCTCGGCATCGCCAAGTTCAGTCTTCCATGCTGAGAGTCGAGGCTCGGTAATCAATACGCGCCATGAACTTCGCATACTACTCTTAGGCGAAATTAGATTAAACTCAGTTTAGCTGTTGATATTTGTATGGGGCATGAGAATACCCATGTTCGTTCTTCTATAAGACTTTAAAAAATATAAATTTACCAGGTTAGTAGTAATTTTGACAAGAATGCGAGAACTACATTTTAGGTAGGCAATAAAGGTCGTTTTTTAGATGATGCAAAGATATTTCGATTATGGATTACTAAACTAAAACGAAAGATGATTTTTAGGTAATAATTAGCAGTAATTTACAGTATTATATACACGGTCGTCATGACTGCCCACGATAATTCAGTCTCGGCGTTATTACTATCTTTCAAACTGTCAATGAATCGAACATCCATTCGAAAATGTAAAACAAAATTGAGTGCACACAGATTTTGGACCGCATTGTAATTTTATTTACAGCTAGAAAGCCTCCGTATCCGACCTACGGTTTATCAGTTTGCGTTTGACCCGTTTCAAATTTGCATAAACTATTTTGAGTGTGCATACGCAAACGAGCGAATAAATTCACAGTAGCAGTGAATATTCCACGGAGATATCTGCTTGAAGCACAGCGTTCTATTAATAGGCTCTTTTGTTCTAAGTTCTAGTTCTGGACTGTAGATCGAAGAGGCCGCATTCGTATTTTTCGTACTTAATAGGTTTCTCAACTTTTGCGCCTCTACAGGAACGTAGGGCTTTAACTATGTACATTCTTGCACGTGTTCTGCGCAATGTTGGCGAAGTTTCTCAGACTTAGCCTGTTACGTCTTGTTATTTAAAAACACTTTTTTGCGTTCACGTCTAGCGGTTGATCCAATCTAAATACTTATAGTTGCAGGAAAAATCGTGGTATTGTGCTTTAAATATTGCTTGCTTGTAGCAAAAAACAGCTTTAATCCTTAAGTTACGTGATAAACCTTTGGCACGCTTGTTAGGAAACCTGAAAAATAGGCTTCAGGCCTGACTTTTATCTAAATACGTACTAAAAAACGTCCTAACGTTCAACTAAGTGGCAGAAGGCTTAACATCAGTTTGTCCCAAGTTAAACAAGGTAAGTTTTTGGCTTCTATGGCGTCGAAACTTTTTAAAAAACTTTGGGTTGAAATTGAAACACCGATGCAAACCTAACATAAAAGATTACGTATCCTACGTATTAAATGTATGTTGCGGATACTATAAAATGTGGAATAGGCAACAATGTATAAGACTACAAAACCAGAGCGGTCGCAAAAGCTGAAAGGGCGTATTCTACGTGTCTGGATCTTTGTTGTTCAACGTTGTTACTCTGCGGCCTCTCGGGAGAGGCATTAGTGACTTTAGTGTGGTAACAAAGTATACTACGAGGATTCGCTCGCGTGAACCTCGAGCATATAAAAATTCACTGTTATTATTCACTACCTGATGTTGTGAAATTTAACAAAAACAAATTGTCTTCACGAACACGTTACGGTGCAGATTGTGAGTTTTTTAGTTTATTTGGATGTAACATACATCCAAATACGAGTAAACTATAAAAGTCACATCGTGTTTCAACAGACTTGAATTCTAAAACGAAGAGACCTTTCTCCTGTTCTGATTGCGTCGTCTACGTATCGTATGTACAGACTTTAGACCGAGTTTAATGATCAAATGGTGAATAGATATCATTATTGATAATAAGATATTGTAATGTTATGTCTCCTGGCACCGTATTTTGTCAGAACATTACAGAATGGTTATTACTGTATTTAAGTCTTTTAATTTTTGATACACATTCACGTACATACCTACTCATTATGAGTAATTTTAATTGATATTGATATATTGTATTTGGATCGATATTTAAGAAAGGAAACCCCAGCTTTTTACGAGTGATTTTCTAACCAATATTGATTATTGACACAAAAAGGATCAATGAATTACAGATAACCACAATAGAATTACAACATCTCCTAAAGCAATAAATCATAATTTATTTAAATTAACTTCCCATAATCTGTTACTTAAAGTAATTAGTGTAATTTTACCATTGTCGAAACTTTACCAATTTATCACACCTTTATTATTTAGCAACCCGTTGAAAGTGTGTCGTATTCTGTAGCAGTAATTTGTGTAATTACATTAATAACTTCGCAACTGTAAAATAATGTTACAACAACAAGTCGGAAATCACGTACGTGTATAAATTTTAACCGTGCCAGTCGGCCGTTACCGGCATATGAGATCCTCATGTAAATATTGTCCAAATTATAAAAAATACATGTAGATTGATGCAATTACTTCGTGCGAACTAAGAAATTATTTGGAATGATAAAAAACTTATAAAAGAAAGGAACACATTATGCATAGGTATTTCGTTTTGCTCAAAATTAACTCTTCAATCCCGAACCGGCACGCGAGTGCCGCTTAACAATAGATTTTCTATTGTGTCTGGTTTTCTGGGGTTAGAAGGATTAACGCATATTCAAAAAAACCTTATCAAGCATAAATAACAATAACGGAATAAGTATGGAATAATATTTAATTACGTTTGCGCGGTCATTTTCCTTATCAGTGAAAGCACGAGGGGCTACAAAAAACAAAAATAATACTATGAGCCGTTTTTTACGTCCTGTAGAGTTGTATCGATGCCAAATAAAATATCGATGCCCTTCCGAGACGCCTCAATATGCATAATGTTTAAATATTTGAAAAATGTATTTTTGCTGTTCAATCATTCAATTAATTTAATAATTAACATTTGCTTTACCATAACACAATGAACGATTGTCATTAAAATAACTTTATTTTCTAATAAATACATAATATTATTTTTATTTATTTGGCGGTCTTCTTTCTGAAGTGACAAACAAAGTAACGAAATGAATTGCAAATTATATTGTTTTTGTATAATGCACTGTTCAGACACGAATAAATCAAAACATAAACATGTTAAGGACCGAAAACTCGTTTCAAAATAAGTTTATGTAAATCGTATGCGGTAGGTCACTGACATCACTTCAAGGTCAATTATAAAATACGTAATTTGGTATACATTCACATCTTCTGTTCCATTCATAAAAAATATTATGCCCGGTAATAGAGTCAATTTACTCATCATTACAGATTGTTTACCACAAAGGTGTTCTAGACATTCCAGTGTTAGACTCATATGTGTTATTTTTTTTTATCTAAATTGTTTAGCACCCATATAGCATGTTTTTAACCTGACAGAGATAAATTTTGCGCTAAACATAACATGTAAACTAGAAAGGAATGACAATAAATACTATAAAATACTTGATAGTAATAAAAACTTTTAATTGGAAATCGTTGGTAGAAGTCGATCCTTAATTAACATTTTCTAAAAAAGTGGTAATAAATGTATTTGATAATGCGAAATGATGCCTATCGCATAGGAACATAAAGAATGTTTTCCCAAAAGACTATTGCGTGATACGAGTAATTGCTTAAAATAATAAACCACAGTCGAAGTGACGACCGTGTTTTTATCGATGATGTACTATTTGCTTCGCATCCTTAACTAAGGGCCAGTCATAATTAGTCTAATTGTAATTAGCATTACTGAGGATAAACACCCGGCCGAGGAAAATATATTTGAGCTGATTCGCCACGGAGCACGGTGGTCCCGTTTCTTAAGAAGGGCGGTCATTCGCGTTTCGGGTCGGATTAAAACTAAAATAGTTACTTTTTACCCAATAACTTCTTGTTTAAAGGTTCTTGGACTATTAACAAGTAAAAATATATATATAATTTCAATATAAAAGATAGATAATTTTAAAAAATAAGCATTTATCTAAAACTTAAAAATGTAGGTATATGGGTAACAAAAAAGAAATTGTTTTATTTATTTATTTCTTAAAATAATAGTTTAATTGACATATAAATAATAAAAAACACTAGATAATACATAGCTGAATACATTATTTTATAAAAAACACAGGCTTTTTACATAGTAGGAAAACATAGTAATTAATAATATTTACATTATTGAAAATTGCAATATCGTCCAACTACATAATAAATACAATACTTATATTGCTAATGTTGACTTCTTCTTACTCGTTAACGTCCTCATACTAGAAATAAGTAGGTTTGAATCAAGAGAAAGCAAGTCTATTTAAAAAAAAAAAACAATGTAAGTCACTTCTCGGGAAAATTTTCTAGTGTTACAGCCTCCAGATAATTAAACTAATGTATTACAAGATCAGGCGGCCTCTTCAGACAGTATAGAACTTTCAATCACCGTTTATCCGTTTATTAAAACCTTGTATGTATGATTGAAGGAAATTTATACCAAGGATTTTCCTCAGTAAGAATTTTGGCCTTATCAATAGCATGTATCTTATGTTTGTGAATTTTTATTTTGTACCCTGTCACTCTGATGATAAGGTCGGTATTTTCTAATACCTGTAATTTCATCAGAAAATTCAGAACTAAGACGAAATTTTCATGTAAAGTTTCTTTCATTGAATCAACCACTACCGCTACATCGGGGCTTATATTTCGAGGTTTTTGACCTCCCTAGTTTCTTCTTAGCCCTTAACTGGTATTTTAAGTTAAATATCTCAAGTCATTGATCTGGATATTTTCAGTATCCGGTTGAGAGTCTGCCAGGTGCCAAACACTTCACCGAGATCTATCTACCTCATTTTTTCAATTTTCACAGATAATCAGGTGTTTAGAACAATCATTCGAAGAAAATAACACTTGATGGTGGCCCCTGCAGCATAAAAAAGAGGCAAAATTACAAAAATACCTGAAGTATCAAATTTGCTTACATATGACCTAGTCTTTTCTATGACCTATGGCAGTCCTCGGCGCACTTTGGCGCACCTAGACATTACAGATTTTGAAACTAGACAAACTTGAGATTATTTTGATATATGTTTCAACTTTGGCGATTCGTTCCTTCCTAAGTAAAAGTCTAATTGAAAATAGAAAAGCGGCAAAAAACAAATAAATCGGTAGGTCCTCCTTGATGGCACTGGTTTCCGATAGTGACAGGGATAAAATTAACAAAACATGACTTCAAATATTGTATACACCTTCCTTTCAAATATACAGGGCACAACAATATCCTAAACAATCGATTTCATAGAAAAACTACACTTTGAAAATAATGAAAATTTATGCCGAACGATAACGCCAATGAGCACAAATGAAATGTTTCCACTTCGGGTGCACAAAATTAAATGTTCGTTGTATGTTATTGCAATTTATGTTATACCTGGGGGTAGAAGGGTTATTTGTCTATCCTTTAAGTGACCAATAACATAATAATGTGACCATCGACATTTCAACTCTATGACCTACGGCGGGACCACCGTGCGGAGCCCTAATCAGTGCCATTTGTATGCAATGAGTTCAGGCTTTTTAGATATTTTCGTCGACAGGTTCTTTGCACGGCTGATTAAGTTTCAACAAAAGAAAGCCAAGGTTATTAAATTTGTACGTTCTGGTTGAATAGTGCCCAATATTAATAAAACTACTTTTAATTCTACTTGCTATTTACGAAGTAATTATGTTAGCATTTAATTAAGATTACAGCCCTGCAATAAAAAGGCAGTCTTTTTGCCTTAGATAATTCCTCCTCAATTTTCCTGGTAACAAATGCTGTTGTAGTAAGGTGTTAGCCGAGAAAGGATTTAAAATCACATTTTGAAATAAAGTTAGCGTTGGGCTATAATACTGAAAACTTGGTTTATGAACAAGAAACACTTACAGGATTTAGTATGGTCCTACAACAAGTACCTAAATAAAATATATTGGCCAAATTTAATAATAATACTTGAATTTATGAATCAAAAAAATAAAAATATACATTTTCTAAGGATCTTCTTTTTCTGTTAAAAACCTGCAAATCCATCCATTGCATAAAAATTTAACACTTCATTTTTGACCCTGTCAATATTGATTGTATATAAGTAGTTAAAAGAACAATGAATAAACATTCGATATTTCACCGCTCTATTGAACAAAACTGAAATTAAAATACATGCTGAGTGTGTTACGTAATATCCGTTTTGGTTTTTACGGTCGTACGAACCAGGCAAAACTTGCCAAGTATTCAATGCTTGCTAATAAAACATTCATACCTAAATGATTTTATCGAAGTTTTGTGGAACCGATAACCATTTAAGAAATTGTTCTCGGTTCCGGTACCAAAAGATCTTGACAAAATTTATTTTTGTCAAATCGGCGAAGAGTTTGACACGAAATGCTTTTCAGATTAGTAATGTTTTGATAAAATCATCAATTTTCGATTGACGTTTAGAAATTAATAAAAATAGAACTAATTTATCTCAAATAACTAATAAAAAAATGTCCTCAATAAATAAATTTTTGAATACTTTCTTCATTCCGTATCTGATCTCCGGATGAAACTCCGGAAAAAGTAATCTTAAAACAAATATGTCGATATTGTACAGTGGGAAAAACATGTAATGAGAAATCACAACATTTAAATTTAAAAGTGCGACTTAAAGATTAAGAAATAAGAAGATGAAAGAAATTTCATCAATATTCGGTATCACCTTATCAGTCTTTTGTACGACACCATGAACTTACTGAAAAGACAAGACTGCGAATTAATTTCGGGCGAATCGACTACTAACCCGAAAAAATATCCTCGTAAGTTAAAAATGAAAGCCAGACAACAAAGAACCCAATTTGTTGGAAGACTGTCATGGCAACTTTGTCGTTTTGATTTTACGCAAATTTCTCATGTCTCGCTCTGATTGGGACGGGACAGTTCACTAAACATTTGTTACCTCGTAAACGTTTGGTAGTTTGTATTCCACCGACAACAGAACATGTTTACTTGCTTAATGCTTCGTTGGCCTAGTTATTTATGTAACAAGCAGTGGACTCAGCATCCGGGGTTCGTTTTCCGGGCCGCTGTTAAGAAAGGATGGCAGAGTTTTTAGATAAGTAGGGATTATGACCACTGGGTGGACCCTTTCACGCAGAATAATGCTTCATTATAAAACCTTTGTTTGACTATAAAATTTGTACTGCTATGACGTACAAAGTGTTTCTAGTTACTAATGTACCATTGGGGGATATTGGAAGTCGAGGAATTAATGATTTTCAGTTCATCATAATTCCGCGAGCGTCCGAGCACACTTGCAAGATTTTACAAGTCCAGTTATCCAACTTTCACACAAGCAAAATCCTTGGGATATAAGTTGTACTAGCGAGTGTTCTATCTTGTGATAGTTAAGATATTTGTTATTTCTCAGCACACAGCAGCCTATATACAGCAGCCTATATTGTCAGACGACCCCTAAGAACGACGAACTATTACTGTATTGCAGAAAAGGGACTATCAGTGCCATATGCGTGGCTGTAACATATGGCTTGGGATTTGAAGCTACGTGATTCGCATTTACAAATTCTACGTAAATCAAAAGGTTATCATAATCACCACATCATTAGCTTTTTTAGCAGTGCATAGCGGACCAATAACTCGAACTTTCTTTTATTAATTTTTTTATACGAAGTCCTGCTCAAAAGGCCTCTAAAACCTATAAGCATATGGCTTAATGTAGATATGTGATATGTGTGTATATATATGCGTCAATTATTGATTTCTAAACGACAATGACAACGTTATTCTCACCCATAGAAATATTATGTACTGTCTTATCCTCTTTTTTCATATCCTTATTTCAGGTATTATAGCAGGCATAAATTGTTTATGATTCTCATTTACCTGCATAAGAAAGAAAAGGAATGACACTCTCCAAATCATAATACGTAGTTGCTTTCAAGAACGAAAAGATACACAAACATTTAGTGACTAAAGTAACAAATGACCAGGAAAATAAACACGGGCGTATCCTAGATTCATTGGCAAAGAAGAAAAAAATAATAAAATAACTGTGTTAGCCGCCCCTAAATCCGATTTATCACGCGAACTGACAGTTAACAAGTTACAAATATAACTAAATGATTTATTAGTCGCCATGTTGTGATTCGGAGCTTCCATTCATGGGGAATACATTGAACAGATAGGTGTGACACGAATGCGAGGGCAATCGATATATTACGGTAAAATAATGAGGCTTTAGTTTTACACAAGGAAAAGAAAAAAGGAGTTGTGAATACGCATAATTTTTGTGCGATTGAAATTTATCAATGTCTTGAATAAACTTTACAATTAATTTGAATTAATAATTATTATTTCATTCATTCTTCGATTGGCGAATGGGCTATATAGGAACCGAGCCAAAGGAGCATATTAAACCAAAGTAATTCCTATAAGGTCGTCCTAAAAATGTCTTGGGCAAAAGAAATATTATTTATTCATACTGTGTTACTAAACGGTGACAACTAAAAAAATAATAAATCAAAACAACTTCCTCGAATCCATACATCACGTTTACTGGTCCAATTCTAACTCATTATTCAGGCTCGCTAAAAAAGGAAATTCTATCGAAAGTAATAATGGCCGCTCGTTTTGCTTCGTCACATCGCCACAATACAACAGAAAACGTAAGAGGAAAACTGCACATAATGGTTGCATTATTTAGGTCGTTTGCGTCTAACGCGAACGCTTGCCTTGTTTACGAACTTCGAGTTACGACGACTACTATGAGACCATTTCATTTCACGTTCAAGTACAGCACACATGATATTTTTGCTTTATCAGTAACTACAGATGAGCAGGGAACACTTCAACTGTTATACGAGTAGACATTGAATCAAAGACGATCTTTACATTTGACCTAAACGGTTAGGATCGATTGGTTTGATTCATATTTTCTTCGACTGTTTTTCGTTTTAGTCCCAAATCTCAAACATGGCCGCTCTATATTTTTAAAGATATACGAGTATATCATTCTATAAAGGTGTATAATCAGTAAGAGGTATGCGAGTATTGAAAAACATTTTCATAAAGAAAATGATGGTGTCGAACTGTGAAACCAAATCTTCAACCTTGCTGACAGGTACTCCAAACTATTAAAGCAAGAAGAACTCTGAAAGTAATTGCCCGACAGGCACACCGGCTCAAGAAAACGCGGAAAAAGATTTAAAATAAAATCCAATTTCCCCACTCCGCGATTCATGTTAAAGTTGATCCCCTCTATTTCACCGAGGGGAAATTTAATGGGTTTCCATTGATTTCGAAAACGAATCCACCAATTACTTTTAAATATTTAAGGAAAGTCGATTTGTGATTACAGAGATTGAACCCAAGTATTTGACACACCGATGATACTCTTTAACAGGGATAGATCTTGTGAAAGGTCACTGGGCAACTTAGTATGAAAACTATACCCACGGCCTACAAAAACAAAATTGGTTTGGATGTTTAGATAAACTTCCCTAGTTTACGAAGATATATCTCGCATCAATGTAGAGTATGGGAATCTGCCCAAAAATTAAAAATAAAATATAAGTAACATCCTCTAGTGATAAGACATTTTTAGACTATTTGCATTGAATGGGTGTCTTGATTACACGCTGGAGCAACTGAACTCGTCGTGTTCGTCTGCCCCCTCTAACAATACAAGTCTGTTGGGCACCTAAATGATATCACGAAGATATATGTCGCATCAACGTAGAGTATGGGAATCTGCCCAAAAATTAAAAATAAAATATAAGTAATATCCTCTAGTGATAAGACATTTTTAGACTATTTGCATTGAAAGGGTGTCTTGATTACACGCTGGAGCAACTGAACTCGTCGTGTTCGTCTGCCTCCTCTAACAATACAAGTCTGTTGGGCACCTAAAGATAGTTGTTTTTTAGATTTCTCCCACGTTTAAAAAAAAAAAAGAACTCCACAAAATGAAATGTAGGCTAGCACTCATTAATTTACAAATAATTTGATATCTGTAGGAAATATTTCGAAGATCGGGTCAGATTATGCCCAATGACCTTTAAACTAATAATTATAAACAAGTGACTTCATCAGGTAAATTTCTTCATTGAGGACAAAAGAAATTAAGGGTAAGATATTCATTTAAAAATTGAAGTCTTCCAAGTTTAGCAAGATAACTTCAATCGATTAACTTTATTTTATATCGATTACTCTGCACACAACTTACACATACACAACTGCCTACTAGCGTTTGGCCCACCAAGAATGAAAATGAAAATTAGTTTTTATTATTATTATTAAGCATGATGGAAAATTGCTCCTTGATGGCCTGCTGATTCATGTGTTCAATCAAGATGATGATGGCTTACACATTGCAAACGCTTCCTATGTGTCATTCTTCCACCAACAAGATTAACGCTATGCTCATTACAAGACATCCGTTCATGATCAATGCGAGTACGCGCAACATGAATCACTGAGAAACGTCGCAGAGTCAGTGCACATTTGTACTGATATAGGATAATATTACATTCCTGGGAATGTACTAATTGGTTTTATTATGCAACCGCCGAGTTTATACGCCAAATGGGTGCAAATCAAAAACTTAACTTATTGCAAGCTAAGCTAATTTTTACGGCTATTGCTACCGTTCTTACGAATATTAGAAGCCCTATACATATACGAGTAGGAGGCAGTGGATTTGCAAACGAAAATCAGAAGACCTTACGGCAAAATACTTAATGAGAGATACTATCTGATAAAGTGTGTGTGTGTCGCATTCGCCGCTAACAATATGCCAATATTGTATAAAAAGTAATATAAACATTCACATTAAGTTTATTCGTTTGGTTAAACACTATTGAGTTTATTTAAAGGAATGACCAATTATCCGTATAGGTACATACTCGTATTTAAATTTCAATTTTATTCGTAAATTTTTACACAAAACAGCAGGCGTGTTTGAAAATTAACCAAGTAATTTCATTATGTAGTTCAAGGGTACAAATTGGACCTATTTCATTATAATAGACGTATAAAACGTTATCGTGAACTTGTTCAATATAACGACGCCGACGATGGCTTATTCGAAGCTATTTAGGTCGGGTCAATGGCTAATCGTGACTATTCGTGACGTCCCTGCCGGGGTCCACACCGGCTCAAGTGTGTGCTGAGATTGTACGACATAATGACTCATATCAAATGACGTTCTTTTATTTTATTTTTATACGAAACTTACTTATCTTCTTGGAAGAAGGCCATACTGCGCTAAATTCTATAGACAATGCCTACAAATTGTCTGAGTCATAACAGACTAGGTTAAGGCATCCGCTAAGAAAGGATTTTGATTAATTGTACCCCCAAGGGTATAAAATAGGGGATAAAGTTTTGTAGTCCACGCGGGCGAAGCCGCGGGCGGAAAACTATTCTTTGATAAATATTTACAGTGAAAGGACATTGCCCATTGAAGTATGGACTTTGGTTTCACATTGTATCACGATGTGCCTCTATAAAACTTACCTCATTTTGTAGGTTATTAAATGTATTATCAATTGCAAAAACCGTATATCTCTAGTTCGCCGGATAAGCGCGCAAGAAGCTAATGAAGTTCAACAAATTAGGTTATTTTTACACATAAGAGGCGCTCGTGTCGCAGCTGTGACAGTGGTTCGTTAGTGATATCGAAAGCTAGGTATCCACGCCGCGGTCGGTTAATGGATGGGTGACTAAATGTCACATTTAGTGACATTTATTTCGAACATCTTCAAAGTATGTAGGTAGCGAGCGTGATTGAGCAATTGTGTTGGTATTCAGTACCAACGATCGGTACGAAAGCGGAGATGTCAGTAATATGATTTATTCGCGTGTCATTTTCAATCTTGTCACAAGTTGTCAGTTACGGTGTTGCCATGCCACAAATCGATTTTATTAACTAAAAAATTAAAGAATTGTTGTTATTTGGCTAAATGTAAGTAACGTTTATTCCACCAAACAATTTATATATTTTATATTTGGGCCGTCAAAAGAATGCTATTTAATGTAATTAAAATATCAAATTAACATTTTGATCACTTTTTGCACACTAGGACAATATAATTATTTTTATTACCAAAAGTGCAAAAACGATATTTAATGGCAATACTAAAATGACAAGCGACGTTTGTCGGACAATTTAATTCAAGGAAGTAAAAAAATAGTTTACCTTCCTAATTTATTTAGCAGATTTTTTTTCCGGCGAAGTTATGACTTAGTATTTTAGGAGAAAGTATAATAAATAAGAACTAAATTTTTAATATTAATTTGAATGTGATACAAAACGAAACCATGTTTGGGCAATCTCCTTTCAATGAATAATAATATGACGCCATATCAATAAAGCCAGGCAATAAAAATACTATTACATACACTTATGCACATAAATGTATTAAAAGGTACCATTATTATTTTTTTTTTATTCGTTGGCCTTTTCAACTTTAGTAAAGTTAGATTGTCAGCAAAAATAGTTCGGGTTATTTCCAACTGAAGGGAGCTGGCCTCGGCTCGCTTGCAGTTATTTCCATTTTCGCGCATCCATGCCGAAACTGCAAAAATATCGGTCCAGGTAACTCATAAAAACTACAACACGTGGCCATTGACCCCACCAAATTCAAATAGTCATTAGATATTCTGCGAACAAACATACAACATGAAAGTTAATGAAATCGTTGCTTGATTAATTTGGACGATGCATTAGATAGATAACATGCTTTGTGCGCCAGGGGTCGTGGTTCGGAATCCCACCCAGAACAAACATTCATGTGATAATAAAGAAATCGTTTGTATCGTATGTGGATGTTTATTTGTACTCGTATTTATGTATAGATTTTTGTATCTGCACACCTTGTTAAGTATAAGTATAAGGCATCGTTCATACTAAACGTTGTGGGCCGCTGACTGTGAGCGCGCGTTAAGTAGTTTATCGCTTTTCTTTATTATAATTTAACTTGTCGTTCACACCGAACCGGCTACGCGGCTATACGCTTCCATACTGACATGACAGTGAGCATACTCACAGTCAATGTATGTAATGTTGCCCCATATTTATTTATGTAATGCAAATGTATTTACTTCAAATGGGCTAAATCAAAATACTTATACTGATGTTCTCCTATATCGTTGTGTTAAAACGGCTAGTATGTTGTGCTTTGATAGTAGCAGGGCATTATTCTGTAAATCATTACTAAACTTGATAAGGTTCTCAAAGTTAATATAAAACGAAATATTGAAAACGAATAGATTTTATTCATAAAACTTTCAAATACAAAAAAACTCCATTTAGATATCAATTCTGAAACGGTTTGATAAATTGACGTTCATAAAGTAACAGCTCTTAGATGTCCTTCTAATAAATTTATCACGAAAAGAGACGTCCGGAACTAATCGGAACGGCGCTTTTTTTGTTGTGGACTCGCGGATATATCAATACATTGATAGAACAAAGCTGTGGCTAGTTCATTTAACCATAAACCGCACATAAAAATAATCGCCGGCATATTTCAGAGTTTATCGCAAACCGTGAAATATAGCCAGTGTTAAATTTCCATCTAAATGTGTAGCTGGTATTTCTTATTATTTCTACGTACTTATACAAATAAAACTACGGAAAATGTACACTAGCTTTGTTATACGCTACGTTAGCTCTGAAATGTTAGCTTGCAAAAATTACAAGAGTTTAATTAATTTCAGAAGTCCTATGCTTTTGGTTGATTATATCCTTTAACCCTTTTAAGGTTTTATGTTAATTCAGAAAAAAAATAAAAATATTGTGTCTATCTTGCGATTAAGGCTGGATTGAAGAGTAATTTAAAAATGCAACAACTTGATAAATATCTTATATAAAACATTCCTAACAAGTTAGTCATGAGAAAGCTTTCTCATGACTAATTCTTCCTTCAAAATGATACGATAACACGACAGAAAAAAGCCACAACCCTTGACTTGTTGTTGCAACTGTGTATTACCATGAAAAAAGTTTTTATTGAGGTCTCAACGAGACTGACTAGAATAATAATGTCGTAAACTATCAAGTATCGAGGCGAGTGAGAGAATTTTGACCTAACAATCCGCCAAGAATCCCTTGAAGATAGACGACAGGAGACGCCCCCGCCCTCGTCTGGCTGCGTAAATGCCACCAACTTTGCCCTTCAATTAATGTGTGGGCATTCTTCCACCAACTTTCAAACACCCACGCGTACAATACAGCATCAATGCCTATTTATATTGCAGACGATAAACAATGATATTTTTAGATAAAACATCATTATAACTTATTGGTGCGCGTATTGGAAATCCGATAGGTTCTGTCTATATATAAAATCAAACGCAAATCCATTTGAGTAAACATAGTAATTACTTTCAACCTTTGCAGCAGTTAATTGGGTACTCGAAATACATATTATTTCATAACAGCCCGCCCACGGCCTTTGTAGCTTAGGTTTTGGTCTGAAAAATTATTTTCGCCGGGAAAGTTTACGTACTTATTCATTAGGGTTTCTTTTCCAGAGCCTTGTCGTTGTATTTCCCGTTTCTACTCACGTGACAAGATTTAATGTCGATCATTTTACTTTTTCAATTCCATTTTAACTGTAATCTAGCAAGTCTAAGATACAAAAAAATTCTCTTAGTTTATTAACGATTGTATTTAAACGATCAACTGAGCTTGATTTAATCAAGTACGTTCTTGATTAAAACGAATCTAAAAGATTTTGAAAACCTTTTGTTAAAGAATCTTGATATTTTTAATGAGACATTGCTAGAGTATTCGAAGAAAAATGGTTCAGTCTGTTCACATACACAAATGACAAGTCATATTTTTTTAATGAAATTTCAATCTACGTAGTAAGTAACTACATACTCGTATTTTCGCTATTCGTACGGTATTTCGTAAATTTTAACAGCTAGCTTTACCGAATTGGCTTGTTGCCTGTTTTCCTTAAACAACAAGTAATCAGCTGTACTTACTTTCATCTGATTGCGGTGCGGATAAGATGGCACTGTGCTTCTTCTTTACCTCTTCGACGTTTGCCTGAATCTTGTCTATCATCTCTCGTATTTCTTCCACCTAGAAACAAATAAAAAATGTAAGCGATTTCATTAATAAAAGTAATTGACAATCAAGTAACATTCTTCGTTACTTCTTCCTGGATCATCTCATAATCAAGAAGAAAGTTACGAATAAAAGTATTTGTAACTTTCCTCTTGTCCATAAGACGTTGTTTCCAAAATCCGAAACGTACATATCACAAACAAACATTTGCTAAACGTTTTCATATTTGACATTTCTATGAGTCTCCTAATGCTAAGAAACGTCCAACCACACTCAGACGAGTAAATAGAAAATGACCTAATTGGGTTAATACCGGCTCATACGAAGACCGAGTGTCTTGAAACTCATTAGTTCTAGTAACGCCCTACGAAGCCAGCTATGCTTTAAGCCCGAACTTAATTACAGTAGCTCGAAGAATTTTTTACGCTGCTATGCAGTTTAGTGTTTATCTAGCTACATCGGGTTTAGAGGGCGTTTCTGAGACTAGACAAGACGACGCCGACGCTTGGCAACGAGCCAGCGCAACCACCTTCACTGTTTCATAGGAAAGTTTAAAAACAAATGCGAGGACTCTTTAAATAACTTGGACGAGGAGCCTCGTTTTTCTTCGCAACTTCATTCTAGTCGTTGACGCGATTTCCACGAGAACATGGAAGTTAGTTGCCTTTACACATACGAGTAAGCTCTGTTTAAACAGCGGCAGAACGTGGAAAGAATGTTGAAGAGCCACGACATGGAAGATTTATGTTTGATTTGGGCTTATTCTAAAGTATTGAGAATATTCATTTCCCAAGCGATTGTTTTGTAATGGAGATTTAGGAAGATATATTATTGAGCAAATCCAATTATAATAATACCACACCGACTACCAACAGAACCTTCGTAACTCCAGACAAAAAGTAAGTTACATCAAAGTACATAAGTTTGTTTTCCGTTACCATCGAGTTTACGGTAAGTTAAAAATAAGAAGTTTGTTGCCATAATATCTATTTTTTTGATGCAACTTTTGATTAATTTATAATCAACAATATATCAAGGAGACAGATTTATATCAATGCATCTCTAGGAAAAAAACATCTATAAATTTTGTTTTTATTGCGTCTGTTTTTATTTCACGGAAAGTCGTTTGAATTTATTTAGTATAACCTTTTTATATGTTTCCGAACCGTCCGTACTGTAATAAATGCCCGCATTGGAAGGGTATTTAAATGTTACGCTTTGATGTCCGTCTCGGAACCATCCATACGTGGGTATCCGAGTGTATTTAATCAGAAAGAAATGTAGGAAAGGCTCGCGTTATCTTTGTGATTTTTTGCAACGGCACCAGCAGTTGGTGTTTTACTCAACGTAATAGCTACCAAAACAAGGTCAGGTTTGGAGGTTCTACACAACATTAAATATGGCTGGTGGACTCACTGGCAGCAGGCCAACCGCGGAGCAAACGCTTCTGCTACGCTTTGTTAGGCAAGCTCTGGTTTATCAAAATAAACACTGATTTGCAATGTAAATTCATATTTTTATTATTTTCTAAATAATATGAAAGGTGAACTTCTAAAATGTTAAAACTAGATATGTTAGCCAGTGGAATGTATTTGGATTCAATCAATTACATACTTAGGTTAGCCCTGTCTTCAACTTCTCCATCTCTCAAAAAAAAAATCTAGTCACGAAAAGATACTAAAAGATTAAATTAATCAACAATGCAAAAGTGTCTACTGACTGAATGATTTATAATAAAGCACAAAGTTGTTATGAAAAGAGAACTTACCTAAAAAATTATACAGTAGCCAGTCCTTCTATTCCTGGCTTGTACGAGTATACGAATAAATTTAAGGTTTAATACAACGTGAAATTACTAAAATCGAAATTTTTCAAGAGGTCAATTTTAACATTTAAATGTTTATAAAATCTCTAATATTGCTTTGTTTTTACTGTCGGCTTACAATTAATTTATTGAAATGTTGATGACCTTCATGAAAATAAGCGAAAATGCTTTAATTTGAATGTTAAAACCGTTTTTATGATTTTTTATGACTTTAGTTGTTATCTCAAAGATGCGATATTATCTACCACGCTTTTGTTTGATACATACACACACTCTTTTTTTGTCTTCTCTGCACCTTTTTGCGTTAATTAAACATTTTGATTCGCCAAATTACGCAAACCTAACTTATTATGAGTTTAATTACACAGTCAGTTGTCAAATGTTGTTGTTCCGTTGCTCCATAAACTTGGTAGAAGTTTCATACAAAACACGTGCTTACTGTTTTCCATACGAAAACGTAACAACATAATTGTAGGGTGAGGTCGCTTATACACGCTCGCCAACTTTTTTAAAGGAGGTAAGAAACTGAACACCCGTAACCTCCTTAGTTCAATTATTTTCTTTTCTACCGGCACAGACAAAATGTAAATTAGACTCAATGACGTTCAATATACAACTAGACTCTGTATGGCTTGGTATTCTAAAACTAATCAGTAATATTGTAACAAACAAATTGTAAACAAACATGGCGATGAAAAAGAGTAACTGTCGAGTTTCTTGCCGGTTCTTCTCGGCAGATGACTGCATTCCGATACCGGTGGTAGAGTCACTCTGTAATTGACGATTCATAAATACTTGATACAAGTTTACATGAATAAAGAATATTTTGATTGATTGATTGATTGATTGACTCCCATTCAGACTCAAATACTGTCCGAAGCAAAAGTCTGCCCACGCAACTATTGGGCAGAGTTTCCGTTTAGTTGTATACAATTGACATTAAACACTAACTGCCACGAAAAAAGGTGTTAATTTGAACGAATGTGTTAATGTCATCTGTGTCAACGCCGCTCGGACGTTTTTTGATGATTTTTTCTTAGAAATTGGGTCTAGTTGTATATTAAACGTCATTGATTAGACTAATAAAAAATTTCAGGTCTGTACGTAACGTAAACCTTTTGAATGAACTCGTCAAATTATTGTGTAGTAGAGTACATTAGTCTATCTAATCTAATTTAGGAACATCGCTCTTGTGGGGGGAGAAACTTCCACTCTTTTCTGGACTCTGCCAGCACATCAAGTATGTAGTCTATCGTAATTATTATAAAAAGAAAAGATTTGATTCTTAGTTTGTATTGAGTAGGCTCCGAAACTACAGAACCGATTTAAAAAATTCTTTCACTGTTGGAAAGCTACACCACCCCCGGGCACAGATTATTAAATAGTAACCCCCGGGTGAGATAGGGTACTTGTTATCCCAGAAATGTGAGGAGAAGGGGGGAGGGGGTATTAAAGAAGAAATGACGCGCGGGTAAAACCACGGAGGCGGCCGCTATTCTGAAATAATTACATGACTAAATTCATTAAATAATCAAATAGTTTCATCAATCCTACACGACTCTTAACTGGAACGGGCTTTACGCTACTACATACGATGTACTTTAGGCATGTACATTGTACATCATGTACCTACATGTACCATAGTTTGATCTACTATTACATAGGCCAGTCTAGTCTCTACGCCCTGAACTTAAAAAATATTTTAATTAAAGTCAATAAATCTTCTGCGAAGTCAAGGATTACTAAGACTAAGGTTCATTAATCCCAGATATTGCAAGAGTTGGCAATGTAAAACAAGTCAGATGCAGAATTTATTTATCCGGACAAGAAACAAGGCCTCACTGGAGACAAGATTTATCTTAATGTGCTATGTATAAGTGCTTACTTAATTCCGATTATTCACACAAGAGAACAAAAAATACTATTAGTTATCTTTTTTACCGCATATGACAAGACATTGGTGATCAAGCTCATATACTAGAATACCAATAATAATGGTCCGAAGAATTTCATAATTTTGATGAAGGCAACATGGACGCTAACAACAAAAAAATGCATGATTTATCTGATGCTTTTTTAATTACAGGTAAAGTTAACAAATGGGCTGATTAATATCTGAACCTAGCTCATCCTAATCGGATGGAAAGGAGATACCGGAGGGGTTTAGTGGGTAGTGGGACGCTTTAGTCTCAAGTCCCACACACGGCCACAGGTCTAGCTAGCCTGCGGTTATGATGCCTAAAAGCATTCTCCTCCGAAAAAAAGGCTGAGTTATCGAAGATTCGTTTAGCGATATCACATAGCAATCGCAAAAGCGGCGATTGAACTTAAGTTCACGGTCTCAATTTAATGTACTGGTCCGATGGCTTGGTCGATAGTAGGCGGCGCTCGCGACACCGTCGCGGTTGTGACTCACCAATTAATCTGATTACTGCGATAACCGCTATCGTCCGGTCGTTCAATACCTCACTCGATCGCTTCCATTACGATTTGCAAACGGTTCACCCGATCTATTGTATGTGCTAATGACTTATCTACTCAATGTGACTGTGGGCAGATCTCTCTCCGATCGATCCAGCCAGTGCTCTCTCATCGAACCTTCAAAGGAGTAATGAGCTCTTACAATAGTACAATTTTAATTGGTTTTATTCAGAACCTTTTATTTTTATGAGTCAAATGTCCAAAATTTCATATAAATGATTATCGTAAGACAACATTGATTTATCTGGACATAGCGTAAAGCGTTGCCAGGCGTCCGGATACAGCCGGGCATAGGTAGGCTTTTTGATTCCGTGTCCCGCCAAAATAAACGGTGTCCGTCTTGTCCGACTTTTGTTATAAGAGATTTACACTCTTGCCTCGTACCTCGTCTCGTGCTTCGTCTCGTATTCGCAGCTAGCGCCTCGCGTGACCGATGGTAAATATTCACATTCTCGTGGTGAGTTCACACCACCCTCGCGTTTGTTGCGAGGTCCTTTGACTCGTGCCCAAAACCACTCCGGACGCGAGCGCTGCGAGGCGCGAGACGAGACGCGAGGCGAGCCGCGAGCGTCTATTTACACTCTCACCTTGTGCCTCAGCTCGTGCTTCGTCTTCCGACTCGTACGCGAGTGTAAATCACTTATTAGGCTTTTTTTACATTTCACAAGATTTATGATAATAATCAAAAAAGCTTGGTTTTACATAAAAAAATAATTGTCGTACCTACCTATTTGATACTGAGACAAAATCCTCAATTATATAGGGTGTCCGGCTTTTCTACCCAAATATCCAGCCAAGCTGGTGTGTCTTGATTTTAGGATCGTGATTACAATTTAACTTAACAAAAACATAACCTCTAAGTATCATCGCTCGCTACGCGTATGATTATTTTATTTATTTTCTGACAAAAATTAAAAAACACAATCTCCCTCCCGAATAGTTTGAATAAGTGCTGATAAAAAAAGGTCGAACGCTTGATATAAATACGAACTTGGTAAAAAATAAAACAATTTGCAGCTAACATAATATATTCCGTTTGAGCGTGATTTGCATGCATGGCATCGATTATTTGATGACTGAAAATTTACCCGTACAACAATGTAGCAATTTACATATTTTATTAACTTGGCTGATAAAATTCAGAACAGTTTCACCGTTGCCGGATAATTATCTGATATTTCTATCTGTCAAATAACAGATTCAGGGGACTTTGTTTTGTAATTTAAGTAGAAAAAAAAGAATAACTATATTTAATTCTTTTGGTGACATGAAAACTTTTTAACCGCTGTTCCGTCAAAACTTTTATCAAGCTTAATAGAGTTAGTTACGAAGTAAGTAGTAATAACGAACCATTTTTTATTAATTCGATTAAACCCTTTTATTAGATAATAAATAATATTCCTAAAATCAACAAAAAAATAACTATTAAGACAGCCTAACAAAAGCCAGTCTTTCGAATACGACAGTATTGACATCAAGTGTCAAATTAAAGATTAATAATTGCTTTCAAACTACTGGCAAACGAACTCAATCAGGTCAACTTGAAAACAAAACTGCTATTATTAAATGCTTAAATCAATGTAGGTGTTATTAACTTGAGGGCATTTCTACTTTAGTGCTGTATATTTTTATTGTATTTTTTATATTGATAGATACTTTCACCAGAAAGCATCATTCTATGTGCTAGCTACCATTCTTTTCAACCGAAAATATTTTGCTTTAATATTATAGAAACACTTTCATCGTTTTCAATAAATCGTTTATTATCATTATTCCTCACAATTTTTCCATTATTCACATTGTAAACCCAATTTCCTAATGGAGCACTTTATTTTAAGAAATTACTTAACGTAAGTACCGCTGACCATGCACAGAACCCTTTCCAACATACATTACGTCTGTTATGGCTCGTCTCGTAAGGTCAGTAAAATACATTTTATGTCGGAAGGTCAGAACACTGAGTTAAACGAACACCAATTAGAGCATCGAATAATATAAGTGAAATATCGAATATGCCGTAGAACGGTGCGAGAGCTCGTAAAGCAACAAAAAAGGTTACAAAAGAACCAAAAATACTCCAGATTGCATTGTTTTACGTTCTCGACGTGTAGCCATTCCAATACTTTGGATTTTCAACGGGAATTGAAACAGGGAAAAGTATGCTCAAACAAAAGCGTGGATTTATGTGCTTGAAGTTATCGATTTGGTAAAATTCATTTTAACTTCTAGCCAAATTAATAATAGAAACCAACAAAGTCGAGGCGACGGCTCAAATGACGAGTTTACAATAACTTGGCCAATGAGTACCTATCTATAAATAATGAAGATTATTACATTAAACATTTAAATAACGGACGCTTTTATCTTGTACCTGAAAATATACTTGCACCGTAAGCAATCATCTTAAAAACGATTTTACGATGTTCTCTCATTTAGGTCTATTGTGCAGTCTGCGAACCGAACGGGCGATCCATTAATAGTTTCCCTTTCCAGCCGAGAGAGTAAAAAACGTTCCTTTAATCCCGACCGAGGCATTGTGCCGGTGGAAAGTAAAGCTGAATGGAGATTTGCAAATTGAGCATATCCAGGTGGAGTAGTTAGTACGTTCGCGGAATGAGTGCCTCTCAGCTCGCGTCATGCGACGCGTACTCATGTGTACATTATACACGTTGGCACGTCTCCCTCACATACACATAATAACATGTAAATGAATTGCACGATTATGATGAATACCAAGCGCAACCTGAATATTTATAGCAAGAGTTGTGTTGAGCGAGGTCTGTCGCGGATTAAATGAAAACGGACGATGTATTCACGTCACGGAAGCAAAACCAGGACGCGTTATTACATTGTGCTGCTGAGAAAGGGCAAAGAAAACCCATAAAACTATAAGTTTGTAAAGTTATGGAACTTGTTCACAATGCTTTGTAATTTTCCTTTGTTACCTTCTCATGAATGTTTGCCTTTGTCCAGCTTGCTCTCAATCTACAGAACGACGAGAAACGAGACATTTGTCTTTTATTCAAGTTACTCTGAAACCATCTTTATATACTGAACGTTTTAGACATTCAATCTTACAGACCATTTCATAATTATGGGGAATAACTTATTAGTTACCTTTATACCACAATCGTAGTGAATGTTCTGAACAATTGATTTCAAGTGTAGGTAACAACCGTAATGCAATGAGCTATATTCCCACAATTAGTGCCATCGTATATAGGTAAGCGACCGTATCGAGTGCATCTAAGTACTAGTAATTTAACAGCTTAACGTGGGAGAATATAAAAATTACCTGTTGTATACTTGTAAATAATAGGTCAATTTGTCAATTATTTCAGTTGTTTATTTTTAGATAACATATTTAATTGTACCGCATCCAAAGGATGAGGAGGTATTCGAAAAAGTTTCGCCCTCCCGAATTTTATATTATGTTATGGGCGAAAATATTCACCTCAACCCCATAGATTGTTTCTTATTATGGGACACCGCGAAAACGACTTCACTACCCTGGCATCACTCGGGCGTTTACAATACTATTTCTATGGGTGACATGAGTATTCATATCTCTAGGTGCGTAATAAATTTCCCACCAAAAAAACTGGTCGGAAGAAACTGGTGTAAATATATAAGTACTCTGTTAAGCTCAACCGAACCCTATTGGGACACAAGTGCCACTTGTCAAGTATAACTGAAAGGTTTCTATAGGATGGCAACGCAATACAGCCCAAGGGAGAAGAAAGCGGAACTTCAGGCCCCCTCCTTCAAACCTGTTGCGCACCTCGGTCATTATTCCGCCATCTTAGCCATCCAGGCAAAGGCTCGACCTAGGTTTTGCTGAGTATAAAATGTAAAATCTAAAACCTACAATCTAAACTTTTACGTCGTTCTAAACTAAAATATCTTTTATTTGCACACTGTCAGTTATTTTAGGAACGAATTAGCTGCCAACTTGCATATTTCATTCAATTAGTATCTACCCAAAAGGTTTTACCCCTGCTGACCTCGATAAAAAGGGGTGAATAAATTTCAATGAATAAATCTAATGGAATACGACGTACATTATATTTTATTGACAATAAATATATGCATACTGTATTTTAATTAAATTCAGCTACAGAAATGGACGGTACTGGATCAGATTACAGTCCAATCGAACTTCTGCCAACACAAATTTTCCAATAAATATTTACACCACATTGAATAAAAATGGACATGAAAAATCAATTTAACTTTGGTAGATAACGTGTATGCACGACGCCTCTTGCCGGCTGTGACGCCGTGCAAATTAAAGGAGTACGGGGGTGCTGGGATTGTCGTCTACCCAACGGTACGAAGCTGCTCTGTCCCCCGTTCTACAGGGAAGAATCGTGGAGGAGAAATAAAACCGCCGAAATATGCCGTAATGATGCGTCCTTTCCTACTGTATGCCAGCCTAGCCTAGCCAGTCTGTTCTTCAGGGTTTCTTCTGGTAGGCCTTGTTGCTTCTTGAGAGTAGTTTCCTCGGAGAGAGCTCGGATCGGAGTGCATGCTGCGAGCTTTTCCGGGCCTATGTTTATTCTGTCCGGTTTGCTCTCAACTAGCGACTATGTAAGTGAGCAAAAACCGGTTTACACGTGCCACTGTTAGACAGTGATGCAACTATTGTGCGAGCGAGACAGACTGGTGCATACCGTAGGAGAGCCGCGTTATCTATTTATTTATTATTTTCATAATAACATTTACAATATCGAAAAAACATGTCCTAAGGCTAAAATATAAACACTAGAGACATGAAAACTATACAACAAATAAAGCAAAATTAAATCTATCGAAATAACTAAACTGTACACTTACACACTAAGAAATAACAAAGAAATAAAGGTAAATCTAAAACTATTTTTACGCACGTCTTATACTAAAATGAAACGACACTTGTGCATAACTTTATTTACCTTACTATCTATATACTATTGCTATTTACATAGTGACTATGCCGGCTGTCCCGTACATTTCTCCCGCCGTGCGTCGTCTGCGGCTTCCTCGGCGCAGGTCGACGCATCCACAGCTGGGAGGGCGGCCGGCTCCGTGGGCAGGATCACCAGCTTCTTGGTCGGTCTGCGTAGGGTCCCTCCTCTGGTCTTCACGTCCACTGTTCTGGTCACGTTGTCTGGCCCGGGGTACACGGCGGTGACGAGGCCTCGCGGCCAGGTGTTGCGAGGCAGCGTGCCGTCGGCGATCAGCACGACGTCGCCGATCTTGATGGGTGGGCCCCTCCCGTGGGGCTCCCGCCGGTGTTGCAGGTCAGGGAGGTACTCCCGGACCCATCTGGCCCAGAACAGGTCGGCCAGGCGTTGTGAGGCGCGCCAGTGAGTGCGCCCGATGAGGTCGGCGTCGTCGAAGGTCCCCGGTGGTGCTGTCATCGATGAGCCGCCGAGCAGGAAGTGATTTGGCGTGAGTGACTCGGGGTCCTCCGGGCTGACGGAGACGTGAGTGAGGGGGCGGCTGTTGACGGTGAACTCCGCCTCGGCGAGCAGCGTGCTGAGGACTTCTTCTGATGGGTGGCGCTCATGCAGCACTGTGGCCAGCGCTACCTTGACGCTGCGGACGAGGCGCTCCCAGGCGCCTCCCATGAACGGGGCACCGGGCGGTATGTACCGCCAGCTGATTGCCCGCTTGCTCGCCTCCTCTTCTGTGGCTTGATCCAAGGCTTGTCGGAGTTCTCTGTCAGCTCCCTGCAGATTGGTGCCGTTGTCTGACCAGATCTCGCTGGGGCACCCTCTTCTGGCGATCATTCTTCGTAGTGCCATCACTGCGGAATCTGTTGTGAGGGACCCCGCGATTTCGAGGTGCACGGCGCGTGTTGTCAGGCAGGTGAATAGCGCGACGTATCGTTTCTGTACCGCCCGGCCGACGGTGACTGTGAGGGGGCCGAAGTAGTCGACCCCGGTGTATGTGAACGGCCGGCGGTGGTGAGCTAGTCGGCTGCGCGGGTGGTTGCCGGTCGGTGGCACCGGCGGCGTGCTCCTCCTGATGCGGCACGGGAGGCATCGGCTGACGACCGCCCTGGCCATCGGCCGCAGGCGCAGGATCCAGTAGCGCTGCCGACACTCGTTGATGGTCGCTTCTACACCAGCGTGATGCAGCCGGCGGTGGACGAACTCCATGTAGAGGCGCGCGATGTGATGATTACCGTCGATTATAGGCGGCCTCTTTATTCTATCTGTTATGTCGTCCGCCGCGTCGATTCTTGTAACTAACGTTATAACGCCGTTAGTTATCTCTGTTGCTAGGGAGCGCAGCCGGCTATTGCTTGATACTGACTTGCCGTGACTCAGGTCTCGTCTCTCTTCGGGAAATGAGTCTTCCTGACTCGCTCGGATGAGCAAGTCCTCGGCCGCGCGCAGGTACCCAGCTTCGATTGTTCTATATCGCCTATTTTCAGTGGTTGACTGCTTCATTGTAGGCTTCCTTACTATTTTGTTTTTCTGTTTGATAAGCCGCCACGCGGGGTCGCTCTCTGCATTTTTTCTATTTCGCTTGTAATGGACTGTATCTATTTTTCTTTTGCAGAGGTCGATGAACTGTAGCACCCGCGCCGTCGCCCTGAGAAGTTTCTCCCACCTGGAGAATCTGGAGCTGTCTGGGAGGCTATTCTTCAGCGCGGCGTGTGGCTTCTGTACTGTCACTGTGTGTGTCTTTTCTTCGCCCGTCTGTGGCACGGGGGCTGGCTTCTCCGATGGCCACGCAGATGGATCTTCATAGAGGAACTGTGGGCCTTGGAACCAGCGATGAGAGTGGTTTAAGCCGTGCGGGACGTCTCGCGTGGCGTCGTCTGCCACGTTCAGCTTCGTGGGCACCCATCTCCATTCGCTCAGGTTGCTGTTTTCTTCAATTGCTGCTATACGGTGAGCGACGAAGGGACGATAGGAGCGGGCGCCTGTCTTCAGCCACGTTAGTACTGTCCTGCTGTCTGTCCAGAATATCTTCTGGTCTGGCTTCATGTCGTGTTCCTCGATGACCGCAGTGGCCATCCTGCTGCCCATCACGGCGGCCTGGAGCTCGAGGCGTGGGATGGAGGTGACTTTTAATGGGGCCACCCTTGCCTTGGCGACCACGAAGGAGACGTTCACGCTGCTGTCGGGGTTGATGATGCGCCAGTAGAGGGCTGCGGCGTATGCGGCTTCGCTGGCGTCCACGAAGACGTGCAGCTCTCTCGATTGGGCGATGCTGTAGCCCGAGAGACATCGCGGGATCGCGACGTCCCTCAGGGCTCGCAGGTGATGTGTCCACTCCCTCCATTCGTCTGCCATGTCTGGGTCTATACTGTCGTCCCAGCCTGTGCCGCGCCGCCATACTTCTTGAAGTATTTGCTTCGCTCGTGTTGTAACTGGTGATGCGAAGCCTAGTGGGTCGAAGAGAGACATTACGACTTTGAGGATTTCTCTCTTAGTCGGCTGTGGTTTATCGATGACGTCGGGTGGTAGCCGCGCCAGGTCCAGGTTGAAGGCGAACACGTCTCTGTCCGGCTTCCAGATGAGGCCTAGGACTCGCTCTATCTTTTCTTTTCCATCGAGGTCGATAGGCGTCTGTTCTGTGTTTTCTATACCGAGGCCTTCCATGACCGCGGGCGAGTTGGACGTCCATTGTCGTAACTCGTAGTGGGCTTCCCTGTGTATCTTCCTGACGTCATCAGCTATCTTCACCGCCTCTTCCACTGTTTTGAAGCTTTGTAGATAGTCGTCGACGTAGTGGTTTCTGACTATCGCGTCGCACGCCGCCGGGTGTGTGTCTTCGTACCTTTGTGCGTTCACGTTCTTGACGAAGATCGCTGTTGCCGGGGATGACGTCGCGCCGAATATGAGTGACGTCATTCTGTACTCCTCAGGCTGATGATCACCTCTCTTCCCTCCCCGCCACAGGTACCGGAGGGCGTCCCTGTCTTCCGCCTTGATCTTCACTTGCATAAACATCTCGGCTATGTCGGCGGTGACGGCGATCGGATGCTGGCGGAACCGCATTAGCACCCCTGGCAGAGACTGCAGCAGGTCGGGCCCGGTGAGCAGGTGGTCGTTGAGGGACACCCCTCTTGTCTTGGCTGCGGCGTCGTGGACGATTCGTACTTTTCCAGGCTTCATGGCGTTGAGGACGGGAAAGTGTGGTAGGTACCACGTTCTATTTTTCTTTGTTTCTGTAGGCGCGCGCTCCGCGTAGCCCTTTTCGATGAGCGCGTCCATCTGTTGTTCGTACTTCTGCTTGAGTTCTGGATTCCTGTCGATTTTCTTTTCTGTACTCAGCAGCCTGTTGTACGCGTTATCGTAATTATTCGGCATTACGACATTTTCATTTTTCCATAGAAGCCCCGTTTCGTAGCGGCCGTCTTCCCGTTGGCGCGTGTTTTTCTTCAACATGTCGAGTGCGCGTTGTTCTGGGTCGCTGCGAGGTAGCTTCGGCTGTATGATGAGACTGTCTATTGCGAAGTGATGTCTCAGCTGTTCGTCCATGTGGTCATCTGCTTCTGTGACGTGATGCACGAAGTTAACACGTTGTCCGAGCGTGCGCGTGTGCGCGCCGTGTAGCACCCAGCCCAAGGGTGTTAGCGAGGCGACCGGTTGATGCCGCTGTCCCCTCCGCACCTCAGTAGCGAGCAGCAGGGGCCAGTTGTCTTGACCGATGAGCAGCTTCGGCTTCGCTTCTTGGTATGTCAGCTGTTCAGCGATGTCTGCGATGTGCTGGCACCCGGCTACGTCTTCGGTTGTTATGCGCTGGGCTGAGAGTTGCAGGCTGTCGAGTGTTCGCGCTCGTATCTTGTGACTCGCTGTTGCACCTCGTAGCGTGAGAGTCACTCTTCTTGACTTCGTGGCTTCGACTTCTGTGTTTGAGATTGCTTCTATGTGAAGAGGGTCGACGGGTCCCCGGGCGCCGGTCTGTTTCGCTATTTCGGCGTCGATGAGGGTGACGGTTGACCCGTCGTCGAGGAGGGCGAAGGTGTTGACGTCGCCCCGCGGCCCCGAGACGCATACAGGAACGATTTTCAGAAAGGCTTGCGTCTTGGCGGGGGCCCAGGTGGATGCGACTACCTCGGCGCTCTCTTCAGTCTTCTTTTTTTCATAATGAAGCAACTCGTGATGTCGTCTGGTGCAGTTGTCGACCGGACACGGCTTACCGCGGCAGGTGTGGTTCTTGCTGCGGTGTCTGAGGCATCGGAAGCAAAGGTACTTGGCCTTCGCTATGTCCCATCTTCCATTGACGTCTGCTTCTGTAAACTGGCGACAGTCTGCCATGGAGTGGGCAGACTTACCGCAGACGGGGCAGGCGTTCGCTTCTGTCTTCTGTTCTGTTGCCGCTGCGAACGTCTTCTGTTTTCTAGGTGCACTGCTGGACACCTCGTTGATCTGTTCAGGCTGTGCGTAAGGGCTGCATCTGTCTGCCTCCCTGTTCAGGAAGCGCTCCAGCTTGATAAGGTCGGCCTCCTCTTCTGTCTGTTCTGCCGCGAAGTCGTACCATCTGTATCTCATCGCGGGCGTCAGCTTCTCTGTGATGGCCTTCGTTACCTCTGGGTTGTAGAGGTACTGGATCTTATTGAGGACTCGGAGGGTAGCCACGATGTTGGTGACTTTAGTTGCGAAGATGCAGACGTCTCTCGGCGCGTCGGTGGTGCGCGGCAGGGCGCGCAGTCGCTCTAACTCGGAGAGTGCGATAGCGTCTGGGCGACCGAAGCGTGATTCTAAAGTCTTCATTACCTCGTCGGGCTTCACGTTGTAGATAAGTAGCTTCTCTACTACCTCCTTGGCTCTTCCTCGAAGACACTTGCGAAGGCGCGCGATGTTTTCTGAATCTGTATAGAAGCTGGCTGTCTCGATGTAGGCGGCTCGGAAAGAGAGCCATTCTTGATATGACCCGCTGTAGACTGGTAGCTCGTTGAATAGGCGCGGCGTGCTTCGCTGTCGGGCCGCTGTAGCTATGGCCGATGCGAGTTCGGTGAGGTCGATCTTCTGTTGCGGATCTCCCGCCGGTGCTGGAGTGGGCTTCTGTGTAAGCGTATGCGGCGGCGGCGGCGGCGGCGCGTACGCTTCTGTCGGTGCCACGAAGACGGCTGTGGCCGGCCTATAGTGCCGGCGGGCGTCGCCTACTGAGAGGCGCGACGCGGTGTCTTCGTGTCTGTTGTCTTGCTTGGCGGCTGGCGGAGGGTTGTATGGCTGGTCGGCTATGGCCAGCGGATGAGGCTCGCTCTCATCGAGCCACTGGCTGACCCGTCGTTCTGTTTCTTGCTTCGTGGTGACGGAGTCTTCATCTGTGTCGCTGTCTGTTTCTTCCTCGAGGGCAGCGACGCGGGCGGCGGCGAGCTTGATCTGTAACTGTATCAACTCCTCCTTCGCTTTTGCAAGCTTCTGTAATCGAATGGACTTCTGGCTTGACCTCTTCGATTTTCTATCGCGGTGCGAGAGGGCGCCCCGCTCAGCCGGCGTGGCCGGAGCGGGCGCCGCTCTCATCTGTTGACTGTTGTCGGGTTGCGGGGGGGCTCCCCCCGCTACTGTAGCTCCGACGTGGTGCGGGGGTGGAGCCCTCGCTTCTGTCTGTGGGCGCGAGACGGCTGTCTCAACGCTCTGCTGTTCCAGCGTGGTACCCGCAGACGTGGTACACACACTGGTATCCCAGGTGTTCGTGCCGCTGCTCGTGGCAGCCACGCCAGGCGAGGCTATTACACCCGGCGTGGCGCTGTGTGCCGGGGTCCCTCGTGGCGCAGCTTCTGTAAGAGAAGCAGCGGCGCGCTGTTCGGCGCCAGCCTGCTCTGGCGCAGGCCGGTCTGTATTCGGCGATTGCCCCTGGCCAGACACTTGCGAGGTCGGCCTGGAGCTGTTCTTCATGATTCTTGAACGTGTGACGGGCATCTTGTATTGCAGCTTCGTTCTTCGACGAGGATCCGGCTCCGAATGGACCAGAAATATGCACGACGCCTCTTGCCGGCTGTGACGCCGTGCAAATTAAAGGAGTACGGGGGTGCTGGGATTGTCGTCTACCCAACGGTACGAAGCTGCTCTGTCCCCCGTTCTACAGGGAAGAATCGTGGAGGAGAAATAAAACCGCCGAAATATGCCGTAATGATGCGTCCTTTCCTACTGTATGCCAGCCTAGCCTAGCCAGTCTGTTCTTCAGGGTTTCTTCTGGTAGGCCTTGTTGCTTCTTGAGAGTAGTTTCCTCGGAGAGAGCTCGGATCGGAGTGCATGCTGCGAGCTTTTCCGGGCCTATGTTTATTCTGTCCGGTTTGCTCTCAACTAGCGACTATGTAAGTGAGCAAAAACCGGTTTACACGTGCCACTGTTAGACAGTGATGCAACTATTGTGCGAGCGAGACAGACTGGTGCATACCGTAGGAGAGCCGCGTTATCTATTTATTTATTATTTTCATAATAACATTTACAATATCGAAAAAACATGTCCTAAGGCTAAAATATAAACACTAGAGACATGAAAACTATACAACAAATAAAGCAAAATTAAATCTATCGAAATAACTAAACTGTACACTTACACACTAAGAAATAACAAAGAAATAAAGGTAAATCTAAAACTATTTTTACGCACGTCTTATACTAAAATGAAACGACACTTGTGCATAACTTTATTTACCTTACTATCTATATACTATTGCTATTTACATAGTGACTATGCCGGCTGTCCCGTACAACGTGTATTTATTTTAACACACTCCATAAAGTTATATTCGCCGATATATCGTTCACATTTCTTTGTGAATCATTTCTATATTCATAGAAAAAGTTACCGTCCCAACCAATTTCCAAAACTTCTTATACAAATGGCACATAAGTTGCGAAGAAAGCTTCTGCATTGCTTTTACTGCGATCACAGATTTATTGATAATATGGGATTTATATTATAGAAGACTAGCCTTCAGCCCGCGGTTTCACCCGCGCGTAATTTCTTTTTTCAAATATCCCCCTTCCCACCTCTTTTCCGAGATCAAAAGTACCCTATGTTCACCGAGGATAGTGTAGCTTTCTAACAGTGAAAGAATCATTCAAATTGGTACAGTAGTTTCAGAGCCTATTCAATACAAACAAACAAACATAAAAACAAACAATCAATCTTTCCTGATGTTAACGATGGTCTACGAG
This sequence comes from Mecyna flavalis, assembly GCA_949319885.1. Lineage (NCBI taxonomy): Eukaryota > Metazoa > Arthropoda > Insecta > Lepidoptera > Crambidae > Mecyna > Mecyna flavalis. The sequence continues at coordinate 15,369,532 of OX439429.1, forward strand.
GTCTACGATGGATCGAGACAGCTCAAGAAATTAAAAAATACCTACATAACATTAACATTCGAAAGACCAAGTCGATAAATTTAACTATTAGTTTGGGAACAAAAGTAGCACGAGTCATCTGTTATAGAAAAATAAAACACATGGAAGTAATTTCACTTTGTTAGTCAACGCCTAAATCAGGCACTATATGTGATACTTATCCACAGCTTGTATACTTGTGTCACTAGATGAGGTGTGACGTGATAGAGCCTAATCCGCCTGCGGAGTAATTGAGGGGTACACATTGTTGCAGGTAGCAATACCGGCCGGAACTCCTCCGGCCATTCAGCCCAATTATATTACCAGCCCGGCTCCTGATGCTATGCCTCCGTGATTTATAAAGCCTCTTTAACAGAAAACCCTACGGGGAGCGAATACGAAACTAATTTATTCCGTTCGCCCGTCTGCAACTGACGTTGATATTTATTATTGTTGAATATCAATTTCACCATCGGCAGACGTATCTCTGATAAATGCAAGAAAGTTGCCATCTGTCATTTATGAAACTCAAATACTTATCTAATATGAATGAGTTTTGATACTGTTATTAGTACGAATACGAACATGAAGCAAGTAAAACATGTAAAAATTAATGTCATATACATAATATTGTTTAATCTGTTTTTTTAATATCACTTCATCAGAAAAATGGTCCCTTGGCTCAGACCACAACAAAAAAAAACCTACTTAAATCAGATTCCGGGTGCGAATCATATAGCAACGTTCAACCATACAAATAATCAACCAACGTAGTCCGTCTTCGCAAACCGATCTGAATAATATTGAATAGAAAGTTTTTGAAACAATGTACCTATGATGAATCACGATAAATTTCATATTATCACGCGATTCCAAACGGAAATAAAATTTATTATATATCGGGGATACTGAAACGATAAGATGGAAATGACTAACTTCGGGAACGATAGTAAAATGCTCACATTGAACAACAATAAAACATTACTACCAATGACGTTCAATTAAAAAACTAGACTCACAATCACGCTCAAATATTGTCCGAAGCAAAAGTCTGCCCATCCGACTATTGGGCAGAGTTTTCGTTTAGTTGTATACAATTGACATTAAACACTAAATGCCACGAGATAAGGTGTTAATTTGAACGAATGTGTTAATGTCATCAGTGTCAAAGCCACTCGGACGTTTTTTGAGGAATTTTTCTTAGAGATTGGGTGTCTAGTTTTATATTGAACGTCATTGATTACTACCCAATAACAAATAAAAATATCAAATACCTTTGTGGGTGGCTTTCATCGACTACAAAAAAGCGTTTGATAGTGTGGAATCCTGGGCAGTTCTTCAGGCATTACAGAATGCTCGTATAGATCACATATACTCAAAGCTTATTGAGAACATCTACAATAACGCTACCATGAAAGTCACAATAGTCGACCAAACACAAGACATAGAAATTAAAAGAGGTGTAAGACAAGGGGACACTCTTTCACCAAAATTATTTACGCTGGTACTGGAAGATGTCTTCAAAAAACTTTCATGGGAGGAACGTGGTCTTAAGTTACCGGGAGCAAGACTGAACAAACCTAAGGTTCGCTGACGATATCGCTCTTCTGAGTGACAATCCTGAAGATCTTCAAATCATGATCTATGAACTGAATGAAGCCTCCTTAAATGTCGGTTTGGAATTGAATCTTAGTAAAACTAAGGTCATGACTAATGATACCCGGTCGGCTACGATCAAAGTAAACCAAACCGTCATTGAACAGGTAGAGACATACGTTTACCTGGGTCAGGAAGTGAGGATGGGAAAGGAAAATCAAAGTAGCGAGATAGATAGACGAATACGTCTCATGTGGGCTGCCTACGCAAAACTGGACTTTGCTTTTAAAATGAATTTTACTGCTGAGCAGAAAGCCAGGTTGTTTGACCAGTGCATTTTACCGGTCCTCACCTATGGGGCAGAAACCTGGGTCCTGACGAAGGAGAACATCAATAAAATACAGGTCGCCCAGAGAAAACTGGAAAGAAAATTAGTGGGGACTACGCTGAGAGACCGTAAGACTAACACCTGGCTCAGGGAACAAAGTAAGGTCACCGATGCAGTAAAAAGAGTGGCAAGTCTGAAATGGCAATGGGCAGGACACATAGCCCGCAAACATGGCTCGTGGGGCAAAACAGTGTTGGAATGGAGGTCGTGGGGCGAGAAAAGACCTCGAGGAAGACCCCAAATGAGGTGGAAAGATGACGTCAGGAAAGTCGCCGGAAAAAATTGGATGGAGGTAGCGCAAGACCGAATGAGATGGCGCAATCTGAAGGAGGCCTACACCAAATTGGTTGAGAACGGCTAAGAAGAAGAAGAAGAAGAGAACAAATAAAAAACTTTGTTTCTTAAAATTCGTTTAAATTATTAGACTTTTTAAGGCAAAATTTTTCCTTATCGTTTGGCATTCAACTGGGCCAAACGTAGGTATGTTTTCAGTAAAAATTTAAATCCGATGCAATTTGTAGGACAGCAACCCTAATTAATCAGGTGGGCCGCCAAACGAAGGTTCCAACCTGCGCTTTACATTACATTCGCAATATTTTAAAATCGTCGTACATAGCTCGGGGATACTAATTAAGGATTCTGACGAGGGTAAATATACTATGCATGCAATTAATTTATTAATACAAATATTATTACGACGATTCGAGTAATAAATAACATCATATCATAATTATAATATTCTTTCGCTTACAGCAAGTCAAAAATGATAATATAAATAAATATCCAAAAATAATATTTTTAATCTGAGCCATAGGATGTTACTTTTACCTGACTGTGACTACTATCATATAAGTAAGGTGTGAAAAAGAGTTAAGAACAAAAACAAAAGATGTTGTATATAAAAATGAATCTTTGGAATAACGTCGAGTTGAAGTCAAAGTTATTGGCTTCTATTCGATTTTAAATAAAATACTCGTACAATATCGCTAACTCTACATCTCAATTTAATCTGAACACTACCAACAAGCATCGTTTTAGAGTTCAAGGGAATAATGCAAATTTTCCAATGTTATTATTTCATTCTAGCAGTATGATAAGACTGTCTGGCGATAAATACGGTGCATGCTAATACATATAACCGAGTTACGTAGCTCAAATAACCCCAGCAATATCGGGGATTGCGATCGGGCAACAAAGGCTAAACAATAGAGCACAACAAGCTGAAACTTTTATGAATGCAGGCACATATTCAATAGAATGTACATTTCGCTACTCGTTCCGTTCCTATGTCGTGTAACTTGTGTACTATGGTGTTTTATATTCTGTTCTCATTTTAGTTTTACACCTGTTGTCGCAAGGACCGTGTGGAAACTTTTGTGAATTTTAACTCTTTGTTTTTCGTTCATGGAAGATATTTTAGGAACTCGGACAATTTGGTGAATGTGCGACTGTTTTAATGAATTGTTCACTTTTATGACGAAATATCTCTCACATTACACTACAGAAGTTCAGCGAATTTGAGTATGCCGAAAGAAGTTAAAGAAAACCTCCGTCAAGAAATCTTTCCTAAAATATGTTTGCGTGTATAATGAGAAGAAAATTTTGACTAAATATACTTTTTAGAATTGAATTCTGGTCATTTCGACTTTCCCAAAACTGCTTACGTACGGGTACGACCCACGAATAGGTCTAACGTGTATAATTACATCGCCTATCCCTTGGAGGTTGAGTATTCATATTGGATTAGTAGTTACGGTCGTTCCATATACAGAGCTTTAAGCCCGATTGGGGAAACTGTTTGAATTGAAACACAATAGAGGGAGCAATTTGCATCGCAGATTTCGCGTCCTAACTACAGGGAAAAATCCAAGGGACTGTTTTGTATTTTCACAACATTATTCTGAATGACATAGCACTCTCGTTTGCCGCTGTTTATAAGGATACATAAATTTAGCACCGAGGCTGGCGTCATTAATTAAATTAACGCACACAACCTGCACTTTATCGCAGACTGACGAGGAGAATAACAACGCAAACAAAAGATAGACTATGTTATATGTAGTAGCTAATTAGGGTGTGGTAGTATTGCTATACGTAAAATAAATCGCTAAGCGCATTGTATTAAAATATTATGTTAATGAGATGTACCTAATCAGAAATGTCACCGAAACCATATTTATATAAAGGAGGACAACAAAACTGTATTGAGTGGGAAGACCAAGACGTGTTAAATACATGTAAGCAAAATATGAAGTAACACTTTTCACAATGTCTACCTAGACAAATGAATGATCCTTCATTCGTCTTCGTTCGGTAGGTTATAAGATGTGCTTACATTAGTAATTAGTTCCTCTAGAAAACCGAAATACATAGGTGCTGTAAAAAGAGACCAATCAATGTAAAGATGTAGTAGGCGATAGTCTATCTATCTTTGTTCAGTAATTTTAAAATGACTTATTACTTCACTTAACACTCAAGTTCCAATAAATTCAAAATTTCGTTTTTATTGCTTGCAACTGTACTTGGAATGAATTCAGCCGGCAAAACAGTAAGGCTATGTAGCGTATTTAATAAAGCGTTGATTGCTTAAACAAGCTTATATAACGTGGAAGCTGGGATTACGTTTTGCTGATATTTCAAGGTCTCTCGTTGCCAGGTCGTCCCTCCATATTTAGAGCATGAATTTCCAAGTCTTTTATTAGGAACCGACGTAACAAGCACAGAATTATTTAGGAAGAGTTTATTTTAAGTTATGATGAATTATTATTTAAGCCTATTAGAAATTCGTAAATGATCAGTGGTTTTTGTCAAATTAATAAAATTTAAATTAAATTCGCATAAAATATTGCAATAATTTACCACATACATAATGTTTGTATTTTTCGCAGATAATTTTGTGTAAATATGTTTTAGCTGTCTTATCTTATTGTTTAGTGTCATACTGTTGTGTCAGAGGACGTCCCAGACCAGTTACTTCTTTCGATAACATTGCATTCGTGATCGTGTTAGGAGGTATCAACAAGGTCATTGCAAATCTACGGTAAAAAAAGATTCGCTACACTTAAAGTGCCATGAATAGAGTCACCCGTCTATTTCGTGTCTTCGGCTACGGGCAACATAATTAGAGCTTAGAAATTTACCTCACTGAAGAATTCATCCATGAAGCCGCCTTCAACGGCGACGTTGACATCGTCAGGCCCGACGTCGTCATCGTCGCTTTGCGCCTGAAACAATACATAAACTTTTAATAAATACACTAAAACAAAATTGCATACATATTAATAGGCAACTAAGGCTTCCCATTAATATCTGAAACATGGAAGACTCCGATTACGGTATAAAACCTATAATAAATATATCCTATTGGTAAATCCCTTATGCAATCAAAATGTGATATTAGATAAAAATTTCAGAGATGGGATTTTTTTTATATCTTTTTCTTCTTAGTTGTAAATTACTTAGAAGGATGCGCAATAAGTGACAAATAAAATAGACACTAACTAGTAACGGCAACAAAATATGAAACAGGAAACAGGTTAAAAAATTCAGCACTTTGTAACGAGCAATTGTTCCATTTTGAATACCCGATCAACATTCACTAGCCAACTAATCGCTAGCCGATTGTGTACCAGCTGGATCTGACGCCTACGTTACGCGATGATGCAATCTAAAGGATATATTATTTTGTTTTTTCAATAGCGTCATTAGTTGCATTAATAGATAACGATATTGCAAACTATGAAATCAGCCAGTTCACTCATTAATGCTTTTAAAATAGGATTAACTACTGTTTCGCTTTTAAAACAATTTCATTTATCGAAATTCAGATGCATTGACCAATTTCGTTCCAGTGAAACCACTGGATTTAATACTCCGGTTAAAGTTTGATGTGGAGAATTCATTGACAATTTAGTTATGAATAGCTTAAATGCAGAAATGCTTTTCGATAAATGGTTGGCTATTTCAAATTGAGAAATAAATAGTCAATCATTAAAATTCAATTTTGCAATAACTTTTCAACTGAGATGTTTATGCACGGGAGTCAGCTTCAATGAAAGCGCGTACATTGAGCAGTACAAAATCAGCTTGAGTGAACCCGTCGTTATTCAAATAAGCAGAAATAGTGCAGTCATTGAAGCATTATAGCTCCGAATTTTTTTACTGTGAACCGATTTGCATGAAATTTTGGAATTAGGTTCATCTTACCCTTAACTTCAAAAGTGAAAATGATTTGAACTCCGCAACCACCATGGAAGGGGTTGCCACCCCTTCTCGGGGGTGAATTATTTTTTTATCAAAATAATCTCGGATATAGATAGAAGGCCTAATTTTAAGCAAAAAATCATCTATACAGTTTTTCAAAAAATTCAATACTTTTCAAGTTATTGGCAATTGAAAATTCGCAATTTTTTCACATATTTCATCGGTTTTTTGCAAATATCTCCAAAAATATACGTTTTATCGAAAATTTTTTACAGACCAAAATTGTAGCAGGTAAAACAATGAACAATTTGAATTTTTATAAAGTATTCTAAGTGCAATATTAAGCTAGATATTAAAGATCAAAGCCGTTTTTATTTTGTCTGAAATTTAATCGATGTGGTCAATGCCATCTAGCGGCGAGCAGATGCATTTTATGCACTCTAATACAAAAGGGTTTTGTAGTGCTTGAAATAAGCTTTAAAATGAGCACTATTAAAAGTCTTTTGCACGTAAAATAAGTGAGCTGTATTGCAAATAAGGGGAGCATCTAATGTTTTTTCTTTAAAATCAATGGGTTTCATAAGTGCCATTTCCACCAAAATTAAAATTAATCATATTCCGCCTGGAAATAACTTTATTATGAAGAGTTTGATAGATAGTATCAGTTTGGCTGCTTCAGGACACATATTTTTCAAAAAAGTCACGATTAAATAAAAAATCAAAATTTCAAATTTTTAAAAAACCCACTTTCTTTTCATAATATCTCAAAAATGACGACAGATACGTATAAAAGTGTACGGATTAAAAATTTAGGTATTTTTCTGACAAACAATTTGGTTTTTTTGTTTTTTCTGTCAAACAAAAATTTACGGAGATATGATTGTTTAAAGAGCGCGTGGCAGCGCAATCACAGCCTCTCTTAAGCCCTTTAACCCTTCACCGTTTTAGAAAAAGGTTTTTTACTATATATTGCAATATAGGATGTTGTAGCTCTCTTACCTTTACAATGGTTTTTTATAAATTGTGATAGCATGAAAATTGAAGTAGTTATGGTCCAAAAACTTATCATATTTTGTTCTACTTAGTAACTGAAAATTTCGGAGTGTGAATATTTGGAGTGAAAATTATTTTAATATGAGGTAATTATGTTAGAAAATACTTTACAATTTCACCGCTTACGATTAGACATGTTTTCTAGCGATAAAATGGCTCAATGTAAATTTTTCCATTAAGGGGTTGTTTACACCCCTTAAAAATAATAGGCGGAGTTCAGATCATTTTCACTTTTGAAGTTAAGGGTAAGATGAGCCTAATTCCAAAATTTCATGCAAATCGGTTCACAGTAAAAAAATTCGGAGGTAAGACCGTATTTTTCGCTTCAATGACTGCACTAAAAGTTCGCATTCCCCACAAAGGCCTGGGTCCCGAGTGAGGACACATTTGTGTTACAAAGACTGGACCGGTGAAATTTAATTGGACAGCCAGGATATTTTCCGGCTCAATACAAACCCTGTGAAATATTTTTCTCTGAAGTAGGATTCCATATTTTATAGTTGTCATAAATCATTCTCGTGTTGTCAACTCTGTTACATTTACATGGCAGCTTACTTATTGTCTTTGTAATTTTTCATGACATTGATGACTTTAATTTAATTTCAAAAATCTAAATCTTTGCCTTACTGCAAGTTCCAGAGAACTTTTATTCCAATAATAGTTCGTATTATTTTAAGATTCAACTGGCAAGAATAGAAAAGAACGTAACCAAATGAATCATGAATGGATATTGACCATTTCCGGTTTAGTCAGAATATCTTGTATGATTGGAACCAGACAGGACGTGTTAAATTTTTGGGAAATGCAAAATCCAACAACTATTTCCGGGTTGTGCCATCAGGAAGGCCGAAATTTCTTTTCGTAAACTTTTGTTGTGTAGGAGAACAACCCCCGCTTTCTGACTTATAGGAAACCAAATACTTCAAGCTTGTTCTTTGCGAATTCGATCGTCGTGATAGGTGAAGTAAAATGAAAAAAAAACCTTTACGGAGTTTATCAGAAAATGATTTTTTTAGTGCTCTCCTGTGAAATTCAACTCCCACGCGACTTGACTGAATTATGCCTCGATAACGTGGCTTTATGTGAACCTAGCTAAATAATTTCACCAAACTAACTTCATAGTTTAATGTGGGTAGAGATAATTTTATGAAAACTGACAATTTCTATAAGAGCATCGCCACGGCCAGGATAGAAGCCCGACATTTAAAGGAAATTTTCAATAAAATAGGTTATAAAGATGGTTATTTCAACCATCAGCTAAAATAACCTGCATGGTGCCCATGACTGGTTATAGAAACCGGATGAACTCTATCACGTAATAAAAAATTGAAAGGGTACATAATAACATTGCAATCGGACGAATATGGTCATAATGCACGTTTCTAATAAAAGTAGGATAACGTTTTCGCTATTAGCCAAAAGAAAAGCCCAAAAATTGTGGTCACAGAGACAGAATAAATTTTGTAAAGGTCGCTAATCATCGAAATCGTTCAATACTCTGCCTTTGCTTTACGACCATTTTAAGTTCGTGTTACATGGTTAAGCTAAATAGGTGCGTATTCTATTTTGACAGCACACAATCAGAGCCACACATGTATAATACTCGTACAATCAAAGCTAGACAATTTTTTTTAATTCTAAATACTCAAAGGGCAATCCTCTTTTCATTTTGCGACATTTCATTAAAAAAAAAGAATAGTAAGTCCAAATTCAATAAGTAGCAACTTTCATATTAATACATTATGATTATATGTTAAATCTGGCAGCATTCAACGTTTCCGTAAGTCGATCCCCCTGTAAACCAGGCAAGGGATGTCACGCACACAGCTTTAGCTGTATGAGTGTAATCAATCATATCCCGACGTGATTGCGTGAAGCTTGGTCTCTATACTATTTATCCAGTTTGTACACAGGGGTTGGGTCCCGTTGATTTTGAGTTGTTACAAATGCGTAACTTTCGAACGTTTACTGGCAAAAAAACTTTCCGGTATAACTTCTCCGTTTCATATTTACATCAATCTTATCGACGTTGTATAATTTTATTTTGCTTTATCAAAATAAAATTGATTTAATACTTTGGCCGCACCGTTTAGCGTTTTTAATCTTCGATATAAAACTTGTGAAGAGGAATTAAGGATTGAATAAACTTACTATTACTACAAGATTAGTCAGAGTCAGAGGTCCCGCACACTGTTCGTTATAGCACTACAATCTTAACAGTAATATATTGGATAAATTTATAAACTAATATGTAATAAATATCATGAAGTACCAAGGGCGAGACGTAGGTCCCTGAGTATTATTTATTATACTGAAGCTATGTGTGCCTCCATTAATTCAGAGCGCGTTAGGCGCAGCAAGATCCATTAGCGCGCCCAATTATCAGCACTTTTCGTCATAATTGACACCGGTGACTATCGTCGTAGTAGGCTTTCAACAATACCCGAGTAGGCCGATCAATCATCCAGCTAGCCTGTCAGGTAATTTGACTCAATTGAAACACTTCTACAAGTCCGAGTTTTCATTAGTTAAAGACGTCAGATTTGTTAACCTAGTCAAAAGAAGGCTGACACGGTAGTTTCATTGCTGAGAATACAATAAAACACTTACTTAGTGTTAAGGACTGTGTCTCATTTATGTGACGTAAGCGTTAAGTTTAAAGTATTTATTCGTTTGTATTGGTAAAAACTGCAGTAATAATTAAATGAATATCGCTTTAAATCAAATCAAATCATCATAATCAAATCAAATCATTCATTTATTTACGAGAATACAATATTTTACAAAGGAATTTAATTTAAGGACTGTGCCGATGTGAAACAGAATAAAATGATGATTTAATAAAACCTATTTATGTTTTCCTATAAATAGCTGGAGAGCCAGTGAACCCTGCGAGTAACCGTCTTCATGTAAGGTTAGAAATTTGTACAGTTATGATTTATAGCATGCTAAGGGCAATAGCCCTGACCTGCACGTCATCAGCCCCTTTATTTTTTAAATTGTAAAATAAATTGAGTTTAATATATGAGTATAGCAGTAGACACAAACATACATATTTATGTTACACATATTTTTGTTAGGTTTCAAAAGCAGATCCAAACAAACACATTCAATTTCAATCGCGTTTCGTCATGAATAAAATAGCAGTTCCAAAAATTCCACGAACTAATAAAGCTTGAATGAGCACGAATTACTCGTACCGTTTAAAGAAATCACAGCTTGATGGATTTAACAAATTTATCTCGTTGTAGCGGGCACACGTCGACTGTAATTAATTTATACAGGGAACGTTCATAAAGTAATCCTGCTGTAGCACTCTATAAAGCGCAACCTAATTATAGTTCAGTGTCCATTAAAACGGCTCGTCTGTTAATGGCGTGGATTGTTGCTGAAACCTAATTATATACTTATTTATTAATTACGCTTACCCGGAGCTTTGGTTTATTTCCCGGATTTCACTATACGGATTCGAAGCACGGCAAATTAGTTGACAATTTGTGAATTCATTTTAAAAGCCTTTGAACGCCGCGATAGGCTAGTGGTTTAAGTACCAGGGTATGATCTCCGCGAGTATTGGTTTGAATTTCCGGTTCGGGCAAAATTTGTGTACACTTATGTGAGCACAGCTCGAGTTTGTGTTCGCCAATCCACATTTGACAAGCGTGGTGATGTTGCTGGTGGTGGTTATTGATGTTTCAGCAGCATGCGTATGTTTGTGTAATGGCAAAAAATCTTTGATTATACATATCCTGTAATAGAAAACAGGTGGAAATATCGTTGGATTTATTTTGATCCCTCTCCGTAGCACCCACATTCCAGTTTAATTCTGGTTAATGGCCAATTATGGTCTGTGCTATTCATACGCAGGGATTTTCGACTCCGATTTTATCACAATAGAAATCCCCTCCACTCATTAACCTCCATAAAAGGAATATTAAATACATCACTCCAGTTCTATTGTCAGTACAGAACGAAACCAAAGTTACATCGGCGTACGTAAGTAATGACTTTATTCTTAACCTTTTAACCGCCGGACGTCCATCCCACAAAACGTGCCCCTAGCGCCCCGGATACTTATTTTAGAACTTCCACGGTAGTGGTGGGAAATTTTTTTTCAGTCAATAGTTTAAATAAAATAAGACGAGAAAGTTGCAGTCGGAATTTTACGACTGTGGTGGTTATGACCCGAATTCTTGCTGTCGGATAAATACGACTGCGGCGGTCAATGGGTTAAGGCGAAGGCTAGACGCTCAATATTTACTGTGGTCCGTCAGTATTTATCGTGGAATGTGGTGAATACTGATGGTGTAGCCTAGAGTAATGATGGATGTCAATATTTCTTACCAAATATCCAGATTTCTTAATTCCAGAATGATATTCCGTACCACAGTAAATACTGAGCGTCGTCTAGTCTTCGCCTAAGTCACAACATCAGCCACAGACCATTTTTTTACGGGATAATGGTCAATATTACCATGGGATGGCAGAAATATGAGTAGAAACTAGTAAGTAAATTCTCAATGTTAACTCAAAGAAGAACTCTGAAGAAGAATTTGAAAGTCATATCGTTAGAAAATATCGCCAATGTGACTTTTTGAATTTCTGCGCTGCGTGAGCTGCGTCACACAGTACCTAGCTACCGGATAATATGATTTTAGATCAATCAACTTACTCTACACTGGCCCCTCGACATGTTTAAATAAAGGTAATTTTAATGCAAATTCATACCATTTTAAAAATTTAAACATCGATGCTACTTTTGATTTGTACGAGTACCTACGTACGTACTGCATTTTTTCACCAACTACGAGGAAGCATATTACAATCTTCATGTCATTATGATTTTAGTATATTAGGAGCTCCTCCAGGCCGCTTAGGTCAGGTCGTACGGATGGGATTGCTAAGCTCGATTCGCCTGCAGGCACGCGATAACGATCGTCGCCGGCTGTCCCTAGTTCCCGGAAGTGTCTGTTTTTCCCAGACGTTTAGAGAATTGCTACCGTCTGCTAAAAAGGTTCACGCATTGTCTGCATCGTCAATGATGGGCTTATTTTATCAATAATTAAATCACTAAGACTTTTGGTGGCTATGAATCGTGTAAAGTTTTATATGAACTTAACTGTCAGTGGAAAACTTGGGCCTTAGTTATTTTTGTTGAAAAAATCCGTAACTAAGATTTTGAATCCTAATCAGCTTATACAAAAATATAATGTAAGGAAGTAGCGTATATAATTGACATAACAATTAAATTTTAATAAGGCAAAACAACACGAAAGTCCTAAACATTCATAAATAGAGTCGGTAAATTATTTCAGGTAAGTTTACTATTTTGTAAAATTCGTTTTATTTTCACCATTTAATTCTTTCTTCCGTATTAAACCAAGTAATTGTCTCACATTTCAGTCGACAATAACACAGAAACAAAGCATGTATGGCCTGGTAATGTATATTTAATGAAATCAATGCTCTTTAAACATTCATCATTTGAGTGTTTTCTTTAAATCTTCAATATAAATAGATAATGTTTGACTTTTATACATATATTTCAATGACACTATTGACCTTATAAGCAGGAGCATCGTCGCTGTTACTAAAATAGCACTATGGTTCAATCCAGTGAGAGCTAAAGTTCAATCTAAAACTGCAATATGTTTTACACGTGTAAGTCTTTTCTTTTACTACTTTGAGGCGTGATAATAGTGAAAAATCCGCAAAAATATTATAATAATTTTATTATGATGATCAAATCATTACCCCAATAAAATATTGTCGAAGTAATTTTATTACTAACGCACAAATCATGTATCTTTTGATTAAACAGTAAACTATTTGAGAGCTTAGAAAACGGTTTCGTAGTTTATTTTAATTACGTCAATTTTACTTTTTCAATTACATACAGGTCAGTTATTTTTAGCATGTCGACGGTGAAGAACCAATAACGGCTAACTAACAAAACACAAATTTTACAGGAGACGAAAAAAACGATTTGTGCTTTTGGATGTGAAGTTATTAAAAACTGTTGTATCAGTAATCTAATATAAAAATTGAAGAAATCAAACCATGAAAACGTTATCGATGTAACTACCTGTTTTACAAAGATAGTGTTAGTTAGATGGTATTGGTCCGAATCGTGATTATATTATTTTGTTTGTGTCAGATAACTGTTTTTGCTACCCATAAAAAAGCCGCGAAATAGCATAGCAAAATAGTTCAAATTTATTCATATTTGTAAATAAAACTCACGATAATAAACTGAACCTTCCTATTATCGTGAATTTTATTTACAAATAAGAATTCCCTATTTTAATTAAATTCTTTACGGTTGCCAATCATAATAATAAAGATTTTGAATCCCTTCGAACAGGACAGCGTTGAAAAACTTTTCGAGCTCCCTCAGTACGGGTTTATCCCCAGCTTTTAGCAGCTCTGTAGTAACGCCGTCGTCTCCAGCGGCTTTTCGATTTTTAAGCTGCCCAAGAGCAATCTCGATTTCGCCAACGCTGACTTCTGGCAGGTCTTCAGTGTAATGGCGAGTTAGCGTTAGCTATGCGAAGCGAATAACAAGGCCATAGAAGTCCTCTACCTCCAAAAGGACTGCCGGCTTTGAGGCAACTACTTCTGCACTTGCTGTGGTCAGCTTCGTTAGGTGGCTTCTTCCGAGAGATTGTACGAACACCTTTTTTTCCGTCTATATTTCTCGGCTAATCTCAAGAGTGATCACGAACCGTCTTGCGCGAAGACTCGTATTACGAGTTTCAACCACCGAAACAGGCTGGGTTTTTGAGCGGATACGGCACCATAGACCACATCCACACTGTGCGGCAGATTATACAGAAGACCGAAGAGTATAATCAGCCCCTGTGTCTAGCATTCGTGGACTATGAGAAGGCCTTCGACTCTGTTGAAATCTAGTCCGTTCTGGAGTCCCTGCAGCGTTGCCAAGTAGACTGGCGATATATCCAAGTGATGAGATATCTGTAAAAGCAGCCACCATGTCCGTCCAAGTACAAAATCAGCAGACAAATCCTGTACCATTGCATCCAGGAGTGAGACAAGGGGACGTTATCTCCCCGAAATTGGTCACAAATGCAATGGAGGATATGTTTAAGATGCTGAACTGGAAAGAACTTGGCATCAACATAAATGGCGAATACATCTCTCACTTGCGAATTGCAGATGACATTGTCATAATGGCGGAGTCGCTGCAGGACCTACAACAGATGCTAAATGACCTGGCTGATTGTTCTTTACGCATGAACTTGAACAAAACCAAGGTATTGCGATTCACGGCGCCGTCCTTGAAGTTGTTCAAAAATATGGGTACCTACCCTGGGCAGTCGTTGCAGTTGGATCGAAACAACTTGGGACAACTCGGGACAAGGTGAATAGAAGAATTCAGTTGGGTTAAGCAGCGTTTGGAAAACTACGACGAGTCTTATCGCCGATTCCACAATGCCTAAAGACGAAAGTGTTCAATCAGTGCGTCCTACCCGTCATGACATACGGAGCCAAAACGTGGACACTTACGGCACAGCTAGTCCACAAGTTTGAAGTCGCTCAGCGGGCTATGGAAAGAGCTATGCTCGGCGTTTCACTGCGGGATCGCATCCGAAATGAGGTGATTCGGCAGAGAACCAAACTCACCGACATAGCTCGCCGGATTAGCCAGCTGAAGTGGCAGTAGGCTGGCCATATCAGCCGTATAACTGATAACCGTTGGGGTTAAAGACCGCTTCTCGGTAAACATAGTGTAGGACGCCCTCAGGCCAGGTGGAGGGGTGATCTGCTCAAGATGGCTGGCAGGAGCTGGATGCGAGTGGCCGAGGATCGATCAGCATGGCAAGCATTTGGACAGGCCTATGTCCAGCAGTGGACGACAAACAGCGGTGGAGTAAGCACGTCGACGTAGCGAGATAGATGGAATTGGCAGCAAAAATACGCACTTAGATGGAATTGGCAGCAAAAAAATACGCCTTATCTAATAATTCGTCTTAGCCGCTAATGGCACAGCTGAATAACTCGTCAATTTAAAGGCTTTTTACTACGGTGATCTCGCCATAGCATGCAAATTACAACTTTAAAGCGAACTACATTCAAAGGTCATTTTCGGCAAAAATGCGAGTTAGCCGTTATTGATTCTTCACCGTCGATGTATAAAATCAAAATCTGCTTTATTCATGTAAACTTGTATAAAGTATTATTTATAAACCGACAGTTAGGCCCTTCGTACACAACGCTACGCAAGTCTCCGATACTAATGTTGTATACTACTTTAGTATCCAGTCGCGAGTATCGAGTAGCGCACGGTCCGTACACACGGCGACGTGAATTGCCTATCTATATATTTATAAATGAATTGCTGTTTTTTAGTCTCGCTAAAACTCGAGAACGGCTGAACCGATTTGAGTAATTTTAGTCTTGAAATATTCGTGGAAGTCCAGGGAAGGTTTAAACGATGAGAAAATATGGAAAAAAGATAGGGTTTAAATAAATATGGTTTATATTAAGAGGTATGTGATACGAAGTTCACTGGGTAAGCTAGTTCAGTATAGTTATATAAACAAGGATATTTCTCCACCTCAGAAACAAATTTAATATTCAATAACTGCTCCGCCATCTTGAAAATCGCCGCGACTTAAGTAGCGACGACTTCGGCAGGCAGGTATCGTAGGAGTGGCGCGACGCGAGTCGCGCGACGAATGTCGGCGACGCGAGTCGCGTCGACTAGTGTACGAGCCTCAATGGATTTGTATGGCGGTAGTCGCAAGGCGACGCAAGTCGCCGAGTATCGGAGACTTGCGTCGCCTTGTGTACGAAGGGGCTTACACAGCATGACACTCCCGCCGCGCGTCGGTATAGATATGCTACCTCTTTTATACGAGTATAAAAATTCTAATAACGATACGGCCGCATCTTCACTCGCGTAGACTTTCGGTTATCCCATAGGAAAAAAGCTCTACTCTGGCTTACTCTATGTCTTTACCTTTCATCAAAATCAGTTTTTACATTAGGTTTTTTTTAAATATTGTTAGGGAATCCGTTCTAGGGCAGGGTTAATGTGTTAATGTGCACATATTATCTGAGATCACATTGCCGCGTATATCTGAGACAGATTTAAATATAAACTGATATGCCATGACAGCATTACAAAATGACGTGACGGAGTGGAATTGATAAGATAAACCACTTTATTGTTCAGTTCAAGAATGCTAAAAACTACGATACTTTATGATAAAGAAATTTAAGAAAATAAATAACGTCTGCGAACGAGACACACCACCTAAAGGACCAATTTTATACATAAATATTGTATAGTTTCTAAAATGAAGATTAACATAAAAATACTTAGAACAAGCCAACCCCGAAACATTATTATAATATAAAAAAAAATACATAGGTAGAGATCAAAAAAACGAATGATTTTAATACGCCAAGGCTTGTCAGAAGGCTTGGCAACTATTGTTTAAATAAATTATTAAGTCAGTCAGATTATTAAGTTGGTATGTAAGATATACTTATAGCATTATGAGTATTATGACACATTTGTTGACATTAAGATAATTGAAGTTATTTAGACTAGTTGCAGTAATTTTTCTCAATGTTTTAAGTGCTTTTTTTTTCGAAAATGCTTTATTATCTAACGTTGTTATCAATAGCAATAACATTTTTTCCTGCACGATAAGATAAAACAATATGCGTTCCCATATTGTGTTAGGTTGATTTTGTTGCGTGATAGTGGTGAGTAAATAACTCGTGACAAACCTGAATAATATTTAAGTAATCAGGGTTGTTAATTAAACCAACTCATTTATTCTTTGGATACTTTTCCTAAACAATGGAGTAAGTTAACTTTAATAAATCATAAAAGCGGAGTCTCCTAGTTCAAAGGAAAACGGTTACGTCCGTCTTGAACATAAAACTCAAATTCCTGAAAGTCTGAAAGATCAAAAAAGGGACACATTTTAAAAGTTGCGTAACTCAAATGTTAAATTAAATGTATCAAACTATTACGGGTCTTTGCAGATTTCCATTACTTTTACATCAAGTTACCGACATATTCGACATCGAAATCTTCGTTATTGAGGTAGCTTTATTCGAAAAATATGTTTCGTTGAAATACAAACACACGCGTAAATTAATCGTAATTATATTTCCTCCTTCATTCCGTCTAGAAATGTATTTCTTGAATAAGCCCCTATTAGGTTGTATATAGATTTAGCCTAGTATCCAGGCGCAGAGGAGCCATTGAGTGGCGAGGCGAACCGGTCAAGGCCGCCGCCGCGTCCCAGACAAAGGGCCGTCAGCGATTACCATTACCTACTCCCTTCGAGTTCCAACCTCTTTCATTGCCTGTCAATGGTGCTTTTTTTCGATTTAGAAGTCGAGATAAATCTTGTAAACACGGTCACCTTCAACCCTATGGATCCTGGAACTGTGCGATTTGGGACAAATACATGTATTTTTGATACCAATCGGTATTTAGATTTGTATGTCAGGGAAAACTAAGTTTTTTTGTAAATACTCATAATTTGGGAGTAATTGACGAAAGAACCAAATAAAATACTAATACGTATGTTTTGTTAGGACTTCTAATACGGAAAGCATAACAGATCATTCATAAAAATGAAAAAATACGGTTTTTCCTAATTACTTTGCGCTCAAGTGACAGACAGCCAAGTAATTAATCCTAATGAAAAAGTGTGATATCATCGTAATGTAAGTACAATAAATATACATTGTACATTTATAATAATTCTCAATGCCATAACAGCCAGTACAATAGTAGTGTATTATTTAAATGCTTACATAAAAAGTGACTAAATAATATGACTGACGTCTCTAAAGTTTTTCAATTTTGGAAATACTAAACAAACAAGCACAATAAAAACTAAGTAAAAAAACCAAAATACACTCTCTATCTATCTACTTAGTGTGAGACAAGGACAGAAAAAATATTCTAAGGCCCTGCGCAGTGCCAAACATACATAGACTATGTCTTGTGTCGGATACTAGCCACCAGTGAATGTGAAACCACAAATCCCTGCGAATTCCACTTCCACACTGCTAAGTTAGCACTTTAGCAACGCTAACCATCAGCAAGGCTTCATTAAATTGTGTCAAAATAAGTAAGTAGTAGGTAAATAATGCAAATAATAAAATGGGGCTTGTGTAGAAGTTACAGGAGTAAAAATTTCGAGAAGTTTCATTTTAAAATTTAAACAATTCTTCAAATGATTTAATTTTCACGCAATTAATCAATTAATCTTCAAATGATATAAAACGAGTTTATAATAGTAGGTTAGTTATGCTCCGTGTAAACAACAACACAGAGTACAGACCTAGAAAATGAACGAAATATAACGGCGAATTTCACAAATCACAGTAATTACGTAAACGACATCAACACGAACGCTCGCGGGGAGCAACATGAAAAAGAGCAATAGTTAATTAAAGCCATAGTATTTCGCCGGGTCTCGGGTCGCAGGGCGAGAACCCATGAGTTGTCGGTTGTCGAGTAGGCTGAAGGGTGGGACGTGGCCCTCGAATCTCAAGTCAGGTCACGTATTTCAATCGAACCACAATATGTGATTCCACAGGCTTGCCTGTAACACCCAACAAAATACTATTAAGTTAATTTTCAAATTGTTCCTACATAATAATTTTTGTACGTAACGTAATTACAAATTAGTCAGAGCGACTTGTGTTTTTCTGTCCATATGTAATTTTATATTCAATCTTGACATAACTTGACATAATGCACGTAGCATTCAACCTCAAGTTGGGTCCGGCCGTTATGCCCCCATTCCGGGTGGCCCCCGGCCGGTATGCCCCCACATTTAAAAAAAATTGTTCCAGTTTGCCGTTAAACCGTGGGGGCATACCGGCCGGGGGCAACCCGTAATGGGGGCATAACGGCCGGACCACTCAAGTTGGGGTAGATCGTTCTTAATACATTTCTTTTTGTCAAAACTCTTCGTTATTCTCAAACTTCGATTGATAGACTTCGATAATTTGGGCCGACTTTTTAATAACTTACATTTATTTACTCTTCCTGGTTTTCGTTTCGATACAATTTATTATTGCTAAACGTTCTCAAAATTCATGTGAAGTGAAGTTTTGTTAACGAAATTCAATTAATAACTCGGGAGATTATTAGGAAGGACATGAGCAAGGAAAACATCGAAATAATGTTATTTTAGATTATATTTTACAAGTGTATTTACATACACGATGTTGTTGCTTCATTTTGATTTTATTCAATCGAATTTTGAAGTGTTTTATTTTACCTCAGTACAAAAGTCGACAAACAAAAGTAAATCCAACCAACAATTTCAGCCGGCCCGATTGACGATCCCTTTTAATTAGCTGAAGCGGTTAATTGCGTGTACGTTTTAATTTTTAACTGGTTACATTCAGTTATGTGTCCATGGGAATTTCCCATTTTGAAGGAACAAGGACGATATGAGAGCGTACCAACGTCACTCTGTAATCTGGGTTCAGCTGTTAAATCCGGTGCGTGTTTCAATTAAAACGAATGAGCATCACGAGTGATCTCCGCATTCTATATGTCTTTGCTTGTACACAGATCTTAATCCTTCATTTTAAATAGATACAGCGGTCAATTTCGCCGCCGAGCTTAGCAACGACCTACAGGCTACCTAGCTACCTACGCTACGTAAATTTAAAGTTCAGTTCATCTAACAAGTAAAATAAGCGTACCTATTATTGACCGACTGCATGACAAAAGCCTGCATCATTGAAATCATGTTATCGTTACAATTCTAGGTCCTGGTTTGCTTAATCAGAATCACTATGCGTTATTTCATCCAAAGTAGCCTCTTTGCTTTTGCGTAAATGTGATTAAAACTTGATTAATGAAAAAAGACAATAATTTCGTGCGGTCACTGCATTAATCTATGTTCTTACTATAACATTCTGCCCTTTACCGGAGATATTTATCCAAACAAACACAACGGGTTTTTTCCGTCTATTCTGGTTTAAAAATTTACATTAAAGGCCTGGAAATACAGTCGGCAGGTTAAACAAGCATCACGTGACGGAAGAATGAAAAAACAAGCCACTTACAAATTATTCAACGACGGCTTAAGCGTAGGTTCAACTAAATTATACCGCGAAACAACGTTCGCACAGATATACATTATTTTATTATACAAACTTTAAAACAACTTATGTAATGGGTCATCAAAGCATCTATTATAGTAGCGAAATACTTACCTTCTAAAAAATTAACATGATTACTTTAAGAAAAAAATCGAGACGATATCGGATCTTAATATCGATACAAGCTTAGGCTACCAATGTAGGGAAATAAACTCCAGCCGATAAGTCATAACGGCGAATTCTTACAGAATAGCGTACTCAAGTAGTTACGCAACGAACAATTCGGCCTTCACCTTCCCGACGAAGCCTCCCCTCACGGACGGACCCAGACCCCAGGGGAACACCGTGTAGCACAAATTTATCTCCGGCCGTTCTAAATTCGCCTCAACGTTATTTCTATGAGCAGAATGCGTAAATTTAGTTATTTCAATACCTTATAGCACTATCTGGCTTGGTTCATCATTTATCGCCGAGGATGGAATGACTTTTTAGGTCGAGAAAACTGGCTATCGATTAGCTTCAAAGTGATGCGTTGGACGAATAGATAACACAACACAGAACGTTATCGACATATATCTCACGTCATGCTGACGTCAATAATTCATTGCAATCATTTTCACAAAGCAAAACGACTGCGAATAAAAAAAACCAACTCGAGTAACCAAATTTTAATAACTAATCCACTGGCTGTTGTTACTGCTAACTACTTTTGTTTGACTACCGCAGTAAACAGCGCTATGGTTTGGCAAACAAGAAAAAAGTTCGTGATGGCTTTTCTTTGGAACGCTTCGGCATGGAAACCGTCACAGCGGTCGTTACAGCTCCGTGAAACAATACTGATTCTGCCACAGTTGTCGGGGGAATTAGCTAGTTGCTCCCTGCCAAGTTCGCGGCACTGTAGGCCTAAAATATTCATAGACTCGCAAGTCCCACGGGGTGTATCGCGCTGGACTAGAGAGCGAGCGTGTTGATTACACTAAAAGCTTTGATATATTACTATTTCACAATTCATTCATACTTTCAGACGCAATATCACAACCAATGAGTCTTACATGTAATGTATGTACATCGCGACGACGACGACCCGTCGAAAGGTTTTACTCAATCGGATTTTCTGTCATATGGCGTCGAATTTTTTTCTTGAAAACACATTTTCATTCTTGAAATATCCCATCCTTTTAGGAAGGCTGTCCAAAGAACTCGATTTGTGCTTTCTTAGCTACGATCGCAAAAAAAGATTCAGATATCAGGGTAACCAGTACCCGAATTTGCAACCACAAATCAGATCCCTAATTTTGCTTCGTCCTTTGAAAATACCGTTAACAAATTAATCCGAGTCTCCTCAAAAAGGAAAGTGAGAGTCAAAACTGTTTTCTTTAGATAAGCGATGCGCCGGACACGTTGAACAAATGCCACCGACCTAGATAGACTGCACAAAAGACTGGCACCAACAATCGCGGAAAACTCAAGTGAGACAATTTTAATAAGAAATGTAGAATATTACTGAACCTTGTTTAAAGCAGTATTTGCTTGGGTCACGATAAACGCTAAAGCTAAAACATCTTTTCGGTAAGATGTTTTAGCTTTAGCGTTTCAAAAAGGTTTTTTTTTATTTTAACCGTACAATACAGGTTTCAGTCACGTTCCGGCGTTATAAAATAGCAACGTATCGACGAACGCTTTAGAAGGCCATTATTATGCAGCGTACATGTCGTGACCTATTTCACATTGCGATACTAATCAAAATGGGTGACAGCTACGAAGCCGAGGTTCACGCGGGCCGCTGTTTACAGGCCGAGTCGTAAAGCCGAAGGGCAGACCGCTGCTTACGCTAGTACATTTATTTACGACCCTCTAAATAAGAGCTCTCCAAGGATTACTTCCAACAGCCGCATTGCACAACATCTGCAAACATCATAGATTATATTGTCTAAAAATTTCAGAACAAACGTATGTAATTTTCATCGAATTCTGTAAAATTTTTTATGTTAGTTTTTTAGTAAGCGTGTTTTAATCAGGTGGCATCGTGCTGTCTGTATGTACCATAACGAAAGCAAGGTATTCAGATTTTAAATCAGCCTTTTTATTATTCATATTTTAAATTAGCCTTTTTATTATGTATGCCCATATGCATTTTATGCAATGTACTTCCAACGAGGTTAGCTTTGTTGATCCAGAAAGAAAATCAAAATCCACAATATTACATTCTGTATTATCTGGATAGCCTTGCGCTTTTGCAAAATTCTGCAAAAGGAGCGTACTAGTAACATCAAAGTAGGTAGATAAGTGTCGTAAAAACTTCATAACTTTGCGAAGAACAGTGCAACGGTGGCCAATAAAAAGCTCAGCCGTAATGCAAGCAAGCGTGTGAGCGTCGACAATAGGCGGCACGGTGTTCATTGTCGGGGCCAGGGGCTGCTACAGGGCTGACATTAGTTCCAGTTAGGGATGGCGATCTGAGATCGATTAATCGAAGAATCGATTTTTTGAGCCAAAAAGATCGATTTTTTAAATCGATATTTAGTACTGAATCGATTCAGTGAATCGATATTTCACCCTTGAAAATCGACATTCGATTTTATTTTATGTTTTGGTTTAAACCAAAAAAGTATTTACAATTAATTTAATGTAAGTACGCGTATTATAAGAGTGCTGCCGGCTGCCGGTTAAAGGATTATTCGAAAACTCGCGAAATGGCTGAATGTTTGGATTCCTGCGCCTTTCTTTAAGTAACGTTTGTAATCTTTGACTTTTGTCTGTATCTGTGACTGACATTTCTTGTTGCGTCATCATTAGAGGTCGGATATTCGGATGCATAAATTATTTACCTAAAGTTCATTTTTGCTACAATATTACCTATGGAAGCGCCTTCTTAAAAATATTTTTTCCTTATTAATCCCGCGATTCCGGGAAATAAGTATGTACATGCGAATCTAGTCGATATCACGGTGGGAATTGACGTCTTTAGCATGTGGCATTTTTTTTTACCGACTTCAAAATAGGAGGAGGTAATATCCGATTGGATGTATTTTTTTATATATGCCCGGCCATTTCTCCGTCGTCTGTGAATTCGTATAATAAAAATCTTTTGAAAATTAAAGAAAAAATATAAGGCAATCTTTATTTCTGTTATAAAAATTTTTATTTGTCAAATCCAAAACCCCCAATTTTTTTTGATACAAAAGTGAGCTCCATATTAACACCTTAAAATAAGTAAATATAGCTAGCTACACACGGCACACACCCGATTTGATTCAATAATAAAAAACGAAATTTATCGATCGAGTCGATTTTATCGAATCAAAAGTGCTTTCCATGTTATGACAATACCTCAATTTGAGGTAAATATGCATCCGAATATCCGATCTTTATTTATAATACATTATAAATCAACTTGAAAAAAAGATCGATTTTTCAGAAATCGATCTTTTTGGCCTCGATTTTTTGTGGATCGATTCATTGGGCCACGATTCGAATCGATTCAAAAAATCGATTTTTTTCGGAAAGAATCGCCATCCCTAGTTCCAGTTTCTTACAAAATATTTTGATAAGAATGAGAATCTTCTTTAGAAAACCTCAAAGTATAGAAGTAAAACATTCCCTGATTATAATTATAAAAAACGATAAACGGGATGGATTGAACGTTTGGGGAAGTTCTCGTTCAGTGGACGGCTTATTTGAATTCCTCGAGTGACTGTAACGAAACCGAAGCTGACGAAAATGTATCTAATTTTGATAAACCCAATTACGCATTGAATTCATACTTCGTCATTTCCTTCTCGTATAGACCAATATAATTCTTATGTCAATTTATAACAAGCGTGTCACGATTAGGGAGATATAACCTTCAATGGTTACTTGTAATTTATCAAAGACTAAGCTGGCTTCATGAGTCAAAGACCGATACCGTAATACATACATGCCCTTCAAAGATTCAAAAATTGCAAAATTCGCTTTCACACATTCGCTTCGCAAAACTGTCATAGGGAGACAAAATGAGTCATATTATATTCGTTTTATTATTAACAATGAACACACATTTTTGTCATTTTTACTTTCAAAGTGGTCTTGTTAATTAAAAATAGACAAGATTCAAGACTCTTTTAACCCAGATCTTGTTAGGCTCAGAATCAGATACCTATTTGTTAAATGAAAAAAAGTGTGTTTAAATAGTTATAATAAAATTAAATCTGCTTCCATTATTAGCTTGTTCCCCTTCCTAATTAATGTAACATTATTTGCTTTTGTTATGGACGTATAATTACTGGAATAATTCACTTAGTTACATTAAGTAAGAAACATGACCTCGAAAGATGTTTGAGTTGTTGCTCTTCCAAACATTTTCGTATAAAACGTCGAAGTTTACTGAATGTTGATTGCTTTACAACAGTTTCGAATTTCAAAACTTTTGGTTGTTGATATTTTTGCAGAGCAGCCCTATCGAGGAGCGTTGCGGCTGGCAATAGTTACGTAACCACAACCCCCTTGCGGCTCTACCGTTCCCGCCTTGACACTTCCGAAGTTCCGAGAATGGCCAGACCGCATGCATTATTGCAACCGATATCGTATTGAATTAACCAATTAGACAAAAACAGGGAAATAGACAATGTTTTCTTGGACTTTGGCAACAGTCCAAAAGTTTTGATAAAAAATCAACAGAAAACATGATTTTAACAACCACGGGTTCTGTCCACCTTATTCTATTTAGACGTTTGGAAAATTATTACAAAACCTATGATTTTATCACGAACATAATTTTTAAATCAAGCAAGAAAAACACAAGCAAAGACGTTTTTGTCTAGGTTTATTCAAAATATTTTGATTTCGCACCACTTAGCAATTCCTCATTTATTTATTTAATAGCCCAAACAGACCACACTACGGTAGGTAAGTATTTTTTATTTTCAGTTTCATTAATTTCCCACAATATATTCAATTTATTTTCAATCCGGGAAAATTTTGTCATTTGCGGTACAAATCAAGCCCATTTGGAAAAACGAGAATCACTTTCAGCCAAGAGTACTAAAAGCTGGCCGCAAAGTCGTTTATCATTCGTTATTTCATAGAAATGAGAACATTATGAATCCGTACTTGTGAAACCTTGACATCTAAAATCTACAAATACGAATATGTATCCTGTACCTTTCAAAAGGATTCGGGTCAGTTTATCATGGGTGACAAATCTTTCGTATAAGTCCCGGATTCCCTCTACGCATTTGTAAATTATATTATACGTAGCTATAGCATTACATCCAGTTCAAACATCTAATATAATTATAAATGTAGATTATAATGTATATGTTACGGTCAAAACCCAAAACCTTATATGTATTTAAAAGATGATTTAATTTTAATGTAATCAAACTGTGTGTGTAACCGATTACTCCCATCATTACTTTAAGTTTTCCAAGTCTTTCTAAGCTCATCTTTTTGTAGGTCAGTTGCAAAACACTGCTTAAAAAGTGAAGCCCTTTGTATCTTTCTAGTCACTACTTTGTCAAAGTTAATCCCGACCCGAACGAAAAAGCCAAATAAAACTGCTCAAAAATGCTATTGTGATTAATCGAATGATAGCAAGAAGCGTCTCATTGTTATCACATTGAACCCGCCATGTTGTTACGATGTCACGATTTCACGCGAAGATCCCCCAGGAGCGCAGACACCCTTGTTTACAGTTAATTACCAAGGAAATAACAAACGCCTATTCCCGTGTAGGGGTTGTAGGTGTTGTAACGACTCAGGAAACTGTAACGTTTACGTTTCCTAATACTAACATTGCGTAAGAAGACACATCAACGGAAAATTCAGGTTTTAGACTTGAATGTCCTTTGTCAAAATTCAAGAATGTTAATAGTGTTTTTTTTAGACGAATTTCAGACAAGGGATTGAATATTCTTCTTGCCTACAACAGAAAAAAATATACTTATACCAGATCGTCCATACAAAGTCCAGTCAAAAGAGGGAAAAAATTGCGGGCCCTACCGATTTATTTCAAATTACAGAATCATTCTTGTCTATAATTAAAATCTCCGAGTCTCCCTACAGAATGGTTTATTCGAAACACAGAATGGGAAGCAATCCAAGTCATACACAGTCAAGATCATAGTAGGTACCTTTACTTGCAGGTTATTGGCTGATTAATTTTGTAATTTAAAATCTAAATACCTAGTCAAAAAATAATTATAAACACCCAAATTTAAAAGATTCTGCTAATAAACTCAAATGATAAACAGAGACGGCACGATTGTAATAATTGCTTACATGTTTACATGTAAGCAATTATCATACAATGAGTATGATGCTCGTTATCTAAAGATAACCAGCATCATACTCATTGTATCCATACTTCTTCCGAACTTCGAAGAGGAAAATATGCGTGTCGTACGTTATGCTCTTCTGGGGTATTATAGATTAAGTAAACCGCTAAAGTTTAAAAACTGACACCATTAAAAGAGTAGAATACTTTGCAAAAAAGAAAGTCCAACAAAATGATCACAAGTAAGAGATCGGCAATAAGCAAAAATTATTTCTTAATAGGATATCTAACGTAACACATAATTTAAACGTTTTATAGCATAAGTATTTCCGAGAAACTTCCATCCATTATTACAACATACTTTAATAAAGTTTTAGGGTGAAAATACAACATAATTTTCCTAAAGAGTTATTTCACGCCTCATAAGACCGAGCCGCGGCGTAAAGTTTTACATCGTCCTAGTTGTTTCTCAAAGTAAGCAATAACGCCCCTAGAGGGTGACAGCAAAAAACAATGAAAATTAGTGGGCGTGTAAGGTCTAAAAAGACTCCTACTTTGCTTTTAAATCCTCTGGGACTGATGTTTTTGTGAATATACATATAACACAAGGTTTTGGCTGGCTGTTAACTAAAAACTGGCCGGCTGACCGGCGCCAACCCTTTTTTGCCAATGAAAGATAGATTTTACCCTAATAATTAAGTAGTACGTTCCTTATTATTGTTTCAAAGTAAATTACTTTGTCTATACCAGGTTCTGAATATCTAAAATTATGCACTTGAGTTGCTCTGTCGAAAATTGGTCATGTAGCATTTTATACTTTGTTGAATAGATTCTTAGAGTATAAAACCAATTGGCCAATGGCCAATTTTCGCTGTTGCGCTGTATTGTTAGCTAAGCGACGTATCATAAGCTATAGTATGCCTACAATAATTTTTGTAGACAGTAAAGGTAGGTATACAAAGAAGATTAAACTCACAAAGATGGTTAAAAGCCGTATTCTAAGCGTATCTCGCACGCTATTAGGTACTGATATCCACAACAATGGGTGATTTTAGCATTATCGCTCTAATCACATCACAACATTGTATTATACCTACTGGTTTATCTGGTGATGCTGTGTTCTTTGATATATCTGTATAAATAAAAGATAAAATAAAATTGTTAAACTTGCGTAGGAGGAATACCTATGTTTTATAATAAGCACAACTACATATTCGCATAACTCTTAGTGAACTTAGATATCTGAGCACAGTTATTAAATTGTTCTATAGATAAAACATGCTATGTAATAATTACAGTAGTTATTACAGGACGATCAGTTAAAAAGACTCAATCATCACACAATTGCATTATAACTACCTACTACTTCTACTACTATTTAATATTTATAGTCAAATGACTAGTTCAAATGAACTAGCGCTAACTATCTAGCTTAAATCTACATCGATAACGTAAGCCCTAATGAAGTCATTACACAGTGGTTGGTGTTGATAAGTGGGTAACAATCCGACCAATCCCAACGAGCCCTCAAAAACACGTTAGAAATATCAATTCAATTGTCAATTCGGATTCAATACTACGAAAGTCGATCATTTTTTATGAACAGTGACTCGACAAGCAATACGTTTCAAAAGTGGAGCTCGCCAGAATGCACATGCAACGTGGCGCCTGTCCTACAGCATACATATACGAGTTTGTACGGCATATATGCACTTCCGATGCGGAGTCTACTGTGTGATACTGGCTGGAGCTAAAATTAGATTTGCAGAAATCTGCATTAAATATTTAGTTTAAGACGTATAGTTTAATTTTCAATTCGCAGGAATCATATTGTGTAAGTGACAAGGTGTGGTATGTTTTGGAGTGACAAGTACTGATATTACTACGCCTAAAACTCAGCATAAGACAATAGAAAACTTTAGACCTTGCCTACATGTAAATTTCCATTTTGACTAACATACAATCTTATCTTTTTCAAATAAACACTAGTGTGAACTAAGGCCATCGCTAAAATTACGTGAACTAAACTTGCGATATAAAACATTCGCAGTAATTTTCACATGTAGAAAGTATAGTGCACTTTTATTTCAGTTAAGTTACTATTATAGTTTGTGGAGTTTTTAATGAGAAAAAATCGAGTACAACTTCTGGAAACCGCATTATTTTCAGAGAGAATGTAGAACTTACTAAGATCACAAATAGTAAATAGGTTATAGCATTAATAATACCTAAAAAAATAATAGACTAGTAGAACCCGGTCAAACATATTACGTACTATTTAGGTACTTTATTGTTTCATAGTTGAAGGCTTACTAATATTACACATAGATAGTTAACACAATTGCTATGGTTATTAACAGTATAATATTTAATAGGCCTTCGTACAAAATTTTAAATTTCCTATGTCCGTTATTAGCTGGTCAGGTTTTCTCCTACCACGTTTCTGTAATCATTCCCTAATTAAATGAAGTCTTCGTAAATCGAAGGAGTTCTCGGGGATTAAAGCTTGACCTGTGCTAATTTTTATTACTTGGCGATTTATAAATCAAAAGAGTTACTTTCGCAATTCAAATGTATAGCATGGAAAAGTTTATTAACAGAAATTATTATTAGGTATATTTCCATTCAGGTGTTAACAACTGATCGATACAAGTAGCGTATCCAGACCGCAAACAAATATTATGATTAGGCCGACGACGTGCTTAATATCAATAAAACGTGAATTGGATAATTTGGCATCGGAAGCGTCGCAGTGACCCCAGGCAACCCGCTCGGCGCAGACTCGATTTGGACGTTCGCCAGTAACATTAACACAAATATCTAGGACTGAGTCTTGGGCGCTGGAGGACCTGCGTGATAAACATGTACCACGTCCTTTAACTTTGCCCCATCAAATCACCTGAATGATGGTGAGGATTTCTCAATAGCCAACCAACTAGCTACAACAGCTCTCCATTTCTCAATGACAAGTTGAAAGCTGTCTGTAGCAGAATGGTTTCAAACACCACTTTTACACGCGAGAAGTAAATTTCTACCAATTTTTGCGCGCACCTATGGATTATGTGCGTAATTATGCCACTAGCTCTGCGGTGGCGGAAAACATCGAGGCAACCTGCCCATTTGCTGTAGCCATGATCGAATTGATCTGGTTCCCCCGGGGTTACGGAGATCAAAATTTAAATCGCAATGACTGAACTTGCTAAATTTTGGATCATGGAGCAAGTGTAAATCGGTGCCTAATTTTTGTTCATCATCCGGATACTGTCCGAACAATGTCATTCCCTTTTGAGAAGACTGCGTTTTTCACTATCTGTCCCTACAGGTGATCTTAATACCTACAGTCAAAGTAGAGAGAACTGGGCATACTAAAACTCTGTGATGCGCACTAGTGAATCGACAGTATCGACACAGATTTACAACACAACTGCATTTATTTTTCTGTGTCGATTCCATCCTGTCTTTGCCTGGGCCTAAATAAAACTAGTCCCATTACTTATCGAACATATTTTTGAAATTTTACCTAAAAAAATTTAAATACCTATTTGATTACATAGACAAGTAGCATCACTATTTTCCCAATATTTGTTTTCACGAGCTGCACTCTCATTAAAATTCATGCCACATAATACTACTAAAACTTGTAATGTACAATTTTAATATCGCGAGTATGCTGTGTAATTGGGTTTTGCGAATAAACCAGAATAGTAATCTGATTACGACACAGCTTTGGTGTTAATAGTTACCAGCACACGATACGGATTTTTGGTTAATTAACATGCCCATGTGTTCATTCACAGAAACAGATGTAAACGTCATCGAAGTTATTGTTCAGATATTATGACCTACAGGCTACATTGCAATGAGATGGCCTTCACCTTGATATGTAAAAATATTGCAAATTGGATTTAATTATGAACTCAACTATTTTAAGCAGTTCGTTTACACACTTTAGTTGACTGGCTGTCTCAGCATACTCTTTATTGCTGACAGCTAGTGGAAAACAGCATAGTGGTAGTAACATAGCTCTGAAAATGTGATTTTACAATGTAACATTTAACAATCTAGCAGCAAATTTCTTGCACTAGTGTGCTTACGTCATGATCTGACTCACGATACAGAGGTTGCCCCAGTTTGAGACCAGACGATTTATATGCTTTGGCGCATTTAAATGTTTTGGAGTCCATTCGCTGTGTTCTAGAACACAAGGAACAACATTTTTGTATTCTGTAACTTACTACGCCGCGTAGCGTCAACGTAGTTATTCGTAAATAACTTCATTTATAAATTACATCTCCTTAAGAAGACTTATTACTTTTATTAGCGGGAGAAGTTCATTCATTCTCAGACAACCGAGAGACAGATGCTAAAAATAGATACGACGTACAATATGAATCAGCTGTTGCAAGTGCAAGTGACGTCAAAGCCACACAATAGCCTCGGAAAACTGCGGGCATCTCATTACCAGTATTGCACCGCTCCTTTTGTGATCAAAGCAACAACAAAAATATCTGCGGTATCTTAAAAATGGATGTATTCAATCTTAAGCTTCAAAAGCTATTTCCAACTCGTGTTAACGTCTGATTCGTACCTTTTGCTCTCACAGATGCGGATAAAGGTATTTTCAGCGCATAAATTCCGCAACTCGTGGCAGAAATTTTGTGCCAATCAAACTCTATGTATAAAGTTTTCCCTGAGATAAAAGTTTGGCAAAAAATACTGTTAAGGAAGAAAACGAATAGGCAGATTTATCGTGGAAGGTTTTTTTTTTGAAGATTCAAGAAAGGTACCGTAAAATAGGCCCCTATAGGGGTCTTTAATGTGTGTTCCAAACGTGTTACCGCTCATTGATATTCTTGTCTTGGCTAAGCACTTATTGGGCAAAGCTAAAAAATCTTGTTATTTCCTTCTCTTAACACCTGGGGGATCTGATCATTAATCTGAACAAAAATGAGCTTTTACAAAATGCATACGATAGATAATTAGATTGTACTTATTAATCCACTAGAACATTGAGGTGCCTGTTTGATTTTAGTTACGGGTAAACCCCGGATTTTAACGGGACAGATAGTTAATGCTATAATAACAAGGCTGCTTTTTATTCTAGAGACCTAGTTTAGATAGCTTTTAGTCTTTTAATAAATGCGTACAATAGAAAAATTTAGATTTTTAAATTGGAATAAAACGATAAATCGAAATCAATATTAAGATTGCCTTGTTTATTTGTAAATGTTGACTGCTCATTGTCTACTGGTGACTATTTTAAACCTATGCAGTAGAATGAGTCAACGCCAAGTTGGACATCCCCATAATATTATGTGTACAATAGGGAAACCGATAACGAATGTATAAGAATCGTGAATGAGGTTGCGAATATTTGCCACCGACATTCGTGAATGCGAATAGTCTTAATTTTTTTTAAATAGTTGCCTATTCATTTGTGCATGGTTTGACTTGAGATATTTTTTTGTTTCCTTGGTTCAACTCTATTTAGTAGAATCTTAAGATTTACTACAAGGTAGAACTAAAACTCTACCAAATGATTAAGTCACTCCAGCCTTCGCTGATAAAATGTGATTGCGAGGGTAAGTTACTTTTTCAATTTCATTATCATTAAAAAGAAATGAATGAATTTTTATTTTATTGGTCTAATTAAATTCATTTTTTTTTTTCTTCGATATTCATATGTCATGGAACACTCATAAGTAATTCTACGAATATTCTTTAAATCCCTAGTTAAATATACCGTCAAGTCATAGATGGTTGTCTTATGATAATACCTAGTATAAATTAAATATCCCAAGAGAGTAGCAGTATGTCTGTAATCTTTAACCAACCAAAAATTGTTGACATAATCTGAAAGTTTAGAAAGGATATAAGATAGTGTTTCGCGGTAGTCACGGGTTTGTGATAAATACTTTCTGATGGAAATATAATTCTATGCAATGAAAGCCGCGGAAACAACAAGCGGATTAGAAATAATGGGTCCCCTATATGAGTGCGAAAGTTGATAGTTCGATTTTGCTACGTTTTCTGTTTGAAGCTTTTTATATCGTTTTTAGAGTTCTAGCCCAAATGCAGACAAACGAAATCCTCTTAATATGCACCTGGTGTAGGCCTGTCCATCACAAAATCTCTGTAACGAATAGTCGTTAAAATTTTTAATACCTAGGTAGCAGCCACACCGCTATCACAACAAATTTAAAATTTAAAAGATACCTACGTCCCAAAGGGTGTTTCTCCCCATACAAGTATCCCTTTGAAACAAGATGTAGGTAGTTTATTTTTTGTACGTTTTCAAGAGCCCCACACGTTTGCGAGTCCAAATTCATACCAGTTTTTATTAAAACTACTGCGGACTTTTACGCCATATTATTTCGGGTCCCCTATATGAGTGCGAAAGTTGATAGTTCGATTTTCATTATATCGAACACGCTGTGTCGATAATTCAGTAGTACGATGTTTTATTACATCGATGATTTGTTAGTGCGATGTAACGTTTGTGCGAAAAATCTTATTGCGAAAAACCATACACCGATTGCTCATTAGTTCGATAATTTATTATTTCTATAGTAAGTATGCGGCTTTAAAACGGCTACTATCATCCCTGAGATTTAATTATTACCCTAATTTTGAATTAAAGACGTTAAGATAATTCATAAAAGCAGCCTATAAAGACATTTAAATTATCGAACTAATGAGCAATCGGTGTATGGTTTTTCGCAATAAGATTTTTCGCACAAACGTTACATCGCACTAACAAATCATCGATGTAATAAAACATCGTACTACTGAATTATCGACACAGCGTGTTCGATATAATGAAAATCGAACTATCAACTTTCGCACTCATATAGGGGACCCGCACTAATTGCGTGAACTCGCACTCAACACGCGACTTGTCTAAGTTTTTCATCCTCTCCTAAGCCTCGGCTCGTGGCGGGACTCCGAGATTGATGATGCAAGTATGACGGGCAACGGTTGTTTTTGTGAGTCAACGCCAGAGAAGGCCGCGTACCGGATGACGCCCTCTCCGATAACACCGCCAAATACAGTAAAACGACAGCATTGACAGAGGAAAATGGATTTTGTTTTATCATTACAAAATAGAAGGCTGTGGCGTGTTCTCATTTTTTCTTACGAGATGCGTCGTCTTGTTAGAACAGCTTTGTCCTAGTGTTGGGATTAATTTTTACATTTTACACAGGACTATTATTTTTGTTAATATTTATAAATTAGAAGTGTGAAATAGTTTACTGTTTGGTGTTGAAATAGGATTTTTCAGAAATGCGTCACCTGTATTGGAAGAAGCTTTGACATAAATAAACATTGGTTTTATTTCATTACTACAGATGGAAGTGTGATACATTTACATTTTATACTAGATTTTTCTCTTAACTGTAATCCTACCTACATCATATTTTTATTCAGTGGTTTAAGTGTGAAACTGTAACAGAAAAACTAGTTACTTTTGGGTTTATTAAATAAGTATAAAAAGTATGGATATTGTAATACTTTCTAAAAGTAATAGTCCTAGATATAGTGTGGCAAGCATTTGGAGAGGCCTATGTCCAGCAGTGGACTGTGATAGGCTGAGAATGAGTCTAAGATACATTATTTAAAAAATAAAGGAACCAATTTGACAATAATAAAATTTACTAACAACATTAAGTAAAAATAATTGTTGGAACAAATAAGATAAATCAGATGAGGTATTTATTTCGAAATTTTGAAGCAAATATAATATTAAGACAATAAGAATGGAAGATATCATTTCAGAGGTATACCATATCTATACCTGTATCGGTGTCTTGTGCCTTACGTCAATTAAGATTACAAGTATCAATATAGTAAAAGCTCTATATATAAAAGAAAGTAGTGTTAGTTACACTATTTATTATAACCCAAGAACGGATGAACCGATTTGGCTGAAAATTGGTGTAGAGGTAGCTTAGAACCAGGACACGGACATAGGATACTTTTTATCCCGGAAATATGGGGAAAGGGGGATAGTTAAAAAAGGAAATAACGCGCGGGTGAAACTGCGAGGGCGACTGCTAGTAGAAAATATTTCTTATACAAAAAATCATGTTATGAATATTACCTACTTAACATGAAAAAAAAACACATTTTATTTCCAGGATCGAAGTGCCTCATATTTGAGAAAAATTTATGAAGTTCCATTACTTTTTAAAATTTGGATATATTAGTTGGAAATTTATCTAAATAATATAGGAGCTCGCAAATGTTCTACCACTTAGGACAAAAAATAAAAAACTATTGTTACAAATTGCTTTATATTTTTTTAATTTATTTATTTGCTTTAATTGCACTTGAATAAGACATGAATAAAACATATCTAATAAGAAAGAACGTAACTGGAAATAGGTACAAACTCCTCATTTATTATAAATACCCTTTGATTATAAAAAAATTATAATATGTGAAGAATTGTCAAAACATATAGAGCACGGTAGAAAACAACTTTAATTTAACAGCACCTGCAAATTCTCATTGTTACT
This sequence comes from Mecyna flavalis, assembly GCA_949319885.1. Taxonomy (NCBI): domain Eukaryota; kingdom Metazoa; phylum Arthropoda; class Insecta; order Lepidoptera; family Crambidae; genus Mecyna; species Mecyna flavalis. The sequence goes on from OX439429.1 coordinate 15,404,687, forward strand.
TGTAATCTAGAAATAAATGGTGTTGGCAGATTTCTATATTACAAGGAACTTCGCTACAATTAATTTCCATTTTTAAATACGTAATGTGTTTTTAAAAACAACTGTAATAATAACGTTTACTACTAGTTTGCACATAATTTAATTAGAATTATACAGTAAGTATAATTTTATAACAAAAAATACACCAAATTACAAAATCATCACAAAATTGTTATACATAAAATCAGCATTACTGACTCAGTGTAAAGTTGAATATTTATAACTATTTTAAGTCATGCCTTTATCTACATAGGAAGTGGTAAGTTTCAGGGCTGTTTTTACAATTAACTTGAGTAATATTGTTTCCTATGAGGTTAGTCAAGTGTAAATTACTTCTACGCAAGGTTCCTCGGCAAGGAACAATAGCAGGCATTGATAAAGCGGTGGTTTCGTAAAACTGCGGACGAAACGCAACAAATAGTCTCGCTTCAATGACAGCTATCATTCAAGTGGTGTCAAGTCAGGGGTGGGGCGACAAGAAATGAAGAATTTAAAGGAAATACACTTATTTCTTAATTTTACGTCTGATTTAACTACAGAAAACCAAAAATGATCGAGGGTTTCCTCAAAATAGAACGTGATCTCAATGCTATTTCGTTGAATTCGAGGTCACCAATGAGACCTTTGGTTAGAGCAGCGTTGAGGAGCAAACGAAAGCCAACTTACCGCCTGGAGCGCCGCTAACCTGTCCTTCGTCATCCTTTACAGACAATCACACACCAAATAAACGTTTTATCTTATTACACAATCCCATTCACAGATATTTTCCATCAAACGTCACTAAACTAAAGGACACGAACACTACGTTCACTTCACTCAAAAAATCGATACACACGAAACGAACAAACTTCGCTAGCCGTCTCATGTCATTTTTGTAAAATTTCAATAAGTTACAGGTGGCGCCACTGATCGCAGAAGAAAATGACGTCAAAAACAAGGTCGGTAAAACAGTTATTCCGGAAACATCAATACAGTTATTAATATTTTCTTATTTAGACAATGTTTAATTTTCTATATCAGACAGTTGTTTTTAAAGAATAATTAATATTATTATCTTACATACCGTGTTTATTCTGCAACTGAAAGTAAAGTTACCAAAAAATCGACAAAATAAAAAAGCATTTTACTGACTACCAACGTTAATGCGCCTGTCATAAACTGTCATTGTCAAAGTAATCTTCCGTTTAGTCAAGTGACGCCATTGTGAGCCGTAACGACTTTTCTGTGCATTGAGTCTAATCTCGTTTTTCTTAGCCAATCTTGGTAATAAGTGTTTCTATTTTATGTGCTTCAATTCTATACGTGTTATACTTTTAATTTCATACTATATTTAAGTCTTTCCTAGTGTAATTTAGCCGCAATTCATGTTAGTGTTCGGTATCATCGAGCTAAATTCCTGTGAGCTTGTCTGAGCGCCATTCGGTGAAAACTTAAAACAAATTCAACTTGTCAGTTTAATAAAACTTGTCTAGCTCTGAAAATCAGCGCTAAATATGATTTAGAGTTGTGCTGCAAAACTTAATTACGGTTTATTATTGTGTTAAACAAAGAATAAAATTGGCGGTCTTGTATGAGTAAGCTATTTCAAGCCGTTACAACTTTGATCGTAATCTTTTTACCATTTGTTTTCAGGTACCAGAAAAACAATAAATAAATCAAAATGACTGATGATATGCCCACATTCAAATGCGTGCTGGTTGGTGACGGTGGTACTGGCAAAACTACCTTTGTGAAACGACACTTGACTGGAGAGTTCGAGAAACGATATGTCGCCACATTAGGTGTTGAAGTACATCCCTTGGTTTTCCACACGAACAGAGGACCAATCAGATTTAACGTTTGGGATACTGCTGGTCAAGAAAAGTTTGGTGGTCTCAGAGATGGTTATTATATCCAAGGCCAATGCGCTATCATTATGTTCGACGTAACCTCTCGTGTCACCTACAAAAATGTTCCAAACTGGCACAGAGACTTGGTACGCGTGTGTGAAGGCATACCCATCGTCCTTTGTGGCAACAAAGTAGATATCAAAGACAGAAAAGTCAAAGCGAAAACAATTGTTTTCCACAGGAAAAAGAATCTTCAGGTAAGCCCTAACCTCACATAAGTTTTTTATATTTAGAAATATTTAAGATAATGTCCACTTTTGTAATACTAAAAACATGATTTTGATAAGTATGTTTTAGTAGTAGTAGTAAAACCCAGATAATTTTATGCTTATCTTCATTTGCATAGTATTATTCTAGATACAAGCATATTCTAGTTTGTTCTATCATCTGATTTAAGCAATACATAAATATTGGACAGTTGTAATTTGCAGTTTAATTTAGTAAAATTTCTCAATAATGATAAATTGCATCACACAATCAGTCAACTGTTTGGAATTGTGAACAATAAATAATCTTCTTTAGTAATACCGAGTACTTATAATTAAATATGAATTGATTATTTTTTACAGTATTATGACATCTCTGCCAAATCAAACTACAACTTTGAGAAGCCCTTCCTCTGGCTAGCAAGAAAGTTGATTGGTGACGGTAACTTGGAATTTGTTGCCATGCCTGCCTTGGTACCCCCAGAAGTCACAATGGATCCACAATGGCAGAACCAGATCGAAAAGGATCTCAAGGATGCGCAAGAAACAGCACTACCAGAAGAGGATGAAGACTTGTAAATATAGGATGTTAAATTAAATTCTCAATACCCGTTAAATATTGTGAAAAACTAAAAGTAAAGTAACAGGGTTTCCAATGACATTAGATCAAAACTACAGCCAGTTCTGACAATTATTTATTTAGTCATGGTCTGATCTCAATGGAAACTAAAACTGTTGTCATAATGTGTACACAATGTGTCATTTGTTCTTTCATTCCATTAGGTTCAAAGTTTGCTGTTACGATTTGAATTTTTTGTATGGGCTAAACCTCTTTTTTTGTTATATTTCATGCATGAGACATTTATCTGAATCTGAAGTTTAATAAATTATTCATGGTTAAATTTTCTGTATTAATTTCTTCAATCTTTATGTTAAATGGATTAGAACATAAACATTTACTATTTAGTAAATTCTTGCTAACAAGTGACCAGTGAAACTTGTATTCCATTGTTATATACTAAAACTGTATTTTGATTTTGTTTATCAAGTCCCTGTTTATCTCACAGCTTTTTTTTTCTAAATAAATTGTGATGGTAACTTACTTTATTTGTTTTATTCATTGAGTCAGAAATTTTAATATAATTTCCTTTATGTACAAAAAAAGTCCATCAACATAAATTATCTTCAAGGTAAGGTTCCCTACCAACTTCTATCTTCATAAGGCTGCCTGCCCACGTCCAATTATAATCAGTGACCGTCCTTTTGTAGGTGACGGAACGACGAGGAATGACAATTCCTTATCGTGCCACTGGTGGAACAAGTTAGTGGCAGGACGAGGATAAAGGGCAAATGGAACGTACTGATAGCAATGGAGCAACCATGGAATTAATGGGAGCAACGCACACGTCCTACAAAAAGTCTGACGTGTGGGCACACTAAAGTTTGACAATAAAGAACGACATGGTTCGCTTATTGTAGGCAACTTTTTTATGCTAGATCAAGGCAAGATCTTATTCTGAGGCTAGATCAGTTGATTGACAGGCCCGCAGACAACCTTAAGGCCTTTGCCACACTTGACGAAAATTACGCGGAGGCCGCGACGTAATTTCCGTCAAGTGTGCCGAAGGCCTTAAGGTAAGCGGCTCGTGCGGCCTATTCCATTAGTGACACTTGGACTGGCCCTGGCCAAGTGGCAGGCTCATCTGACCTTTGATTTCAAATGTACTGGCTTCCACATTAATATTGGAAACCGGAACACAACCAGAGCTACTAATGGCGGTAGATTTCACTCTGAAAAGGTCCTAACATCAACCTGGCCCAAGGCGGGGATCGAATTCATGATCTCCAGGTTTTATACTCTTCCGACCATTCATTCATAATAATAATGCGAGATAATAAGTACCCAGAACTACTGCGTTGCGCTTTGGACCTAAAAGTTCTTAGGCACTTTCACAGATAATATGTACCTATCTTGATAAAAACAAAATCCATTCAATCGGAGGAATGGGAAATAAAATTCCCGCTCCTCCTACCAATCGGAGTTCCGATCGGAGGACAGAGAATAACCCTATCACCTACCTACTACCTACATAAGGGCCAGTTTTTATAATCACATGTACCACAGAACCATGCATGTAACCAACCTATACAAATAATTTTTTTGTCGTCTTTCTTCCAGCCCCCCTAGACAAGCGGCATTTATGACATTCGTTATTATAGCTCAATTTGCGATAGCGAATGGTCGAATCCCATACTTTCAACACGTGACTTTTCTATGGCATCTGTCAAATCCATACAAATTGGACTTAGCGAAATTCGCCAGCTATGAAGCGATGTCATCTTGTCTAAGCCCCCAGGACGGTATTCTAAGGAGTATAATAATATTTATTATATTGGGAAACTCATAATTTGACGTTAGAAAAACAAATCAGAAGTTCGGATTTTACAATTTATTCGAATATTTTTTTACATTTTCATTTTAAATGCATATGTATATGTAAGGGAACTACAATTCTAATCTTAACTAAAGGGTGGGCATTCACTTCTTGGCAGCAGCCTTCTCTCGCGCCTTCTTGCCTTCCAAAAGCTTAATTCTGTCCTCCTCTGACAAGTTATTGTTGATTTTGGTTATCACGCCAGTACCCAGTGTCAAGTCGGCCAAACGCAGGGTAAACCTTTGCCCTGTTTCACACACCATCGGCTTCAAGAGTTTCAAGTGCAGCCTGGAAAAATAATAATTTTATAAGTATTTATTCAAAGATAAAATGATGGATTGTAATGTTTTTATTTATTCTTTGAATAATTTCTCCTAAATATAATATTAATTTGTGGTAATCCGCTAATAATGTTCAGAAAGATATTTATTTAATATTATTATATTCTTTGTTAAAATAATGTAAGGCCCCTTGCCCACGGCGACTTTTTGTAGCGATGCTGTCACGCATTTACTAAACGCCCGACAGCATAGCTACTAACGCGTGTTAGTTGCATTTGCAACGCGCTACTGCATTGCGACTGTATCGATGCAAACGCGCGACCGTGTCGGACGACATCGGGGGAAGAACGGAGGGAGGGTGGCGCCTGAGTGGAGAACCGAGCTTCAGTATCGCGTCTGAATCTGAGCCCGTGGGCGAAGGCACACAGCTAGCGAACGCTTCGCGACTGTATCGATGCGGAATCGCGACAGCATCGCTAAAAAAAAGTCGCCGTGGGCGAGGGGCCTAAGCTCTAGGAGAGCTTGCAGAGTACAATTATAATATGAATATTATTCACAAAGTCATCATTAGTCATACTTACGTAGCATCCTCCCCAGGCATCACCATTTCTTTGTCAGGAATAGTTACTTGAGAAGCACAGTCCCATGTCATGGAGAACATCTGGAGCTGAATGAATGATGTGAAAGGCTTTGCCCGGCCACCTTCTTCCTTACTTAATATGTACACTGCAGCCTCAATGTTATCATGTGCTTTCACTGTTCCAGGCTTAGCCATGACCATCCCACGTTTAATCTGTTCTCGTTTAACAGCACGAACCAGGGCACCAAGTTGGTCTCCTGCTTGTGCTTCTTCTAAAGTTTTGTGGAACATCTCAACACCTGTGACTGTTGTTTTCATAACTTTGCCATGTCCAACAATTTCACATTCAGTACCCTTTTTCAGCACACCTGCAACATTATCAAATACAGTCTTAAATTATATGACTATTGTCACTTGTATAAATAAAGTGAAGAGACATTTTTAAGTCTACATACATATTACAGAATTATTGAATTTGACTGCTGTAAATACGAGGATAGGTAAAATATTATATCTAACGTATCATTATATTACCTCGGTGCAGGCGACCAGTAATGACAGTTCCACGTCCAGGGATGGAGTGAACAGATTCCACTGGCATCAGGAATGGCTTGTCCAATTCACGAACAGGTGTAGGAATGAAAGAGTCTACTTCTTTCAACAATTGAGTGATGGCATCTTGTCCAATCTCAGGGTTCTTTCCTTCCAAAGCACATAATGCAGATCCTGTTGAAAAAAAAATCATATTAGCAAAGGTGCCATATTAAGGTTGAGGCTATAAGTTATTCCTTCTACTCTCTATACTAGAGCTATTTCCTATTAGCTCAGAACATATTTTTGTTGTAATTGTTATTATCAAGACAAGCTTTAGAAATGATAGTTTTCATCTGTGCAAAGTAGGGGCAAGTACTAGTTCTGAATAATATAATAAAATTACCTTTAATTACTGGAGCCTTGTCGCCATCATAACCCATTTCAGTCATCAGCTCTCTAATTTCCATTTCGACTAGCTCCACCATCTCCTGGTCAGCAGCATCCACCTTATTGATGAACACCACAACATGCTGGATGCCAATCTGTTTGGCTAGAAGCAAATGCTCTCTTGTCTGAGGCATGACACCATCTGTGGCTGCTACCACAAGAATGGCACCGTCCATCTGAGCTGTACCAGTGATCATGTTCTGAAAATTAAAATGTTTTTAGGACTTCATATAAATTATTTCAACTGTGTTGGAAGTTTTGTTAATGATAAAAATCAACCTTCCAATTTTGAATATACTATCAGATTCAAATGCTATTTGGGATTGAGCGAAAAATGATATCAACTGCCCCTGTCCATAACTTAGCAACACATAATTTTGTCAGTGTGTGTGTCAGTCATCAATGTCGCGTAATGCAAAAGGTGCAACTCCAAAAGGTATTATCCTAATAGCATTTGAACCAGGTACATTAGATCATTATTTATCAGCATTAACCTTTTGCAGTCATTTGATTTTTGGTAAGTGTTTGATTTTGGGTAAATGTAATGGATACCTTAATATAATCAGCATGTCCAGGGCAGTCTGTGTGTCCATAATGCCTATTTTCAGTCTGGTACTCCACATGGGCAACATTGATTGTGATACCTCTAGCTTTCTCTTCTGGGGCATTGTCAATGTCTGAATATGCTTTCTTTTGTGCTAAGTCGAGATCTGCTAATACTGTAATGGACAATAAAAACCTTTAGTTGTCAGTTTTAACTTGATACAGTAGCACATGTATAACAGAAAATAAGAAGAATATCATATTTAATCAATAAATGTACTAGCCATCCAAGTATAAGTCCTTAATTGATTAGTGTTAACAACTTTAGTTATGATACTATTTAATTTTCTTTAATTATAGAGACTAAGTTCAGGTAAAACAGTATGATAGACAGTTAAATTTGTATGAGTCAAGACATTCATTGATCAAATCCCAAAGCATTGAAATGTATTGAGTAGAATAACTTAAATGCACACTTAACACATGCACTACCTGACACACTACCAAGACATTCTTTACTCAAAACCTGGTTCATCATTGTGGTTCATAAACTTGAAGCCTAGGGTGTTTGAAACAACTTATGGTCAATCTCTTCACTTACCTTTTGTGATGGCTGCTGTCAATGTAGTTTTTCCATGATCTACATGTCCAATAGTACCCACATTACAGTGAGGTTTTGTCCGCTCAAAAACTTGTTTCTCAGCATAGTTCCTTCTTAAAATGATGCTCAATGGAGTGATTCCAGCACTCGGGCATCTCAGCTGGGAGCAGTGGCCTGGTTTTAATACCAGTTTCAGAGCTGCAGGACAATATTAAAAAACTTAGTAACTGTTACAATAATTTGGTAAAATATGGGCTTTTTTTCATCAGCCTGTCATAGTTCACTGCTGCACATAGGTCTCTCCAAACGCTCGCCCCGCTGATGATGATGATGATGATGATGAAGGTTTTTTTTTTGCCTTAACTGCACTTGCCGTACAGTAGTTATATTAAGACGTACTTACTGTTCAAGTACATATAATTCAATCAATAAGATAACCTCAATTCATTGGCAAAGTGTCAATTAGGACATTTTCCATTTTTTGTATTAAAATATGATTGTTTTAGCAAAATGAACAGCAAAGATGACTATAATTCATTATTAAAAACATTTTTAAATATACAGATTACCTTTTACTTAATACTAATAGATGAAGAGAGAAAATAGTGTGATTCAAGATTTTTAAAAGCAGATAGTATTTTTACAAATATTTACAACAGCGTAAAATTAAATTATTCAAATGGATAATTTTAATACTAAAATATCTCAGTAAATCCGATTAAAGCAAGAAAACCATGATTATACCTGGGTTAACCAAACTTTTCGCAAATGATATAGTCGCCATTGGTGCAATTTATAACACCAATATCTGAAAGTAAATGAAACTTTAACTCAATATTTATAAATTATAGCAGACAGGTAAATTTCCTCCTGGGTTTTAAATGGGTTTTAAATACGAAATTCACACACCGATTTTTCACGAAAATCCTTAGAGTAGAACATATGGAGATGCCCTATTGATTAGAGCTGTGTAACTCTTTACTGAAACGACTCAGTGATTCGAATCTTTTAAATGATCTACTGATAGATTCGGATCAGCGCCGCATCAAATGAATCTTTGAATCAATTGGATCTCCGTCTCTTTCGTTACGCGTCGATCAATGCGCTCACTGAGTCGCTGATACGAATGATCGCAAGATCCACTGTTCGGAATACTTCGGAAAGATTCGGGCGGACGGAATCGGATCATTTGAATCAATTGGATCTCGATCTCAGTTCGGTACGCGTCGATCAATGCGCTCACTGAGCCGCTGATATGAATGATCGAAAGAGTCACTGTTTGGAACGATTCGGAAAAAATGGATTAGTTTAATGATTGTTTTTTATACATTTTATTGACGTTGATTTTTACGTATTATGTAACAAATATCAATCGAAAGCAATATTTACTGGTATTGTATGTTATATATTAATTATATTATTAATATTATTTCTTTATTTTTTCTCCGTTGTTTTTTGTTTATTAGCACTACCTACTATCCTATTCTGCTTAGCCCTAGGCCTGACTGGTAGAGAATGTCATGTAGCATTGAGTCCGTCTTTTGTACCGTTGTGTTGTAGAATAAATAAATAAATAAAAGCGATATTGAAAATTATTTTCATAATAATTATGCTCTCTGATCTTGGTCTGTGTCTCTGATCTAGTTGAGAATCGATGATCCAAATGATTCAAAAGATGCGTTTCACTGATTCGAATCTTTGAACTGATTCAGATGCAAATGATCCAATCTTAAACAAGATACGTTTTTTCCACGCCTACTATTGATCTATACAAAAAATTGCTTATATGAATATACATCGAATCGACACTTGCCTTACAAATATATACTTATCTCTTTTCATCTAAGTGATTGTTGCGTATGAAAAAAGAGACAGATATCTTTGCATTGTACCCATTTTGGCAACACTTTTTAGTGACGTCACACAGTTTTTGACGCGTGCCGGTTTCGCCATATTGTGTTCCAGCTAGTGATGTGGCACAATATTTTTATGTATCGATACGTTTTAGATAGTTATATTCTGCAATGGTATATTTCTGCAGATTTCCTGTAAGTGAAACATTAAAGAAGAAATAGATAGAGTTAATAGGTAGGGAAAATATAAATCCGCGACATAAAATAAGGCACGTTTGCTAGCTACACTTCAACGAAAACTGGTTTTACAGAACTCTCGACATAACAAGATTACGTGATGGTAGTATGAAACAGTACAGTTTCTTCACTTTATCTTCTGATTAGGATTTTTGGAAAAATGTAATAGGTTTATTAACCATGTGAAGTTGAAATTTCCATTATAATATATATAACTGACCTATTGTTATATTAAGGCACTGCATCATCATTATTTTGTGATAGGAAAATAAGAAACTATTTATAGATTTCTAACAAAATATGTGCATTTATGATCGACACGTAAACTTGTATCGATAAATATATCGATATACAATATTGGTTGCACTACGGTCGGGCGCTATCATTGGTGGCGCCATTTTGTGTTCCAACTTTAGGTATACACGTTTTGTACCTACTTAGGGCATCTCCATGTGTTCTACTCTAAGCGAAAATCCCGTGAAAGAAAACTTCACATAATCACTTGAGTTTTTTTTTAAAACAACATAGCTATGGACTCTCTAATGGAGTATGGCGTTGTCTCTGTCCACATGCCTGCCGCCCTCAAATCACGGGCGATTTCTTTATGTGCGTTACTCTAGCGGAAAGTTCAAAATATTAGCACGTCTAGAGATGAAACAATATAGAATAATTTGTGCATTATCTGCTGTAAATGTGCACCAAATATAAAATTTGTGCCTAGTGGGGTTTCTGAGATATTAATGAAAATACGATTCCGCCAGCGTAACGCTTGAAAACGTTATCCTGGCGGAACGATTTTTACCTATTGGTCCTAGGACAATTTTAAGTAGCATAAAAGATAGCTTAAATTTGTGCCCTAAAGTAGCCAAGCAGCGGCATTTGTGCCCCCCGTCGTTTTTGAGTAATTGAAAATGCCGCTGCAGTAACGTTTGGCTTATTTTCCATATCTTCAGAACAGCTGAACGTACAGAAATGATTTTTTGTGAGAAGATGCCTTGTAATTTGTGCCTTCATAGTTATTCCAAAGAAATACATGGTTAATGATTTAAAAAAGATTTTCTAAAAAACGAAAACAGCCTCTGCCTTTTGAACTACTTACGATAGGCGCTGAATGTCTCAAGTAGCTGATGCCTATATGATACAAGGTTCTTCTGACAAAATTTTATAACCCTACGTCTGATATTGACGAAATAAATCAACTTTTTGAACTGAAAACTGTTTACTTATTTCAAGCCGCAAATAAGGGAGTTTGAATAACGTAACAATTCCCATTTTTTGTCAAAAATCTGTGCCGTTATTCAAATAGACACACACTAAATTTCAACTCTCTACGTTCTGTAATTACCCGTAAATTAAATTAAATTATCAAGTAAGAACATTTAGATTATTACCCGACCAAGTATGAAAGGTCATAAAAAACCGATCGTGCAGTACTTCAAGCCAACATCTTTAAATTTGTAGGATAACTGTCGGTACACTCGTGTAAACAAGTTTTAGTGTGAAATCGAGGTGATTTTTTTTCAATGCTTCATTTCTAATAACTCGATCATTTATTAACCTATTTTGAAAATTCTTTTTTGTTTGGGAGGGTCCACTTTCCGTTCTGCCCCAATTATCAATTAAACTAACAAGAAAAATATACCTACTCCAAGTGGTAAAAAAATTGGGTGATCTTAATTTGATTTATCTATCAGTGTAGAGGGGTGATAAATTGATAATATGAAATAAAAAACTACTCTTCCGCCTTATAGTTTAATAAAAAATATTTATTTTGTTTTTTGTTCGTCTTAGTCTTACATAGTAATAATATTTTTTAGTATTAATACGAAAAGATTAATACTAAGAACATAAAATAAAAAGCAACGTAGGCTCTTATTCGTAATTTGTTTTCACTTTTTCGAAACGACAATAATGGGCGATTTTCTGACAGCTCGTTTTTTTAGTTCTAAATTTGATCAATAGATGGCGCCACCCCATCTATGATAAAAGTCAATGTTTTAAGCAGCCACAAGGAACGAACGAGTAAAATTTTTCTATGCAAGGAACGGAACGAATGACTTCGAAGTGAATTTTGTTTCATAAAACGGAACGTTTTGTTTATGTTTGGTGTCAGATGTCATTGTCATTCCCGAAAAATTCTCATGCATGCCTTAATAGCCTCGGTTCGTCGAATGCTTGTTTATGTGCGTTACTCTGGCGGCATGCTAGCACGTCTAGAGATGAAACAAATTAGAATAATTTGTGCATTATATGCTGTAAATGTGCACCAAATATAAAATTTGTGCCTAGTGGGGTTTCTGAGATATTAATGAATATACGATTCCGCCAGCGTAACGCTTGAAAACGTTATCCTGGTGGAACGATTTTTACCTATTGGTCCTAGGGCAATTTTAAGTAGCATAAAAGATAGCTTAAATTTGTGCCCTAAAGTAGCCAAGCAGCGGCAGTTGTGCCCCCCGTAGTTTTTGAGTAATTGCAAATGCCGCTGCAGTAACGTTTGGCTTATTTTCCATATCTTCAGAACAGCTGGACGTACAGAAATGATTTTTTGTGAGAAGATGCCTTGTAATTTGTGCCTTCATAGTTATTCCAAAGAAATACATGGACAATGATTTACAAAAGATTTTCTAAAAAACGAAAACAGCCTCTACCTCTTGAACTACTTACGATAGGCGCTGAATGTCTCAATCAAGTAGCTGATGCCTATATGATACAAGGTTCTTCTGACAAAATTTTATAACCCTACGTCTGATATTGACGAAATAAATCAACTTTTTGAACTGAAAACTGTTTACTTATTTCGTACGTATAATGCACAAATTATTCTATATTGTTTCATCTCTAGACGTGCTAACATTTCGCGCTTTCCGCCAGAGTAACGCACAACACTTGTTACGTATTGTGTTTTGTGTGGTGAATCCTGTTTGTTTGACCCTGGCTTGCTTACTGGATTCTGGACTCTACTTAATACGACTATTTCGGCACGCATTAACGGACTTTGATTTGGCCATACTGTATTGGATAATAATAATTGAAGTTGGTGATATTGCGATTGTCATCGCGAGACATTTTTGGCATGAATTTTATATAAATTAATAAGTAACTGTTTAAAAACCCAAAGGAAACTATTAATACAAATAAATGTATAAGACTAAAAGTAACTTTTCTACTGATGGATGAGAAACAAAAACGAATTATAAACTTAAAAACTTATCAAAAACAATGAACAAAATAACAATCACAACAAAACGTCAGCGAACACTATGACACATGCCATAATATGGGCATGCAGGTCGTTATGTTTTTTCACTTGTAACAGCAACCTTATTACTACTGCATTAAAGGTCATTATAGATACAATACCAGAGGAAGAAATCATAGAGAAATAGCAAGAAAATCATACATGGTTCAACGCCATCTAGTAAAGCTTTTGGAACCTTTTTTTTTTTTTAAATGGCCTGTCAGAAAATCGCCCATTAACTTAATTAACCGCTTTTCTACATTACTGTACACACAAGAGAAAAGTTAGGTATATAAATTAAGAAGGTACGGTAAATGTTCTTAAAGGCCGCTTTTTTATGACCTTTCATACTTGGTCGGGTAATAATCTATATGTTCTTACTTGGTTATTTTATTTAATTTACGGTTAATTACAGAACGTAGAGAGTTGAAATTTAGTGTGTGTCTATTTGAATAAAGGCACAGATTTTTGACAAAAAATGGGAATCGTTACGTTATTCAAACTCCCTTATTTGCGGCTCGAAATGAGTAAACAGTTTTCAGTTCAAAAAGTTGATTTATTTCGTCAATATCAGACGTAGGGTTATAAAATTTTGTCAGAAGAACCTTGTATCATATAGGCATCAGCTACTTGAGACATTCAGCGCCTATCGTAAGTAGTTCAAAAGGCAGAGGCTGTTTTCGTTTTTTAGAAAATCTTTTTTAAATCATTAACCATGTATTTCTTTGGAATAACTATGAAGGCACAAATTTACACAAATTACAAGGCATCTTCTCACAAAAAATCATTTCTGTACGTTCAGCTGTTCTGAAGATATGGAAAATAAGCCAAACGTTACTGCAGCGGCATTTGCAATTACTCAAAAACTACGGGGGGCACAAATGCCGCTGCTTGGCTACTTTAGGGCACAAATTTAAGCTATCTTTTATGCTACTTAAAATTGTCCTAGGACCAATAGGTAAAAATCGTTCCGCCAGGATAACGTTTTCAAGCGTTACGCTGGCGGAATCGTATTTTCATTAATATCTCAGAAACCCCACTAGGCACAAATTTTATATTTGGTGCACATTTACAGCATATAATGCACAAATTATTCTATATTGTTTCATCTCTAGACGTGCTAATATTTTGAACTTTCCGCTAGAGTAACGCACATGATTTCTTTAACTTCATGGGCGAAATATACCAAAAAAAAAAAAAAGTCTCTGTCCACCATGGAATTATACTATATTAAATCTTAGATGATCTCTGCGACAGGTGTCGCAGTGACATTTCTAGAGGCGTAGTCTTACCTTAAACGAATGTTAAAACTTCGATTCGTAAGTAATCGATTCTTCTATCGATCTACACTGAACGATTGAGGACCTCTAATAAAAGTGATTTTAAACAAAGGACACATTTGGCATGCTCTATGCGAAAACATTTAGGTGATAAAGATTTGTGTTTGTCCTGTGTCTGGATGTTAATATGTAATAAGTACCAATTTGTGGTAACTTCGTTATTTTTGATACTCGTACGTAACACATGTCATGCTCATGTGCTCTTTTACACTAACTTTGGGATCAGCTCAATGTATGTGATATAGTTTGGTTGTTTGTCGGAGATACTGAAATTATTATTTTCGAATTTCGGACTTCGATCATATTCAAATTGTTTTATCCAAACCGACTTACTTCTAATTAAATTAATTGATTTTTTATTATAAAATTGTACGTTTTAAGAGATAAACAAAATGAAAATTTTCCGATGTTTTAAAATTTCATAATCGATTATTACGTGTAAGCGAATGATAAAAGCAATGAACATCTCTAAGTGGGCGGGAACCCACAATCATGAACGTTATTTCTCTTCATACATTTGTCAGACAAAAATTGTGAAATTTAACAGCTGTCAAATCGATGACAGCTGTCGCAGAGATCATCAAAGATTTACAAAGTATAATATTAATGCTGTCCACAGACTTTGTACTTAAAAGTTGTTGGCAAAGTGGATTGCCAGACAGCCATAGTAACTTAGGCCCAGAGTGCACAACATATTCAATCACATTAATGAAATCTAAATATTCGTACTTGATTTGTCGCCTTCTTCTTTTTTCAGTATAAGTTGGGAAAAACATTTATAAATAATTAAGTATTTCAACGATTTTTTCCATTGATGGGCCAACTCGGAATAAACAGAACTCGAGTTAACTCGAGTTAAAATTCACGTAACTCGAGTTGAACTCGAGTTGTGTAACTCGAGTTAACTAGATGGAAGAGTTATTGTTTATTTAAAGCTAGCCTTCCGCCCGCGGTTTCACCCGCGCGTAATACCTTTTTTCAAATATCCCCCCCCTTCCCCCCATATTTCCGGGATCAAAAGTACTCTTTGTTTACCGGGGATAGTGTAACTTTCCAACAGTGAAAGAATAATTCAAATCGGTTCAGTAGTTTAAAAATTACTATTCCCGCGAGATTCGCGAGAATGAGACGTTTCCCGTAGGAATTTTATAGCCTATGTCCTAATCCGGGTTATAAATTATACGTGTGCCAAATTTTATCTAAATCCGTTCAGCCGTTCGTGATTGAGTAACAATATCCAAACGTCCAAACGTCCAGACTTTTGCATTTATAATATTAGTAGGATAGTAGGATTTTACCAATTTATTCCCTCACCTTCGCATTAATGTTTGTTAAGAATGAACAGTCTCACTCAACTCAAATGATCGGCAAACTTCGCTCCACATGACGTGTCGGTTTTCAAACTCGAGTCAGAGAGAATTCAACTCGAGTTGGCTCGAGTTAAGCCCAACTCGAGTTAACTCGAGTTAGTGACTCGAGTTGACCATCACTAATTTTTTCCTTTACTTATAGTCCATATTCTGAGCTTTACATGATGTTTACATGTCACTTCTGATGTTTGTTAAATAAGAAATTGTTCCGAAACAGTTTATTTTTAATTACGTTTTTCGATATAGCGGTAAATATTTTATAAAGTGTTAAATAATATTATTAAAGACCAATGAATATATGTATATTTATGAATAATGATAAATTGTTTTAAAACTACCTTTTATAATATTAATAATTATTAAATAACACTATTAAATATTTACCGCTTTAACGAAAAACGTAAATTAATTTCGGACCAATACTTTTTTTTTCTTTTTTCTTGGCACTGCACGGTTTGTGCATCGGCCACTGACATTGATCATTTATTTTTATTCTTCTTGTTGGTTGGTCCGAAATTAATTACGTTTTTCGATATAGCGGTAAACATTTTATAGTGTGAAATAATAATAATTATAAAAAGTAGTTTTATACTAATTTATCATTAATAAATAAATATACATTTATTAATTTGTCTTTAATAATATTATTTAACAATTTATAAAATATTTTCCGCTCTATCGATTAACGCAATATAAAAACGTAAGTTTCGGACCGGTATAAACAACGTCAGTAGTGAAATGTAAAGGATATACATACTCGTTGAAATATTAAATAATTTATAAATGTTTTTCCCGACTTTTACTGAAAAAAGAAAAACGCGAAAAATCAAGTACGAATATTTAGATTTCATTCATGAAATTGAATATGTTGTGCACTCTGGGCCTATTTTCGGCGTTTCCCTTTAAAGGCTACAAACGCGGCTTCCAGCAGATAGATTATAGGCTCCTTGATTTTTTCATTTAGTGTTGCCGCTTCAGATGATAAACATTGCCGATTTTTACGCGAAAACGGCGCGAATGAATAGTTCGATCGACCCAAGGCGGGAAGGAAAGTGTTTTTAATATGCCACTGATCTATAAGCGTGCAGTAAGATGTTCAGCGCCGGGCTTGGTTTTTTTTGGCATTCTCCTTTTCGAGTGTTTGGTCCCGGGTCCCGAACTATAATTTGAAAGTTGAAAAAATTTGGACGAAAGTTATCTAATTTGTTCAACTTGAACTAATAGTTGAACCAGGTTGAACATACTGGCCCCCCCGATGGGCCATCACCTTGTCGCGGTGGGGGGGCTTAGTAGCCGGGTGGGCTCCGGTGAACTAAGAGTGGCCAAGTGGGCGGACCGTCGAAACAGACAGGTCTGCCTGCGACACGAGGGGAGCGAACAGTAGTCATTACTGTCTGCTCAGCGCGCCCTCGGGCGCGTGGTGGGGAGGTGGGGGCCGCGGTGCGCAACCGGTTGGAGGGGGCCGGTGTTACGTTGCCGTTCCCCCCTGCGCATCGGCGGCCCAAGCGGGGCCACACCGCAGGTTGTGGCATGGCGGTAGTACAGGGGGCCAGTAGGCCCCCCGTGTCGGGCGGTAGCAGCCAAGTGCTGCTCCCCACCCTCCAAAGCGGAGGGTGCGAGGGATCCGCTGGTAGTGTCACAGATGCAAGGCTATGCCGATTCCTGTGACACTACCATTAAAGCGTCTGTTGGGCACTGTGGGGTTTAGTGGGTATACCTACCCCTCGGGTAGGTGAGTCCCACATAACCCTCTGACGGGTGGTGTTGTCGCTTCTCGCCAGCACCACCCGGCCGAGGGTATGCGTAACGCATTCCCCACATTAAAAAAAAAAAAAAAAGGTTGAACATACTGGAACTAAGGGTCAGGGTACTGTTAGGAGGCGGCGGCGCTGTCAGTCTTTTTAAAAAAAAACTACACGATTGTTCAACCAACACTATTTACTTGTAGATACGAATACTACAAATAAAATATAACACGCACAACTGACTTCCCGATTTACCCGGAGCGAGATTTAACCGCTATCCGCGATGATGTCCAGAATCTAACTGATTGATTTTTGTATTGAATAATTAAAGTTAACTAATAACGCAAGCCAGCAATAAAAATGGAAAGTACAAAGATTAAGTAAAACGCTGACGCTTGCTGTAAGCCCCTATTATACAGGGTTATAACAGCCCCCCCTTTTGCCGGAGCTTTATCAAAATAAGATGAAGCGAAGTTTAAAAGAAATAGAATATATAAGAAAACGAAACGAAATTAGGAAGTCAGTTTTACAAAAGATAAAGAAATGAAGACACAGTAGAACAGAATATATAGAAATAGGAAATCGAAAATTGTATAAAAAGATAAAGTATGTATGTAGTTAAAACTTGGTACAGATTTAAAAGAACAAAATAAAAATAGGCATGAAATAAGTATATATGTAAAAGTAGAATAGTAAGTACCGTATTTAACAATATGAGACTCAGATTGGATTTTATTTATTTGATTTTCTAAATCGTCCATCTTATGAGATGTGTATTTAAGAGAGTCAAGATTTATTTGACTCAATGAAATTGGCGATAAATGTGGTAACGTTTTATTAAATATCTCCTTGTTACAGCAGTCATCTGCAGTAATATCAAAATGAATATCTAGTGGAGATTTCATTATAAATGAATAAGTATTACTAGGATTTAACTGAATTGTCTTAGAATAACCAGTACAATCTTCAGTTAACTTTAAAAAACCAGTACCGATAACAGAATGATCGGTGATATCTTCATCACACTTAATGGTTATTTTATTAACACTAGATTGGACATAAATCCATCTGTTATTTTTTAATTTGTGCCAAATATCAATTTCGCCAAATATTAACTTAGAGGTACATTGAGTAGGAAGAGATAACACAACTTCCGTTAACAACTTAGATTCACAATTAGGGTTTACAATACAAGAATAAATAGATGGTTGTACACAAAGGCGAAATAGAGTAATCAATGTTTACAATTTTACAGTTATCAAGATTATCCAACATGGCATAATGCATTCGATCATCACTAAGTGCGATATACGCATTTGAAGGTTGAATCAGAGCGAATGTTTTGAAATTAGACTCGTTATGAGGAGTAGGTAATGGGATATTCTTATAAGCAACAAACTTGTCAGCTGTTATAAGTGGAATTTGCAAAATAAAAACAATCTTATTGTTATAGTAATAAGAATTAAGTTTCGAAACATCGATGATGGAATGAATGTTATTTAGAGTTAATTGAACTGGAAAATCTAATCTTTTATTAATCTGGCTACTATGTTGAGATAATTATTCTTTGTAAAGATTTAAGGGATAAGTCCCAAAGAAAATAAGATAGCATTTAATGTAGTACCTATCTAGTAAATTAGAAATAGTAAGCAATGAGCTCATAATAAGAAGAACAATAAAAAGAATTAGGAAGTTGTAGCAGATTTTATCTCATTAGTATGATATTTAACGTACTTTCGACCTATTTATAAACTGACGTTATTCTTATTATGAACTTTAACTATTTTATATGGGCCTTTCCATATTGGAGATAAGGCTTTGCGCAGACGATGGTGATATTTAAGGTAAACCATATCACCTGATTTATAAGTAATGTCGCGTGATTAAGCATCGTAATATTGTTTAGACCTTTCTTTACTATTTATTATTTAGTATAAGTTATCTTAGAAAAGGATCAGAAAAATCTGGTAACGCGAGTATCTAGATGATGATTTAAGATTTAATCTCGTAATTTCATCAATAAATTGTAGATATCTTTAAACTTAGTTTCTTCATAATGATGTGTATTAGTAAATAAGAAATAATATAATTTGTTTTTACTATCGACTTCGCGTATAGTAAATGGTTCGCGTTCGGAGTTTAGCAATTCAGCGGAGCTCTCCAATTTCGATAATATTTCTTCACAATGGGGCATAGAATAATTAAAGTCTAAAGAGACAGGACAAACGATTGATTTGATTTTACTTAAGTGTAGACTTTACTACACTCTTCGATATTAGTATTAGAAATTGGTAAATTTTTAAGAAATTGATTTTTAAAATAATTTTCATAAGTTAAATTATTTAATTCATTTATATCGATAACATTGACGGGACAATTATTAGATTTAGTAGAATGACTCAGCTCTAAAGATTTAGTAAGATGAGACTGAGATGAATAATTCGAATTTGTATCCCGAGATATAGCAGAGTTAGCAATTTTATTATTATACGAGTTAGAATAAGATTTAGTGTTACGTTTAGGATAACGTTGATTATAAGATTTAGTATTTGTTTTAATTGACTCAATTCATTTGATTGAGATGATTTAGATAGACTCAGGTACTTTGCCCGAGATAGTTTAATATGACTCAGGTTCTCTGCCTGAGATGAATTAGTAAGACTCAGCTCTATCGACTGAGATGATTTAGAAAGACTCAGGATCTTTGCCCGAGATAGTTTAATATGACCCAGGTTCTCTGCCTGAGATGAATTAGTAAGACTCAGCTCTTTCAACTGAGATGATTTAGAAAGACTCAGGTTCTTTGCCCGAGATAGTTTAATATGACTCAGGTTCTCTGCCTGAGATGAATTAGTAAGACTCAGCTCTTGCGACTGAGATGATTTAGAAAGACTCAGGTTCTCTGCCTGAGATGAATTAGTAAGACTCAGCTCTTTCAACTGAGATGATTTAGTAAGATTCGGCTCATTTGGCCGAAATGATTTAGTATAAGAGTTTGTATAAGATTTAATAGATAGATTTAGGACTCAGATCGCTACTCTGAGATTGAATAATAAGACTCGGTTGCTCTTGGCTTTGCCGAGATGTAAGAGATTTAGAATGACTCATGCCTTGAGGCTGAGATATAAAAGAATTAATAAGATTCGGTTGCTCTTGGCATTGCCGAGATGGAAAATATTTAAGTATGATTTAAGCCTAGGCTTAATTGTTTTAAAGTTAGTACGAGCTTGCGTGTCTTTAGAGAGACTTGATTTCGACAGACACGGAACCGAAATCATATTTAGTTTAAATGCTTCGCGCGGGAATCGAACCGCGAGTCGTTGGCTTCGCGCATGACTGTGCGCCGTGCCAGTGGAAGTGGCGCGCGGCCGGCGCTCACGTTGTGCCGAGTTAGCGTTTTCGCGGCGACCACTGTTATATTGTCGCTTTCGACACACATCAATTGTGTGGCCTAATTTTTTACAGTAATTACAAATGTTTCTTTTATCATTTGAATTAAAATTTGAATAAGAATTAGAGTTATTATTAGAATTCGTGTTAGGATTTACATGATATGATTTTTGAAATTGATTATTATGAGATTTATTACTCGTATTACGAAAACATTGAAGTGAGCCGTGACCAGTCTTATGACATACGGAACACTGCTTCGGTGATTTAAAATGAGATGAACCCGACTTAAGATTTATTAGTTTTTCTTCATTATTAGCATATTGTAAATTTATTCTCTCCGAGGGTTCTTTCTGTTTAAATTCCTCGGATAAAAACATTATGCAATATTAGATATTATTAAAATGATAAATTGAAGAATACCGTTACAAAATTAACGTATTAAATAAAATTAGGTAAACCGTAAAATTTTGAGAAATAGTACTTTAAAAAAAAAGAAAAAAAAAGATTTCACTTGATTTCACTGCACAAATAAATTACTCACAATATTAGCACTCACTACATATCACTTTCATTTCCGGCGAGAGGTAGGACACGTGTCTCGGGCGGGTGACGAGACAGCGGTGACGATGACACGACGGACGTGACGTCACGCGGTAGCGACGCGTGGCGTGGCGTGGCGGTGCAGAAACGGTGGATGCAGCGGAGACAGGAATACGGGATCACCGTATTTGATGATGGAGATGAAGTGAGTTAGTCCGGACGCGGATGAGATGGTGCGGGCTCACGCTTCAGAGCGGAGGCTTACCGTCGACAAACGGGATGAGGGTTAGCCAGCTGTGGTGCGGTGCGGGCTCACGCTGTATAGCGGAGACTGACCGTCGACCTTGATGTGTGGTGATGCGCAGCTGATGCGGGCTTGCCTTGGGTCAAGTCTTACCGTCGACCAGAGACTGTGGCGATGTGTAGCTGATGCGGGCTTGTCCTTGGGGCAAGTCTTACCGTCGACCAGAGACTGTGACAGCAATATATAGGCCTCGAGCAGGATTCGGGTCTCTGAGTATCAACAGACACTGCTTACGAGATCCCACACTTCTGACACCAATTTGTTAGGAGGCGGCGGCGCTGTCAGTCTTTTTAAAAAAAAACTACACGATTGTTCAACTAACACTATTTACTTGTAGATACGAATATTACAAATAAAATATAACACGCACAACTGACTTCCCGATTTACCCGGAGCGAGATTTAACCGCTATCCGCGATGATGTCCAGAATCTAACTAACTGAAATTTGTATTGAAAATTTAAGGTAAACTAATAACGCAAGCCAGCAATAAAAATGGAAAGTACAAAGATTAAGTAAAACGCTGACGCTTGCTGTAAGCCCCTATTATACAGGGTTATAACAGTACGCAGGCACCACGGAATCACGATTCCAAGATTTTGCCATGCCATCTGATCTGACTGACTTCCGTAACACTTACGCCTTGTCCAACTCTCGTGTGAACGGAGAGAAATATTGCACATCACCACAATTAGTTATTTATGTGACTGCTGCATAATGAGGGTCATTAAAATACGAATGTGGTTTTATGAAACGAACGAAGTGAGTTTCATAAAAGAATCACATGAGTATTTTAATGACTAATTATGTACAGTCACATACATAACTTTATCTTCATTCATACGATAATATGCAGGGGCGTAGCTACCGCCGTATTTGCCGTATCAATTATACGGGGCCCCCGGGCCACGGGGGCCCCCAAAGTGTGTAAGGAAAAATAATAAAAACTTTCTAATTTATTTTATTTTACAAATAACAAAATTCTATACAGCAAAATTCCTTTTTTTCCCGCCTTAAGCGAGCGTTCAAAAGTTGGCAACACTACATCGTTATGGCGGGCTGCGGGACTTCCCCGTTTTACTTACTTCCATAGAAGTAGGAATAATATAGAAGGCGTGACGCGCGCTAAACATGGGGCAGTGAATACTACACTTATACGTGTAGTATCGCTCAGTCGCCGTCAGTCGCGGTGTGTGACATTTTGATCGTGACGTATTGCACGTGTGCGAAAAAAAATAATTATGCCGTCCTGTGTTGTTCCCACCTGCAGAAACACTCCTAGTCTGACAAAAAAAGAACACGGGATCACGTTTCACACGTAAGTAACCGATAGATAATACGGCACCTTCATTTTATTATTTAATATTTAACCTCTTCTAATTTATCAAGGAAAAAACTTCACTCATTCTTAGTGTTGCCAGTAAATAAAAAAATAGTTCCCCAAATTTTTTACCATTAATATTGTAGTAACTGATATTGCTCAAAAAAAGGAATGTTATAATAGAACTGTATTGTTATAGTTTCCCCGCTGATGAAATCAGAAAGTCAAAGTGGACAGCTATAATTCAAAGAGCACGTTTAGACGTAACGAACGAATTTATTATTTCGACATTACTATTGTGATGTTAAAATGTTTGTGATATGTACTTTATTATTTGTAAAAAAGGCAAAGTGTTGAGTTTCTTGCTGGTAGGAAAAAAAGGTTGACGTGCAAAAGTATTTTTTTTAAATTCTATTTACTGAATTAGTTATTTATGTGACTGCTGCATAATGAGGGTCATTAAAATACGAATGTGGTTTTATGAAACGAACGAAGTGAGTTTCATAAAAGAATCACATGAGTATTTTAATGACTAATTATGTACAGTCACATACATAACTTTATCTTCATTCATACGATAATATGTCTATTTTATAGTCAGGATCGATGAGCAAATTAGTACAAAATCATGTCATAATTTGTAGGTCAATTTGAATAAATGACGTTTGTAGTTTTTAAAATCCATAAACAATCTAGACTCGAGTTGATTTCGATTCTCAAATCGATTGTTATAATTTCAGCATCGAATTAAATGTATAGGAATGGAACATAAAATTACTAATCGACTAATTCGATAATCGAAAAAACCTATTAATTTTTACTTTTAAAGAAGACGTTCGAAATTTGAACGTAATTAAAGTGTCGGTTACCGACACTAAAATGTAAACATTTCAATGCAGCCACAGATACTTATATCTAAATGTAGGGCGTTTGCTCATCGCTCCTGAATATAAAATAGACATATTATGGTATGGATGTAGATAAAAATAAATAAAAGACGGCGTTGCAATACTATTTGGTCGGATAGGGCATTCCCGTTTCCCGGTGGACAGACCCCATTGCACCATATTTTGCGTTAGTGAATTGGATGGGCAGTACACGGCAAAGGCGAGGTGGGATATTATGTGGAATAGCCCGAAAATAAAAGATAAAACTTAAAAAATAATAGATAAAACTATGTTCATGACCACTTTATTCACGAATAAATGTATGTCGATACAGAGGTTGTACATTTTATTAGTTGATTGGCCAGATTAGGTGAGTTACACAAAACAAAGCAGAGACTTCGGACACTATTTTGCAATAAATTACATTAAATTTTAGTTTCGTCTAACCCTAAACCCTATGAATACCAATGACTCCTATTGATCTTCCAATAGAAACAAATACGATTCTCCTTAATCCGAAACATTGTACAAACTAACATAACAGTCTGCGACTTCTAGGAGTAACATTGATAAAACAGTAATCAGAAACACAATCAAAACTTTTGACAAAATAGACTAACTAGTAACAAAATACATACAATATATCTATAATTGCGAAATATATTCTTTTTTTTATAAATATATTATTGAAGCTATGTTGCCAATGCAATGACGGAGGAATCATAGCAGCAAATACTTTAGTGTCGCGATGACCAATCGCAAATAGGAAAAGTTCATCCAAGTACAGTTGAAATTAATATTTAATTTATGTAACTTTTAGTAATGTTTATTCCTTCATTATTAATTACACGACTGAATAGAACATCTAATCCTGAACTTAATTCAATCGTAAGAATTAACACACAATATTTAATTTAGTTAATCAAATAATATTCGTATACCTCAACCATGAAGGACCATCATCTAGATCATTGATGGTGGAAGCCCTGTCCTTGAAATAACGATTTAATAAACATTACTAAGGTTTTAATATTTACGACACTAGCAGTGCGTGAAAATCTGTCAGATGGAGTATGGTTTGCGATTGGACATAACAACACCGCTGTAGTTCCACGTTTAGCCGGTGCGTGGCATGCCAGTTGCGAACAACACTTGGTTCTTCTGCTTGGATTTCTTGTTCTTCTTGCCGGAGGGCGAGGGCGCGGCGTGGAGCGCGGCCGCGATGGCGTCGCTGAGGCTGAGCGCGCGCGGGCCGGGCGCCTCGTCCTCGGCGGCGGGCGGGGGAGGCGGCGCTTCCACGACTTTGCGGACGCGCCACGTGCCGCTGGTGCTTGCCATCTATACAAATAATAGATAGTTGTTACTTAGTTACTTTTAAAAGTTCAAAAAAATTAACATAAAAATATACTCAAAGCCACGAATTTGAGGATGAAGACATTGAACTACAATTACTAGTCTGAAGATAATATAAGCAAATGCTAAATGAATTAATCTTAATACTGCGATTATAGTGTAGTACAGTCACGTGCAATATCCACAAAATGGACGATTTTTATCCCTCGGAAGAGAATGTTTTTACGCACCATAACCGCAGGCCAGCGAGACCTACAGCTGTGTGAGAATCAGTACTCTCAGTATTCGTCCATCACCCACTCTGCCTCGATTTCCCTTCACACACAACCCAAACACACCGATAAACCAGTGCCCGCCTTGACCAACCCATCCCCGGTCTGTTTATTCAGGCCGGGATTGCACTTTCGGAAGATCCGGAAGGATATTCCGGGTTAATCACCGGAGGGCTAGAGAAGACGAACATGTGCACGACTTATCCGGCCCGGCCGTCTGCGCTGGAGGGGAGCGGCTCCATAAAATGCCCATAGTTACTTTTATTTGACTTGATGTCTTTGTAAAACTCACTTTAGCGAACGAGGGTCCAGAGGTTGGCGGTGACACGGCAGCAGCCGACACGCTAGTGGACGGGCTGGCCTCCTCGAAGGAAGTGGCCAGCGGCGGGTCGGGCGAAGTGCCGAGCGCGGCGGGCGGGAACAGAATCTCGGAGGAGAAGTCAGGTCTAGGCGGTCCTTCCTGCGCGCGGCGGTAGGCGCGCTCGCGACGACGTTCGTCGCGCTCGTGACGCGCGCGGATACGGGCGCGGCGGTCTAGCTCCTCTGAAATTGCAGATTTATTAAATTTTTCTCATGTGGAAGTAAATTGGCCTGCTTTCAATTCAAGTAATAATAAAAAAGCATGCTTTGACGCTAAATGTTGCTTATGCTATAATTTGAAATAAAATGTTATACTGCCATACATTCTACATTATTCAAATAGCAGAATCAGGATGTACGTTTACAGATATACCCACCATTATCGTAAAAAACTACTGCTTATTTTGTCCACCATATGCATGGCCTGTGGAGTTGGACAAAATAAGCAGTAGTTTTTTACGGTAATTAGGGACCAGTAAAATAAAAGCAAATAAAAATACCTGAGAAGCTTTTAAGAGCAGTTGTAGTGACATAAGGTGGTTGAAGATCTAGCTCGACTATGTCGAAGGAACAGTAGAGAGGCAAATGGGCTGTATACGGCATATGTTTTCTTGTCTGTAAAAAATAAGGAAATAAAATTATATTAAAAGTTTTGAAGCCTTATTTATTAGTCGATAAAAATCACAATTCAAATACAGGCCAAAAAGAATATACAAACATTCACATTTATCTGAACTTCAAAATTTTACTTTCTCTATAAAACAAACTCTCCTAGTTTTTATAAGATCTTGACTTTTGGAAATACTTCCACAGTTCAGGTATAAGTTGCAATCTGAATATTATGCGTCAACTTCTTCTGACAATTTTTCTTAGATAAAACAAGCAGGATTTTCTAATAACTTACTTGTTCACTAAGTGGTAAGGTCTCTCGATGCAGAACTCGACCGCGCACGATCGGCGGAGCCGCAGCTAAGGCACCCCAAGACGCATTCAGAATGCGCACATTCAGGCTATTTAGGAACACTTGCTGACCATCTTCAGCTGTGAAAACCAAAATTATCATTATTAGAAACTCAATGAATAATGGTAATGGGAACATAAAAATCCATCAGATAATAACATGCTATGTTCAATCTAGGAATATTGTAGAATACCAACAAAATAAAAGTATTTATCAATAACAAAATTGTACAAACCTTGATAAAAATAGAAGTATTTTGCTTGATTTTGCTTATCCATATCTGTGACAGTAGGATTATCTTCATTGATTTCTTCTTCATTGGCTGGAGGGCAGTCAATTAATGGGAACTCTTCTGGTTGATTGTCATTCAAGTCATCCTGTGAGAAACTTGGAGCATCAGGATTCAAGTTTGAGTCAACTTTAATATCAAGCTCAGCCATTTGATCTTGAATCACTTCAATGCTTGCAGCACCATCTTCAGTGACATCAAACCAGTCAATTTTCTTATCATTCACCTCTTGCTTTTCATAAACAATTGGAGGTGCACTTATATCACAAGTTTCAATCACAGCAGGAGCAGGTTCATCAATTAGTGTTTTCAACAACTTTTCCTTGTTTTTTAGCATCTCCAATGCTTGTTCCATATAAACAATTTCTGTAGTATCAATTTCAGCCATAATCTGATCTTGGATTTCTTTTCTTTCTCTTTCCAAAATTTCTTGCACCTATAATAACATATTATTATATAAATATTCTATTATATATTCAACTTCAAGTAAGTATAAAAGTAAGTTGAGTAAAAAGTCAATGAAACTAAATTTTTTTTTCACCTGTAGCTTGGTAGCACTAAAGAACTTAGCGAAAGGTGCATCTTTAATATTTTCTAAGGGCAATACAGGATCTGTTTTTGTCTCTGCAAACTGCCCACGTGGAGGTGCGATTTCCACAGTGGTCGAGCCTCTGAGACGGCGCACCAGACGCATTGTTACCTGTAACACATTTTGTGAGATTGTCAAATAAGAAAAGACGTGACCAAGACAGCCTAGACCTGCATTTTGACCTGATATTCAAATAACAATAAAATACTAACGACTATAACTCTTTTGAAATATGAAGGATTTATCAGAATCATAGGCTAATTAGAAAAAAAAACACTTCAGTTCTCCCTTTATTAAGTCTTTTTGGTTTAGTTAGTACAGGATGGAGGAGTTATTTGATAGAATTTGTTATTTTAAATGGAATAAAATAGGCTATGTCACTCTCCAACTCCCAAAAAACACTTCTATTACTATCTGATTCATGTAGTGAAAGTATAAAAAATTTCATCAAAACAACTGATCAAGACAAGAAAGCATAATAACCAGAGATACTTCCCCATTAACATTAGAATGTATTTACCTCATCAGCCGGCGAGTCCCATTGCACCAGCCTGGTAGGTTTCATATCCTGGACGTGTATTGGCGTGGTGCAGACCGGGCAAGGCGGCGGCTGCTTGTCGTGAGTGGCTGCATAGTGCAGCACGCAGGCCCAGCAGTACACGTGCCCGCAGTGGCCCGTGCGCCCGGCCGCCGGCGGGCCTAGGCAAATGGGGCATTCTGACTTGCCAGTACCACGCACAACCTGTTGAAAGAACAATGTTTAAAACTTTTTTTTACTTGCTACAATACTTAACCAATATGCTGTGGATGTTTTTTTGCGTGTGGTGTTTATGGTCAAAATGTTTTCTTTTCCACATGGCTGAAGACACAGATGAGTGTCATCTAATCATATGACACAAGGCATTGAACAGTGTAAAGTTATTTTTGTTTGACGCCATAGTTAGAAAGTTAGCAAAATTAAACAGCAATAAATATGTGAATTCCACTTACTACAATACTAATATTATTGAGTGACGAGTGTAGACCTCAATAATTTCAACTTTATGGTATCCTGCTGTTTTAGAAGGTTTTAAGAAAAACAAATCAATTATTATATTGAGCTTTTTTATATTGGCCAATATTGATTGTGTAAAATGATTACTGAACATTAGGGATTTTTCACTAGAATATGGGGCATTTCACGCCAAGCGGACAGGGAAAAAAAAGTGAGGTTCTGAAATTTGTTCATAATAGGTCCAGTTATACTTCTAGTAGATATAAATACGGACACAATTTTTTTTTTTCATACGATGTGTATTTGTCTAGTTATGGACTCCTAAAGAATCGTTTAAATCGAAATAAGGTTTTTTTTAAATAACTTTTTCGTATTGAATACAATTACAATAAATTTTTAAACTACACGATTTGTATAGAAAATTTACTGAACTTTTTAAAAAAAGAATCAAATTTGAACAAAAAAATTTTTTTAGTTTTCTAAACCGGAAGTAAAAATTTTAAAACAAAATTTTGGTAACTTCGACCATTTTTTTTTTCAATTTTTTTATTTCGAAGTATAGCTTAGAGTGTCGAAATAATACACCAGAAGTTCTGAAATGGGATCTGCATTAGTTAAGGAGATAGGTAAATTAATGTATGCACATGTAGCAGTCAGTATAAAGTTAGGCGCTTGTTTATGCCGGTTAATATGCGAATTAAAGAATTAAAACGCGACAGTATAAACATTTGTCATCCTGTTCATGTTTGTTGAAGCTCTAACAATAAATTAGGGAGAGTTATTTAAAAATAAAATAGTATCACATTGATAAAAAAAAAAAAAAATTGAATATCTACGAATATCAGTAGGAAGAAGTAAAAGAAAGGATTAATTTATTTAATTATCAATTGGTTAATTATTTTAAAACGTGACTAGTAGTGCCATCTCTTAACTACGAGCGGAATTAATTGCTTATGTTTAGAAGTGACAGAAGTATTGGCGCCAAGGCGCCAAGTCATTTTGTATTTTCGTTATTTTTTATTGTTGCTCTGACCTCTTTGTAACTGGTGTTCCACACAACAATTTACATAAAAAATAATATGGCTCCGTACGGCGATCGATGTTTTGATCCATTTAATTTACTAAATCATCGAATGAATCGTAGATATTCAAATGTTTTTTTTTTATCAATGTGATACTATTTTATTTTTAAATAACTCTCCCTAATAATTTATTGTTAGAGCTTCAACAAACATGAACAGGATGACAAATGTTTATACTGTCGCGTTTTAATTCTTTAATTCGCATATTAACCGGCATAAACAAGCGCCTAACTTTATACTGACTGCTACATGTGCATACATTAATTTACCTATCTCCTTAACTAATGCAGATCCCATTTCAGAACTTCTGGTGTATTATTTCGACACTCTAAGCTATACTTCGAAATAAAAAAATTGAAAAAAAAAATGGTCGAAGTTACCAAAATTTTGTTTTAAAATTTTTACTTCCGGTTTAGATAACTAAAAAAAATTTTTTGTTCAAATTTGATTCTTTTTTTAAAAAGTTCAGTAAATTTTCTATACAAATCGTGTAGTTTAAAAATTTATTGTAATTGTATTCAATACGGAAAAGTTATTTAAAAAAAACCTTATTTCGATTTAAACGATTCTTTAGGAGTCCATAACTAGACAAATACACATCGTATGAAGAAAAAAAATTGTGTCCGTATTTATATCTACTAGAAGTATAACTGGACCTATTATGAACAAAGGAGAATGACCGGTTCTGGACCAAATGCTGCCCAAGCATGGGAACACTTTAATTTGTTTCCTTACATGAATAGTTATAAAAAAAATATATAATAAAAAAAATCCTGCCACGGATTTGTAAATAAATAAATCCTGGACCACTCACACCAATTATTTAGTCCTATACAGAGCATTGCTCGTATTACAGGGATCAAAATAACGGATTAGTGCCTAGTTTGGTTTTTGGGGTGGGCGGGCTAGGCACCAAGACGTTGTGAGACGCTCTGCATTATTTTTAGATACAATAATCTTAGACTTACCTAGACGACATGTTAGTGCCTACATGAGGTATTATAACATAGGGTAATAATCATTTTTGTTTTGTTTATCATCTCTGTAAACCAATTTATTTTCAAATAAATCCATTGTTTATATTATACACTCTTTAATTTTCAAAATAAGCTGTTGGTTATGATTTTTGTTAATGTAAGACCTCTACATTCAATATTTTTTTTCTTAAAACTCCTGGGATAGATTTTGAAGCGCTTTGAGTTATAGACTAGTATTAATCTAAGGAACATTGTGCACTATGTCTCAATGTTGGGCGGCACTTGGTCCAACGTCCATACATAGATGGTCAATGTCCTTTCAGAACCTCACTTTTTTTTCCCTGTCCGCTTGGCGTGAAATGCCCCATATTCAACAAGAAAGATGGCTGTTAAAACTGTATAGTAAATTATTCTACACTTTTTTATACAATAATCATAATATATTTATTTAAAATAGCAGGATTTCTTATTTATATGATAATGGGGGGTAGTCGCGTCAGATCCCGCTAACCGTCCTTAGTCGCAACGGATACCGATCGATAGTTGCTTCGAATACCGGGATCGGTTGCACCCCAAAAAATAATTAAAATTTTGTGCAACCGATACCGGGACCAGACGCGACTACAAAAATAAATATATGTAAGTTCTATTTGATCCCTATAGGGTGTTTGCATTTGGGACCTTGTTAATTATGAATGAATATTTTGACGTTTCTTACTTCTAGATGTATCTGACTTACTAGCCAAGAAAATTGGGTAAATTGTAAGAAGGGATTTACATAAGGATTTAACTGAGGTCCACTGGCACCTGAACCTCAAGCAATCAATAGCGCCATCTATTGTAGAGTATACGACCTAATAGGGTTGCGAACACAACTTAAACCCACAAAACAGCTCCAAGGTCATAAAACGTGTCGAAGCAATCCGAGATTTTGTGTGTTTTGTCCGAAGTGCAAACGATTTTCGACCTTATTGACCTTTACAGTTTTATTGCTTTTTCACTTGTTTCCCTGATATTCATTTGTTATACCGGGATCAGACGCGACTACCCCAAATATCACTAAAAAGTACGAAAAGACAATTTATGTACTTACAATTTCTTCAATTTGATCCCATTTGACAGGTTTGTCAGGATCCAATATATTTGAGTTATAATCCCCATCCTTTTTTAGAATGAATTGACAACTGAAATAGAATTAAATAACCACATTTTAGTTGTTATTTTAAGTAATTTGACTAATTAGAAAGTTTAAAAAAAGTGTAGTTTTAAGCTACTTACTAAGCTCGTAGATAAAGGTCATGATCATGACGCATCGCCAATCGTTGCATTGGACGTTTGCCCTGTGATGGGGGTCCTCTACGCTCAGCTCCTCCACGGGATGGGTACATAAAGTTGAAGTTTAGCAAATGGTTCAAATTTTGCTTTTTGCTTCCAGGCACAAATACAGAGCCAATTTCTGGCTCATCATCATCCCCTATCCTGTTAATTAACAAATTTATATAAACATATTTTTACATAATACGTATAATACTTCAATAGCAGTTATAAATTGTACCATTTTAACGAAAAAAAATTACCTGGTGTTCTGCGTTCCACCCACAATGAAACCGGAGGGGTCACGAGGACGTGGTCTCCTGTCAACTGGACCTCTCCCGCGCTGTGCAGAGGCATTCTTGCGGTACGGTTCATTCTTTGGTGCACTTCCAGGTCCTTCACGTTTCTTATTGTTTCGCGGCCAAGGTTTATGAGTCAATTCTGCAATTATAATTTCAAATGTATTATTAGATGCAGGATTTCCAATCAGTAGGTACCTCAAAAATTGTTATTACAATATAAATATAATTTTGTATAATATGATGAAAGTCTCTGCTTACTCGGCTGCACCTATGTACCTATATAGTGTTTACAAAATAGAATCACTCATTTTCAAGGTCATGCAACATGACAATTTGCTTTTCATGATTATCTTAGAAACTGATGGAATGTCATTAATGTATACTGCTAAACAATATGTCAATATGATGTAAATATGATTATCATCGAAATTTGCTATTTAATTTTACAGCTGAAGGTATGAATAGATAGTTTGACCTTTATCCACTCACCAGTATTTTTTTTACAGTCGATGGCGGACGCCCTCGACTGTTGTTGAGAAGATCGATTCGTAGATTTTTTGTCCATTCTGGATTCCTCCAACATCCACAACAACAGCTGAGCGGGATACTCCGCAAGGAGATAACGATATTACGTGCAAGACCGACATTTTAGAAAGCCATGTTTTTAATACAAGACAAAGAAAAAATGTATTTTTCTATAGTATGACACTTTACCTAGCGGTAAATAAAGGTGGATATCACTTCAAGTACAGAAAAGGGAGTATTAATTACTCCCTTTCGTCGCTACCGACGAAATTAGTTAGTAAAAACCAAAGAATCTTTCGCCACAAAAATATGGCGACCAGCCGGCAGCCAGCCTGATAAATTCGGATGCGCACTTCCGTTAAAATATTTTAAGATCAGATTTTTATAGTTTTGGACTTTAAATTCTTAGATAGTAATTTTTGTTCTAATTTTACTTGAAGCATAAAATAAAAATTTATTTAACGATTTGTCTAATTAATCAAATGTATTTTTTTTAGTAATTGACATGACTAAAATTTGAAATTTTAGGTTCTTTTAAGAGTAATCTGTGATTTGCCTTTTTTTTTAAATAATACAATTTATATAATAAATTAAATTCACCAGTAATTGATTTCATTCAATAAACTTGATTCGCAAACTACTATAATTATATTGCACCTATAATTGCATTTTTTGCACGCAAGATTTATATTTCCGAGAACAATCCAATTTTAACTTTATAAATCAATATTTTAATCTAGAACTCTGATGAATGTTAAATAAAAACAAGTGTTGAGTGAGTGATTAAAATTTGCTAATATTTTACGATTTTTTACCTCTTACCTATTGACATACCACTATTTCCATACTATTTCCAGAAGATTTACGTATTGGAATGGAACCATGAAAAATATGGACCTCTAAAAGGGCTTATTTGTGAATAGGCGGGAAATTGAAAAAACGAAGCATACATACATTTTATTCGCCCGCCATTCTGCACCTGTTGCTCCTGTTTTAATAATCTTGGGTTTTTTGCTGGAAGATAAAATGGAAAAGGTAAATTTACCTACAGAAACAGCCCATGAACCTACCGAGGAAGCTCATCAACCGGAGGTAATAATTAACAATGGACAATCGAAATTAATAAAATTATGAAGGTCCGGACGAGTCAGTCCATTTTCAATAATAAATTAATTATGTAGGTAGGAAAGTATATTTTTTTATTTGTCTAGATTTAGGATTCTTATTCATGTTTGTTACAATTTACAATACAATGACTGACATGAGCTCGAATAAAGATTTTTAATGTCATCGATGTTTTATTAATAAAGAAGGCTCAATATTAGGTCTATTATGTCTATTATAGGTAAATAGCAAAGAGTATAAAATTATAATGTAAGCATGTACATAGTTTTTGATCAATGATTTTATTTATTTATTTTTTTAATAAAATTAACATTGGAGTGACACTTATTATGCTATATTAATTTATCAAATTGGTAAGTCGGGTGGGTGCAATTATAATTTATTATACTACCCACTTTTACAGCTTAATCTAAACATTTACTGCTTCCAGTGTGAAAACACTATGTCCCGTCCTCTAGACGGTTCCAAGGTGAAGAATCAGAAGATTACGTTCGCAGAAGACACTCAGTCGTCTGAAATAACATCTTCGCAATGTAACAGGTAAGATAATATATTACATTATAACAGCGTGTATAACAGTAAGATTTTTGTATGGTACCGGTTGCCAAAAACAGCTTAATAATAATAAAATTGTTTAAATAGTGAACATAATAGTGTACTTGAACATCTATCATAAAAATGCTTTCGACGAAGTCCTTTGCAGGTGGCCAGTAATGCAGCTCAGTCACTCCTAACTATTGAGTCAAGCCTAAAACATATTGTCCAATTTATTAATGCTATTAGGTTATACAATGCTATAAACCCGTCTTTCCTATCAAGGTTTAATTTCTATCACCTCAGCTTCATTTCCGCAGTTAAAAATAAACAGATTTAATGTACCTACTTACTCCTTGAACCATCTTTTTTTTTGTGTAGACTAGGCTGTATGTGTCTGTTGTGATGGGTCGGGGGATGGGCTGGCTAAAAGCCATAAGGCTGGCACCGGCTTATTCCTCTTCGGGTGGAAACCGGGTGAAGGTTAGTGAGTAAAAGGGCGAACGTCTACACCTACTCCCGAGCCCCTCACACGGTCGCGTGCGTCGGTGGTCTGTTACGGAGCTTAAACGCTTTCTCCTAAGCTCCGCTATAAAAAAAAAATATCTGCTGTGCCACACAGTATGATGGCTAATAAATGCTTCTTTCTTTCTTAGTTCATACAAAGATGTGCTGAGCCAACCAGGCCCAGGGCTGTCTCACCGGCAGCGTCTGCTTTGGGTCCAGAAGAGGCGTAAACCTGGTTTGTGGGTGCAGTGCGATGAGTGCGAAAAGTGGCGTTATCTGCCACACATCGGGGCCAAACATGAACTGCCTGAAAAGTGGTACTGCAGACTAAACCCTGGTTAGTAAACTTTGAATTAGTTGCCCTTGCCCATTTGCTGGATTGTAAGAAGGCCGCCCAGTGACTTCTATTTTGCGATCAGTAAATTACGATCATAACTTTACATTGTTTTCTATGCGAGCAGAAATTTCAAATGGGAGTGATGAAACAAATGGTGGCTTATTAAGGCTCTATTATGACCTGTATTTGGTTAAACAACTACAGGACATAATAGAGCACATCAGTTTCCAAACTTAGTCTGTTGTATATAGAAAGGACAAGAAGGATATGGATAACGGTTGATTGAGGTGTTAGGTGAATTCTATCTTATAATGTGTTTTAGATCGCAATGAATCCGACTGTTCAGTAGCCGAAACACCAATTCATTTGCGAGAGGAAGAGGACATGATTCATAGCGAATATGCAGCTGGTTCGGTGGTCTGGGCACGCTTTGGGGGTTGGCCCTGGTGGCCCGCCATGGTAGACGACTGCCCCGATACCGAACAGTTCTACTGGTTAGATGGCCTCTCCGATATACCTGTAAGTTTGCTGTTAGAGATTTTAATTTTAAAAATAAAAAAAATTGTATGGGTATACCATTCCAAAGCCTTAGGTATAATAAATTCATGAATAAACCATTGCATTGCATTATCTGTATAAATAAACTGTTTATAGGAATAATTCATATTTTGCGGTATAAAATATACATTACCATGTTAAGTATTTTATTTTTTGAATCAATTTAAATGTATTAATTTTTAGACATATTATAACGTGGTATTCTTCGATTCAAATGAAGTTACACGAGCATGGATCACTCCTGGAAATCTTAAACCGTATAGTGCCAACAAGAAGCTTAAGGCCCTTAAGAATTTAATGAAAAACAAAAAATATAAAAAACGATTAGACGTTGCGATTAGTCAAGCCGATGATGCTGATATGTTGCCCCTCTCAAATCGCCTTGATAAATATAGCTTCATTGCTAGATATAGGGGAACTGTTGGAAGCCCAAAAAAAATCACCAAATTAGAATACGAAAAGTTTAAAAATAAGCTCAAACGGAAGTTGGATATAGACTTCTCCGATGAAAGTGATTCAGAAAATGAATTGTCTGTACAAAGAAGGCAAGAAATGAGGAACAAAAATATCATATTAGTAGGCACTCCAAAGAAGGCGAAAAAGGCGAAACGGTCAGTTAAAGATGTTTCTAATAACGTAATTGAAATCCCTGACGACACCATTCAGGACAGCCCGATAAAAGATACAGATCAAGTTTCTGTACAGAATAATGAATTATTCAAAGAACCAGATTCCATGGCTGTTCAAATCGGTAGTACATCAGCTAATGGCACTATGGCGATAGACAATGGTAAGTCTGCCTTTTAACTCCATTTTTTTAGCTGCAGGGTACCTATATCCACAAAGAATTTCGCCACTAAAAAAAATAAAAATAAATGGGCACTTTTATGAGACGTACATACGTAATCAATGTATAAATCAAATGTAAGTAATTAGGTATCAAAACTAGTGTTTTTTTCTAATAAATGTGAAGTCTGAAAATATTTATCAGTTTTAAATTGCATATTAAAAATAATATAAGTATTTAAATAGTCACTGAATATAATTATTTAGTGTGATCTGATTATTTAAGCTGTAATACTTAATGCGCTAGCAATATAGACTTACAGAAATTTATAATATAAGAAATACTAATTTTTACAAGAATTATCAATATTTCGATGTATTTTTTCAGATTCTTCGAAGACCTATTTACCAGAAAATGACAAAGCCCATATTGATATTGAAGACACTCCTGAGACAGAGGCAGAGTTCCAGATTCGTATTGCTACACCAAGTAGTGACGACTTTGAATTTTGAATTATAAACGATTGAGTATATTTCTATAAATGTATAGATATAAAATTGTTAATTTGCTTATGACTTTAAGCTTTCAGTAGGTATATGTACCTATACATATAAAATTGTTGATTTTCTTATGACTAAGCTTTCAGTAGGTGGGTATATTATTATTTAAACTTTTCTGTATGTTTGTAAGTTATAAATTAATTTAAAGTTATAAAATTAATTTAAAGTTATTAAATTAATTTACAGTAGCTTATTATTAAGAATAATAAATATGGAGTAAAGTATGTGGGTATAATATTTGCTATAAAACTTTTATTATATTTTTGCGTAAAGTTGTGTGTTTATTTTCAAACCTTGGCTTTGAGTTATGATGACACATTCATTTCTAATCTACACATAAATAAATACATTCTACAGTAGAATGTACATACTTATTTATGTACTTAGTCTAGACCTAATTCGACTGAAACCCAGAATAATTAAATAGTAATGAGACAAATACCTACTAAATACATAATGTAGGGTAGTTCATTATGTTCCGTATAAGATTATTTCACTTGTTGAGCTCATTATGTTTTAAGTACTAAACATTATTTATATTATACCTAAAAATATAATTTTAGCACCTGATAATAGAGGTCGCGGGTTCGATTCCCACACGGTACAAACATTTGTGTGTGAACATGTCTGTTTGTATCGGCCTGGGTGTTTATAATATGTATGTATTTACAAAAAAAAAGTATACAAGTCTTGTTGTCTGGCACCCATATAGCACAAGCTAATGCTTAGTTTGGGGCTAGATGGCGCTGTGTAAATAATGTTCAGAGATATATATTTATTTATTATTAATTTATTTTAAAGTACATAATTGCCGAGGTAGGTAAATAGCAAAAATAATAAGTGTTGGTAAACGGAACAGAAAATGTTCCGTGCGTTGGTAATAATTTTTGTATGCCAAGTGGGTTGCCATTAAAAAATAGAAAAAGTATTGTCAAAATTGTCAAATACCAGCTGTCCAAAACACCAAATGTCAATTTATGGATTTATCAAAATCCTCAAAGTGTGCGTTTTCTGTATTCGTTTATTTATTAAATTGGTTCAACAAATTGAATGGAGTATACTAAATCTACTACATTCTGATGAAAGACCAGTGAAACTAAGCAGTATGTCTAATTCGGGGACTGATTATGTTTTTGAACCGTTTAAGGTTACCGAAGTGGTTCAAGGTTCTAAGCTTCCCAGGCCTCGAAGTGGTCACAGAATAGCCTGCGATGATGCTAATATCTATTGCTTTGGAGGCTACAATCCCTCTTTACCGATGTCGAGAATAGAAAGAGACAATGCGACTTGGACACCAGCTCGACCTCTCTTCAAAGAGCTCTGGAGTTATTCCATTGCTAGACGGAAGTGGAAGCGTCATAAAATTGTAGAAAACATGCCTGATGAACTGGCATCTAACGCTATGTGTATGAACGGCAGATATTTAATGGTTTGTCTAAGAATCACTTTACGTTTGGTTGTTTTCAGTTGCCATGTTTCTTTAATTAAATATTGTTGTAGATTTTCGGCGGTACTGGTGCTCCGTTTGGCAATAAATGTAGCAACGACGTTATTGTGTGGCGCACATATGCTGGCGAGAGGAAACTTGATATTCTGGATGTTAATGGGACTAGACCTCCTGGCCTCTATGGTCAATCAGTTTTGTGTCACGATGGTTATTTTTACACCATTGGAGGCACAAACGGTTTTGCATATAACTGTGATATTTATAGGTTGGTATACTTTTTATTTAAGAAATTAATTTTAGTGGAATACATATATAACTTTATATATGAAATCAAAGATTAGACTCAGTATGTATTGTAATGTTGAAAATATTCTAATTACATCAAATTTTATTGTGAGATTGATAACATTGTGTTTTGATTTGTCACAGGCTAGATCTACGAACAATGTCTTGGGAGCCAGTGTATGTAGGCACTGGCCAGGATGATGAGCCTCTTGGACGGTACAGACATGAAGTAGCCCGTGTTGATAATAAACTATATATTATTGGAGGAGGTACAGGAGAATGGGCATTTGAACTAACAGAGTTACCAATGTATGATCTTAAGACAAACACATGGACTATACTTACACCAAAAGTGGATGATACCTTGAAAGACGGGCAGGCACCGTTACCTAGAAAGTGTCATAGTGCTGTGCAGATTGAAACTCCAGATGGGGTTCAAATATTTGTTGCGGGAGGATCAGATGGCCAGTCAGTTTTTGATGATGTCTGGAGATTAAATGTGTCCGATTTACAATGGACCCTTATGCAAAAAACAATTTTGCCACGTCAATTGTATTTCCATGCCTCAACTGTCACTTCATATGGTTGCATGTATGTCTTTGGTGGTATAGAACCAAAAGAAGATATAGTTAGTAGGAATAACAGTTTATATAAAGTATGGTTATGTATACCAAAGCTCAGTGAGATATGTTGGGAAGCTCTGCTCAGTATACATCCAAACCTATATGAACTAGATAGAGCATCATTGCTGAACATTGGAATTCCAATTCATTTAGTGGACAGGCTGCATGCAGATCCAAGCTAGTTTGTGATCTGTGTTTTTATCTTTGATTGCTTAACCTTCCATTGACATAAAATATAGGATGTGTCTACTGACATTTTAGTAAATGGATATCTATGTTTTATATTTATGATTGAAAAAAAACGGTTTTATTTTATATCTGCTTAACAGTATGTTTAATATTACCATGACTGTAGTCTAGTTTAATTTATGTATGTCAGTGGATAATATCTTTCAATATTTATTAACTTTTATGCATTTTTTTATTATATAAATGTAATATATTTAAAGATAATAGATAAAAGCATCAATTGCTGGGCAATATTTTCAAACAATATTTACAATGAGTACCCATTTGCTTTGTATACTGACATAATTTTATTTTTGACTTCATAATAAAATTGGACGGCATTTATTTTGTGTGAAAATGAAATTGTGTTTAATTTTTTGATGACTGCTTTGTTGTCAGGAGGACTAGAATGGTGATATTGTTCCATTATTCCCTCTTCACTAAGATATTATAAAAATGTTTGTCCATCCTAAGGCTGTGTTTCCAACAGAGATGTGCTCGGAAGATGAGTTGTGCGAAGAACTGTGAAACGGTGCTAAGATGAGCGTGGTGCTAGGAAAGTTTTTTTCCATTGATCCATGTTTATATGTAATACATGTCTACCTCTAACAAACACAGACTCGTTACTCTAGCAATTTTTACTGGGCATATCCATAGCATGCATCTCTTGCACACATCTTTCAGGCACACACATCCCTCGCTTGTTTTGTACAGTCAGCGCCAAAATGATCAGAGTGTTCAAACCTACCAAAAATATCTGAACATTTGACAAAAATCACTCTTAGCACAATACTTTTAGGTGTAAATATTCGTTCGTTGTCATTTGTTCTCAAACAACAAATGAAAATGCACCTTTACGTCTTAGGGTAGGTAAGGTTGATTTTTGTCAAACAGATATTTTTTTGTGGTTTTGAATGCTCAGATAATTTTGACGCTGACTGTACATACAAAAACCTCCTCCCGCTAACTAAGCCGTTTCTACCAAAGCTGCGCTGAGCACAGCTAGGTAAATGAACCGATTCTATTGGTTCTTAACAAACACATCCCTCGCAAAGTCGCAATGCACCCTCGCACATCTCTGGTGGAAACGCATCCTTAAACAATTTTTTTTAATTTAGGTATTTGTTTGTTTTGAGGATGGTGTGCCTTTTTTTATTAATTATTATCAATAAAAAAAAAATATTAGTACATCTAACTAACTTAACTAACACGTAACTTAACTTAGTAATTAATTATCAGTACACTTTTGACTATTCAGGACTTTGGTCTCGGAGCCTTGAATTTCCCTCCCATGATTGAGACCCGCTTGTCCGTTTTTTGAGAAATACTCTTTGTCTTAAGTATTGCTGTAGGTAAGTAGTTAAACCCATGATTAAGGCCCTTCTCCCATTACGATTAGTGATGGGCAGTGGATAAATACTCAAAAAGTAAATACTCGGATATTTATCCAAAATGGATAAATACTCATTTTTATCCATTTTTACCCGATATTTACTCAAATTCACGGATAAATATCTTTTTAGCTGTATTCACACACGAGTTTTGTTTCACTTGACCACATTTGACAAAAGCTTAGTATTTTGTGTCCGAATACTATGGCATCAAAATCATTACTTTATTTTAGCACGGTTGGGTGTTATATCAAGTCTAAGGGTAGTTGTACCTATTGTTGTTGTGCTTGCTTTTGCAAACGTTGCGCACAAGTCCGCGCGAGAGCGAGAAAAGTACCTATATTCGGTTGTTGTTGTCGAGCGGGGGGCGCCCAGCGCCGATAGAGCGGGCCGCTGTAAGGATGCGCGCGACATTATGATCCTCTGCTGGCAAGAGGACATGGCTCGCGCGCAACATTGTCGCAGGGCGCTCGATGCCATTGGTACTGTGATACCGGATTGGCTCGGGCATCCGCACGGGTTTCTTTCATTCCGTTTGGCACAGATGTTATCCGGGTATGGCTCCTTTGCGTCATTCCTGCACCAAATCGGGAGAAAGTAGGAATCCCCAGTGTGCCATAAATGTGGTGCGGTGGAGGACACGGCGCAGCATAGTCTCGCCTTCTGCCCAGGCTGGGAGGAGCAGCGTCGTGTTCTGTGCGCGGAAGTAGGTCCGGACCTTTCGCTACCAAGCGTGGTCAATTCCATGGTTGGAAGCGAAGGAGCCTGGAGGGCAATGGCTGCCTTCTGCGAGGAAGTCATCTCGCAGAAGGAGGCGGCGGAGCGGGAGAGGGAAAATGACCCGCCCACCTCGCGCCCCCGTGTCGAAGAAGTAGGCGGGGAATAAGAAGACGGCTGTACAATCGCTCTCTTCTCGTCGCCAGTGGAGGCCTGCATTGCACCGGTCACCACCTCCGTCGGATGGGATTAGTCAGGTGTTCCCGGCTAATCTCATAAGCCCCCCAGCCGAGGGCATGTGGGGCTCGCCATGTAACGCGGGCATGCGCCGGGGGTATAATGGACGGCCGACGTCAGTCGCAATATCTGAATGGGATTTCTAGGAATTTGTTACACCTGGACCCCCGGTGGAGTTTCAAGGAGCATTTTAAGCTCCTCGCACCTCCTCGGGCGGGTCCTCCCCAACGTGGGGGGTCCAGGACCTGGGTGCCGTCGG
This sequence comes from Mecyna flavalis, assembly GCA_949319885.1. NCBI lineage: Eukaryota > Metazoa > Arthropoda > Insecta > Lepidoptera > Crambidae > Mecyna > Mecyna flavalis. The sequence continues at coordinate 15,447,085 of OX439429.1, forward strand.
CTTTATCATGGGGTGATAGGGTCGATGGCACTTTACGGAGCCCCTGTTTGGGCGGAGAGCCTCTCCCTCTCGCTGAAAGTCCTCTTGCGGAGACCGCAGAGGGTCATCGCGACTCGGGCTGTGCGGGCTTACCGCACAATTTCCCACGGGGCTGCCTGTGTCTTAGCAGGCATAACGCCGTGGGAACTCAATGCACTGGTTCTGGCCCAGGCGCATCGAATCCGGGTCGCGGCAAGGATGCGGGGGGAACAACCCAGCTTGGAGGAGGTGGCGCTGGGTCGTGTCCAGGCCAGGGAAGAGGCCCTGACCAAATGGACGGAGGCTCTCCAAGCCCCAAGTGCCGGCCACAGGACGATTGAGCCCATTCGTCCGGTGTTAAGGGAGTGGGTAGAACGCCGGCACGGCTGCCTCACCTACCAGCCTTCGCAGGTTTTATCCGCACACGGAAGTTTCGGACACTACCTGTACCGTGTCCCCCGTCGGGAGAGACGCCGCAGTGTCATCACTGCTACGCTCCCGACGTCACAGCCGAGCACACACTCATCGAGTGCCCGGCCTGGCGACACGAGCGCCGCGAACTGATCGCGGCGCTAGGCAGTGAACGCCTTTCGTTGGCGACCATGGTTCGTGCCATGGTCGCCAACGGAGTGCGTGGGAGACGGCCGCCTCCTTCTGCGAGCAAGTAATGTCGCAGAAGGAGGCAGCGGATCGGGAGCGCGAGGAGGACCCCCTCGCTGCTCCCCTCCGGCGTAGACGGTCAGGCCGGAGAAGGCGTGTGGACATGCGGGCGGGGGTAGTCCCCCAACGTCCGCATTGCACAGGTCGCCCGAGCCAAGTCTGAGGGTCACCTTGTTTCTCGGATGGCACTCCCTAGGCGCCACCCCGACTTGAGGCCTGCTCCAGTCGGGGTACCCAGGGATGGGCTGGTCAATAGCTAACGCTGGCAACGGCTCGTCCCAATCGGGTGTGAAGGAGAACCGGGGGAGTTTAGTGGGTAGTGGACGCTTTAGTCTCGAGTCCCACACACGGCCGCAGGTTTAGCTAGCCTGCGGTTATGATGCATAAACGCATTCTCCTCCGAAAAAAAAAAAGAATTTGTTACAAATGATTCATTGAAAATAATGTTGTACTAAAGTATGCTTTAAATTCAAGGCACTTAGTTTTAACGTCGCTGTAGCCAATTGGTCGCTACAACCAAGGTCGTAATAAATGAATTCTAATCTACCTACACTAAAAATATACTTTATACTTTAAATACTTTAAAAAATAAAAGAAAAATGCTTTAAAAGTATTTATCCGCCTTTTTGGATAAATACTCAAGTAAAAATGGATATTTATGAGTATTTATCCATTTTGAGTATTTATCCGGATAAAAACCCATCACTGATTACGATACGCCCGCGCGACTCTAGTCTCGGAGACTAGAGTCGCGCGGGCGTATCGTAATGGGAGAAGGGCATAAGTAAGTATTTGCATAAGCGAGGTTGTTATAGAGCTTTGGTCAAGGAGGGATCTGGTCAAAGTTTTTATATTACAAATATATACGTATGACAGGAAATGCGAGGGACATATTTAAACCCCAAATAGTTCATGCTTCCATATAACAAAATAAGTATAAATCAATAAAAACTCTGGTAAATATCTGTCAATAACCTTAGTCGAAACCTGAAAATCCGCGTAACGTGCGGACTCTTCCCTTTACAGTACCTATTTCGTGCACTCGTTCAACGACTTACATTGTACTCGCGTACAATTTGAGTTAGGGGCGTAACCGGCCGCTTAGCACACGGGATTTTCAGGTATTTCATGCATACATAAATTATTAGGATAAATTATGAAAAAAATTAAGGATATATTTTTTATAGCGAATTGGACTCTAAATCGGATTCTGAACACTCTCCTTAAATATGTCCCTCGGGTTACCTAACACTAGAGTTGCCCATCGATAGTCCACTATCGATAGTCTATCGATAGTTGACGTCATATCAATAGTATCGATAGTCTATCGATACTATCGATAGCCCAAATCCAGGCAATACTATCGATAGTATCGATACTATCGAGCAACAATACTATCGATAGTATCGATAGTTTTTTAACTATCGATACTATCGAAAGTATCGATACTATCGATAGTATCGATACTATCGATACTATGGAAAGTATCGATACTATCGATAGTATCGATACTATCGATAGTATCGATACTATCGATAGTATCGATCAACAATACTATCGATAGTATCGATAGTATTGCTTACCCGCAATAGTATTGCCTGGATTGGGCTATCGATAGTATCGATACTATCGATATTATCGATACTATCGATAGCACTATCGATATTGTTACTATTTTTCAAGGTCAACTATCGATAGCGAAACTATCGATAGTTGGGCAACTCTGCCTAACACGCTCTATATACAGAATTCACCAGTTGGTTTGTTATCTGAATTATCTTCTCATTGCATATTTGATAAAATAATATTTCAGAATAATAATAAAATAATAATAATAAAGAATTCTCAAAAGTAACAATTTTGTCTTGTTTTAGTTGACATAAAACAGTTACATACTTCTAGCATTGAGCGACTATTTTAATATATTTCAATGACTTCTAAAATGATTTATGGCAGGTCTTTTTTTAACTTTTTACTAAAACGCGATTATTTTAGATCATGTACATGTTATATTGTTATAGCAGATAGGTAATACCAAAAGAATTGATTCCTGATTGATAATGTGCAAGATTAGAATGATTTATAGTTTTTCCCAAAATTAAAGTAGGTATCCCAGTGCGGACAGACTGTAATAATAGTTAACGGGCGTATGTATCTAGCTCTATTTACTAGTTACTGGCACGTTGCGAACACGATTCCTTTTTCAAGGGTAAGGTGTCGTTTCGCGGCCGCGCGCGGTCGCAACAAGTGCTGCCCGCGTCGGCGTCCCGGCGCTCAACGTGTTTCGCGCCAATCGCCTCCACAGTGGCGGGAAGCGCGCGTTGCGGGCGGGACATGGACATGATTGTTCGAATCGCTGGACCTGATCCGATCTCGATCAACTTTTGAAAACCGAAAAAAATATCGCCAAAATGATAATTAACAAGTCAAAGTGCAATCGGTGCAGATATTCAATTTCTTTTATCTAACTGTAAGATTGGTAAAGATGACTCGTCGCGAAATAATGGGTTAAATGTGTACTTTTAAATCATGGCAGACGATACGTCAACCGAAGTGTCGACTGCCGCACCAGCTCCTCATCGGACACCCACTCCGGAGCTGCACGCGGCGTACGCGACTTTAGAGATAATAGTGGCGTTGGTGGCTGTGGTAGGGAATGCTATGGTGATCTATGTGTTCAGGCGAGACAGACGACTTCGTCGGCGGACGAACTACTACATAGTGTCGTTGGCGACTGCTGACTTCTTAGTAGGCCTGCTGGGAATACCTTTCGCAATCCTAGCATCAGTCGGATTGCCGAGGAACCTGTACGCCTGCCTGTTCACTGTTTCCTTGCTGGTGATGCTTTGTACCATCAGCATCTTCTGCCTGGTTGCAGTATCTGTGGACCGATACTGGGCCATTCTTCACCCGATGTGCTACTCCAGAAACGTCCGAACGAAGACTGCGATCTGTAAGTACTTTTAAGACACCTGGCATGTTTATTTAGAATTTAAAATATACAAAAGGGCACCTACCTAGCTCGGATGATAAGTTACATGAGTTATCTTTTAATAGAGGTCAGTTCGTCAGCAGGCAATCAACTTTTTATGACAGTGATTATTTGAATACAATAGATCTAAGTGCATCAGTTTCCTTTTTGAGAGCTAGTAAGTGTTACCGGAAGCCTATTTTGTCACCGGTGATAATAAAATATCAATGAATCTGAATCAGATAATAAAATGCAACGCAACGTAAGTAACATTATGTACTTACTTAGGTTCTTTAATAGAGTGAAAAATTATTTATTTATACGAGTAAGTAGGTATGCTATAGATTTGTTGGACGTATGTATCGTATCTTTATTTATAGTACCTGATATAATATGTATTCACAGTTGATTCACCTACGGATGTTCAGATCCACGGCTCAGGATGTAGGAGATTGACCATTCGTAACAAACATCTCAATTAATGTTATTTTACAAGGTCTGACTTTATTATGAACTGATTTGTCTCTGCTCTATCAAACGCAATTTAGAAATGAAGGAACAGAAGAAAGGACATTGACCATCTATGTATGGACGTTGGACCAAGTGCCGCCCAACATTGAAACATAGTGCAAAATGTTCCTTAGATTAATACTAGTCTGTAACTCAAAGCGCTTCAAAATCTATCCCAGGAATTTTAAGAAAAAAAAAAATTGAATGTAGAGGTCTTACATTAACAAAAATCATAACCAACAGCTTATTTTGAAAATAAAAGAGTGTATATTATAAACAATGGATTTATTTGAAAAAAAAAATTGGTTTACAGAGATGATAAACATAACAAAAATGATAATTACCCTATGTTATAATACCTCATGTAGGCACTAACATGTCGTCTAGGTAAGTCTAAGATTATTGTATCTAAAAATAATGCAGAGCGTCTCACAACGTCTTGGTGCCTAGCCCACCCCAAAAACCAAACTAGGCACTAATCCGTTATTTAGATCCCTGTAATACGAGCAATGCTCTGTATAGGACTAAATAATTGGTGTGAGTGGTCCAGGATTTATTTATTTATTAATTTATAAATCCGTGGCAGGATTTTTTTTATTCTAAATTTTTTTATAACTATTCACGTAAGGAAACAAATTAAAGTGTTCCCATGCTTGGGCAGCATTTGGTCCAGAACCGGTCATTCTCCTTTTTAAAACATTTCATGAAATTTATGTTGGAATTTCAATAATTTTCGTATAAAACCTGGGCTCGATCATCATGGATTATCATAAGCAAAAGATATATCTCATACGGCGAACCATACGGGAATTCAATTTTATTTATAAAGATAAGCTTTATTAATTATCCTTCATTTTTCTATTTATAGGTATTAGCTTTGATAAGCCGACGCATTATCGTAGATTGTGTCAATAATAAAGGTACGCTTATGGTACAACTACACTATCTACATAATAGTAAAATCTAAAAGTAAAGTTTTTCTTCTATAAGTAATATGTAGTTCCCAGCATTTTATTCGGTAAGCAGGGTAGGTGAAACTCTAAAATTAACTACTTTCAAAGTTAATGCGACACACCTAATCTTTAAAATTTCATATTACATTTCTCTATGGATATTAATAAGAATATACCTACTACCTATGTATTTGTATATAATTATTTCATACCTAATAGTATTTGATGCTACTATGAATAAGCAGCAATGGTAAAGAACCCAAACAAATGACGCTGATGACCGGCGAATTCCAATCAGGCAGGCATCAATTAAGGTGCAGGGTGTGAATGTGGGGCTAATGACTTGAATGGCCCCACTTTCTATTCGCTAAATAACTTTCATTCGATTTGTTGGTCGGGTCACAAAGGCAGTGGACAATAGGTACGGTTAATACGAAATCAATGGTTTGATAAAGACGCCATTCGCCACTAACGGACAAGAAGCCATGTAGTATAATGACGTGTAAAAAAACGTTTATTGATAAAATCGAAAATTAATCTGTTCGCTGTACTAAATATAAACATTCGTTCAAAAATACGTTATAACCTACGAACGAATTATTTTGGTTTGTTTCGCCGCTACATCTATTCAACCTACGCTAGTGTCAACGAACCGCTTTATCTACGTTTTTTAAATCTTAAATAGGCAGGCGCGCCGCTGCTCCAGTCCTTGAAAAAAAAAATTTCTACAACAAATATCTGTCTAAATGTGCATATACTTTAAAGGAATTCCGTAAGACATAATATCTATTAATCGTTTATTTGAATTTTTTGAAATAATCGTACTAATGTATTTAATTTTGTCCTCTCAGTATTAAACATTTACACTTTCAACAACACAATTAAAGCAATCTCTGTTATAAGATAAAATTTAGCTAAGTTAGTTAGAAACTTTTTTATTTATTGAGTGTCAATATCTGTTTTGCAGAAAGTAAGTACCCAATGAAGCGGAAAGATTAACGACTCTCTAAAAGTTTTCCCATTGACAGGATTGCACGAAAACAGATAGTAGTGACTAACGAAAATTTAGATAAAAAGTTGTTAATTATGTAATTTTTTTTTTTTTTTTCAAATTGTTTTCCTTATGGTATTTCTATTAAATCAACACACAGTAGGTTCAACCACATCTGGTAGATTCTCTAAAAAAAATAGAGACTAAAAAAAGTTTGATTCTGTGATCGACTCGACTCAGCACGGGATATAATACAAATTAGAATTATTTTTCGATACAGTTACACTGCTTTTCTATTTGAACTATAAATGTGCAGTGCACCAGAAAATCCACCAATGATAGAGAGAGAAAGTCGAAAGATTAATCTTAGTCTCGTGCAGCAGCACATATCATAATGACGGGTTTTGCTCGAGTGCCGCCTAGCTATCACAAACAGTTAAATGATGGAAAGGGATCCTAACTGTCTGTATAAATTCTTGGTAACTTGGTAACATATTACTCGACGTTTATACGAGTATTACTTAATTTAGTTTGCAGCTGATAAGATCAACGAGCACCTATAATTGTAATGTGGAAAGGCCCAGTTTACATCAATTTGTATTCTTAAATAGCAATATAGTTTTTAGTTATTACTAATGATTTATATACAGAGTTCTTATAATAATTATAAATTAATAAATATCTCTGGACAACGTAAAGTCGACAACAGTCAAAGAATCATCGTGCCTAAGTCTAAGGGCCGGTATTTCAATGTAACCTTATCTTATTGCTTAAGTTAAGTATAATAAGTATTACTTTTGACAGGTATAGTGTATGACTTTAGTGCCGCTTAACTTTAATCCTATAATGAAATACACTTAAGTCATACTTATTATCAATCCCGGAGTAAGATCAAGATAAGTATATTTTATATTGAAATACCGGCCCTAAGTCAAAAAAAAAAAACCGGCCAAGTGCGAGTCGGACTCGCCCATGAAGGGTTCCGTAGCAGCAAGTATCATCATAATATAAAAGTTCTTGTAGTTCGTAAGTTTGATCGAAGTTTTTATATTTGAGTTGATTGAATGAGAGGAAAATTGCGGTTTACGATTTATGACGTTTAAAAAAAAAACTAATTACTTGATCTCGTTCAAACCAATTTTCAATGGAAGTTTGCATGGTAATGTACATCATATATATTTTTTAGTTTTATCGTTCTCTTATTTTAGAAGTTAGAGGGGGGGTGACCAACATTTTACCACTTTGGAAGTGTCTCTCGCGCAAACTATTCCGTTTAGAAAAAAATGATATAAGAAACCTTATTATCATTTTTAAAGACCTATCTATAGATACCCCACACGTAAGGGTTTGAAGAAAATTTTTTTTTTGAGTTTCAGTTTTAAGTATGGGAAGCCCCAAAAATTTATAAACTAATTACTTGATCTCGTTCAAACCAATTTTCAATGAAAGTTTGCATAATAATGTACATCATATATTTTTTTTAGATTTATCGTTCTCTTATTTTAGAAGTTACAGGGGGGGGGACCAACATTTTACCACTTTGGAAGTGTCTCTCGCGCAAACTATTCAGTTTAGAAAAAAATTATATAAGAAACCTTATTATCATTTTAAAAGACCTATCCATAGATACCCCACACGTAAGGATTGGTTGAAAAAAATTATTTTGAGTTTCAGTTCTAAGTATGGAGAGCCCCCAAAATTTATTATTATTTTTCTATTTTTGTATGAAAATCTTAATGCGGTTCACAGAATACATCTACTTACTAATTTCCAACAGTATAGCTCTTATAGTTTCGGTAAAAAGTGGCTGTGACATACGGACGGACAGACAGACAGACATGACGAATCTATAAGGGTTCCGTTTTTTGCCATTTGGCTACGGAACCCTAAAAATTAAAGTTTGAAACATCCACACAAAAATTTTCTCTGACGACATCCTGTCGCCATTACGGAAATAAATTTCTTCCTGAATTAACGTAAAATGGACTTGCGTACATTTTGTTCGGGCCTATTTACAAGAATGTGGCTTTAATTAAACTCCGCCCAAGTCCGTTTCATTCAATCCAAGATAGGTAGGTATAGAATTAGAATGAGGTGTCAGTAGTAGGTCGCAGTGGTTGATCAGGGTAAGGGATAGGAGGGCATTTCGGCGCCTTTGATCGGCATTTTTCTATCAGAAAAATTGATTTATGATTTGAATTTTTGCACGAATTGTTTTCCGCATTTTATTGGACGCATTCGTAGCATGTGGCCATTAGAGTGAGCGAATAATCTTTGTTCCATTGAATTGCTGCTTGTGTTAGGATAGATTAATTGTAAATTTTAATTTAATGTACATCTTTTTCATAGTTTATACCTACTATTGGAAGTCTTTTTTAGAATACCTTCCGCTACTGCCGTTCTAGCAATGTGAATGTTGGAACCAGACACACTTGAAATCAAAGGCTTAAAGCCGTAGGAGCTTACAGCACTTGAGTGATGCTTTTTGGTAAGTGTCCCTCAATCGAAAAGACGGTTCTTACTGCTTATCATCAGGTGGGCTAAGTGCCTCAACGACCTCAAAATACTACATAGCTTATTAACGTACTGTAGTTGAAGACAAGAAATAACAACCACTTGACGCAAAGGAAAATATTACAAAAATACTCGTACTTGTAGCATTAAATTTGGTTATGCCAAAGTTTAAATGCTACGAGCTACGGCGAACGCTACGAACAAACTCACTACTACGAAATGGATAAGAAAATTAACTTCCTTGGATTGCTTTGATACTTTATTTGCGACTAGACTACGAAAAAATGAAAATTGAGTTATAAAATCAGTTGCAAACAAAACCAGTTTTGTAAGTTTTTTTTACAACATGAGCTACCAGTTAAACTATGAAGCTAAATCAGTTCATGTTTGTAATGTAATTTATTTTTAAGCGCTTTGGAATTAATTCTGTTACCTTTAAGATGTTTGATGAATAAATAAATGTTAGTAGGTACTTAATTATGTGTGTTTCTTCTTTTTCTTTTACTACATAATTTGAGATTGACTTATACAATATATCGACGACACAATCGCTCGTAAGCCTGTTTTCGATATGGTACTAATTGCATTTAGCGGTATTCTTTTAATTACCTTACAAGTGATGCAAACTTGCTAACTTATATGACATCCTTTCGAGTTATTTTTGCGGTCACTGTTGATGTACCCACTGCGTACATTACTTCTAGTTAGAGATAAAATCATCTAGATTATATCGTCTGTCTAGACGTAATATCTATTTTTATGTTTCGTGATAAAAAGCTTTTTAATGTTTCTCTGCAGGACAAATCAAAGGGCTTTGATTTTAACTATGACTTCATCACCACCGTTACTTGTTTGTTACTCTAGTTATTGCAAGCTATTCCACTTGGTTACACCATTTGGGCCGGCTTGCTGGGCACATTGGAAACATTCATATTAACCCGGCGGTACTCGCTACTGGGTAAAAAATACCACAGAGTACTAAATATTGATTGTATTTTTTTTTCTACGCATTCTAGCAACCCAAGATCCTAAGTACCTTCGAGTCGATAGTTTACACGCGCTCACTCCGCAGGGCAACCAGTTTGCGCGCGGCGCTTGTTAATGGTGGACGCGTAAAGTGAGTAAAAAATACCCGGTAGCGACGATCCTTGTTACATTATTTTTCGATATGTTTACGATTACGTTTTTTGTTTTAGAGCTATAACAAGATGAATATTCCTTTACAAGATAGTACAATAGAAGCGCTGCTTCAAGAAGAAGATAGCGGAGAAGAAAATGTGTCAGAAATAGAAGATTTTGAGGAACATAGTGAACACGAAAGTGAAACTGAGCAGGATGCTGATAGTTCAGGCGCGGCTTCAGATTCAGAAAATGTTTTTGCCCACCTACCTTCAGATTCAGAAGTCGAAGAATATGAAGAACTGCGTCCAATAGATGAAGAATATTTAGAAGATGTGCCATTGAAGTACCTGAGGCGTGGAAAGTTTACTGGAAAAGATAGAACTACTCAGTGGCAAGTTCGGGCACCATCGCTACGTGTCCGCACAAGATCCCATAATATTGTTTATCATTTACCAGGACCTATTGGCGAAGGAAGATCTTGTACATCGATGTTAGAAGCCTGGGATCTTATGATTCCGGAAACTTGTCTACAGAAGATAGTGTATTACACTAATATTTACATTCATGAGCAGAGATCCAAATTTTCCAGAGAACGCGACTGTAAGAGTACAGACATTGTTGAACTGAGGGCTCTGTTAGGATTACTTTATTTCTGCGGAAGACTGAGAAGTGGTCACTTGAATACAAGAGATCTCTGGGAAAAGGATGGAAGTGGTTGCGATGTATGCATAGCCACCATGTCACGGGAGAGTTTCCATTTTTTACTGCGAAGTTTGCGTTTCGACGATATTCAAACGAGAGTTGAAAGAAGACAAACGGATAAACTGGCGCCTTTTCGAGAGATTTTCCAAGAGATCAATGACAATTTCAAAAAATATTACGCCCTTGGAAACGACGTAACGATTGATGAAAAGTTGGAGAAGACGCGTGGTCGTTGTCCATTCAGGCAATATATACCCAGCAAGCCAGGTAAATATGGCATAAAAAAATTTGTGATGGCTGACGCGCGCACTTTTTATACAAATAACATGGAAGTCTACGTTGGAAAAAATGACGGTCCATACGATCACAGCAATTCACCAAGAGATCTTGTCAAGCGTTTGGTAGAACCTATAAAGAACAGCAACCGTAACATTGTCATGGATAACTGGTTCACCAGTTTTCCGCTACTGACTGACTTGCTAAATGATGGATTGACAGCACTCGGCACATTGCGAAAGAACAAAGCAGAAATCCCACCTGTTTTTACGGAAACTAAGGGCCGAGAAATTCACAGTTCCCTTTTTGGCTTTCAAAAAGACTATACTGTAGTCTCGTATGTCCCAAAGAAAAATAAAGTAGTGCTCTAGTGTGCTACCTACTCAGTGTCACGGGCAACCAAAAGATGGCCATTGGTACTCCTCTATGGTCTTCTGAACGTCAGTGGCATCAATGCGTACGTTATAGTAAAAGCAAATAAAGAACATAGCGGAGCGGTCATGGTCCAGAGAAGAATTGCCTTGAAAGATCTGGCTTTGAGTCTTGTGATGCCGCAGATAAAAAAGCGATCATCATCGGTACCTAATTTGTCATCATATATAAAAACTAAAATAAAGTTCATGATAGGTGACGGCTCGAATGATGAAAATGCATCCGCCAACGCCAACTCATCCAGGTCGCGTCCTCCCGTATCTTCTTCTCGCTGTGCTGTTTGTGAATGGAAGAAAGATAGGAAAACGAAGACAGTTTGTGAATTGTGCTTTAAAAAGATATGCCGCGAGCATACAACCCCAATATGTGAGGATTGCTATGATAGAGTGAAGTAACTTCGTTTTCGGGTAGATAATTGGAAAAGTTTGTTTAGTGTTGATTATCTCAATGTTCACTCAGTATAAAGGTATCATTATTTTTTAGTATTTTACGAGTGTACCTAGTTTATTTTTGATATCGATCTCAAGTTTGCCAAATTTGCAAGAGAAAAATTTTTTATTGTTGATTTTGTAAGATTACTAAGAAATAAAAGTATTTTTTGTTAATTTTTAGGAATAAGCTCTCAGTACAAATAAATAAATATTAAAACTTACATTTGTAGTTTTATTTATGGACAATAGTACCAATAACACAAATACATTGTCAAACCTTAAAACACAAACGTATTCTCGAAAATAACGGCAATTAAAGTCTGTGGTATTTATTACCCGGTAGCGAGTGTTCCTGTTCGTAAATACCTAGCGAGTGCCGCCGGGTTAATAGAAAATGTACTCTCTGTGGTAATTTTTTTTTTGTATGACGCATGCATATTCATAAAAGCTTTGGTAAAATCGAATACACAGGACGTACTCACCTACATCACATTAAATGTTTGGCCATGTGAAATTAATGCGATCAGAATCATTCGAATGTGTTTGTATATGTGTTATTGCTACTAGCTGCGCAACAAACAGCATTGGTATTTTATGTAAGCTAGGTATGTTATCTTAATATATAAAACTCAAAGGTGACTGACTGACATAGATAGATATCAACGCACAGCCCAAACCACTGGACGGATCGGGCTGAAATTTGGCATGCAGGTAGATGTTATGACGTAGGCATCCGCTTAGAAAGGATTTTGATCAATTCCCACGGAAACGAGAACCACGCGGGTGAAACCGCGGGCGCCCGCTAGTTATAAATAAATAAATATTTGACTACATCATATACACTGGTCTGACCACAAAGAAGCTTGAGCGCTTGTACTGGTGGGTATCAAAAACATTTGCTATGCACAATAATGGACTGATACATACTTTTAATTTTAATTTAGTTGAGTGGTCTGTTAATTTTTGTAAATCTTGTAATACTACATTGTATGTTTAAACATTTGAACAATTTATTAACAATCCATCACCGTGCATAGGAAAAAAACAAGAAATTATGTTTCGCTCATCCATCAACGACGTTCATTCACTGGAAAAAGTTAGACTGAAGACTAAACTTTTTCATGTTATTTGTGAAATTGAAGTGCTTAAACTTCTTTACCGTTTTTTTTCAATTCTATAAAAAAGTGAGATTCGTTCGGAAGATGTGTATTCCCTCTTTTAACATGAATTATTTAAATAATATTATTTCTAATGAATTATTTTTCATTCCTATTCACATCGCTGTTATGGCGACGTGGGTCCTATAACCCTTTGCTGACTATCAGGCTGAGTAGAGCCATTATGAAAAGAAATTTATATAAAATATTCAGAAATAGGTCGTGGACGGTTTAATAAATCTTAAAATAGCTTGACTAATCGCATACTTATTAAGAAGCCGCTATAATCAGTACGAAGGACTTCTGACTGGCTTAGACTTGATTGCTTAGACTTGATTGCTTCTGACTTGAGATATATTAAACTGTCCTAGAATTAAGTTGGCTAACGAAAATGAGTTGGTTGCATCTTAAAGATACATTAAAACTCGTTGGAAATAATCTATAAGCAATGATTGGAACGCTGACAGGCTTGATTTAATTTGTATCTACAGATCGTTCACGATAAGTAGTCCTCTAGCCGCTGTATTGGTACTATTGTTTTTCAATCCTTTCAATCTGTTTTTTGACAGATTAACAAAGCGTAGGCAATGCTGCCAATATAGCGGCTAAAGGACAACTTATGGTGAACAGAGTGTAGTATGTATGCAGGCGATTGTTACTCCGTGATCCTTTTATAATTGACGTTGGACTACGCTGGAGGCAGTAGATATTGTTATTAAGATCCCTGTCAGCATTTAAAATTTAATATTCCGTAACGAAGTGGCTTTTCAGCCGCAGCAAGGCGTGAAGTTTATGCACAATGCAGATTTTTTCACTGGTCTGACTAGCCACAGGCCACTGTGGCCTATTCTGTTGTGGGAGACGGAAAGCTCAATCTGTTATCACACTGCAGTTCCTCTGAAGGGGACAAAAGTGTTTAAAAAACAATCAGTTAATATATGCCTAAATTACTTATTATAGGTAACCACGGGTGACCACGGGTTGACAAGTCGCGTGCTTCGGCATCACTCTGGGTACTTTAGGAACTTGAAATACCTACGAGTACATTGAACAATATTATACTTATTGGGTTCCCTCTTTGCATTTTGCAGATATGACAATTAGACTAGAGTTAAATCAATGATATTATATTATTCCATCGACTAGGAGGCTTGTGCAATATCATTCTATAAAGATTTTTCTAATCTTTTTTATGGGCATTCTTTTTTATCTTGCGTGTTTGTCGTACTTTTTGCGCTACCAGTGAAACTTGTCAATGTACCTACTTGTCCCTAAGTTTTCAGATTTCGATACAAATGATTAATAGCCGTAACATAAGTTCTATTGTATAAAATATAATTGAGTCTAATAAGATTTTTCATGATGTGACAGGAATTTCAATGCTGTTATATCATTTTTACTTAGCCTCTTATATTGGCTATCGGTAATGCGGGATAAAATTCCAATATTGTCAGGAAATCCGATTTATATCGAATGCTATTCCGCCGACTTGTGCTTATTTTGCGTCCTTGGTAGAACCATTTTCTTAATTGATCTTGCGTTGATATTACGCCTACTCTTAGTTCATATACTCATACGTTAATCGATTTTCTTAATAGTTATTACTTATTACGCATAGAAAGAAAAGTGTTACTAGAAATGAAAGGGATAATTATAGGAATTCATTTAATTTTATGAGGGATTCGCCCCGTATTATGAGTAAATAATATAATCTATTTATGGTGTTTGAATTATGATCCAGTATTTACTCAGATTTACTCGGAGCGACTGCTGTCAGACCTTCATATAATATAATCGTTAACGTTGTTTTCCGTCAGCGCCGGTTTTGGCAAATAAAAGGAAAATGATCTTTAGCTACTGTTACTCAGTACTTAAAATTTCTGTGATTAATACTAAAACAACAGCTTTACTACCTAATATTTAGAGCAATGCGTGTTAACATAAGATTAATTATGTATATAAAAAAATAGCATAACTTGGTTTTAGTTGTCATTATCGTGGTACATAATTTTTAACAGCTTTACCATTTACTTAATATTCTGGGGGATTTACGAAGTGTTAATTTAGTCTAAGGTATATGCGTGAAGTGGTGTTTTCGATATAACAATTTAATAATTATTACTCATCAATTCACGCGTCACAAAGGCCTTTGGTGAAAACAATAAAATTTTATGAGTTAATAGGCCATAACTCGGTGGATAATGGATTACCATTAACTTTATTGTAATACAGCAGCAGTATTTATGTATTTGGCAGTAGGTTTTAAGAGAACTTTAATTTTCATAACATTGAATACTTACCTCCATATATTTTAAGAAAACTTTTAACTTAATTTGTTTTTGACACTTCTCATATGACTAAGTTATTTATGTCTTGGCTTATCATTGAAGGTATTTATTTACTTATTAGGGATTCAAATTTCTTAAATATAATTTGTTGTGCAGATAAGCTAGCTCGTACTTAGCGTAATATGTTATTACGAGTATAAAGTATCATAAGATTTATTGTACTTACCTATAGACTTTGTGAATCCCAAATCGCTATAAACGGCGACTTACTTCTACTTCTACAGATGCTTATTTACTTTGTTAATTTGTTGTAAAGTTTCCCAAGCCGCTTATGCTGGCCATACACCATCATCATCGTGGATTGGCTTGATAACTCGAGTTGTCAAGCCAATTCACGCCCACACACGGTCAAATTGGTTTGATCCAATCGATCGCTTCAAGCCGATTTGACGATAGGCTTGATGGTGTATGGCCAGCATTAAAGTTATACCCTTGAGAATCTCTACATGACCTGTAATTTACGAATGTGGGACACATTCATGTTAAGAAATCTAACACAAGCATAGCCGCTGGTCCAGAAATCTCTTCTCAATGAATTATTGTAGGTACTTATTACCATAACTCTTTATAGTCGTGATTAACAGTTTTCTCCAGAGAAATCCCATAGAGTACATTTATATAAAAATAAAGTTAATATAGTTGGTAAATATATAATTATGTACTATGCTAGGTATTTTATGAGTGCAAAACTATTGTACTTTAGTAATTATCTTTTATCGTCAAGGGACCGGGTTAGGCTATGAGTTATATTACAGGCGTAGCGTTAAACTGAGTAGGTTTCTGCGATATTGGATTGGGGTTTTTGCTACGTCAAATGTCGCAAAGATTCACACGCTAGAAGTAACAGGGACGAAGATTAGAGAAACCTTATCTCTAATATTGTATGTTTTCGTGACCGCTTAGCATGAGCTGGTTACGTGACTGTCTGCCAACTGATTTTGTGTACCTAAAACAATTGCTCTGGGTGAGGTCCGGCCTTAGAAGTCTTAGTTGGACTAATGCGCCACTCATGTTGTGTGTACGTGTTACTGCGATGACCAGTGGCGGATTAACACATTTGCCGCCAGAAGGCTATTCAAATTTTGCCGCCCCTTTTGACCTCTGTATTTTGATACCCATCATAACTTTTGAAAAAATAAGAACTAATGACAGTCATTCTAAACCTGTCCAGTAAATTTTCTAAACTACTTAATAACATTTATTCTAAACCAGTTTAGTAAATTTTCTAAACTTCGAAATAATGTAATCCATGAAATCAATAATACTAGAGGGCTTGCAGTACCGGAAGCGAACTGGATTTTCGAATTCCCGGGAATTTCCGATACTTCGGTACTGATTCTTTTCAACAATTCGTTATTATTTTAAGGATGTTTGAACTAAGCCAGCACTTGACCACAAAGTTGCCTAATGATATATTATAAGTTAAAAAAATCAACGATGAAGCGCGCTTGCATTGCAAAATCCCGCGTAGTCCGCCGCAAAAAAGACGAAGCAAATCCGTCTCTCGTCTCGACTGCATACGGATGGAGTCTCTGTCTGAGTCTATTCGTTCGGTTGTAACGGAGCTGGCGGAATCAAATCGTGCAGTTGAGAAGCACACTCGCCATAGTGAAGTCTGTAAAAGACGGAGAGGCAAGCAATCCTCCTTCGATGATCGAGGCTCTGTAAGCTCTCAATCAAAGCATCGTCACTGATAAGTCTCTTTGCACGCTGCTAGAGTTGCACGTTGCACGCAATAGAGTCCAAGGCAGCTAACTGGTAACAAGCAGAACCATCCCAAAGATGGCAGCAATACTCCATGCAGGAAAGAACTTGAGCTCTGTAAATGTTTAGGAGCTGTTCCGCAGTGAAGTAGTGCCTGACTCTGGAATGGATGCCGAGCTTTTTAGACTCTATACAGCTCCCAAAATTAGGTAGATATTTTCATATTAAGGAGCTGTAGTCGCTCTAATAAAGGGACCTATACACCACGAAAAAAGAGGAAGGCAGCTTAAATGCGCTCTTTTTGGTGGAAACTAGACAAACCTACGTTTTATTGGATTTAACCACTCAATCCCGAACCGGCACTCGGGTGCCGCGTAACAATAGATTTTCTATTGTGTCTGGTGATCCGGGGCTTGAAAGATTAAAGCTCAACAAATTGGCAGGTTATGGCTATTGTTTGATAATTTGAGGGGTCAGCACGGGTACCTTTTTAAAGCACAGGCTGCACCATAGCAAGTTTCCAGTTCCACGATTTTGGAACTAACACTCAGATTGGAGACAGCTCGGGTGTACTACTCCGCAATACTCTCGCTGATATCCCATCTGGACCACTCGCTTTGTTCACCGAACCTAAGCACCTCTCGTTGACGAATTTTAGTTAACTCAAATGTTGATTCACAACTAGGAAGATGGTGGCACATGGTTAGCAGCATCCAGATGTGAATAGTTAGCAAAAAATTAATATGGACCTAAGTCTACTGCTGGATATGGGCCTCTACAACACTCGCCTATATTATGGATCCTTGGCTACTCGTATTTAGCTCTTGTCAGGTCTTACGCAAATCGTCACTCCACCCGGCCTTCGGGCCTCCTAAACTACGTTTACCGAGAGACGGTGTCCACTCTAGAATCCGTTTGCCCCAACGGTTATTGGCTGATATAGCGATCCCATTGCCAATTCAGATCGCAAAGCCGGCGACTTGGGTTCTCTGCCGGATCACCTTATTTCGGAGCCGATCATAACTTTTTCCATTGCCTGCTCAGCGACTGTGGACCAGCCGAATAGTATCGGCCGATTACTTTCGAGTACGAATCGCACGTACTTTTATCGTGGTTGCGTTCGCGCGCCTCACACGCAGTCTTAAATCGATTTTTTTTACTAGAATTTTAGTGTTTGTGCAGTACCGGAAATTCCTGGAACATAGTTGTTATTTCTCGATACCAAAGATTTTTAAATATAAATTATTATTTGGTTGTTTGGCAAACCCTAATACTAACATACAGCAGCATACGAATCTCTAGTAAGCAAGATACTGACTTTTTAACATCATTGGATTCCAAAAATAACTGCACAGTTTCTAATACGATAAACTTTAAAAGAATACCTACTTTTACTAATTTTTGATATAATAATGGTTGACAAAAAAGATAAATAGTTTGAAAATCAATATCTTTCTCTCTTGCTCCCGAAGTCAATGCTGCCACACGTAACGTGACGTTCAGCTCCATCGGCGACCCGACCGCCCCCCGCGCTTTCATTTCGGCCAGACAGACCCTCTTTTTTTAAAATTATTAATAGCGGCTTAGTGTATTTCAGTTCAGTACTGTTTACTATGGACAAGTATACTGTGTTGTCCTAATTTTAAATACTTAGTTAGCATTACAGATATTTGCATTTAATTGGTAATTGGACAGAAACTCTTTAAGTCGCCGCGTCGTCGCGTCTTGTCGTGTAAAAAACAAGTCCGCATTCGTCGCAAACTCACTAACGCGAAAACGTAGGACACTATCATACACAACGACTATTTGATATTTTCGCGTTACGCCGCGTCGCGTCGCGTTGTCGCGTTTGTCGTTCACCTATTCACCTAGGACAACGGGTTAGCGAATGATCGTCATTCGCTTCCGCACCGCACTCCAAATAATGACTACCAACACAAATACGTAGTATAAAAAATGTAATAACAGATTGAAAAACGTCAAATTCCCCACTTTGACAGGTTCAGTTAAGTGGTGAAATCTAATAACATTTGGGTATTCATTTATTTTTTATTTCTGTAAGACAAAAAATTTTTTTTTGGGACAAATTTGCCGCCCCCTAAAATCCGCCGCCCAAGGCTGAAGCCTTCTCAGCCTTATGGCTAATCCGCCACTGGCGATGACCACTTGTACTAAGATTCTTGGCGATGGGTCAGTTGTACCATTGATAAAATGTACCATCAATGGCACTTGTCAATGATACAACTGACCCATCGCTGAGTTGGGGCGGCTTTCTCTGAGCGTCTTTTCCTAATCTAATGAGTGTACGCTAGCACCATGATCCAGGATTTCCCAAGTTCAGTTACATTGAAGCGATTACTATCTGACATCCGTAATCCTTGACAGGGGAACTAGATTAATTTGGATCATGTCTACAAAGCCCTTCGACTGTGTAGGGTATTTTTCTCGATGTTTTTCGGCATCGCCGAGCTACTGGTAAATACACGTAGGGATAAATGCGCACCGAGATTCTAGCCTTTACCTCACGCTTGTAAAACGACGCGACGTTTGAAATCATTTGGCTACCACAACTCCTACTGTATAATTTAATTTCAGTTCGATTTACTTATTTTCTCTTTAATGTTTGGCAGCTTCAATGTTCAAAGTATATTGTTCCGCACAGAGTTAGTCCTTGTGGCGACCTTCACAAGGTCATCCCGGACCTTGCGTTCCCGTTTCTGATTCCTATTTATGAAACCTTTTTTACTTGTTCCTTCTAAAAACTTTCCTTACGTCCAGTTTCATACTAAAATAAAACACGAAGTTAGTTTGGTAGATATTGGCGGTCGGTACTTTGTGGTTAATACTTGAACAAGAAGTTTATTTTTTTACTGTTAAGAGGGCTGTGTCATCCCGCAGGTTTTCCAAAGTAAAAAGATGTTCGTCTTCCAAAATTACTTACCTAGGAATTGCTTTTCATCCTAAATCAATATTAGGCGCCGCAGTACTTAGCTTTTGTGTTTGCAGAAAAAGATAATATTTTTCATAATATCAACGTTTGTTCTGAATAAGAGAATTGAGACATGTCATTTGTGTGTTGACACATCGGAAAAGACTGGAACCATCGCTATTTGTGCTTACAACAATGACGTTCAATATACAAAATAGACACCCTAAGAAAAATTCCTCAAAAAACGTCTGAGCGGCGTTGACACAGATGACATTAACACATTCGTTTAAATTAACACCTTATCTCGTGGCAGTTAGTGTTTAATGTCAATACAACTAAACGAAAACTCTGCCCATCAGTCGGGTGGGCAGACTTTTGCTTCGGACAATATTTGAGCGTGATTGGGAGTCTAGTTTTTTAATTGAACGTCATTGGCTTACAAGCTAAACAATGATAATAAAAAAAAAAACACATAGAAACTAGGTTGCGTCACACACTGATCTGACGGTAGACATTAAAAATATCCCTGACACTTGGACACTATTCGGCCAGCCCCAAAACTAAGCATAGCTTGTGCCAGACAACGGATAAACTTTTCGTAAGTAGTATTGAGTAGTATTGTGAGGCGCTCGTGGCGCAGCTGTGACAGTAGTTCCTTAGCGATAACGAAAGTCAAGCTACCTACGCCGCGGTCGGTTAATGGATGGGTGACCATTCTGACCATATTTAGTGACATTAATTTCGAGCGTCTCCGTGCTTCGGAAGGCACGTTAAGCTGTTGGTCCCGCCTGATATTTACTAAAATGTAA
This sequence comes from Mecyna flavalis, assembly GCA_949319885.1. NCBI lineage: Eukaryota > Metazoa > Arthropoda > Insecta > Lepidoptera > Crambidae > Mecyna > Mecyna flavalis. The sequence goes on from OX439429.1 coordinate 15,467,612, forward strand.
ATATTAGTCGTCAAGGCTAGTCAGAGCAGAGGCCATTTGGCGGCTTGATAACATCTGACATTAAGGTCACTTGCCTTACGCACCCCTCCACCAACCCGCACTAGGCCAGCGTGGTGGAGTATGGCCCACACTATTTCACAATTGAGATAAGGCCTGTGCTGTGTCCCAGCAGTGGGAACGTATATAGGCTGATGATGAAGTAGTATTGAAACACCCACCCAGACGGGTGCGGGTATCGAGCCCGCGACTTCTTGGTGTAATTACCGACTTCTCATCCGATACACCAAATGGCGCGTCAGTGGCACAAATAATGAGAAACTAATATTATATGTGGCATGTACAAAATGTACAATAGGTATTATAGAAGTCTTTCATTGTTCGGAGCTCGAAGGAAAATGTCAGACAGGGAGTTATCTTTGATGCATTAACCCTAACGTAGAATTAGTTCATTCACGCGTGGCAGCGATAAATCCCAGTTACAGAGCGGCAGATAATAGGCAATTTATACTTTTACGTTATGTCCTTAGTAGCACCAAATCTTATGAATCTACGTAATAATTTCGCCTCCTAGGAATGGGCCTGCCATTAGAGTTGAACTCATAAAGGATTAAAGACTGTGGGTTCGGTTTCCCTCTTGAATACAGATATAATTATTCAACTTAGAAACTAATTACCTAATAATTTACTAGTAAATAAAATATAGGTACAAAGAGTGAACGGAGTAAATAGTTTTTTTGTAAAGGTTTGGCTCTGATCCTTTTTACCTTACTACTCCCCTACACCTTTTCCCCATATACCCCTCCATCTTCCCCCTTCTTCCAAATCCTTTGAAGGTGGGTAACGTATCACAGATCCAGTAGCAGGTGTTCATGGGCGGTAGTGATCACTTGCCCCTTTGCCTCCCTCTTTTTAATCCCGATGATGATGGGATGTACTCGTATAGACTAGTAAAGAAAGGGGGATGAAGATAGATAGTAGTTCCAACGTCTATCTTTCTACGCCCATGATAAAAATCATCCATTTATAAAGACTTCTGCTTTCATTGTTGACAAAGTGAACGTTCATGTTAGACCCGATTCAACAGTGTTAGGAGGTGACATAACGCCTGTTATAGTCCAATCTAGGCGCGTTTGCCTCGACGCTCGACAATGCTCGGGAAGTGGCTCATATCTATCTGGCGGAAGCGCTGCGTGGGCGCATTGTGTGATACCAGGTAAATTATAGCACTGAGACGCGCTAGATATAACTCTATACGTCGATTGTCGCTTGTAGTCTTTAGTGCTATCGCACCGGACTATTGCAGTAAGAATAGGTAGGTACTGCTTGCGTAGATTTCCTTATTCTAAACTAGCCTTTCACCCGCGCGTAATCTCTTTTTTCAAATATCCCCCCTTCTCCCCACATTTCCAGGATCAAAAGTAAGGATGTTCACATCACAGGGAATAGTGTAGCATTCCAACAGTAAAAGAATGATTCCAATCGGTTCAGTAGTTTCAAAATTGTTATTCCCGCGGGAATGAGACGTTTCCCGTAGGAATTTTATAGCCGATGTCCTATTCCGGGTTATAAACTATTCGTGTGCCAAATTTCATCTAAATCCGTTCAGCCGTTTAGGCATGATTGAGTAACAAACATCCAAACATCCAGACTTTCGCATTTATAATATTAGTAGGATAGTAGGAAGTTGGATTCAACTAGAAACCAAACCAATACTATTGTACAGTGGTACCTACATCGGTGATGCCTAATGTTAGGTATAGTAAGTAAACAGTATAAAGCTGCTTTTATGTAGCTTCATTTGTAGTGGTTTAACCACAGGTTTAACGTTTCGTTTTAGTTAAAAAAAATTGAACGGTGACGTCACAAGCCGAGAGCCGTTTGGAGTGTGTTATGGGAAAGTGAAAAATAAATGTAAATTAAAATTGTTTTAAACTTTTATTGCTAGCGAAGTAATTATTTTACTTTTATTTTTATTTTTGTCATCTCGTTGTATAAAATAACAAAGAAAAATACAGTCAACAATCCTATTGAAGCAAGGTCGTAGCGCGGTTCGTAGCAACAAACAAGTAAATATAGGCCATAACGAAGCGGCAACTTGAAACCTCATTAGGCGGTTTTAAGTTAACATGAGGAAGATATTTTATTTGCGGGCCTACAGAAAAAAAATGCTGTTCAAAGAAAACAATTTCCCTTTATTTTCTTCTTCAGTTTTGAATGTAACAGCCATTCAAAACTGTTTCTGATGAACCAGCCGTTATACATACTGCTCGTCCAAAGCTATGATTCTTTTAAAGTCATTTTGCATCAGGTAAGGAATTACTACTGTTAGAAGAATAATTGGTTCAATCGATTTACACATCACTATTGTCAACGCGGGCGGTGCCCTGCACTAGTCGGAGAGATTGACAGATAGGTTTACCGCGCTTGCAATGTAGGTACGAGTATAATGCCGAATATTGTAAAAGCATATTAAATTGTAATTATCAAGAGAAATTCATTTATAACTAACACTACAAAGTAAAGTTGCAATCCAAGCACATCTGAGTCAATTATCAGTTTATCTCAGTTCATCTTCCCGTTTGTGTTAAATGTATATTTTTGTTTCTCTCTCATGGCATTAATAGCAAAATAAACAATTCTAAACAGCAATGAAACGTCAGGAACAAATTACAGAGAGAAAAACAAGACGTCTGCTGAGGAACATAAACTCTTCTAATAGTATTTAATGTTCCTTGCACCCGTATTTCGTTAGCATAAATTGTTAAGATTTAATTATTTATATGAAACAAAGTCAGTGTTAGTAGGTAACGTTAAGTGCACATTAAAAAAATCTTTTAAAACCTTAGTTACAAAATTAAAAGTATAATAGAAATAAAATAAGCCTAATCTGACGTTCCCTAAAGTAAAGATAGGGCTGGCTGTGTGTGAGACTTGACGCCTTGACAAAGGCGATGCTCCTGGGTCAAAGATGGACATCAGCCCCGCCTTACCATGAGGGCTACGGGTATCAGCGAGGCCCTTGCCCGGCAAACGCCCAGCTATGTGACTTCCTTCTGTCCCCCCTCTGTCGGAGGGACTGTGGGGACTCTCGCTCGTCGATGCTCGATAGTAAAGCCGTACAATGCAGGCAGCCCCAGGCCTAGCTAAAAAGCAGAAACCAGCTCGTCTCAATGGCTTGGAAAGGGAAAACCGGTGGAACTTTGTGGGTAGTTGGGAGCTTCAATCTCGAGTCCCACACATGGCCATAGGTCTAGCTAGTCTGCAGTTATGGTGCCTAGACGCATTCTCCTCCGAAAAATGGGCATGGGCACCCTTGCTTTTTTGGCAGCTAATATAGACAATAATGTACATATTATAATAACAACAACTGCAACTCCTGTCTTCTTGTCTAACGTGCGTTTAATCTCAAAAAATGTTGTTTGACAAGTTCGTCAGTTCTGTTTCGTTTTGTTGTAAAATAATAGATCTCTGTTGATTGTAATTTTAACCTTGATGATTATTTTACGCTTTATGTTTACGTGGTTTTATTTTAAAAATACTTCAGATAAACAGTTTTGTAATAGGCTCAGTTAAACACTGCTTTAAGTAGGTACTTAGTGTTTGAAGTGGTGTGTTAGTTTAACACTGTAAAACTTCGAATTCGTATTCCTGTTAATAGAATGCTGTGTAAACATTAACGTATGATTTGAAATAAATACCCGTATTCTTGTGTTTTAAAATGTATCAGCCTGTTTAATGTCTCACTATAGGGCAAAGGCGTTGTTTATGCTTAATACTATATTGGCATTTTTAGCACAGATAACCTTGCTTCAATAAATTACAAATGTACAAAATATTAGCGGGATAAATAACGATGAAAAATTTGTTGTCAGACAGATTAAAAGGAAAGATTAATTGTTTTATCTTCAAATATAACACAATTTTTTTATTTTTAGATGACGAATATTAGGATTTGTAAATAAATACGGATAAAAGCCCTTTCAAACATAAATTACCATTAGAAATTACCTAGATAACATACAATAAAAGCAAAAACTTATACAACAATTTTGAATCGACCACTAAGTACTATAATATAGTTCAGATTGATAAATATAATATTGTTAATACGTTTACAAATACAAATTATCATTAGACACTATATTGCACAGGCTTTATTCAACTTTGACTGATAAAATGCAAGCATATAGATAAACTTATGCGATATTTTGATGCGACCCCTACTAGATTGGTGCGGGTTCAGGCGACTGCCTGGCGCCGTCGAGTCTCATGCAGGGCGCCATTCGACTTATCCCCTGCCAGGCGGCAGTCGAGCGCCGACCGTCGGGCCCCGCCCGTTGTACGCACTATGCCTTCCATCCTCCACACCGCCTTCTGTGTCGTACTCACTAGTGTGTTAGTCCGTGCTAAAATCGGTGGAGGACATCGCGGACGCGTCGGCTCCAGCTACAGACATCATCACGTCAGCGCTCGTCATGCGCATTACTCCTACCACCCGCCGAGCCACATCACCTTCATGTGCCGCCACTGTGCTAATCCAGCGACCTACCCTGTCTACCACGGCCCGCCGCCATCTTACGTCTACATCTACCGGGAATCCGGCAGTCGATACGGCGATCTACTCACCGGATTAGCGCTGTACAACTTAGGCAGATGTTGCGGAGCAAACCATAATTCTAATGTGTACACACCCATCAAAGAGGAACAGTGTTCGCTGCAAATCGTCGATCGGTCTCACTTCGAGGAGACGAAGTTCCCGTGTTTTATGATGTCGTCTTTTATGGAGCATTCCAATCGTACTAAGCTCGTCGAGGCGCTGTCGCAGACTAAGAACGAGACCCATGAAGAGGACAGTGCTAATTCATTTAATATATTATCGTCACATGTTAACGTAAAGCCGTTTCTGTCGTCGAATGAGTCGCAACTGGAGGTGCGGAGAGAGCAGGAGTGTGTGATCTGGCACAACCTGACGATGAACACAGAGAAGCATGTGGTGCCGTGTTCTCTGCTGGAGCAATATGCCGCCACCATGAAGCCCAGTGGTGTTCCCGTCTACATCTGGATGCCGATACTTTTGGGAACTATCGTTACTATCTACATCTTCTGCTATTGCTGCTGCAGACCCAAAGCTAAGAAAGAAGACGCGCCTCTAAACCAGACAACAGTACCTGGATATTGTTCTAATTATAATTAGAAACAAAGAAAAGGTGTAGTTTATGGCAAAACATTCAATATAATAGAAAAGAAAACAGAGACAAAACAAACGTGCCAAAAAGATGGTCGCTGAGTAAGATTCGAAACCTTCCTAAAGTAATTTCATGTTAAAAAGGTATACAAATAGTGTAGAAAATAAGACATTTTGTTCTAGAAATGTAATCAATTCAATATTCGTCCTAACATTGCCGGAAAATTCTCTTTACTGAATGTTATAATAAAAATAATAATAACAAACGTGATTCAGGTCACAATAATTGATGTGTTGGTGTTTAGGTATATTCTAAACGTCTTGTTTTTGTGCATTAAATGGGTATCACGTAATATTGCACTAAAGAAGATTCGTGTCGTCTTTTACTAGATTAATTCAGTGTGTAAACAAGTGTTATACTTATAACCACGTTTTTAGACTTTAGCTTCTGCAAGTGTTCATTACACATAATTAAAAAAGGCTTTATCAGATTTAGATTTAATTGATATAACCTAGTTTGATAACTGTTATGATAGATTACAGTACTTTTTAAGAATCAAAACGCACAAGAATGGTAGGACGTAGCAAGTACATATCGACGCAAAAAAGCGGAAACGTAGTAACCCACAAAATGCAAAGTGTTCACCAGAGCCAAAAACATTTTGAAATTTCAGAAAAAAAATGATATCTCCGTAACTATGAAAGCCACACATGTCAATTTTTTAACATAAATATATTTATGGATTTTTTATCAAACCAAATACATTTAACCTTTTAGAAGTTACTTTTTATCTATGTTTGTGTGGGTTACAGCAATAGCACTTTTTTTTCTGTTACGCAAAAACGCTGTAAATGAACGAGATAAATGTATAGAGGACTACAAACCGAAGGTTTTCCTTTATAGCAAATTTGTTGTAACTATGTTCCATACATATTTATTTGTCTACATTTTGACTTAAATGCAATATATCTATGTAAACAACTACACTGAATGGACTTAACTTACAATTATTTCTTTTTGACATTTTTTTATGTAGACATTGTATAATTTTTTATTGATACTTTAATTTTTCTTTTTATTTGTATGGTTTTGTTTTTGTTATTTCTGACATAGTATTCATTTTTGACATTTTTGATTAGTTGACATGGTATAATTTTTATTAATTATTTAATTTTTCTTTCTATTTGTATGGTTTGGTTTTTTCTTTTTAAATGATTTTTGTGTTGTTATAATTAGTGTGTAGGGTGATATTTGTAATTTGTTAATTTGAAGCTTGTGTGCGTTTTGGTTCTACTGTAAGTCACAAGTCAAATAAAATTATGATTATTGAATAAACCAATCAAAGCCATTTATTACGAAGTACGAACACATTCATAACCTTATTATCATTGTCATATTTTAATATATTGTAAACGAGTCGAGTCACGCAGTCAAATCCGTTTACGACACACAAATCATACTCCCTCAACTGTCGCGCAGTGACTGAGCGACGCGGTAATCGACCAAAATCGGGGAAACTAATGAAGTTTTAAATTGGCGTATCCGACGGTTTCGTATATTTTTATATGCGAGGATTGTAGTAAACCGCCACGAATAACCATTTTATTTTCGAAGAAATGTAGTGAACGTGGTGCGTTACTAAATCCTTATAAGCAAAAACGCTGTAACCCACATTGGTCAGAATATTCACGCGCTGTAACTACCAAAATCAAACCGAGATCATGTCATTTGAAAAATATGAATTGTAGTAAATGTAAAGTGATAAAAAACACTCTTTTTATGCTATTTACATCAATCTTTCCGTTACTTTTTCGAAAAAGCAGGCTAATTTCCAATGCTGTATAAAAACTTCTATTAGTCGTAGAGCAAGGAGTATTAGACCGTTTGAAAGAGGATTTTTTTCTCATTCCGAATCTGCAATAAAAAAAAATTGGCTTGGGTGTGGGTTACTACGTTTCCGCTTTTTTGCGTCGATATGTAGGTGTAAAAAAAGTTGGTGTCTGGAAATGCTGAATGTAGAGTGCTGTGTCTTAATTAAAATCGGTGCGAAAAGACATTTACGTTTTATTGACCTTAATCAATATAAACAGTCTGAGTAATTTAAATATTTAGTTAATAATATTGTTGAAATTATTTTTATTTTTTAATTATCCGAAAAAATACTCCAACAAGAATAAGGAATCGCTTGTTAAAAAAGAATTTTAATGGTAATAATAATTTTGTCTAACTTTTCAGGAAAAACCATTCGCGGAGAAATTCATGGATTAGGTTGTCGTGGATAATTTATAAATAAATTAAGAAAGAAACATAGACATACATACTCGTATAACATATAATTTAAATCCTAAGAAAATAAAGAATGAAAAAATTACAACATAATAAATTGACATACCTTAAACTGTGATTTAATTAAAGGATATGCAACCAAAATGGTTGCCACTCGGTGGGTGGGACCACAAATCAATATGGGTTGTTGTATCTTGTATCAAGTAGTTATCTATAATATTTTATCTAGAAAAACCCATTACAATCAAATCTAATAGAACTTAACGAGTTGTTTACTAGTTACCTAGTAAACACCGTGGATTTCACGTGAACACAATATTTTCTGCACAGAAATCACGCTAAGAGGTAGAGGTGGATGAGGCCTATAATTTTGAATTGTAATACATGAGCGATAAGATTGTAACTGGATTGATGCAAGCTATCCTGGCTGACGAGACAATCCGGGAGCACAATGTAATCAGCTCGTGGTATTAATATGGTTCGCGGCGATATGGCGTTTATCGCGATAATATTAGACGTATGGTACGAGGTAGTACGAGGGGTCACGAACTCACGACAGTAGGGAGTACATGGAGAACTAACTTATTGTCTGAGAGACATAATTATACGCAAAGCTAAACCAATAAATAGCCTATCTTTTATAATAATATGTTCTTTATGCAGAAAGCAAAAAATGCATACACACTTCTGTCAGAATAGTGCTGCAGTTTGGCTGATCATAACATTTAAAAAAATTCTAGATGGATCTTAAGAGTTTTGAGTGTTTTTGTATGCTAGCTAAGGTTTTAGTTTAAGCATTTTTGTGATCGTTGAAAAATAATATCATATTACAGATATGCTATCACCTGCTAAGCCTACTGGACTAAAGGGATGAGCCGGTGCACACTTTTTGGAGCTTAAACAGCCCGAAATGTATCGTCTCTACTCATCAGTGACTAAACTCGGAACAAAACGGACGTAAGTTTCGTTACGTCCAATTTGTATCAAATCTATAATTGTTCATAACATAATAAATTGTCGCTAGAAAAATAAGTTCATAACATAATAAATTGTCGATAGAAAAATAAGTTACGTGTAGCGTGCATCAATAAATTGAATAACCTGTTAGCTTTTCATAGGAAAACCGTATAACCTGTTATCTTTCCATCGGGAAACCGTATAACGCTAGCTATACAAGTGCTGAATGAGGTCTTTTCTTAAAGAATTATAGTTTACGAGATGAAAATAATTAAGTATATACAAATTTAAAATTTTTGCACACATGGTCGACACGTGGCGTTCTAATTTCATAAAAGACAGAGAAACATAAAAAACATAGTTTTAATCTAACATAAACAGAGTTGTTATTTTCTGTCATTTTATCATATTTCTTAGATCAATTTTTATCATTGACTTTCGACTGGCCCGATGGCGCATTTATTAGTGACCCTGCCCTATGCGCCAGGGGTCGAGAGTTCGAATCCGACCCAGGACAAACACTTATGTGATGAAAATTTGTGTTTGTTCTATGTGGATGTTTATTTGTATTTATGTATATATTTGTAGCACCTTCGTTGTTTCTGACACCCATAACACAAGTGCTTACGCTACTTACTTTGGGGTCAGATCAATGTATGTGATGTTGTCCAATATTTATTTATTACTTATTTGTATTTATTATACTTACCTTTGACATTTAAATACAGAATCGGTCAAACAACGCAACATTCGATGTAATCATACAGATTAAGTACCTATTAGACCATCCATCCATTAGCCCGATAGAGCTAATCAAGCTACCCTAGCCCATTGACATAGGACCTAATAAAATGAAATATGAACGATAAAATTGATACTTTTATCTATAGTACTTATAACGACACTGAATCTGATAACTATGACACATTGGCAACCTTCAGAGATTTGGTCGTAACAAAATATGATCACTTTAATGGGTTGTTAGACTTGTTAGTTATTTAGCTGCGTAATTTTGGAAACTCGAAACTTTCCCTTGGGTATAGTGTTCATAATAGATTACATCATCGTTACTTTAGTGTAGTGACTATTTAAATGGTCTTTAACACTTTTCCTTCTTAAGGAAATCACACAGAAAGTGAATACTCTCATTGAATAAAATAGTTATTTATGTGGCTGTTGCATAATGAGGGTCATTAAAATACGAATGTAGTTTTATGAAACGAACGAAGTGAGTTTCATAAAAGGATCACATGAGTATTTTAATGCCTAATTATGTACAGTCACATACATAACTTTATCTTCATTCATACGATAATATGTCTATTTTATAGTCAGGATCGATGAGCAAAGTTAGTACTTAGGTAGTACAAAATCATGTCATAATTTGTAGGTCAATTTGAATAAAATACATTTTAAGAAGACGTTCGAAATTTGAACGTAATTAAGGTATCGGTTACCGATACTAAAACGTAAACATTTTAGTATCGGTTACCGATGTTAAAATGTAAACATTAAGATGCAGCCACAGATACTCATAATGTAGGGCGTTTGCTCATCGATCCTGACTATAAAATAGACATATTAGGGTATGGATGTAAATAAAATCTTATCCTTGCGTGCCTAAAATTCCGGATGAGACTGAGTACTCGTATTTTCTGTTCAGAAAAACCGATAGCGAAGTTTTGGTCCTTCCTGTGATTTTAACCTGTCTCCTGACGTGGCCGGTGCCCGTGCCACCTCCTAGCCATTGCATTACAAAGGCAGTCGAATATAGAATAGTGAATTGAAAAAGCAAGATCTTAGTGGGAATAAGTTCCCCTTGCGCCATTCTGAGTACTTAGCAGCTTCATTAGCATAACTCAGCGACAAACGTCCCGTAACCACTGCTCTTATCTAACTAGATTATATTATATCGTCTTACCAACCTTCCTGCTTATTTGTAGTATAAAACCTTTTTTTTTGTGCGCAGAATACGTTAGGTCTGCCAGTGGTACGAATTTTTCAGAGTCCACATGCTAGATTGGTAATGTAACACAGCCAGCCAGATTTCCCTAACGATCGATGCAATAAAAATACAGGGTGCAACTTTTACAGATGTTAGTCGGTTCAATTACCGGGGTGCTGCAAGCGAATTTTTAAAAATCTTTGAATGTTGTTTTCTTTCTTTTCAAAAATAAAGGAATGTTTTCTTTGAGTAAAATTTTCTATGTACAGTATTAAGAGTACTTCCCTTCAGGTGGCATTACAAAATTCCACCCTGCATACCTACAAAACTAAGAGATATGCTGGGCAATGCCCTTTTTAAAACATAATATATTACATATCCGTGTTCAACATGATTAGCATAAAAGCTTCCGTCACCAACCGGAAAGCACCCTTACTCTTACTGATGATAGTGTGCATCGGATTTGCACAGAATAGCAGCAATAAATCACATACGTTGGCACGTGTTCTGCGTAAATCATGGCTCATACGTATCTATATATATGCCATATCGTGTAATTCCACCGTTATGCATGGCAAGATCAAGGTATTGTAATGAAAATAGTTTTTACTAAAATGACGTATTGGACGACTATTTGCTTGCACTTTAATTTTATTATAATTAAAGGATTATGATGTGGAGGGGAACCGGGGGAGTTTAGAGTCCAAGTCCTACACACGGCAGCTATAAACGATTCTCCTCCTCAAAAAAGTGCATCGCATTAAAACAAATGACTCATTTACTATAATCTTTTTTATGTCAATTAATTAATTTTTAAGAAAACTTACATAAATTGAACGTTCTAATACCAAATCGATTCAAAAACATTTAGAAATTGCTGAAACTAATTTTATTGATTTACTAAATAAGTCGACGATTGTTATCGAACTTGCTTCTGTTATCCGGATTACTGTTGTTTTCCGTCATTTCGGTATAAGTAATACCCACAGATATCTGTGGTAATACCCAAAAGAATTTCAGAATGAAAAAACTTTTGGTCATTTTCACAAAGCTTTTTATTAGGATTATACAATAGTCTGATGTAACATTTCTAATATATGTGGTGTAACAACTTGGCTATCAACATCTGAAAAAAGCTGTCTGAAAACGTTAAAAACAGACTTATATTACGTTACGTTAGCCTACGCGTATGTAAAAGTAAGAGAGAAAAATGCTTTTAATCTCCTTAACCCTAGGGTAGTGAGACCTGCTGTCGGCGGGATTCTGTATAAAATATGATCGTCCCACTACACAATAAACTTGGGTTTTTCCTTCACACCCGAGAGCGACGAGCCGATGCCCGCCTCTAATTGACCAGCCCAACCCCGATATAAAAGCAAGCTCAAGCACAAATAAAGATTTATTTTGCTCTTGCCGATTATGAAACGGTAACACATTCAACGACCATTGCCGATTGTAGTGTGGTGCCGGCATAAAATGCTCACGTTGTCTTATAATTTAAATGGCGCGTCAATTACGGATATACTCAATTGACAAAAAAGGCTATCATATGTAACTGTTGAGTTTCTTGCGGCACTTCTTCTCAACAGCAGGCCATTCATTCACGTCGAAGTGCTGGTAGGAAAAAAAGTTTATGACGTGCAAAAGAATTTCTTGGTAAATCAAATTGCAAAATAAATACTTTGACTTTTGACTTTGACTTTGACAATTGAGTATATCCGTATGAGTAGATCCGAATTTGAATCAAAGTACATACGTGGTTCACTGTCTTGAAAAATATTGTTTTGGATATTTACCGAATTTTCGGTAAAGAGTGCCAAACCAAAGTTTAAGTGTAATTACTTCAAACATCAAAACAAACAATGTATAATTAAGAGATGCTAAAAGAACAAAAAGTACTAGACTTCTGTTAAAACATCATATTAGGAAAGCAGTAATCTGTATTGCATGTTAAGACGTCTGGCTCATGGAGTGTGTTTGATGGGCCATTACTGTGATGTCCTCTTTATGACTTCTACTGTGGCGCCCCCGCATACAATTTCCATTCGCATTGACTGCGGTCACGGAAGGTTCAGCCTTAGTCCAATAGACTAGAAACTAGTACATATCTGGGAAGGTTTTAAATAAACAAGAAAGGATAAAAACTGTTGCTTTAATTTTTGCTTTTTTTTGCTTTGCTTACCAGATGAATCAGGACTTCAAATGATAGAAGAAGATTGAAGGGTCAAGTCGAGTTTCTGGTCACGCGTAGTACGCTTAGACATGATTATTATGGAGATTTTTGTCCGTAAATCATGGCTAGAAATTAATTTCTTCTTTGAGCTACAGCTAATAGGTACTCGTAGTCGTAGTTTGGGTGCTACGGATGTCGTAGTCCACTTTGAATTTTATCTGTGAAGGTTGTGTAATCATGTTGTTCCAATATTTTGGGTTCGTAGTTTCAGTACAATAATTTTGAACGACAAATAAAATTGCGAAAATCGTATATTTTTGTTTTTTTTATACGCGAGTCCGACTCGCACTTGGCCGGTTTTTTTTTATTTATATTATAACTTTTGTTGCTAACAAGACCAGCATTACTGCTTTTATGACACTACTTACTTCTTCTGATACTTGGCCATCAGGGTCCTTTTGATTAAAGGTATTCACTTGGAAGCAACGCTGTAATGTATGCCTTTGATTTTTGATATTATATTTTATTAAATTTTTTATTCATTGGGAGCCCAGAGTCATAAGTTGTTATAATTAGGATTAAAATATAGCGCTGTATACGAAATATCCTCTAACCTTGTGAACAGATTTCAGTACATAAAATGTTGTCACAACTATTCATAACAAAATGTTCCCGACTGCATAAAAAACAGATCACGTGCACTTGCCACCATTCTCGCCAAGCGAGGAAGTTTTGACCTCGTTCTGCACTTTAGCTAAAGGCAATACTTTGTTGCGCGACAACTTTTTTCATCTTACCCCTTACAAGACGTATGATGTGGTGTATTTGTTTTATTGTTCGTAAAAGTGTTGCGAGCCTACTCTACTATGATACTAACAATGAAATGTGTTTACAACAACATTCAATTATGGTCCTTAGCACATACGCATAAGTTTGTTTTGTGACAACTTTTTTCATCTCATCCCATCATCAAGTTGTATTATGTTCGCTGGTCTCTTACAAGACAAGAGAAATAAAGTGAAAGTACAAGAAATGAAATATGTATACAAACTCATTCAATGTGGGCTTCGTGTGTACACATTTTATTGCACATCCCGAGCCTCATATCCTCTTATTATGGCCCATAATTCAATAAATCTTAACATGTTTACCGCAGTATAGGATTTTGCGGGTTTTTGGTGGGTTCCTCAAAATGCAAATATTTCATCTGGAAGACTATGTATTTTGTGCTTACACCACAATAAGTAGGTACCTACTCACATGGTACATTCACTTTGTAACCGCATACACAGAACACTGGTTCTGATACTCGGATATGTTTTGATGCACAAATGAATTGAAACCATTATAATTAATGATTGGTATTTTTTTCTGTTGCAGCTGAAATGTTGTACACACATGTAGTTTGCCGTGACAAGCAATTTTAAATCGCATGACTGTATTTTATGATTTAGTTTCAAGTTTTCATTCCAGGCAATTCGCTTCGTTATAAAAAAACATTTCAGTGCTCAAATTCCTTAGAGAATATGGGTGTTGCAGTAAAAAATAATGTCAAAGAGCTACCAAACGCATTTTTACAACTCCTAAGATGTTTAGTCTTGGATCCGTGTAAGAGAACAAAGTAAAGAGGCGAATCATTTCGTGGCTAATGCTTGCTATAAAATTTTACAGCCACACAATACTGTTATTGGTTCTTCAAAATAGTATTGCGTAGATGAAATTAACTTATGCGATGCGAACAATAAAGGACGTGACTGGGTTATTTGCATTTATTTTATTGCAATGTGTTCCTTTTACTATTACAATTTTGAAAGACTCCGCTCGCGTCACATGATTCTCTGCTAAGCATTTGTAGTAGGTATTACCACAGTTGGTTACTCAGCAAGTCTACTAGTATTTTCTGTATGGGCGGACTGTAGTATTCCATTTTTATAAATTAAAGAACTACACTGCTTCATTTAAGGCGTAATTGAATAAATAAGTCAACGCCTCCTTTGTGACGAATGACGAACAAAGCGACTAAGCGAGGCGCCCACAAATTGGCCTCGAAGCCCCAGGATCGTGACCACCATTTCAATGTCCACCTTCCTTGTTTTTAAGCTGCCTTTAATTGCCTTTTTCATAAAGGCTGACAAACAATGAAGATTTTTAATTGTTACGAATCTTTTATACATTTCTTATAATATTTCTAACACCCCGCTTAAATACGTACAAGTGCCTGTAATTAAGTGACGAAGAAAAAGGGACTTTAAAGATTTATACAAAATACATAAACATGTTTTATTTTTATAAACAAGCTTAGTTCTCATCATAACCACAAACAAAATAGAAAAGTCAAATTAGTCAAGGCGTTAAACAAGAGATTGTTAAATATATGAATATCTAACCATGAGTCCAAAACCAGTAAGCGTCGCTTAACGCGCTGACCTGACACCCTGTAGGCTCCCTCTGATTTTCAAGCTTATGATATGGTTTCAATTACACTGGCTCCCACATTATGTACGATTAATATTTTGACTGAACACAATCAACGCTGTTACGGCGGCAGTGCTACATTTTTGATAGTTAATAGTTACCCCATGCGCCAAAGATCGTAGGTTCAAATCCCACCCAGGATAAACATTTATGTGATAACATTTGTGTTTGTCCTGTGTTTGGATGTTTATTGTGATAATACCAGCTTTTTTCTGACACCCATAACAGTCTTCGGTAACCCATTAATGTGTGTGAAGTTGTCCAATATTTGTTTATTTAATGACTAACTGTTCTGTTATAAAATTCCACAATCCATTCATCTGAAATCAAATGTAATTTCCATTCCAATTAGACGACAATTGCATTAAATATCTAATTGGCTGGCATTAGTCGATATCATCGTATCGTAAGGGCATATCCTGTATTCCCGTAATATCGCCAGAGACGCCAGGCAAGGTCACTTAGAGGTCGTTCCGAGTTTTTGCGGTTCAGTCATTTTTCACTGGATACATGGGCACGACGGTCGGTCGTTTCTACGCGGTCTGGCACTGGCGTGGTGTCAATATTTCACGGCTGGTAAAAAGTGTAAACGCAAAATGTTGCAATACTTTGAAAAATTGGCGGTTTTTGGCGTTCCAAACGAGAAATACTAACCGACAGATTGATAGTTTTTACACTACAAAAGATGGTATTTTATATATTGTATACATACGTTCTCTAGGGAATAGTTTTTATTTGTGGCTGTATCTGTGCTAGAGCAAGATCCGGTAATCAGGAGAACAAATCAGGAGTCACTAGGCAATTAGATAATTCGCTTTATTCCGGTCGATCGGTCAAGAACCGATGGAAGCATGAGGATCTTAAAAAATGCCGAAATCGAAAAGCTCGTGGCTGAGCCCAACATCATAGTCGAGAAAAAAGCTCACAGACTCCGATGGCTTGGCCACATGAAGAGAATGGAAGAAGACCGTAGTGTGAAGCTTATCTGGGCCGACCAAATGGAAGGGTCCCTGTCGGCCGGCCCAGATATCGCTGGGCTGATGTTGTGCAGGCGGATCTCTGCGAGTTGAAAGCCAACGACTGGCGTGCAACTGCGCGGGATCGTGGCAAGTGGCGGAATATTGTATCGGAGGCCAAGACACACTTTGGGTCGCTGAGCCATCGGAGTAAGTAAGTAAAGTACCTTTAGTTAGGAAAAGCGGCAACTGAATTACCATCTTATAATAAGTTCGTTTATCAAGAAAAAACAAATAAATGTCAACTTACCCGAGACTTGTCTCATTAACAGAAAATATTTCCCAGACATAAAAATGGCGTGGGGTGGGATAAAGACGGCGTCTTATTTTTTATTCAGAAGGGTGTTCGGATTATCTAAGAAGGAAAAAGGATAGGTAAGTTAAAAAGATTAAAACAATCTTTAATAAACCTTTGGTTTTTTTTTATCTCATTACATTAATTATATTATATGTATATATTTAAATGGCTGCGTGGCCATAATCCCATCACAAAGATTACCTAGATAGTAGTCGCTCCAATGTGTAATAATAACTGATCTTGCCCAATCTCAAGATGCTTGGAGAAAGAATTATACTCTAGAATAAAGTTATTTCGTTTTGTTTACGGTATTTCCACATTTGCACTAAAATATGAAAAGGCACAGTTCATTAGCCCAACGAAATAAGAAAAAACTTTTTCCATCAACCTTGCGACTTACTTTGCCTTCGTGGAACACTGTTTCAGGGCGGGCGAATGTGCAGCTGTTTATTTCATTCGTGCGACTGCAAATATTATTTAAAATGATTACATGAAAGTGCACTTCTGCGTCTAGACTGTTCAAACAATATTATTGCATTACGACCACAACTAAAGAAAGCAATAATCCACGCAGTGAAAAATCTACTGTAAGAATCTTACAAACATAAATGTGTCTTGGGGGGACTCAGGACTGCTTCCTGCCAGTGGCGTAGCGTGGGTGTCTGCCGCCCCTTTTTTTTGCTCCTCCAGGAATTTTTTCCGCCCCCTAAAGTGCCGCCCGGGGCGGACCGCCACCCCCGCCCCCCCATCGCTACGCTACTGCTTCCTGTATGAGAGCGGTGCGGGGCGGGTGACATAAAACATATGACGTGACAGACTCATACAGGTAAAAAATTGTGACGAAGACAATACAACCCGACTGAAGAAGTTTCACGGCATTGGACGTAGCTGCCCCGCTTGTATACCGCAAGAATCTACTCAATACCTATTATTGTATGTAGTTACTTAATTGAGGTTAAGACTCTCGTTGGTATGCCCACAGAGCGATGCTTTGTGGGTATGCCTAAGCCCTAAACTAATTTTTTTGTGGTCAGACTAAACAATATTTTGTAATGTTTAACCATAGAATAAGTAATAAGTGTGTAACAATGATTTTTTCATTGCATTTTTATGGGTTTGTAGCAAACTTTCGCACAACAGTTTGGTAAATAAGTTCTGTGTTAGCCTAGGTGCAATCAAAGGTACTTGCTTTAATCTGTTACAAAATTCTTTTGAATGTTCAACAAAAAGTGTTTGGTCCTGCACTGATCTTGACTCGGTCGTTTGAGCTGTACAATTTTGTATTGCAGTTTTATTTCATTCTGTCAGTCGAGATAAGGCCTAATATAAAATGGGCATGTGAAGCAACCAGTGTAAAGGCGATTACACACGATATAATGGGTGCGTATTACTCAACGTCGTGGCTCGTTTTCTGTGTCGATTCACCCCGCCGCGTCGCGGTCGTTTCGTGAGCAGAATACTTCTCCGCAACTGTGGATAAGTTCCCACTTCCCTATTGCGGTTATTATGACACTTTTCAACAACTTCTGATGAGTATTATATAGTTCGTTATTAACTGAAAGCGTTAGCTATAGCTGTGTGTGCGACAAAAACAAAACCATAAAGTTTGTCTTTGCCCTTTCCCTTCTTCCATTGTTATCTTCCCATCCTGTTTTCCGGGAAATGGTCCTGTTTGTGTGTTTGTCAGATTTGTTGAATTTCTATTGTACTCGAAGCTGAGTAAGTAGCAATAGGTATTTGTTTATCACTCTTATGTATTTAGTAACAAACATATTTCTGTAATATGGCTTCGCTATGCCTTATTTTTCGTGCTTTCTCTGGGTCAACGACTGATGTCGATATACATTGAACAGAGTGCTTACATCGATTACAGGCTTCACTCCGGATATAACCCCGATGATAAATGGACTACGTTAGGTACAGCTGGGTGATGTAGATGTTATATGTATTATCTTCTACCGCAAATATTGTTTTAGAGTTTCAGCCCGCCCTTTGGTGCCTAATAGCATTCCCCTCCACAAAAAAAAACAAAAGGTTGTGCTTATACGTATCTATCAGTGACGAGCAAAAAACTTCTCATAATTATTATAAGAAAAGTAATACAGACTTCGTTATGTTTAGCAACTCTCTGAAGTCCAAAGAACAATAATCCAAAGAACAAAAAAAAAGTTCCTGCCTCCTTGGTACAGTGGTTAGAGCGTTGGGCTCTAATACCCGGAGGTCGTGGGTTCGAATCCCGCGGGGAGCATCACTCTGTGTGAATGTTTCCAGTTTGGTTAGGACATTGCAGGCTTGAATCTCCTGAATGTCTGAAAAGAATGATGCTGTTGGTTCTGCGCCTTATTTCTCTTCGGTCGTGTCAGATTGCTGTTCCACCGTGTTATGAGAGTGAGGGAATAGGGAGTGCAGCTGTGCTTGCGCACTCACTTGTGCACTATAATATATCCTGCGTAGTTGGCTGATCATAAAAGATTGGCCACCGTAGCCGAAAACTCGGCTAGGAGGACATCAGAGTTGAGACCTATCCTGGAGATAGTGCCCATCTCTTAATTGACTTAATTCTCTTAGGGTCTGCTAGACCGCGGAAGTAATATCCTATTATTGAAAACCGACGTGTGAGCTAGCTTTACGCTTCGTTCGGTGAGTAATAGTGCCAGATGACTCGCGAATCTCGCGATTGAACCCGCAATTATTAAGCGGTTGGATCTCTCGGAGAATAGAAAACATTGCGAAACTCAATTACGGATATTATCATTGATAAAATAAGTAAAGCCATGTTTTAGATATTTCAGTTTCACAGTGAACACGAGGCTTAGCATCAGAAAAGATCGTGAAAATGTAAGGCAATTTGGTTTTTTTAAAGTTAGCCTATATGTTGAGTTTAATCCACTATTTAAAGCGGCTGCGCCCAGGTATCGAATGGTAAACCTCAGGATCACAGCTTGTACACTAGACTAAGAAAGGTCTGTGCGTTAAAACAATAAATAAACAATAGGTTAATTACATTTATTACATATAATAATTTCTAGATAAGTTTAAATTACATTTATAATTTAAAATATTAATTCTGTGTTTACATTTTAAAGTATATTGTATACTTCTACGCTGAAGATTATTACAGTTCTATTTCACAAATAAAACGGCGTTCTTTATTGCAGCTAACATCATTAATTAGTAAAGGATCTTTCTCAGTGTAGTACACACTTCCACAGTTTTGTTCACCTCCTGTATTGTTCGGTTGCCCTTCCTTCCAACGAGAGTATCCGGCTTCTTCTAGAGTTTTACCTACACCAGAGAGATAAAGATAAGGGAGGTAGAGCATAGTGGATATTCCACTTGAAAGAATCGTTAGCGCCTGTTCACGTGAACGCGCGGGCGCGGTCGCGAGCGCGGGCGCGCGTTCCCGTGAACAAGCGCTTAGTCTGGGCTTATATTATGTACATATTTTCAACGTTATGTTTTCGCTTTAAGTGTCACCTATGGTCACTCCATTGCAATGAGTGATATGCTTACCTTCCGCGGCACAGATAATAAAAAGTACCGTAGGCGCCACAAGTGGTATAAAAAAGATCATTCATTGACATTTGACACATATGTTTTTAGAATATCGGCAACAACGGTAACCTATTAACAACGGACGTGCTGTTTAACAGCATATTTATTTTGTTAATTAAAAGAAACGGAATGTTGAATCTCACCATCTACTGTTGTCCATTGAGAGACTTCCACCTTCGTTTTATACTGTTTCAAGTTGTACATGCCAATATAGATATACTCCTTGTGCTGGCCATTAATCACATTCTTTATCACCTGGAAGGAATAAAACAATATTTGATTCGTGAACATGTTTCAAATTTTATTGTAGTTTTATTGTAATTTATTGTAGTTTTTACACAATTGTTTAAAAGTTGTATTAATTTGCTGTCCTTCCACTCCGACCAAGATGATGAAAGGTTTTATTCCAATCTAACCAACTAGGTAGTTGATCATTTATTTTATTTTGAGAAATATTATTCCAAAGGGACCAATTGACTCGGACTTGGCATGGTGATTTGGCATGGGTGGCTGAATGATGGACGGAAGATTTGACAAACGTCACCGGGACAGGATGGTGGCCAAAGGCCGCCAAAATCTACCCGTCCTTATTGAAAAACCCTTTACTATGTAGTGATTTTTGTAATCGAATCGTGAATCGAGACGAAGTAGGCGGATCCCGGGTGAGAAGTACCTATCTCATCACTAAATCGCGCTCGTAACGTCACAATAGGTACGAAAAATATGGCACGCTCGATTCTCATACAAATTGACGTACTTGCGGTCTCTATTCTATCTTTCTCTGTGGTATGCTCTTTTCGGTTAGTAGTAGTATTTGTGCTAACCTTTTTTTTTGTGGAGGGAAATATTTTAGGCACCAATATAACTCGTCCGGAAAAGACGAGCCATGAGTGGGACTCTTTATAAAGACTGGTGCATGGAGGATATCCACAAAACCCCTCCGCGCACGGAGGATATTTACATCGTTCTCGGCAGCGTCTTTAAACTTGCCTCCCCTGGTGGGGGGAGGAGGCTGGATAACAACGGCCGCGAACGCCTGTTCATTGTAGGAAATTTGTGGCTTTGTGGTTACCTGTGCCTCGCGATCGCTATTGATGACTGCTAAGTGGCCGCCCTCGGCTGCGCAGATGGAGAATGCATCGTACCAAGTTGCTGCGGGGTGTATCTTGTAGCAACTGCCGGTGCTCTTGTCTTTTACGTAGTCTGTAAAGGTAACATAATTAATTTATTTACCAGCTTCTACCAAGTCCAATCAATTCGTCTGAACATTATTTTTATTCGTGTCCATCGATTCACCGATTCCAATTTTGACTTTAACATTAAAGATTTGATTTGATATTTTTTTATATTATGAGGGTGGCACTCAACCCTAGGGCCTGCCTGATGGTTACCCTCACCTATTGACGCTTGTAACACTAGAGGCATCAATCTCGCGTCGCCAACCCTGTATAATCTGAAGGGAAAACAACGTTGGCAGCAAAAAAGGACCCTTTTGCTGCCAATTGTGGAGCTCATTTGAGTTCTAGAGCTCTGGAGAACCTTACTGACAGAAACAGCAAATAGTTATTTATGTGGCTGTTGCATAATGAGGGTCATTAAAATACGAATGTGGTTTTATGAAACGAACGAAGTGAGTTTCATAAAAGGATCACATGAGTATTTTAATGCCTAATTATGTACAGTCACATACATAACTTTATCTTCATTCATACGATATGTCTATTTTATAGTCAGGATCGATGAGCAAAGTTAGTACTTAGTACAAAATCATGTCATAATTTGTAGGTCAATTTGAATAAAATACATTTTAAGAAGACGTTCAAAATTTGAACGTAATTAAGGTATCGGTTACCGATACTAAAATGTAAACATTTTAATATCGGTTACCGATTTTAAAATGTAAACATTAAGATGCAGCCACAGATACTCATCCTACTAATATTATAAATGCGAAAGTCTGGATGTTTGGATGTTTAGATGTTTGGATGTTTGTTACTCAATCACGCCTAAACGGCTAAACAGATTTAGATGAAATTTGGCACACGTATAGTTTATAACCCAGAATAGGACATAAGCTATAAAATTCCTACGGCAAACGTCTCATTCCCGCGGGAATAACAATTTTGAAACTACTAAACCGATTTGAATTATTCTTTCACTGTTAGAATGCTACACTAACCCCGGTGAACATAGGGTACTTTTGATCTTGGAAATGTGGGGGGAAGGGGGGATATTTGAAAAAAGAGATTACGCGCGGGTGAAACCGCGGGCGAAAGGCTAGTATCTAAATATAGGGCGTTTGCTCATCGATCCTGACTATAAAACGTTCGAAATTTGAACGTAATTAAGGTATTGGTTACCGATACTAAAATGTAAACATTAAGATGCAGCCACAGATACTCATATCTAAATATAGGGCGTTTGCTCATCGATCCTGACTATAAAATAGACATATTAGGGTATGGATGTAGATAAACACTTATGTAGTGCTTCTTCACTGTTGTTTCTGTAAGTTGTTACTTCCTCAGACGAGTGGGTCATTCGAGTTGAAGATCCACTATGCTCTTCCTATCTTTTTCTTCTCTGAATACTTACCTCTGGCATTGAATCCGCATTCGTTCACTTTCATTTGCCCGGATTTCTTCTTGTAGCACATGAAAGCGTGGAAGTCAGAACAGCTGACGTCCTTAAGGTCACCGTTGATTTCCATAGCTACACAGCGTTCTTTGCCATTCAAGTTATTAGGCTCGTCAAACAACCACGTAACTGGCATTTCGTTGATATGAACACCTGAAGGGCATGGAGAAAGTTGTTATTAAAAGGTTAAAGGTGCTTGCTGCTCTTCCTAGGTGCAACCCCGACTTCACGACTTCGACGTCACTAGGGGAATTTAGTGGGTAGTGGGACGCTTAAGTTTCGAGTTCCACACAGGTCTAGCTCAGTAGCTTAGCGGGGGGGGGGGGGGGGGGGGTCCGCCCCGGGCGGCACTTTTTAGGGGCGGCAAAATTTCCTGGACGTGCAAAAAAAAAAAAAAAAGGCGGCTCCACTGGTCTAGCTAGCCTGCGGAGCTATGGTGCCATACAAAAAATCATCATAATATAAAAGTTCTTCTAGTTGTTTGTAAGTTTGATCGATGTTTTAATAATAGCGTATTTTTTAAAATTAAGTTTTTGATAAGTAGATTGAATGAAAGGTAAATTGCGGTTTACGATTTATGACGTATTAAAAGAAAACTAATTACTTGATCTCGTTCAAACCAATTCTCGCTGGAAGTTTGCATGGTGATGTACATATCATATATTTTTTAGTTTTTTTATTTTTTTTCGAAGTTACAGGGGGGGGGGGGACACACACATTTTACCACTTTGGAAGTGTCTCTCGCATGAACTATTCAGTTTAGAAAAAAATTATAAATGAGAAACCTTATTATCATTTTTAAAGAACTATCCATAGATATAAATTTTTTTTTTGAGTTTCAGTTCTAAATATTGGCAGCCCCCAAAATTTATTTTATTTTTTCTATTTTTGTATGAAAATCTTAATGAGGTTCACAGAATGCATCTATTACATACCAAGTTTCAACAGTATAGTTCTTATAGTTTCAGTGAAAAGTGGATGTGACATACAGACGGACAGACAAACAGACATGACAAAATTGACAAATCATAAGGGTTCCGTTTTTTGCCATTTGGCTACGGAACCCTAAATGGTGAAATCTGTTGTTATAAGACTCTGGCTTTATTCTGGCACTATATATTGGGGAGGAAGGGGGAATAGCGCTCACTGGGTAATGGCGCTCACCTCTATAACTCTGTCAAAATGGAACGTAGCAACAAACCACGTCGCGTGAAGCGCGAGGGGATGGGACCTCTACAGACAGCGATGCAAACGGGCAATCAGCTCGCGTCATGTGACCGTGAAGTGCGTTTCTTCGTTTGCGGCCGCGCTGATCTAATTTTTGGTTACGTGTTTTTGCCGGTAAGTCCAATACTTTAATGTTTATTTGATTATTAATTTTACTTTTCTGATAGTAAAACTATTCTATTTTGTGATAATGCAATAAATACTCAACAACTGTGTATGACTTTTTTTTAAATTTCATATAAATTACAAAAAGACCGCCTGGGGTTATATCGCTCATCTGAGCGCCATCCTCTTGCTTGGTGACTTATTTTCTTATTGTTGTAGATATGCCAAGAAATCTTCAAAGGATCACCGCTAAAGCGGCTTGGAGCGAAGAATTTGGAAAAAATAACGAGTTGGTGGTATCGCTGCACCATCTTATTGTTAAATTGAAAAAGGATAATCTTAATAACAAATGGGGATAATTGATACTTATTTGTGATTGTAGACTTTACTTTTATCGGATAAGGTTGATCTCAATAATATTTCTTTGATTAAAATGTATCTTATTTGTCAAAAACATGTTTGAGCGGCATTACCCAACGTCTGGGGCAATGCCGCTCAAACGTGTTTTTTTTTAATGTTTTCCTACTACTAGTAGGTCAAAGATATATGCTTTTGTTGTTGAAATGTTGATTACTCTTTAATTAAAGACATTGTTACTTTTTTTAATTTTGATTTATAATAAATAATTTAAAAAATATACCATGTTTTCCTTAAGTGAACGCCATTCCCCCGCCTTACCCTATATGCGACAGTTAGTTAGTACTTGGTTGAAAAAAAAGCTGGAAGTAAAGTACTATAGTTATTTAAAAAAATACGGCACTTTTTTTTTTATTTACTACTACTATAGAACATACCTTCTATGGAAAAGAAGTCATCCTGTGTATTCATAGAGTGTACTCCAGTGAACGCTGAGAAGGTCTCGGTTGATACTAGCACGAGTTTCATCGTCGATGCAAGTCCTTCATTGATAGGCGAAGTCAAGATTGCTCCTGAATGGTAAAAAAATAAAATCAATTTCTGACTTGAGCATTTAGAGCTTTGCCTCATGAAGACGCCATTGTGACCTATCCAAGCAGTTAATATTGAAATGAGTGTGACCTTACTCACTTGGCGATGATTTGGCAGCCATACATTTCAATATAAACTTCTTAGATACGTAGCCAGCATCTTGGCGTCTTAATGAATCTGACTTTTAGTTTTAAAGGATTATTATTTATTTCGAAGAAGCAAGCGAGTTTCATCGTAGACCGTATCGTTAAACATTAGGCATCTTTGAGGTATGTAGTTTAAATATTTAAAAAACTATACGTCTGTGTTAATGCCCTTGTGAGCTTAAAACATTGTGCCACTTGATTCTTGAGTCACAGGAGTATTAAAACTGCATACTTGAGGGATCCAAAATGTTGGCTTATTCCACAAATCCCCTTAGATGATCCCCTGCGCAGGGGATTTGTGGACTTTTTGTCCAGAAATCCCCTTGTATTTGTTTAAGGGGATTTCTAGACTAAAAGTCTACAAATCCCCTTAATATTTAATTATTTAAACTTAGTTTTTTAAATTAAATACAGTTTCTTTCATAATCACATTCTTTTTTATTTTGGAACATAAAGTACGAGTGATAAACCAAAACAGAATAAACACCTTCAATAATTTCCGGTGAACATAGAGTACTTCTGTTCCCGGAAATGAGGGGGGAAGAGGGGGATCTGAAAAAAGAAATTACGCGCGGGTGAAACCGCGGGCGGAAGGCTAATTATTATTGTAAGTAATAAGAAGGTATAAGGTATATTATTATTGTACAAACAATCTGTGATTAATGTGAAACCAGAACAGTTATGTTTGATGAAAGAAGATCGCATGTGTCAGCCATTCCTTAATGGATTTTCAGACATGCAATAGTTCAAAAAAATCCACTTTGCTAAGAATTCTGAATCAAGGATAAAAGTGGACATGAAAGTGCAAAAATATTTGCAATGGATTTAAGTGGACTTAGGGACCCAAGTTGTACCACCGGGGACAACCACAACAATCATAGAACAAACAGTTGAACCATGGGTAACTTTACTTCCCCGTGGTACAACCAGTTGAACATCGCAGATGTACCACGGGTCGGGAGCGAAAATATGATTATCTGTATTGTTTTTATTATTGCAATTATTAAGAAGCTAGGTATGTCATTATTGCAAACATTCTGTGATTAATGTGAAAATTTAATTATCTGTGATGCTTTAATTATTGCAAGTATTATTTTAAGAGAAAGTTATATTAAACTTCATAATAATTATGAAAATTATTGAAGGTTTATTCTGTTTTGGTTTATCACTCGTACTTATGTTCCAAAATAATAAAGAATGTGGTTATGAAACAAACTGTAATTAATTTAAAAAACTAAGTTTAAATATTAAGGGGATTTGTAGACTTTTAGTCTAAAAATCCCCTTAAACAAATACGAAGGGGATTTCTGGATAAAAAGTCCACAAATCCCCTGCGCAGGGGATCATCTAAGGGGATTTGTGGAATAAGCCAAAATGTTATATATAACGATTTCATATTTTTTTTATGTCAGAGGCGGCAAACGAGCCTGCTGGTCGCCTGATGGTAAATAATCACCGCCGCCCATGGACATCTGCAACTCCAGAGGGATCGCTGATGCGTTGCCGGCCTTTTAAGGGGGGGTGTATGTTTCGGTGATTTAAGGATACCGAAATAATAATTTTAATTGGAGTAGCCTATGATCACCTAGGTGAACATTTTCGCGGGTGACCAGAGGATACTCAAACTGTCGCCGATGGTCACCTGGGTGATATCACCTAGGTGATCAAAGTGGAATAGACCTGGGCCTCCGACCACTCTCACAAACCAGACGAAACCCATAGTAGTCACTATTATTTCACGCTGGTATGTGAGAGGGTGGATTACCTTCCAAAGCGCAGGCTGCTTGTGCCTCGATCCATGAACTAGGCATTTTGTGCAGCTTCAGCCATCCTTTCGCAGCCGGGAAGTATTTGTAGTCTTTTCGAAATGTGCTGTGGTCGGGAGCTTCTATACCGCCATCTGTTAACAGTCACGAGCGAATAGGTACCTATCTTTGTAAGCCAATATTATGTCAGCAGAACAATTAATACAATGATTTATTATTATTTTGTTATGAAGTATGCATAAGGGGAAATATAATACCTATATGACTTTCTAATAGACTAGATATTTAATATTTCTTTTACTGAAAGAAACATCCGAAAATCATTCCCTCACTATGTCCCAAACTCCAGATTTGAGTAGGTACTCTATGGTTGCTAAATTGACACATTTCGCTTTTAGTGTCATAGTTTTACTAGCCGCTTAAAATAAAAATGGTCTTTTAGTGATATTTATAATTCCAAGAAAAAAAATAAAGGATATTGATTTTCTTTTGTCCCAAGAAATAAGATCATTTCCCGACACTTTTGTTCGCAGCCCATTTTTGAACGTGTCATATTTTGTATTACTTGAACGCATCAATTTGTTTTTGATAGTTAGCAGTACTTAAAGAGTAGAGGCAGTACTGCCAATAATTCAATAAGGCGAATTAATCTTGTGCGTGCAAGTAATTTCGGTTAAACTAATTAATAATAAGTCGTTTACGTTGGTTTTGGGTGACCTATAACATGACCATGAACTGCAATACGAAAAAAAGTATAAGTTGTGCGTTTTGGGCGGTTATGTTTGATTTCGTCATTCCCTCACCGTCATTCCCTCATATTTATTTGTAGTTGGGTAATGAATTGATGACAAATGTTAATGTAGCAGTAGCTTTGCTCGCTTTTTGTATTCTTGCTACATTAACGGTGATGGATATTAGATTTTTTGTTTAAGGGCTTTACCTTTTCCCTCACTCCTTATTTTTTTAACTACCTTCTTTATTCCATGAAAACTTACTTATTCTGGGGACCACTATATAATTGGGAATAAGTTATAAGAGTACTATTAAAAACATGGAAAAGAAAAATAATATATTGAAAAAAACGAAACCCGAATTTCGCTAGAATTAACAGGTCGACATTTTTAAAGACAGAAAGTATGAGTAGTAATGTATGAAACGTACGATGGAAATACACACACGAATTTTATTTAAGGATTTAAGGCTGCTAGTTATTCCTTAATAATAACGAGACTTTGTTTATTTTTAAAAAATAAATAAATAACCTTCAAAATCAATGGGGCCGACTTTATTCAAATTGAGGAGAAATTATGTAATAGTCGTTCACCGTTCTTACCGATTCCATGAATGCTCCCTCCTTTAACTGCTACGCTCAGTAACACGCTCAAAGCAACGCGGTACAACATGGTCACTCTTCAGAAGAATAATGACTACTACACGGGAAGCAACTTTCCTCGACCTTAAATACTATTTATACACTTAATATCAATGACATTATTATAATATCATTGCTTAATATAGTTATTATTTGTGGTTATTACATATAAATAAATTATGGTGAAATGATATTTTGTTTCTGATTTTTGTAATAAATTACAGTCACAATAAAATTTACTGGAAGTAAATATTAATAATTATCATTTATTTTAGGAATAAGGAAATCCACGGAGATTTCCTTATATCAAACAGCTAATTAAATGAGAAATAATTAAAATAGTAGGCTAAAATACTAAGTTATCATCTAACTTAGAAGTTAAGGTGCTAAATTAGTATTTTAGGTGCTAACTTAGTATTTTTTGTGGGTTAGGTTAGGTTAGATTGGTGATCAATTAAATACAATCCATTAAATAATAGTTATTTATGTAGCTGTTGCATAATGAGGGTCATTAAAATACGAATGTGGTTATATGAAACGAACGAAGTGAGTTTCATAAAAGGATCACATGAGTATTTTAATGCCTAATTATGTACAGTCACATACATAACTTTATCTTCATTCATTGTAGGTCAATTTGCATAAAATACATTTTAAGAAGACGTTCGAAATTTGAACGTAATAAAGGTATCGGTTACCGATACTAAAATGTTTACATTTACCTATACCACAGAAATCTAAATATTTAGATTTCTGTGACCTATACCTATACTAAACAGTACAGTTACCTATATAAGCAGCCACAGATACTCATATCTAAATATGGGGCGTTTGCTCATCGATCCTGACTATAAGGCTAGCGCTACACTTGACGGAAACTCCGTTGCGGATCTTCCGCGACGGAACGCCAACACATGTTATTGCATATAAATTACAAACAGCGGGCACACTACGCGGAAGATCGGTCGCTCCGTCGTGGACGGTTTTATAATTATGAAATTATTTCCGTCGCGGACGATCCGCGGCGGAATTTCCGTCAAGTGTGGCAAAGGCCTAAAACGTTCGAAATTTGAACGTAATTAAGGTATCGGTTATCGATACTAAAATGTAAACATTAAGATGCAGCCACAGATACTCATATCTAAATGTAGGGCGTTTGCTCATCGATCCTGACTATAAAATAGACATATTAGGGTATGGATGTAGAGTACGGCAGGTTTTTTTTATAAGGTGCGTTCTGTTTATATTGAGACTAATTGGGGGTAGCCGTTTTTTTTTTTTTGACAACGCTGGCTAGAGCGAGTGGTTCTAAGCCGGAACGGAGAGGGAGGTATAAGGGAGAAGAGTTCCTCAGAGCATTCACCATGATAGAGGCGGTAGAATACACTTAGTGCACCAATGTCTCTACGCAACTGAAGAGGTTCGAGGGTTTTGGCGAGGGTTTGCTAATGGATTATTAAATAATAGTAAAGTACTAAACTATCGCCTCGATGGTTTTGTTGTTTAAGCACCGGGCTGTGATTTCGGGGTCCTGGGTTTAATTCCCGGGATGAGTTTGGACACAGCTCGGGTTTGTGTCCAATCCGGATTTGGAAAGCGTGATGATTAAGCCAGTAGCTATCATTGTAGCGATGACTTCATTTCAATGATGGAGGAGGCATTTTGCCTTTGCCCTGCAGTGGGACATTAAAAGGCTGATACTTTACTTTATAATAACTATCAGATTATGTTTTATGCCAGGTCAAACACTTTTCGAACTTTTAAAACAACACGAATTGGTATGAGAATCATATTGATGTTAGGATGAATACAATCAAGTTTAAATCAATGACATCTAAAACGATACAGCTAATAATATCATTATCAATATAATTATGTATATTGTATATTGGTCTGACCCCAATTTACATAAGTTATAATCAACGGAAAACAATAAGTAGGTACTCTAAAAAACATAATAGGTATTCAACACAACATGCAACAAATATTATAGGTATCACATGTATGGTTGATGAGATGCGGGAGAATCTTGTCACTGAATTGAACCGAGTTCTGAATCTCATTAGTGAATGGGGTTCCAACAATTTGGTTCAATTCAATGCCAAGAAAACTCAAGTATGCGCGTTCTCCTCAAAAACATCCCAATTTTTCCCACTCCCCGTTCTTCAGGGCACCCCTCTCAATCTGCAGAAAAGCCTAAGCATGCTTGGCATGGAAATCCGCTGCAATCTAAATCAGGCTCAGTACATCGAGCATCTTATCTCAACGGCATCCAAAAAACTGGGTATCCTGAACAGAGTGCGTCGGTTCTTTACGCCGGATCAACTATGTCTTTTATATAAGACTCAGGTTCGGTCCTGTGTGGAGTACTGTTCGCATCTTTGGGATGGATCTGCCAGATACCTCTTGGATGCCCTTGATAGATTGCAGCGACGGGCTTTGCGCATTATAGGTGATGAGGAGGTCGCCAAAACCCTCGAACCTCTTCAATTGCGAAGAGACGTTGGTTCACTAAGTGTATTCTACCGCCTCTATCATGGTGAATGCTCTGAGGAACTCTTCTCCCTTATACCTCCCTCTCCGTTCCGGCTTAGAACCACTCGCTCTAGCCAGCGTTGTCATCGCTTTACCGTGGAAAGTATTCCATCGCGTACAAAAAAGTTCGATGATTCCTTTCTTTGTCGAACCATAAAGAAGTGGAACTCTCTGCCGGCTCATGTATTTCCCCCTTCCTATGACATGAGCTCCTTTAAACGAAGCGTGAAGAAGCACCTTGTGAGCCAGTACTGCGATGCCAACGGATAGAACACCACGGTGTTGCGTCCGTTGTCGTGGTAATTTGGGTTCCCCTTTTGCTTACCATCAGGCTAAGTGGAGCCAATGTACTGAGCTACTATAAAAAAAAAAAAAAAAAAAAAAAAAAGCTTCCTGGCTCACAGGGCAGGATGATAAAGAAATACCTACGCAATCGAGCTAGTCCAAGTCAAAGGAAGTTCGTGTAAGGCGTGGAGAGAGGAAATTTTTCTTCATATCTTCGACAATTACGGAGAACATAAGATCTCATGAGAAGGGTCAGAGTGCCTTATTTAATTTTCCAGACGACTCAGTGGTCGAATTGTTGGAGGGAATCTGCTGACGTTTCGTAAATATTCATGAGCACGAACTGCTATGCTGCGAGTAAACCGATTAATTTTAAGTTATATAACTTAGCTACTATATCTAAGGATATTATTATCATTAGTGAACCTCGCTAATTATAATAATATCCTTATTGATGAATTTCGGTTACGGCGGTCAATCATAACGATGCACTTACATACATATATAAGTAAGATAATGTAAGCGCAAGTTAGTGCGCATGCACGAATGCATTCTCTACTCGTATGAGTATGTCTATATCTATTTTCTATTTATGATACGGCTTAGGAGAACAGTAGATAGGAAACAAACCATATAATGCCGTAAACATACACTTGTCGATTGAAAAGAGCAACTGTCGAGTTTCTTGCAGGATCCTTCTCAACAGAAACCGCATTCTGAAGCCCGCGGTAGAATCGATTTTTTATGAATTAACGCTTTATATGTGCTTCTATGTCCTATATAAAGAAATTTTGACTTGAGTTGATTGGTTCATTCATTCCTTCTGCCGCCCATCCGCGCGATAGTTCTGGTAGAAGGGAAATACAAATGGAAAAGAGTGATAAATCCGTACATTATTTTTTACTAAGAGTCAAATACTCTCCAAGATTACAAAAGTAAAAAGTAATTTGAATCGAGAAATTAGAGTTTTTATAGCGTTACTGCAGCAAATATTGAGTCTAGTTTTCCGTGCTAGCCTTACTGACACTCTTATCGCATGTGATAATAGTAAAGTAACAAAAAAAATGGGACCAAGGGACTTCTTGAAATCACCCTGCTTGTCGCATGCAGATAAGTGACGACTTATATTCTGATCTATGTTCGGTATTAATATTTTTAATTTTACTTGAAACTGTAAATGAACCAGTTAAAGTATACAAATGAAGATTGTTTTTAAATATTGGAACCATATTGGTGATTGAAGAGAGTAAACTATCGACTTTCTTACCGGTTCTTCTTGATAGATTACAACATTCCAAATTCGTTGGTAGAGTCGAGTCAATCTATAAGATTAATGTCTGGATACATAAGTGAACCTTTAAAGCCTTTATAAATAGAGCATAATATATTTTGATTTGAACATTTTTGCCCGACCCGAGAATCGAATAATATCGAACATAGCTTTCCGCCCGCGGTTTCATACTAGTGTTGCCCAAATGCAAGAACAAGACGAGACTTAGCCAGTCTTGGTCTTGGTCTTGCGCCAATACACCTGGTCTTGGTCTTGGTCTTGGTCTTGCGCCAATACACCTGGTCTTGGTCTTGGTCTTGGTCTTGCGCTCCCAGTCTTGGTCTTGGTCTTGGTCTTGCAGCAAGAGTCTTGCAAGTCTTGCAATTACCTATTAGTCTATTACTATTTATTAAAGTTTACTTTAAATCTTAGAAAAACGTATTAGAATTGGAACATTGTGAGCTTGAATTAACATAGCCATAGTAAAGATCAAGCAGATTAATAAATAACTGAAGATTTGATAAGAAATTCGAAAAATCAACTGACCTATATGTCGTTTTCCATGGAAGTAACTGTTTCTTAATAAACACGTGCGCGTGTATCATAACCATGTACTTCCGAAAAGCGGCAAATTTCTTTGAGAAGTAAGTACAAAACCTTTGATGCCGCATTATCAAAGTGCCGATGGTTAAAACATAACTATGCATGCACTCAGTTTGATTTTAATAGATATTTTTTTATTCGCTATGTTTATGGTATTAGTCGTAATGCGCATAGGTCCAGTTTTTCATATTCTTTGATACAGTTTTTTGCGTCTCATAGAATTCCTAAGCGTACCTACCTATACACCGAACTGTTACACCTAACTACTCAGTGAAATAGCGCTAAGTCCTAGCTGCAAGACGCAAGAGTCTTGCAGGCTATGTCTTGTTCTTGCTCAAGTCTTGCACGGTCAGTCTAGGTCTTGGTCTTGCTAAAAATACGCGGTCTTGTTCTTGGTCTTGGTCTTGCAAAAACGCAAGAACAAGACCAAGACTGCAAGACCAAGACTGAATTTGGGCAACACTATTTCATACGCACGCAATTTCTTTTTTTAAATATCCCGCGGGAACGTTTACGTTTTTCTACGTTTCCCGTAGGAATTTTATAGCCTATGTCCTAATCCGGGATAAATTTCATCTAAATCCGTTCAGCCGTTTAGGCGTGATTGAGTAACAAACATCCAAACATCCAGACTTTCGCATTTATAGTATTAGTAGAATAGGCGCCATCGAATCAGTCAGCTCAGCACACTTGTCAAAGACATGCGATAAGCGATTCGTTGAAGCACTTTCTCTTGATCACTAGGTGGAAGTAAGTAATTACTTAATTACGACCACCACTGGCCTCGGCCGTACTTGCAATCCATTAACTGGTAAGTACGGAGAAATAATTGCATGAGGAGTTATTTTGTAATGTGTATCTTTAATTCAAGGTATGAAGATATCTCCTGTGGCTTAATTCCGGTGAGGAAGCATTAATATCTAATAATGATAAATTATAATAATAAATATATTTGGTCATAATTAATAAAGCGCCATTTAGCCTCAAACGAATCATAATATAGGGAGCAGACAACAGATAAACACACTTATATTTCTTTGTTGTAAATACATCATGTAGTGTATGTGAATATGATACTTAAAAGAACGATCGTCTCATGCCCACACGCCGCTTACCTGGGTAGCGGCGAGTGGGGGCCTCTCCCTATAAAAGGGCATACAGCCCGCCCGCCGAGACACTTCATTGGTGGACACGGAGCAGGACGGACGTGCGAGTGACGTCAGAGCAGTGAGCCGATATCACGTAATAAGCAAACAGTACATTTTGGCGACGAGTCCGTGAGTACCCAGTGTTTATGTTATTACTTAAAAATATTAAAACAGAAATACGCGTAAAAAAAAAAAAAAAAAAAAAACATAGCGAATGCTCATTAAATAAAAACAACTTTAAACGGATGAAAACTCGCGTATATGAGTAGTAACCGTGTAAATATTAGAAATCACTACATAGCAAATGCTATTATTTTATTTGTTATTAGGTCATAAAATATTAAAGTAAAAATGATTATTTAATAAAATTATTCTCAAGAATTGATAGAAAAATATATGATTAATGTTTCTGATCTTAAAATATTTTTGTAATGGCGGCTATTTCCGGTACGGAGTAAATATATTTTTCAATGTTTGAGTAATCTGAAACCGTAATAGATGTTCGATAAAAAATAAATAAATATACAGAATATAATCTATTATAATGCAATTTATATAATAATATTTTTTTGTAAAATAATTTATTAACGAAAACGTACCTGAAGTACATTTTGTTTTGTATACTTTCCCGCCCGATAAGCGGTATTTAAACCAGGGGAATAAGTTGCGAATTCACTCTCGATTTGTGTGTGGCGTGTAATTACTCTCCGTTTACAATATATCGGTATCAAAGTTGCATAAATAATTAATTATCACATAGAATTGGAAGCGCAAGTTGTATAAAACATAAACGTAGTTATTTCTATGTTGCATAATTATGACGTATAAAAATAATGAAAAACTGGAACACAATTTCAATTTAGTAATTTGTGAGTAATCGATTAAGATTGGCTTCACGTATGTAAAAATAATTGGGTGTACAATTATAAAGAAGTACTAAATAACGAAGAAAGTTACAGTTACTGTTCAACTCCAGTATCAATGCGACGGTTTGAAAACGGAATATTACAAAGTTATGTAAGCATAAATTGCGGGAGAGATCAAAGTCATGTAAACAAAAAGTTGCTGAAGCTTCCCCTGTCAACTTTCACTTCGTTTTGATCTAAACTGTACCAAACTCTTATCCCGAATAGGCCACCAACCTGCTTATTACTATGATATGGAACAAACTGTCGGTTGTCCATTGACTAAAATACATAATGGGAACTAGAACAATAAATAGTTCGAATTCCGTGTTTATTGCGGGTAAAGAAAAAATGATACCACTGAATTTATTAAAATTAAAATGTAATTATTGCTTCGTGATTTAACAGTAAAATTACTATTACTACAAGTAAACCAGTATATTAATTTCGGGGGCGCGGCCCGGATTCGTTCAACTTTTAATAATACGGAATTGAAAAAAAAACATCAGTCATGGCATGGATGATGCTCGTGTTATGGCTAGATGTTGTCGGGTAACGCCCGTTGAAGTGTCATAACACGGATGATGCCCGTGTTGTGGTTTGATGTTGTCGGGTGACGCCCGTTGAAGTGTCATAACACGGATGATGCCCGTGTTGTGGTTAGAATGTTCGCGGGTGACGCCCGTTAAAGCAGCATAGCGCGGGTAATACCCGGTTATGGCTGCATGTTCGCGGGTGACGCCCGTTAAAGCGGCATAACGCGGATAATACCCGGTTATGACTGCATGTTCGCGGGTGACGCCCGTTAAAGCGGCATAACGCGGATAATACCCGGTTATGACTGCATGTTCGCGGGTGACGCCCGTTAAAGCGGCATAACGCGGATAATACCCGGTTATGACTGCAAGTTCCGGGTGACGCCCGTTGATTAACCATTGATATTTTATTTACAGGTGCCCGTTTTGTGGTTAGATGTTTTGCGATAGCGAAATTCAAGCTGTATCGCCGCGGAAAGTGAAGGGATGGGTGGCCATCCTGACCGCATTTAGTGACATTTGTTTTGAGTGTCTCCGTGTTTCGGAGGACACGTTGGGCTGTTGGTCCCAGCTAATATTTGATATATGTATGTACATAGATGTTGATCGTCGGGCTTGGGCGGAGGTCGTCGTTTGGCGTTTGGTCATTTGCGAAAGTGAATGTTGTTAAATACCTGTCAAGTTCAAGACTTTTGTGATAGTGGTTTAGTATTGATAGACACAGATGTTTCCCCCGATTTAAGACCTCAACTTGATGCTATTACAGATAAATTTAACACCACTTTGCTTCCGGTATCCCTAATCACCGTGGCTAGACTAAACCTATGCAGATTGAATTAAGGGATCCAAATAAAACCGTTTGTCGACTGAAGAACGGAGTGTGGTACGCGAACGTATTGATGCCGCAGGCCGGTGTAGTTCGCCTCAGTTTATCGCCGTTGCGAGCCCCATTCTCCTTGTAAAGGAAAATAATGGAAGTAATAGACTCTGTGTCGATTATCGAAAACTCAACGATAACACAGTTCCCGATAGGTTTCCGCTGTCCTTAATTTCCGATCAGATAGCTCGTTTGCATGGTGGGCTACTTCACTACTGTGTTAGTGCTGGCCACGACCGCTGAAGAAGCTCTTGAGGGTCTTTCAACTGTTCTTTCGATTCCTACTGAGAGGAAGTGTTCCTTCTTAAAACGAGAGGTAGAATACGTAGGATACGTTGTCAGTAGTGGAGAGATAAGACCAAGATGATGTTCTTTTTCATGTTTTTCCGGACAAATACTTACGACAATATTATGTTCGATTATTGACATTTTCATTTTACTATCATTGATAGTTAACTTTTGTGCCACTTCTAGCTCTAGTATAATTGATTTTAATAAGATAGGCACGGGTGTTCCCATAGAGTCCAAGCCTAAACTTGTGAACCTACTAAAGGAGTTTAAGGAATATTCGTCTCTGGAACACCTTATGGTCATGCTTACGTGAACCCGTTAGAGATTCGACTAGTAGATACAAATAAGACCGTGTATCGTATGCCGTATAAGTGGAGTCCACAAGTACATGAAGTCGTTAGGAAAAATCACCCTTTTTTATTTGGTGCCCCTAAGCGTATCATTGCCGATCAGGGCCGGTGTTTTGCGAGTACTGTTTTCAAGGAGTTTGTAAGTCTTATGGTATCAACTTGCATTTCATTGCTAGTGGTAACTCTTGTGCGAAAGGTCAGGTCAAACGGGTCATGAGCACTCTGAAAAAAAAACGCCGACCGCTGTCGAGTCCAGCAAAGAGCGTCATGGCAAGATGCTCTCCCTGATGTTCAGCTTGCGTGGAGTTAGTTGTACCATCAACAGGGTCACTAAGTCAAGTCCCCTTGAACTGTTTATAGGAAAAGTTGCTAGGCCTTTGGAACTTCTTAACGATGAGCCTATCGTAGACACCGATGCTGTTCGCGAACAAGCTGTTACTAGCATGGATAAAAACTCTAGCTATGACAAGTCTCATATTGACAGCACAAAGGCGAAAGTTCAACGTTTTGCTGTAGGTGATTTTGTTCTTCTGCAGTATTTATCCACTGCCCGAGCCAGCGTGGCTGAGATCCAGTCCCAGAGAGAGAGAGACCATGGTTAACAGTGTTGGTAAACGGAGTACTTTACACTTAACTCTGAATTTTCGAGGTGTGTCTGTACCGGTTAGTGACCCCCTGAAGCTGCTGAGCGTAAGGAGCTTAATGCCTAATGTCAAAATTATTTGTCCCTTTCTTCAACCTGGTTTCATAACTTCTAGCTGCATATGTTGGTGTGTAGTCGTAGCTCCGGTACAAACGAAGAGTGTGCGGCGCACATCCACTATGCAATCGATCTGTTTGCAGATAGTTTAGGACATCTCTTTTATCAATTTTGGAAAATATTAGATGACAATTATTGACTATTATATACTTTTGACATATTTATTTGTATGACATGAAAATTGATTGAAATGATTTAGATTGACATTGTGCCTAAGTATTATATTTTATTCTATTTTAATCTCAATTGTAATGTAATTTATACTTTTGACATATTTATTTGTATAACATGAAATTAATTGAAATGATTTTGATTGACATTGTACCTATTATATTTTATTTTAATTTCAATTGTAATATACGTTCTAATTTGATTTAATTTAATTTGTTAATTTAATTCAATTTAATTTAATTTGTAATGTCATTTATCTTTAAGCGTTTTGGAATTAATTCTGTTAGCTTTAAGATGTTTGATAAATAAATAAGTCCAACAATACAACCTATTACTGGTTATGTGGTATCGCTGGTCAAGTGAAGTTTTTAAAAATAATCGCTGATTAAGAGACTACAAGATCGTGCGGAACGTCACGGCCGCCACCAACACCATCGTGCAGTGGGCCTCCGTAGAGGAGTTGCGGCTTCGTACCACGGACAACGAAGTCCGTAAGCTGAATGCGGCTCCAGAGGGAGTATCAGAAGTTTTGCCGCGAAGTCGAGGCCTTTAAGGCCATCCGATCAGAGGTTCCGTCCGGGCACATGCCCATGGATGTCGGCGTGTCTGAGGCGCCCACGGAGCAGTCCAGCATTGTGTCCCAGATCGGGGCCATGCTCGACGTCCGGTTCGAGGTGCTGGAGAAGGACGAGAGACTGCTCCTGCCAGTCCGGCCAGCGAGCCGTCGTCCACCTCTGCAGCGCGGCAGGCTGGGGATGACCTCGGAGGACACCTATGCCCCGTTCCTGACGAGGCCAAAGAGAAAGGCCGCTGCCCGAGCTGCGGTAGCGCAGCAGTCCGTCGCTGCATGGCAGGGAGGTTGTGGTTTATTCAGATTGAACACCAACGCGAGGACGCGTGACGCTGTCAGAATGGCCGTGTCGGAGAACGCCCACCTTGATGATTACAAGACCGTTAAAATTTCAATCCTATAATCGATTTGATTTCTTATTTTGGTTCCAACTCGATTGTAAAGATGGCGTGATAATCGTTACTTTTAGTTCTTTTTAACTGACAGTAACCGGAAGCCAGTGTAATTCCCTTTTAACTTCATGGTGGCAGCACTAGTACTAACTAGTAGTCACTAACCTAAAGTGTAAATTATTTTTAATGGTAGTATTGGCTTGCCGGACGTCGTTAAAATTAATTAAAATAAGAAAGAGGACGTCCGTTCTTTTTTGATTTTAATTTGAGGGGCAACACTATTGCATATCTAAACGGAAGTCAGTTTAGTTTCTTTTTGAGAATATAACCCATTTTGCGGACATTCTATTTCCAATCACCGACGAGTGAATACATCCAGCGATATCACGCTCATCTCCATTTTGAAACGGAATTAGAACGAGAGATCTCCTGTTTAAACCACAAACTCATGCAATTAATTCAAATTCATTAAAATAAGGAAGAGATGTAGTGTATGTGAATATGATACTTAAAAGAACGATCGTCTCATGCCCACACGCCGCTTACCTGGGTAGCGGCGAGTGGGGGCCTCTCCCTATAAAAGGGCATACAGCCCGCCCGCCGAGACACTTCATTGGTGGACACGGAGCAGGACGGACGTGCGAGTGACGTCAGAGCAGTGAGCCGATATCACGTAATAAGCAAACAGTACACATCATAATATTATTTATAACAAAACCCATTTAATCAACAACCAATCAATCATGTTCATCCACACAAACGGTGCCGGGATCGAACCCAAGACACCTAGAGTAATTGTTAAACTCTCAACCACACCTAAAATAAACCAAATTGGTCAGAAAAAGGCCAGGGTGGACTGGTAACTGATACAAAATAGTCTGAGTTTTCGATAACGCCTGAAGTAAGCGTTATAGCATTGTCATATCAGCGTTACTTTTTACTTTGTTGTATATTTTGCCTTATCGATTCTTCCTTTACTTTTAAAGTTCTCAGGTCAAACTCAATACAGTCTTTTCTTGAGCTTTACAGGTAAAGTAGGTGTATTCGTAGGTATAATGTCAGAAGTATACTATACCCGTCTGTAATTAGGTAATCGATTAATCAATAATACAGTATTATGAAATGTTTAAATGTTAAATCCGATACAGATTTTCCTTATGACTCTTAGATAAAATATAAATACTTATAGTGATAATGGGGAATCGCTGAAGGATCTTAGCACAATGCTCGAAGGCCTCTATGTAGCCAACATAGACAAGACAAGTTATGTAGTTCGAAGAACGGGTGGGCGCTGTTGTGGGATAGGGGTAAAGAGGTATTTAAATTACTACACCACCACGCGTTGATTGTTTCCCTTGTTGCTTGTCAATAAATTCCTTGCGTAATAAAAGTAACCACAAATGTTCCTGCGTAGAATTAGATCTGCATGCCAAATAATTACTAGAACCTCTACTAAATGATTCATGCTATTCTGTTAGCAATGGTAATGTAACGCTCCATTATCGTGATTATCTTACTTTTTTGCGGGGTAATTTAATGTTTTTGTGCCAAGGGTAAATAGCTTTTGTTTACTAATTTAATACTGTTTGTTTTAGAAGATGATTTTTTTATTGTCATTGGGTTTCGCAGGTAAGCATTATAATATCTCCTTGATAAATACAAATATTACACTTACTCGTACGTACAGTACATACACTATGGGAAACACCTCCTGGTGTAAGAGTACTAATAAAATAAATTATTCTCCGCACATACAATACATGCACATAAATCGAGGAACCTAAAAGTGCGAATAACATTGAAAACGAACATCAGAGAAAGTAGTGGGAAGAAGATAATTAGTTACTTATTATTTTGTTTTGTTATTTGTCAATTATTCGTGAGTAAATATTACAAAGGTCGAAATATAATCCGGCTTCTTTTCGTAGAGACACGTACAGACTTTTCGTAGTAATGTTACCGGAAATGTATGAAATCCAGGAATTGTGTACATTTCCTAGGAAATGTATACAATTCCGAAGCTATAGGAAATGTATTAAATATTGCTCTAAAAATTCTTTAATTCTTAAATATCCTAGGAAATATACACATTTCCTAGGAATTTTATATAATTCCAATATTGCATTAGAAAAAATTTTAAAAAGAGGCTTTCTGTAATAAAGTATTTGTTTGATGAGGTGTAATAAATAATAACTGAGCGACTAATATTATTAGTGAGATTAACAAACATTTCTTTAAACGACCGGAGGCGGAAATCGACTCGGATGGATATAGTTTTTCTTAAACCCTGAAAACCCAAATTAACGATTTACCATTCTTTCAATTACCAAAACACTGAAATATCTTAGATGTTTTACATTTCCGATTGCTATTTAGGAAATGTATAGATTTCCTAGGAAATGTGTGTAATATAATTTATTTCACACATTTCCGGGCGAATTTAGGAATTACATACATTTCCTAGGAAATGTATACAATGACGGATTTCACACATTTCCGTTAAAAGTAACACTAGTTTACTCTGTATTTTTTTATAGCAAGTATATAAATTCCTTTTAGCCAGTTGGTTGACCCACAAAACACTCCTCGTTTTGTTTTTAGAGAGTCCATAAAATTATTCTTAATCGTTCGAATCGTTCGTAGTTATTGTCCACCTTTTTGGTACGCTAATATTTATTTATTTTAAGCACCTTTCTATTCGACGATCCCAGAATAGCTTATTTAACAAGTCGAAACAATGTTTTGTAATTGTTTTGCAATGATACAGTTGGATTGGTTTGGTAATGTTAAATTTTGGGATGAATACGAAACGTAGGCAAGTGGCTTATTGGTGGTGCATTTAGTAGGTATCGATTTTTTTTGTAGGAGTTGATAACGGATATTATTTCGAACTATATCTATTACATAGTTGATTGTCATTGTCAATAAAATCTTGATTAGTAAAAATTATATATTTTTTAAGTAAATAAAATATTAAATATAAACACGTTTATTTTTTATTATCACACAATGTATCTACTGGTAGCAAAATCATTAAGGTTAGAAAGTAATAATATGTGAATTAGAGCCAAATGTATTTACGATTTGACGAGTGGTTGAATAAAATTATGGTTGAATTGAAACCTGTTCTAATCCTCGAAATTATAAAATGCTTAGATAAAAGCGTGATTAAAAGTTGATATTTTGTTACCATTGAATATTTTTAAAAATTTCACCCCGGACTCTATGAATATGCAAAAAAGTAATCCCCGTATTGTTGCTTTTGTTCAGAATATGATAGGGGTTGCTGTAATGTAAATATTGGCTCAAGTATGTGGAGGTAATGTACCTACATATAATTGAGCCAATATTTACATCATAATGGGAAATATCCTTTACTCTATATTTAATCATGTTTTCCAAAAGAACGTACTATTGCAAAATACTGTCTAAAATTGTCAGTGACCATTTTATATTTCATCCACGGCTCCTCCCGCATAGACTATACCTCGTTAACCCGCAGCAGGAACGTGATATTTTTCCATAAACTATGTCACTCGATAGCTCCCAAACTACCTACTCTCATACTTACTAAAAGTCACGTCGATCCAAAAACACTCCTTTTTATGTTTGAGGCGGCAAACATCCATGCCCATTGACATCTGCAACACCAGAGAGATCGCTGATGCGTTGCCTGCCCATGGGGTATGAGGGGTGTGGGCCTCCGGCAATCTCACAAACCAGACGAAACACATAACCGAAGTGACTGTTAGTCACTCACTATTTATTTCACGCTGGTGTTATGTGAGAGGTTGGTACTTTCACGGACGAGCCGGCCCATTCGAACTCCTATTTTGTTGTCCCATGGAAATTGAGCATTATCTACAGGTATGATGTACTTCTGTACCAAATTTCATTCATATCGATTCATTGGCTTAAGTGTGAAAGTGTGACCGGACTGGCAAATTGGTGGAGCTACTCTCGCAGTATGGATAAATTTACAATATTGGTTTTCATTGTGCTCTGTGTGTGTGTCTAAAATTCCCTTTTAAAATGTTTTTGATGAAAACAGCCGATATAAAAATGAGAATGAACACACGGATAAAAACAAAATTTTGTAAACACTGGCGAATCCCAGACTTAACGTCATATTCAGATGTGCCAATAAAGGTCTACTTATTCCAGATCTCTTTCTGATCGTCATTTTTGTCGTAAGATTTAAGTGCTTTGTTATTTCTCGCTTAAAGCTTACCTGAGGGTGAATTTGAGACATTAAAACGTAAATGTGCCGAAAGCCGTAACCAACATTCAAATAACATTTCTATGACTGTATTCGTGGCTCATCATGTGTTTTTGTTTTCCTTCTTTCCCGCCGCAACGAATTCCTTCTTTCCCCCGCGAATCGAGGAACGGTGTAATTTTAATATTGGGTCTTCGCGCACGAAGCCGCGGGTGTAAGTCTGGTAAGTACATAATATACATATACGTATACTCGTATACACATGTGGCAACAAAGTGAATAATTTGTGATCGTGTCCAGGTTTATAAGTAATAAATCTTTAACAGCTGTCATTATTCTATTGAAGCGCATGAATGGGTTTCTACCAGGTGCAAAACGACTATTTAATCACACCATTAGGTGGGATTGTGGTCAATCGTGATTCAAGATAGCGTATTAAAATATTAACGGGAACAACCTTCGTAAATTGGAATATTTGAGAATATGTAGACAAACATATTGCATATTTTCAAATGCTCCAATTTTCCTTTGTTTTTCATTTTCAGATTCATTCATGCTGTTGATAGTGAGATATGGGTATGGAATGGGTCATAAATCTAATTAAGATATCTTTGTCCCAACATAATTCTTGGTTGTTGTATGAGTTATTTCTATAATATATTATTAACACACACTTACATTATTAACTTTAACAATGCTCTGCAAACGTTGGTTCAAGTGTTTTTACTCACGTACAGTGAGACCGTAGTCTGTTTAAATTACAAATAAAACGTATGCGTTGGATATTAAGATG
Organism: Mecyna flavalis; assembly: GCA_949319885.1. Taxonomy (NCBI): domain Eukaryota; kingdom Metazoa; phylum Arthropoda; class Insecta; order Lepidoptera; family Crambidae; genus Mecyna; species Mecyna flavalis. The sequence goes on from OX439429.1 coordinate 15,511,410, forward strand.
AAAATTGGTTCGGGTTTGGAAAATTAAAGTAGGTTTATGTACTTTTACTGTTTACTGCACTTTACGTAAATTACGTATTTTGCTTTGATAAAATCAAATGTCACATCACGTTCAATTAACCTGCATTAATTATTTAATCGCCATCTTGAAGGCTTCGTACATTCGTAGCGATGACTTAATACTTTACTTTCTTTAATATTTACCTTTGTAGTTGAGGGGTTTCCAACCACGTTGATGTTGGCTAATATCGTCTGAAAACCCGAACTTCGTATGAGTACCTAAGCAAAATGGACTAGTCTATACTTATAAAGAAGAAAGATTTGGTTGTTTGTATTGAATAGGCTCTGAAACTACTGAACCTATTTGGAAAATTATTTCACTGTTGGAAAGCTACACTAATATCCCCGAGTGACATAATAGGTTACTTTTGAATCCGAGTGAAACCGATTAGGCGAGCGCTAGTTCTTTATAAATTCTTCATAATACACTTCCCAAAAGTCACACAATTGTTACCAATACCAGATACTTTACTGGTGCAAGCTGAATAGGATAATTGAAACTAATTCATTGTCTACGTAGGGTTGCCAATCGTACAGTCTAAGCGTACAGTATTGTACGATATTTTTGGGCTCCGTACTATATACTATTAAGGAAATATAGTGCACAAAAATACTATATGTCAAAAAATGCAACAAAAAATGTTTTTTTTTTTTTGGGAAATAGGCAAATAAAAAAGTACAACTTAGGCTATTTTTATTCTTCCCTACTATACTATATTTTGGAAGCGTATTTTTTTTATAGAATTTTTTGAGAAAATACTATCATGAAAATGTTGGCAACCTTAGAACTACGTGACCTTCACGTGTTGTGGGACTCGTGGGTTCGGTCTTGTTACTCTTGTTCGATTGACATTGAATCGGGAAATTAAAACAGATGCGTAAAAATACATTAAGTATTTGAGTTTTAAATACTTCTGGTTAAATGCTATTTGATTAAATGAAGTGGAATAATAACTCGTTCGTAGGTATAGACGAATTGAATACCACGACCACCTTTTTTTGGGATACCAGTTACGCTTCATCGTTGACTGCATAGTTGTTTAACATCAGGCAACTTTGTGGTAAAGTACAAAGTGGAACTCAGTCTGGTTGTTTAATGAATGACAACTTCAGTAATAAAATCTGTTTACCAAATTCTAAGTTATATTAGTGGTCTCCGCAATATACTCTTTAGTCTTTTTTTGGACGAGGGTCTCGGGATAAATACGTTTCTCCTACTACCCACTAAACTCCCCCGGTTTCCCTACACACCCGGTAGTAACAAGCCGGGCTTGTGACAATGTCCGGTTGGAGTTTAGTAGGTAGTAGCACAAACATAGGTACCTATTAGCTGCAATTCTCGCTAGCAAAATAAGAGGTGGGGCTATACGCCTGTCTAGTAACTGAAGAGGAATAAATAAAACACTTAAATTTATAAATTGACGGTTTATTAATAATTAACATTGGTAACTTAAATTACCTTATTTGGAGTTATCGCAGTCATGAGGTTGCTTTATAAAACCTAATCGTATTCATTCCAAAAAGTCAGATCACAGTTCATTTCCTAACGTAGGGCCATAACATTATAGGAATTTATAGGCTTTCTAAACCTTCAATTTTATTCTTCTTTCTCCGAGCATTTTGCCCCACTCTATTCAGCCTACGTTTTACGTTTGTATCACGATCCAGGATTTAGCATAAGTCCAGTTATCACATGACCTATTAAACCTTTACCAGGGGAACTAGGCCGATTGAATCATGGCTACACGGCCTTTTGAATGTGCAGGTTTCCTCACGATGTTTTCCTTTTCATCTCCGTCGAGATAGGTATAGATATGCAAATTGTAAAAACCCATCGGTGCACAATGTAAATTAATGTCCATTTTCGCCATTGCTAGATAAGCTCCCGATAATTTTTCAGATAATCATTTATCTACAGTCTGTTTCAAACACGATGATATGGGTGACACCTCATCTTTGACAATTAAAGAGACGTGACCTCATTTGTCAACCTGCATAACCAATCGATTATCGATTATATCTTAGTGCTTATGACAATCGATTTAAAGTATAGATTTATAATGTATGATAAATTTTAATTTTTTCTACTTTGATATTAGCTAGTGTAGAGGTTCATATCAGATAACACAGTTATAAAGAGAAATATTTATTGTACATAAATAATAACTGGAAAATATTTGTAAGAGTGCAAAGACAATAAAACAAATATTTTCCAGTTATTATTTATGTACAAACGCCTCAATGGTCTAGTGGTTTAGGTACCGGGCCGAGATCTCAGGGTCCTGGGTTCAATTCCCGGGTCGAGCTAACTTTGTGTCGGTTTTTTCGGACACAGCTCGGGTTTGTGATCACCAATCCGCATTTGGCAAGCGTGGTGATTAAGCCAATACCCATCATTGTAGCGATAACTTGATTTCAAGGATGGAGGCCTTTGCCCTGCATTGGGATATTAATAGGCTGATACTTTTTTTTTCTTATTTATGTACAATAAATATTTCTCTTTAAAACTGTGTTATCTGATATTTACCCCTACAAAGGTTATGGGCCCAGGACCAGCGAAAATAAAGAGTGAGTAGGTACATGTAACTAAGAAAGGAGTCATCGCAAATTATTTGAAAAAGGGTACGACCGAATCATGTCTGCGAATGTATGTACATAAGTATTGAATTATTAACAAAAGATAACTAGACAGTTGGAAGGTACAGATAGGGGCATTACTTGTACGAAGCGATTACTGGGAGTATTTAAGTGGAGAAAGGCCAAGACCAAATGATGCCGATACGCACATAGCAGCCTGGAAGGCAGCGGACAGGAAAGCTAAATCTGAATTAATATTAACCGTACAGTTAGTTTCCCCAGACACAGAGAATTAAAATACAATTATTTATTTTCTTACAAAAACGTGAATATTACAAAAACTACTAAACCGATGGTCAACAAACTTAAAAATTCTATTAACTATTCCTACATTTTCGTCTAAATCAGATCACCCGTTCGAGAATTTTCGCGGAACAAACATACATACCTTTATATGTACATACAAAAATGATTTGTACCCCTCGCTCGCTTCGCTCACTCGGTCAATAAATAGTAACGTGTTAGTTTTGTACATTGTGAACATCGATTTTAAATTGACGGTATTATTTTACATAATACAATATTTTTTTACGAATATTCCACTATTCTTTCCCTTAAATTATAGTTTCGATTATTCACGATTTTTATCGATTAATAATAAAACCTAAGTCACATCTCTGGTTTAAAAGACCATAGCTAACCTAGTAACCTAGTTACGTCTCATATAATTTTTATATTTTATAGAAAAATGTACATAAAACTTATCTAAACCGAAAAAAAACACCATGACTCTTATTTAATCGTTATTAACGTACAGTATTTAGTGTTGATCTATTTCTTTATTATTCAAATTTGTATTTATATCGAAGTCAAAATTTTCCTAAACGCAAACATTTACGTTCTATGGATGTGTCAGGCATATCATCGTGTTTGAAACAGACTGTAAGAGGTTGTCTATTTTGTCAATTAAAAATAAGCAGGAACTTTTTTTAGAGGAGAATGCTTTTATGCACCGTAACCGCAGACTAGCTAGCCCTGCGGCCGTGTGTGGGACTCGAGACTAAAGCGTCCACTACCCACTAAACTCCCCGAATTTCCACTGCACACCCGATTGGAAAGAGTCAGTGCCAGCCTTATGGCTATTGACCAGCCCATCCCCGAGTAAGGAACAATTAACTGCTTAATATTATTACTTAAACGAGAAACTACTAATTGTTATTAATTACTATTAACTTTATTTGCTCGTAGATTTATTAAATTTAACAGAATAAATTAACTTTTTCTTAATAATATATTAATTATTATTTATATTGGGTCGTAAAATTCATTTTTCGTTCGTAAAATAAGTACAATGAACACATACCGGCCGGAATAAGATGATATATTTTAAATTCACCAGTTCTATCCATTCTTACATCATTTGAAAAAAATAAATATTCTTAGATATAATACAGTTTATACACACAGCGCCAACAAGCCCCAAACTTGTACTATGGGTTCTAGACTTGTTTTAGACATCAGATAAATTTATTAACTACTTTTATAAATACTTTTTTAAACTTATTATACATATAAACACCTAGACGGATACATACAGACGTCATGTTCAAGCATTCAAACGTTTATACCTTGCTGGGATCGAACCCGCGACCTTTAGTTTAAAGACTGACTTCTCAATACATCGAATTGGTAAAATTTTAATAGTTTTCCTTTAAAAAAATTGGATTTTAAAAAGAATTTCATTGTAATTTCGAGATACTAATTAAAAAATAATTAGGTAGGTCATTAGTAGTCTCATACGATCACAACTTTAAATGCGATTAAAATTCGCATAATGAGAATACCGATGAAATAATAATTAAATAGTAGCAAATAACAAGGTTAAACAGATGATAATTTACCTTTATCTGACTAAACTTAAGGCAAACACGAGGAAAATGGAAATGATCGTCAGATCGGAATTGGGGCGACACGCTCCGCCTTGCATCCTTTCATTCACGTAGAACAAAATAGCTTCACAGTTTATCTTGTAGTTGCTCATACCTTCCCTGGTATACATGATAAGTCTGCAATCCGCGTTCTTGGTCACATATAACCGCTTATGAGTTACGGGATCAAGGACGGTTGATAACTTCCAGTCTTTCACACCGCTTACGGCGGTTTGAGGATTTGGGATATGCTCATCAGGTCTCGCCTCCTCGCTCCAGAGAGCAACGTTCACGTTGTCCTGTCTCATCTTCTCAGCGTTATAGTCATGTATGTAGCTCCGCAGGAACCCATGTGCGATGTAGCAAAACACAGTTAGCGTTTCCACCAGCTCGACATCTTCTATTCTCAGCCAACACTGTTCGGCGCGATCGTTCCGGTTCGGCAACTCCAACGGCAACGGGAACGCGCAAGGCTTCCCCATTGCACTCCCTTCACTGAACACTTCACTGATTAATATAGTTATTAGTACTCCGAGTAACATTTTAAGTGTGGTGCCTAGACGGCGGCATGATTGGAACTAAACAAACGACAGTTGGTTAGTACAAAAAGCGTGGAAGAATAGTCCGTTTCGTGGGTGATTACAGGTTGACAAGATTATTAGATTGCAATTTACAACTCATTGTTATGAGTAGCCGGATTCTAGATTGTAGCATCTGCGCTGTGTTATCATTGTATTTTGTATTCATGAAGTACGATATATTTTTAACTTTGCAGTTGAAAATAACTATTAAAAATAATATATTATTGTTAAAAGGGGATAATAGGGATTTTGAATATAGTTTTTTAAAACTACGAACTCTTAACCATTACTCGATTAAAAACAAAAAAATATAAAATGATACTTTTACAGGAATATTATTACTCTATGTTTTACATACAAAATCACTATGTCTGTGATCACGACCAACAAATAAGTAAGTAGGAGCAGTTGTTATTGGTAGCTCATGCACCTCGAGCCTTAGTTTAGTTGGTTTAATGCTCTACGACTCAAGCAATGCAAGCGCATAAGAATATAATTTTGCCTTGTTGCTTTGTTTCTGCATCTGGTCTTTCAGGGTCCGGAGATCGATTCTCGGTTCGGCTTGTTTTGATACAACATAGATGCTGTGTTAAAAATCCTAAATATTTTTTCCGAATCGCGGCCAACGTAAGCCGATACATCCATATTATACCTACTAATCTTAGACTAAACTAAAACAGACAATGTGGTTATAAGCCACTTTTTGTAATGTACGCAGATCGAACCCCCGATCTTTGGTTTAGTAGGTACTTACCTAGCCAGCTGACTGACTTCTCATTAGTTTCGCCAAATCGGTCTTTAATTATCATTATCATTCGTCTGTCGTATCGTCACGTCATTTGAGGTCATGCAATCTATTCTTATTAACAATGATGAATAATATAATATGGAGGAAAAATGTATCGTTAATATTTCCAGTTGTAAATTAATCATTAGTTGAATATAATATTTTTCCTAGAAAATATTTTGTTTTGAAGGAAGATATTTATCTCCATACTAATGTGAGTGAAGTAACTCTGCATGTTTGTTTGTCACCTTATCAATTGAGGATAGATATGGACTTTTTATACTATCAGACAAGCACGCAGCCAACCTGATGGAAAATGGCCACTGTGATCTATTACATTGAGGGATTCTTAGCCAGGATAAATCGCTCCACGTGCCGTCACACTGTAGGCTCTTCTAATCTACGAGCCTTTGATTTTAAGTGTACTGGCTCCCACACTAATATAACCGAAACACAGTCAGAGGTGTGGCCACAAGTCAGACTCTGATACAGACTGATAATGTCATGAATTGATCCTAGAGACATAGGATAGTGCATCGTAATAAAACTTACTTAAATACATTGAGGATTCTGACAAAAAGACCAAGACGAATATTCAAATATTCATCCAGTCAAAGAATAAAGATGTAATCGTGTTCTAAACATGAATGGTTCCGGGCGTAATTATTACTAAACATTATTATTCCTAGGCAAATAGGAAAGACCAAACTGGTTGCTATCAAATGCACGAGCGAGGCAGAAATAAAGGTCAAAGTATTTTAATATTTGTGACAGCCACTTTACTTTCAACCAAACAAAAAAAAAACAGAGTCGAGTAAAAAAGCTTGTCAAGTATAAAAGTCCATTATAGAAGTTCACCGAATTGAAATACGTATTCAACTCTTAAACTGTAGTTTTATTATCGTAATGTCCATGCGACCCGTACGTTTGGGTTTGTTTACTTTGCGCTCTGCACCGTTATCAATAGTCTCTAATGAACAGATAGAGACGAAGCAACATTAATTCAGAGTATTCCTCATAAACGGACCGACGTAATAAGAGGAACAAAACATTTGTAAAGCTAAAAATAATAACCATTCGTCGCTCCGCTCTGATCGGGAGCGTGTGTGCGCCGCGTGTGCATTAAAATAAAATGGCCAACAGGACGCTCCTGTTGTGCCTTTTACTGACCTTGTTGACTGTAAACTTAACCGAGTGTAAATGGCGAAGCAGTGGAAGCAGAAGCGGAGGAAGTTCGAGTGGACGATGGGGCTCTAGCAGCAGTGGATCAAGTTGGGGCTCCTCAAGTGGCAGTAGTGGCTCCCGTTGGGGTTCATCAAGTAGCAGCAGTGGCTCACGTTGGGGCTCCTCAGGTGGAAGTAGTAGTTGGGGGTCTAGTTCCGCAAGCAAACCGTCTTGGAGCTCTGGTTCATCGGCAACTTCAAATTCCGGATCATCGTATGGCTCGAGCCACAAATATCCTAGTTCGTCCTCCGGTCTCTCTGGATCTGGATCTAGTTATAAATACCCTACTTCAAGTTCAGGACTTTCTGGTTCAGGAAAAAGTCTATACCCCTCCTCATCGTCAGGATTATCTGGTTCAGGGAAAAGTAATTACCCAAGTTCTGGGTCTAGTTCCAGTCACGGCTATCCATCATCATCATCAGGGCTTTCAGGATCTGGTAAAAGTCTTTACCCCTCCTCATCATCAGGATTATCTGGTTCAGGGAAAAGTAATTACCCAAGTTCTGGGTCTAGTTCCAGTCACGGCTATCCATCATCATCAGGGCTTTCAGGATCTGGTAAAAGTCTTTACCCCTCCTCATCATCAGGATTATCTGGTTCAGGGACAAGTAAATACCCGACTTCTGGGTCTAGTTCCAATAACGGTTATCCATCATCATCATCAGGACTTTCAGGCTCGGGTAAAAACCTTTATCCTTCGTCATCATCAGGGTTAGGAAATAGTCACTTTCCACCTGCAGTATCTGGTAAAAATATTTATCCATCATCTTCATCAGGAGGTTCAGGAAATAATAACTACGGAAGTATCAACTATGGATCAGGAAATCAAAGGCATACTTATCCGTCACCAGGCGGAGTTTCGGGATCTAGTAGTAGCAACTATAGACCTCCAAATACTGTGCACCATACCAGTAATACCTATACTACAAATAATCACTACAACTCTTATCACCATAGTGTTCCTCCGCCTATGCCTCACTCCTACTATAGTGCCCCTCAATACGTATATGTCACTGAATACAGAAATTCGGGAAGTCGATATGGGGATCTTCTTACTGGCCTCACTTTGTACAACATGGGCCGATCGCATAATTACTACCACGACCACTACTATCATGATGACTATTATGACAGAAGATATAATACCCCAGGAAGTTACTACCATACCAGCAGCGCCTACAGCCAGCCGAAAGAAACCGCTACATGTAACCTGAAGATTAAAGATAATAACTCCGTAGAAACTTTGAAAATACCCTGTGAGATTGTTTCTACTTTCACTAGCGACAGCAAAAAGGTGTCTACTCAAAATTTTGTCAACCAAACTGTGTGTGTCACAGAACTGACTACGACGAAGAATGCTTCTGTGAATTCAGCGAGCCCCTCAAATGTATCTAGTCAAGCAAACAAAACATTATCACCAACACTAACTAGTAACAATACATCAAATATTACAACAGCAATTAACTCAAATACTAACAAACCTGATAATTTGACTGACGCTAATGGTGTGAATAAATCAACAGGAAATGTGAATATTTTACCTCAAAGCAATATAACAGGAACTGTATTTAATAATAACACATTAGGAGTTAATGCTACATTAAATATAACTACTCCAAATCAAAACCAAAAGGATGTCATCAATGACCCATTGCTAGTCCAACCAATCAGCGTGTCTTCAAATATGACCGGTACTAACAGATCAACGGCAACAGCCTCGACTGTTACTCAAGTTAATGTAACTAATTGCACAACTACTGTAAGTGTAACAGATCCTTTGACTGTGAAAGGAGCAGCAGTAAATCCTTCATCGGGAATGGAATGTATAGTTGAGATTCATACTAGACATGCGTTGCTACAGAACAAAATAGATTGCGATACACTAATAAAGTTTGCAAAGATGCCAGAGCCGAAGAAAGAGCAGAGTAGCTTAATGCCTTCAAGGGAGAAATTGAAGTCTTGGCTGAAAAGTCCGCCTTGGTGGTTGTCTATGTTCATTGCTGCATAAATTGTATAAAATTACATAAAGGCAAAAAACGGGGGTTACGCTAATTAATTAAGAATTCACAAATTGGGTTTTCTTTTGTTCTCTCTTCTTTATACTCTATTTCTTTATTATACTCCTTCCAATATACTCATTGGGTCATAGATAATATATTTCACTTGACGGTTTAAGAACAATTAGATTTATTTAGGTTAAGTTAAGATTAGTTACTTGTACCTCCATATTTAAGTAATGACGTAATAAATGTAGTACGTCTTACATTCTAAGTAGTATAAAAAATGTATTTATATTTTTGTAGACGAGGATTTGGAAGTCCTTTTAACCAATGAAATTTAGATTTAGAAAATTACAAAGATTGTTATTTTTTACATTCAGAGATTAAAAAAGAATGAAATATTTGTTGTTTTTTATTTCGTGGCGAGCCCTAAAAGTATCGGTATTTTCGGTGTGGTAATCATTTAAAAGTCAAATTATACATTCTGTAACATTAGAAAAAATCAGGATTATGTAACATTAATTTCTTGATTGTATCTTTTTGTTACAATATTAACTTATATAACTTACCAATAAAATTAACTTTATGTCAACAATGAAGATTTCTCTAAACTAGAATGTTAATAACTAAAGTATGTATCATATTTTAAGAGTACCTACATACAAAGCACTTCTTTGGCACTGTCTTTGGTTTAGACTTCAGTAGATAAAGTAACAAGCCGTAATCTCGTGTGCCTGGATAAAATTCCCGGGTCGGTCTAGTCTGTTTTTTTTTTTAAATTAATTTTAATTATTATTAATAATTATGCTGGAAAAGAGAGTAAGCTCTAAGGTATGTTTAAGAAAGGTTATTGTTTTGGTAAGATTAGGTATACATATAACTAAAAAAGTATTCTTTTCTAGTTTTGCTCTTGCCACTCAGGTTGACTGGTAGAGAACGTCGTTCAGTCCGCCTGTTGTACCTAAATTTTGTGGTCAATAAAGTTTTAATAAATAAATAAATAATATTGCGTAAATATCAGGCACGTATGTATTAATCTCATTTATGATTAAATGCAAAGTATCTTTCTTTTATTCTTGAAGTGATAATAAAAATATGTTGCGTAACTACATTATCTTTTGACATTGTTTACATAGCCGTCACCTCCAGTTTAAGCACAGCAGTTTATATTATGGGTGCCAGACAGCAGATAAACATTACTTATATGAATTTATATAATATAATAAATACGTACTTATTATATAAATTCATATAAATCATCATACCAAAACAAGCAGACAATGTATTTCACATCAGTTTTTTTTAATAATAAATGTGGAATATCATTTAAGTATTACATTTAATTAATCCAAATACAAGAAGCACTTGTATTATGGGTATTAGAAGAAACAAAGTTGTAACACTTAAATACTAATGAACACCCAGACAGAACAAATACATGGTGGGAGTAGAACCATCGACCCGTCGTAGTCGTAAGCAATGCACCATCGAGTAAGTCGTGGCTATTACCTACTTAAGTCGGGACTTGTGTCCACTCCATCCCTGTCCTCCCTGTCCCTATTTAATTTTGTTATATTTAGTAATAAGTCGTCCTCTTGCCGGTAAGCTCTCTGGTCCTTCCGCAAGGGTTCCACCCGGTATGCCCAATGCCCGCATCCTCATAGAGAGGCCCGGTTGTGAGGCCGGACAAACTTCACCTGGCCACAGAACATAATATACTAAAGTAACCTGGCGAAGACAGGCGCTTGAAGATGCCCGGGTAATGAACGCCAGCCGCAGACGCCCAGAGCGAGCGAAGAAACCTGTAGTAGACAATGTTACAGAGCAAAAAGGGGCCTTTTAAATCCTAATCTAGACACGCGGCAGCGTGTTAAGCCAAGTTCAAGTAAAGGAACGGGCTTGCGAGTGTATTACACGAACCATTTGGTGTCACTTTTGACCCTTATATAACTTAAAGCCTATTTAACGTAAACACATGAAACTACGTGTGTTTAGTTAAGTATATCCATAAGGACACCTAGATGAAGGCACTCTTTTAGTTCTCCATTCTTTTTGCGGCGAAGCCCACAGCCAAGCATAATTTTTGTATTGAACTTGGCTTTCCTTTTTTATAATGATTTCTAATATTTACACGGTTACTACTCATTAAAATAAAACAACTTTAAACGGATGAAAACTCGCGTATATTCTACATTTTGAAATTTAAACCCGACGTTTCGACTACTTTTCAGTAGCCGTGATCACGGTATGACTCAGGTGTTATGCGTCAAACAGTTATTTAAATTGCTATTTCTACCTTCACTTCTACTGAAAAGTAGTCGAAACGTCGGGTTTAAATTTCAAAATGTAGAATATACGCGATTTTTCATCCGTTTAAAGTTGTTTTATTTTCCTTTTTTATATTTGTGGTTTTGGTGGGATAGCTTATATGTGCAACAATAAGTTAATATTTATCTTGAGAAAATCTAAAGTACATAATAAGTAAGATAGAAAGCCTTGGTGTTGCGTCTGTTGTCATCATGGTAATTTGGGCTCCCCTTTTGCTTTTCATCAGGCTAAGTGGAGCCAATGTACTGAGCTACTATAAAAAAAAACTATGCATTCTTAGTAACATGCATTAAATAAATAAAATAAATAAATGAATATCTCGTGACATTATACACAGCGCCATTTAGCCCCAAACTAAGCATTAGCTTATGCTATGGGTGCCAGACAACGGATAAACATACATACCTAAATACTTTTTCTTTTGTAAAAACATACATACATATTATAATATTAGACATGTTCATGCACACAAATGTTTGTACCGTGCGGGCATCGAACCCGCGACCTCTGGGCTCGTTAAAAACAAAACTAAAGCGGAGTTTATTCAAATAGTTCTAGATTTTTATAAGAACCTCGCGTTGTTTTGTTAAATGAGTAGTAATCGCGTTAATAGCAGAAACTACTACAAAAAAACTATGACTATTTTAATTGGTTGAATAGTACAGTACAGTCATACTTTTTCTCGAATCGTATTTATAATAATAGTTCATACAACTGCAGCTAGATGTCACTATCTAATAGAAATGTAAAAAAAAACGTCGGTGATGGAAGATTCAGTCCGAAAATGATTATGGTGCTATCAGACACGATATGATTTTCGTGCTATAGTTGACAGTTTTAATTACTCAGTGCAACTACTAAAACGTAATTATCTAATGTTCTACCAGTTAATCAATGATTATAACAAGTACATGTCAGGTTAATATAATTTTACAGTACAGGTACTTTAGTATATTATGTTCTATGGTACAGATTTTAGTATATTATGTTCTGTGGTACAGTCAAGTTAGGAGCAGAGTTATTGTTGCGCGCTGATGTGTTTTCTGGATACTGGGGCAAAAATATTTAGCCATCGACACGCTAAGAACAAGGACAGTACACATTTACAGAACATTAAATTTTTTGATATTGCTTATTAGCGTCGTTCATAGAAAAATTGATTAATTTTATCATAGCCCAACCATTAAAATAAAAAACCTCGCCTTACTGTTGAAAAATATTGAAACTAATTTCTTCAAGTGGCAACAATCAAATAAAAAAAACAATAAGATGTAGTGTAGGTATAGACCGACAAACTTATTTGTTCCGGTGGCGGCGTCGCTACTGTCTATTAAGAACTGTCATTAAATTTTGTTTTTGTATTGCATTTCACGTAGTTCCAATTTTGGCCACTGGAACAGATAAGTTTGTAGGTCTGTAATTCATTATTACTTGGCTTTTTATTTCTTAAATATTGTGAGTTATTTGTGAGTATAAATATAATCATTCATAGCAACCAAGTGTCGCTATAATGCTAATGTGACGCCTCCAGAGCAGGTTATTTATTTTCGGGATGTATTTAACTGACATAAAAAAATACTGATTGTGCATCAAAAAATACTGATATGCTAACCTAACCAAACTTTTAATGTGCAATCAGTTATTTCGATGTACATTTCAGTATTTTTTTTATGTACACTTAAAAATACATATCCCTTTTCTTGGTAAGGTTTTGCATCCCACGTATTTTTAGACTTCCAAAACCTAATACGATACCACAACTGTGACGATACGATGTAAGTATCGTTTCGTTATCGTTCATGAGTCGCCCATGCGGCGATATGGTGAAAACAACAAAATCTCGAATGTTATTTGCGTGCTTTTATCGATTCAGGGACGTATAATATTAATTATTTCACTAACATTGAGTTTCGGACAACGAACCGGCTTGCGTGTTTATTTTGTAGTTGGTATGACTGTATTGACCATTGACGTCATAGCATCTTATCTCTATCATAAATGTAGGTTCAGAAAGAGACGGAGTTTTGTTAATGAATCACAAAGGCCTTTCGAAGAATTCTACCTGACGATATCTGTGCGTTTGCGTTTCCCTTTCCCCCGCCATGTTGTAAACAAATAGAAGGACTTGTAGATCCTCAGTGGTAAAAAAAAAACCGACCACGAAATAGATTTCAGTTCTATTCAATATTTATAATTGACAATGTGGTATTTAAATAGTAATCATAGTCAAGTGAATATGGTATGAACGTGAAAAAGAAGGAGCATAAAACGTACGATATTTCGTAATGTTAAAAAATAATTGGTTAAAAATGGCGTCGATGTTACGAAAAAGGAAAATAAATATTCTACCACTATTCCTAAATAAAATATCTCACATAATATTATAAGTAACTTATTTGAAACCACACAGATACTCCTAGTATAAAATACATTTCTTTTTGTACGGAACACCTAATAAGGGATCGGTTTGTGTTTGGCCAATTTCTTTTTTCACGGTGTTGCCATTTAACTAGTCTTCCTAAGTACGAGTAGTTTTTAGACAATGAGGGAGGACCCGCTTTTGGTTATTAGTTTTAATCCTGTTGCAGTCGCTTAAATATCATGATTACTTATTAATTTACCACAAACAGATACCAATTTATATACAATGTATTTTTAATTTATGGTTATTGCGCACATCTACATCATCATAGATCATTGTGAGATTTGTGAGCCCAACAAAACTTTTTGTTTTAACCTTAGAACTTAAAAATAAATGTTTGTAAAATGCAAAAAATATACTTAATCTATGGTAAAATGACATTAAGCTTAAGTGATAATGGCATTTATGTCAAAAATTTGTGAATTTTTGGTCTATAATATTATCTGCGTCAAAATATTTTAGATTACATCTAATAAATAACTTTGTTTTAAAGGTAAACACTTTCCCCGTACATTTTAAATCTGGATTAATCAACAACGCACTCGTGACCAAAATAATGAATGAATCACTTGCTCGATAATTTCATTGTTGCACTGAATGCAGGCGATGGTTGGTTATTGGTAATTATTCAGAACACATGGCAACACTGCCACAGCCGTCACAAGCTGCTGTTTCGTAACTCGTTGCTCGCTTCAGTTCAGTTCGCTGCAGTTCGCTGCGCACGAGTGTCTAGTGCATGACGTTTGTTATTGGGATCAAATAAAATTTCACAATGTCAAAGTGGCGAGCGCTATTTTGCGCTTTTTTAGTGCTAACGTTATTACAATCTACGAACTGTGGTAAATATGGAGGCAGAAGTGGATTCGGTGGTTCGAGGCACAGTTATCCGAGCTCAGGAGGACTGTCGGGCTCAGGCTCGCGGTCACACGGATATCCTTCCTCTGGAGGTGGCCATTCATATCCATCGTCAGGAGGATTGTCAGGTTCCGGAAGAGGTGGATACCCACCCTCTGGAGGACTATCGGGATCTGGATCTGGACATAAATATCCTTCAGGAGGAGGGCTCTCTGGCTCGGGAAAACCATCTTACCCGTCATCAAACGGCCAGAGTCACACGTATCCTAACAGCAGAGGAACCACAGGAAATACCCATCATACAACTATCGTCAATAACAACTACCACTACAGCCCTCCGCAGCAAATAAGATATGCTGGCCCTGGTCAAACAGCTCATTCGTATCCAGTGTACCAAGGCACCCCGCCGACCTACGTGTATCAGTACAAGAACTCCGACAGCAAATACGGCACACTTCTGGCTGGTCTAGCCTTGTTGAATCTCGGAACCCTGGGCGCTAGCGTATACGCTGCTAGCAAAGCCGGACAGGGCGGTGGTGGTGGGTCTGGCGGCTACAAGCCACAGCCTGGCGAATATTGTAAATTCGGTATTAAAAAAGACAACGGCGATTACGAAGAGACGAAAATCGACTGTAACTTGATAACTAGTTTCATATTCCAAGAAGAAGCAAAGGCACAAGGTGGCAGCGGTACAAACACCTCTGTTATCACGACAAGCGTGACTAACGTTACTGTAGTAAATATGACGAATGGAGAGCCGGACGCACCGCAGACGACGATACAGCCGCCGAAAGTTCTATACGAGATGTTACCTAACGGAACAATGGTACCTGTGAATGTTACGCAGCCGAATGCCCCGGCTGCTGTGCCAGCGGTTGATACAGCTTCGAACGGGTCAATGACGTCATCTGTAAGTGTGACATCGGTGACCACGAACACTACAGTGACCAATGCTCTGGACGTGAAGGGAGAGGCAATAAAGGTCACGCCGGGAATGCAATGTTTCGTGATACGCCACTCACCGGTAACCAACATGAAGAAAACGGTTCCTTGTGGCTTGCTGCAAAGTTACGCCGACCAGTCTATAAAGAAGAACTCTGCAGCTAGAAACGTACCAACTTTCACTGTGTTGTGCGCTGTGTTTGCGTTTGTATTCTATTGATTATAAGTGATATGTGAAATTAGTGTTAAGGTTGTTTATAATATGAAAACACGTCCAAGTTATTATGTATATGTTAAAGTCTTAATTTAGTTCCTAAGGATTGATTTGTCTCAATATAATATTATTAAAAGAAATCACCAGTTATGGTGTCGAACATCAGTTTCTAGTTCTTGTTTCCAATTTCAACTGAAACATCGATGCGATGTTGGCAAAAAGTTGCTAACACATTTGCTTTCAACAAAAATAAGTAACAAAAAACGTATAACAATCACCTACCTACTTAAATGAATATTTAAATTACAAATTGACAGTTTTACCAACATTCAATGTCTTTTAAAATCCTTCACTGAAATCATCGTAGGTACGTACAATACGTGCACACATACGAAACATGTAAATAGTAATGTATAAACCAACTTTGGCTGGAAATAATTGTATGGTAACATCAACATGATAACATGTAGGTACTAAATTTATATTTCTGTTAAAATATCAAAAGATATCCTTTTCATTACAATATTGTAAAGTTTTAACATTTTTTGCAGACTATCATGGACCGTGTGTACCATTTAACTTATGAACATTAATAAAATGTATGGAAGTAAAAGAACATCGGGTTAAGAATTTTGTAAATGTGTGAAGGTACCTAGGTATTTTGTGCTCAAATTAAATGACATAGCATCAAGAAAGCAATGTTGAAAGGGGGTAGGTATTAGCAGTAGGAGGTGATTGAATATTATTGTTGTTTTAGAATGTTTTGGCAGTTGAATGTTGATTGTGAAATGATAAGGTAGCTACGAATAGTGTATTCTATTATCTGTGGTAAATCCCAGTGAAATCTCACCCCGAGCGCAAGCTATTTTGGCCAGAGTCATTGACCTAATGTTTTGTATAATGTAGTTGTTTTTTTGTACTTTGGCTTTTACAAAGCCACTCGTTAATCAACGAGTAGTTATAAGGCTTGCGCAGACGAGACGCAAGTGGGGTACCTACCTAGAAAGTCAAACCACACGTCAAACGCAGAAAAAATGTCGCCAAACTTTCATGCACAATTGAATTTTGAAGCGTACACTATAGTTTTTTGTCAATGTGTATGTAAACAAGGGCAATCTTATGTAAGTCGAGGACCGGTGACAGCTATAGTAAGTCAATAAACCATTTTCAAAAGAGTTTCCTTAACGCGAATTGTTCCTGGGGTTTTTCTTGCTTAGTTGTTCATGCTTGCTATTTTACCGCCAGAAATTACGCTGTGATACACACACAGTAGTGCACGTTTAAGGAAACACCTTTCCAACATGACGTGTGAATCGATCTAAAGATGCCCTTGTTGGGGACTTTTTGTGTTTGATTCTGTGTTAGACGATGCCACAGTATTACAAAAACCCTATAAACTGTGACGATGCAGTTGTAATAATTATAGGTACTATCACTTATCTGCGCAAGACTATAAAGCTGATTTTGATAATAAGTCGTTTGTGCGCCAGTCGATCAGACTAATTTTTTTTATATCCATAATGATTTATAATCACCGTCAAACATTAGAAAAAGATGTTATTGTTTAATAACTTGACGTTGGAATTAATTACGGCAAAAATTGTTACAAATTGGCCCAATTGGCGAACACGGCCAAAATCGGAAAATAATTCCAATCGAGAAAAAATAATGGAAATATTTATCACCACATACTGTATCGCCCCTGTGACGAATATCGTTACTAACAGAATTTCCATACAATAATAAATTGATTCGAATTATTTTCGGTGGTTGTCCGTGCTAGCACTACGGGATACCTAAGTTTTTACTGGTCTGTAAGTTTTAAATAAATAACTTTTATGAACATTGAAAGCAGAATAAAATTATGTATGTACAGTCAAAAGCACACGAAATAAAAACAAATGTTAAAAAACCGTTATTCATATTTAAATAAAATATTTAAATGAGAACATACTTTTTATTTTAGCGCTTGAATACCTATGCAATTTCGAGTTCTACGATTTGTCTTATCCGCTAGTAGAACTTGTCATATCAGGCAAAATCAGGAACAGTAAACACAATTCCAACTTTAGTTATGATACTGTAACTAGGCAGAATGCAAAACCCAAAGGAGTCTGGACTCAATACAACTTATACAAGTGTGACAATATACATACAAAACTTTTTTAATTATCTTTTTTATGTGGAACTCGCCCGCCTAGAAGGGACAGGGATACAAGAGTTACATCTGGCCGCGCCGAATCCCACTTCCCTATGTTTATAATAGTTTTTATCTTTTTCTATCGCGGCAAACATCGAGAGTTGTTGGTGATAAAAAGGGATAGATAGAAGCTAAAAAAGTGCGATTCAAAGCAGCCAGGTGGCTGGCGAAAGTATCTGCATTGCCACCGCTTTTATGAAGTAGGTACCTAGCTGCCCGGTGAACTTCGCATCACTTACTTTAGTTGTTTGCCTTGCAATTATTCCATAATTTCTCATCGCTTAAACCTTCCCTGGACTTCCTCGAATATTTCAAGACTAAAATTAGTCAAATAGGTTTAGCCGTTCTCGAGTTTTAGCGAGACTAACGAACAGCAATTCATTTTTATTTATTTAGATAGATAGATTACAGGTATCTTAATAAATTGGCTCCGCTCTGAAGAAGAACAATACCTATAAAAATGCATTATAGTATTCAGCAAATAAAGTTATCTTCTTAATTTTATTTAAAAATTTTATGAAGTTTATTTGTTGTACTGTTGTTACATTGTACTGTTCGTGTTCGTTTAAGGTTGGTCTTATCAATGGTGTACATAGGTATATCGGTTACTATTAAATGTCTTTGATATTTTCGTTGCAGCTGTGTAGATAATTTTAATATTATGTAAAGAACAATTTTGCTTCTTAGATGTTCTTTTCTTAACGCATAACAAGTGTGAGTCGGACTCGCCCATGAAGGGTTCCCTAGCAGCAAGTTACTCTTGTAGTTCTTTGTAAGTTTGATCGATGTTTTTATATTTGAGTAGATTGAATGAGAGGTAAATTGCGGTTTACGATTTATGACGTATAAAAAAAACTAATTACTTGATCTCGTTCAAACCAATTTTTAATGGAAGTTTGCATGGTAATGTAAGTAGAATAAAGTGATATTAGAAACCTTATTATCATTTTTAAAGACCTATCAATAGATCTATCAATAGATACCGAGAAAAAATAAATGTTTACTTGAGTTTCAGTTCTAAGTATGGGGAGCCCCCAAAATTTATTGTTTTTTTTTTTCTATTTTTGTAAGATAATCTTAATGAGGTTCAATTTACTTCCAAGTTTCAACAGTATAGTTCTTATAGTTTCGGTAAAAAGTGGCTGTGACATACATACGGACGGACAGACAGACAGACAGACATGACGAATCGATAAGGGGAACGTTTTTTGCCATTAATTTGTAAAAAAAACATATCAATAATTATGCTGTCTTCTGTTTTATTAAAATTGACAATCTCTAAGTTTTCTGACAGATAAATTATATTATCACGAACTTATCTGTCAGTGATGAAACTGTTCTATAATAGACACTTACGATGACACTATATTTTAAGAATTGTCCGTAACTTTTTTAATATCTAATGGAATATTGCCATAATGCATAATTATGCCGTATTTTTCAATATACCTAAAACTCTCGGGATCTCAACGTAATAGAATCTGAAAGGAGTGACGCCACTTGGATATCACACGCGGAAACGCGATTATTCCGAAATTATACAGCGCAGATATCGACTGAGATTCCAAGACCGTATAATATAACCAATTTGCGACAGCACCCTTTTCATGTTCGTGATTGACGCGACTGTTTTTGGGAAAGGAATACAACGCAGAACGTCCCGCTTTAATAAATGCGATAGTTTGTGAAGACGTTGGGCCAATCTTTTACGTAAATATTTGCAGTGATACTAGGTACTGCAACTGGCTTTATCGCCCTTCTTACAATGCAGTGCAGTTTTAGTGATCACAAACCCGAGCTATGATTCAAACCTATTAGTTGTGTTAGTGTGAGGCCACCACTTCCACTAAATAAACTTTTATTTTACGATATATCAGTTGGCAAACTTAATCAGATAGCTACTTTGACCTTCGAGCCTTCAATATCAAGTTGGCTTCTACTTTCATGTTTCTGAAACACAGCCAAAGCTGTCTTGGCGACAGATTTTAGCGTCAAACTGCATTATCAATAGGCATAGCAATGTTTACAATTATGTTAGATCTCGCACGTCATTGAAAACATTTTTTTGCGGAGTATAATGCATTAAAATTCCTTATCAGCAGGCTAAGGACTCAGGGCAGCCTTTAGTTTGCCCAAAAAAACCCAAAGAGGGACTAGCAGGTGCCAGCTTGTGACGACAAACTAGCTAATTGTGTCAAACTGCATACACCATTAAGTATTGCATAGGTATTATGTTTGTAATCTGTGTATTTATTTTGATGATTTGGTCACGAGCGTCATTGAAATCATGCTCTTTATGGATCGTTAAAAACTGTTGAACAAATGTTACATTCTAAACTTCGCAGCAACAAGTTAATTGTTTGAATAAAGTCTTCCTGTTTAACTTAGTGTTAAATAGTCAGTCGATTTTGTTTGGCAGTTCTCATAATGGTTTGGTACAAGATGATGATGGATGACATAACTTAACAGTTTATAAATAAAAACAAATCTTCAACACCCATCTAGCCCCAAAGTAATAAATAGCTTGTAGGTACTATGGGTGCCAAACGCAATAGATTAAGTACATTGCTTAAGTATTTTTTTATTTTTGTGTGATCTTCGAACTTTTTATTTTAAATGTAAAGTAACCACATTTCTTATTTTAATGTTTAATAAGAATCATTCGTCCATGACTCATGACACTAATCCAAAAAAACACGACAATGGCGTACCCGCAAAATACCAAACGGTTTTGTTTCATTCCCACTTGTTTAATTCATGACTCATGGAATATGAGTAAATTAAGTAGCGTTGTAAGAATTATAGTAGATGCTTAAAAGTATACATTTTTCAAAATCATATTTAATAAAATGTAAGTATACTTTTTCCATTTATGAAAATGTTTTACCTTTATTATTTGCTCTTGCTGATATAAGATCTCATACAACTACAAAATTACTTTACTTTTAGCGGCAGCGCAGACGACAGACTATCCGTGACAGACTTTTAGCTTCTCCAAGCGTTTGCCACATTGCTCAATGTTTGGCTACTCTCAAGTCGCAACTTATTTATTATAACATTCAATAAACCTCGTCATGCAAATGTTGTATTGGAAATGTTATACAATACGCAGGCAATCGATATTTTACTAACAATATCAAGTATAGGCTCGGGATTATTTAATGTTTTCAATCAAGATGATAAAGCTGCGTTTCCACTAGTTATGTAGTTTCCAATAGCTACTCCATTAGAACACATCAACCTATCGCAATCCACTTGTGGACATAGTAGGTTTCTCCAAACGCTTGCCACTTTGCTTGATCGTCTGCTACTCTCATCCTGGCCCGAGGCCTGATATCAATCTTAGTCTAGTACAATTTCTATCTATTTATTTGCAGAGGATCTATCTTCCCTTGAGCAATATCGACTGTGCTCGAACCATGTTCCATCTTTGGTGTGTCGGATTATGCTAGCAAGCGACGATTGCTTTAATAGCGCGATGTAAGATTCTATACTAATTTTATTCGTATGAGTACCTACCTACATGGAGGTCAAAGCATTCTGACATCAGTTTGTACGAGTGGAACTGTTTGTGAGTTCTGGTAATTTGATTTTTTGAATAATAATCAGGTTCTGGGATCGGATTACTGTTAATACGGAGTCAAGATAGTTCTCAGATATTTAATTATTAATATGATGTATATTTCTAAAAAAGTTATAAAATATTTTTAATAAGGCTTCTAAAGAACTGATGAAGTTCTATTGACTTCATGAACTTCACAGTTCACGTTATAGAATATTCATTATAAAATGGAAGGCAATTGAACACGGTATTGAGTCATTATTTGCAAAGATAGTGGAACAATGGGCCACGGCTGACACAAGACCGCTGTGTATGGATGGTTGACTGACGCAAAAGGTAAATAACTTGAGAATTCAATTCTTTTGCATTTCTACCAGCGTTATCAAGGCTTTTATTACTTAGATATTCGATTAACTACATTTTCCTACCGTGAATTTCGTGATAAAGATTATCGTGACAGTTTTGTTCGTATTAAAATTCCCTAATTTAAGGATAGTATCTACTACCTAGAATGTTTTCTGGTAATTACATACGTGACTAATAAGCGTCTATGGCTCTGGTTGCAAGCAATCAAGCGTATAATAATATGTAAGTAGGATATTTTTTGTACGAAGTGGATATCGACTATGACGACTAGAATAGGTACCTCTTACTGTTCTAAACCAAGCTCATTGACACAAAAGTGACTATGTCATGGTTATGGTAATCTATCGCCAACAACAGCTGGGCCTTTGTTTTTTTGGGACGACAAGGCTTTCGATCATCATAGGCGCTTTTTTTCATTTATATTTTATCATATATTCTTTCCGCTACCCATAAAACTTCTCCAATTTGCCTTTCTGGCCGAAAATGGAAGAGGCGGTGCAGTGCCTTCCTTCGGCGATATAACCAAATCTTAGATTATAGGTACCTAATATTCGTTAACAATTCGGGACTGACCCAAACACGGTAGAATATAGCTTAGAAGAGAGGATTACTTGCATAGACTATACATATAAAAAAGAAAATTACTTGTATTGGTGATGCAGGCACTTGTACTTGTACCTGTATAGTACTCACATAATATATAAATTACATAAAAAACTTAAATACTTTATATAAATGCAATATACCTAACGCTAACTTATTAACCTAAAAACCGGTTTGGTACCTTGATAAAGATAATATTATAATTTATTAAAAAAAGAAACAAAAAAACTACCTAAAAAACTGAAAAGCAAAAAATAATTTTAATAAGACATTCATCAAATGCGCTTATTGTCTAAGCCTATTAACTAAATTGTATTTTACGTGCTAGGTAGGTACCTACTAATCGGTTTGAAGTCGGTGCCAAGCCAAATAGTAGGTACCCAGATTACGTACCTACGTCCGCGGATTAATAAGTAACCCTTTATAATACATTATTATTATATATCATTTTTGATTACCTTTGGCTTGGCACCGACTTCAAACAGATTAGTAGGTACCTACCTAGCACGTAAAATACAATTTAATTAATAGGCTTAGACAATAAGCGCATTTGATGAATGTCTTATTAAAATTATTTTTTGCTTTTCAGTTTTTTAGGTAGTTTTTTTGTTTCTTTTTTTTTGAAGTCGGTTTAATTTTTTTTAAAAAAAGTTTGTTTATTTTTCTATTTTTAGTGTGAATAACACGTAGGTAGTGAGTAAAACTCTTTCATAATAATGATAGCGAAAATACGAGTAGAATTGTATTATTTGATAATAATATTAGGTATTCATTAAGTGTTCAGCACCATGGGTAGGAGGAGAATGCGTTTATGCACCATAACCGCAGGCTAGCTAGACCCGAGGCCGTGTGTGGGACTCGAGACCGAAGCGTCCGCTACCCACTACACTCCCCCGGTTTCTCCTTCACACCCGATTAGGACGAGCCGGTGCTAACCTTATTGGCTAGTGACCAGCCCATCCCCGGGTAATCATCAGCTTAGCTGCAAAAGTACATGAAATACAACTAACGTTCCACATATTCCTACAACAC
The DNA here is from genome assembly GCA_949319885.1 of Mecyna flavalis. NCBI lineage: Eukaryota > Metazoa > Arthropoda > Insecta > Lepidoptera > Crambidae > Mecyna > Mecyna flavalis. The sequence continues at coordinate 15,535,090 of OX439429.1, forward strand.
TGAAAGAATTATCCCCTAACTCCTAACCGTTAAGGAGTTGTACTTTCCATCATCACCTTAGCTGCAAAAGAAGTACATAAAATACAACTAACGGTCCACATATTCCTACAATACTGAAAGAATTATCCCCTAACTCCTAACCGTTAAGGAGTTGTACCTTCCATCATCAGCTCATCAACATAAAATGATGTCTATCGGACGCAAAAACTTGAATGGCTTCAGAAAAAACAAGTAACGCGTAGGCGCAGCCTATAAAATTTGAGGTTTTCCCTTGATTTTTCCGGGATCCCATCATCAGATCCTGACATGGTGACAATGGGACCACCTCTGAACTATGCACTTTCAAATAAAAAAAGAATTATTTAAATCGGTCCACAATTGACGGAGAAATCGACGGACATACGTAAAAAAAAAAAAAAAAAAAATACATACAGTCGAACATATAACCTCCTCCTTTTTTGAAGTCGGTTAAAAATACGGACAAAATTATAGAGCCTTCTCGAATAAAATCAAGGAAAACTAGTGACTTTCCTCTGACAGACGGCGGGGATACGGTAGGAAGTAACTTCTCAAGACAAGTTCATTGTAATCGGATGTAATATAATACCTATATGGAGGCCAGCACTCAAGCAGCTGTTGGGATAAGAGGCATATCGAGTACAAAACTATTATTCCGTTATTCGACATGTTCCAGGAATGATTGATAGGATATTTGTCAAACCCAAACATTTGACCTTAGTCATTAGGCAAGAGATAAAATAACTATTAAGAAGAATATCAATTAGGTATAATAATCATTTACATTTGAACAACAAGTATGTCTAGTCCCAGAAAAAATAAATTTGTCTCAGGTTTTTTTAGTTATCCTACCTATCATAACTCGAAGGAGATATATGATTTAAACGTAACAAAAGATAGCAAATAATTGGGACAACTTTATTATGACGGTTTGTAAATTTTAATGCAACAATGCGTTTGTTATACCTCCACATGAAAAATAATACCTACTTGTGTCAATAATACTTACTCCCAAACGAAGAGCAACCTTAGCAAAGCCACTAGTTAGACGTTGACCTTTTTAGATCTTTAGGATGCCTATAAGTACCTACATACAAGAATTCAAAACAATACCGTAAAGTTGAGTACTTTAGATGCCATCTATTGGTACTGGATGGAATTAAATTCTAACTTACATCAACATTCTGTTATGGGATTTTTTAAATAGTATTTTCTTACAGCTATCATATCGGTGTGCTGGGTGGCGGGCGCTGGCGTGGGGCTTCTCCCACTGCTGGGCTGGCATTCTGGGGACTCCGCCACCGGTTGCTACTTCGTCGACGTGATGGACTACAACTACCTGGTGTTCCTGTACTTCGCCACCATCGTCACCCCCAGTGTGCTGCTGGCAGCTTTCTACGCCCACATCTACAGGGTTGTAGTAAAACAGGTTAGTAAGAAGTTCACTCACGTACATTCGCGAATGGCAATTGAATAATGTTAAACTGGAAAAAAATCTCATTTGTCTTAATTTTATCCGTCTCTTAAGTTCTCGCTCTGTCTGTGAGAATGAAAAAAAAGCACAAATAACTATAGAAAAGTTAAAAGTAATTCAAATCGAGTAGTTTGTATGGGGATGGTATTTTCATTTTTGATAGCTGCTATAGGCAGCAGCTGTTCATGCTAGCCTTATTTAGGAAAGTTCGTTTCTGATGCGACTGTTGTCTGGCATTTATTCATTTTATTTATTTATATAAACATGTTGCACAAAAGCTATTTTAAATGGCTTAGGAGTTAACTCATACTAAGAATCTCACACATGATGGGGCTGCCCATCCAAAATAAATAGATATCCAAAAATCTACTCCAAGTATGCCCACATGCTCTCATTTTCAAAGGCTTCTGACAGATAACAGCAAACTTGATAACTGGGTTTTATTATCGCTAATGCGTCACGAAGCATTCCAATTTATCAATTTTATGAATGCGATCAGGCTGGTCGTGAATGATCTCACCTTATCCCTGTTTTGCCTGTGTTTTTAAAGCAGGTTTTTTGTTTACAAGTTTATCAAGTCTTATCGACGCATGGTTAATCTTCCTCAAGTTTCAAGGAGGTAGGTACAAGTTGGTAGCATTCGATTTTTATTATACATACTTAGTCAGTTGGCAGACAAACACGCAGCCCACCTGATAGTAAGCGGCCACTGCGGCCTATTCCATTGAGGGACACTTCACCAGGAAGCGTCGCTCAATGTGCTGCCAGACTGTAGACTCATCTGATCTTCGAGCCTTTTATTTCAAGTGTACTGATTTGTATGAGTTATTGTTGCATTGAAGTCATCTAAGATTGGCGTTTGAAAACCAATTATAACTCGTACGTAAATGAAATTGAAAAACTGCAAAATGTGTTTTTGTTAGTTTTTTACAAAAGGCAATAAAGTATTTTATCATAACACGTTGTCATAACTTGAATTGTTGCGGTTTATTAAAAAACGGCTCTTTTAGCTAAATACCATGTTGTAAAAATACTTGAGTGCCTTTTTTGGAGAATTAATTGAGCAAATTATTTATTTTAATTATACACAAGTTGTGAGTTGTGATTGTTTTTGTGACAGCATTATTATAAGGTCACAACACAACATATTTCAAATACTTTTCAAACTCTCGTAGAAATAGTTTATTTCATGTGCCTAGTGGAGATGGAGAACTTAAAAATATCGTCCTTGAGCACCTTGACCAAGATTTCTTTATTCGTCTGATCTTTTAGCCATTATTTTCCTGCTTTGTTTTGCATTGAATATGAAGAAACCTGATTTTGTGACGTGCAACCCAATCCTTGATTTCGACAATTATAATTACCAATAAATAGAGTTGTATATACGGAAATCCGTAAAACAAAACTTTTTTTCTTTTCGCTAGAACGATCAGTCTATTCGACGTTCATAATGCATCAAGTGGATGAGAAAACATCCAAATATAAAACAAAAATGATATGAACAGTAGCTTATCTGTTATCTACTACAAACTTTGTTCGTACCACACTGAGTTGTTGATACCTAGCTACAAAGCAACATCGCGTAGAACAATGGCAATAACACGCAGTACGGTGCAAATTATTAACAATAAATCCTGATTATTAAGTAGGTATCAAACTAAGTTCTATTACAAAAACCATAATATTGACAATAGGTTTCATTTCAATACAGACTGTTTAAGTGTAAGTAAATAGATAGAGATAATATTATAGAATAGAAACACCCTGGCCCGATACATACAGACAGTATCTGCATCGATATTTTAAAAATCAAAAATATCTTTATTCCTATACCAATTATGTTTCAAAAAATAAATTAATACATTGTAGGAAAGCACATTAACAAACATAAGAATCTGCAACAATATTATTAATGGGTATGAATATAAATATGATGATTAATTTCAATTCTTGTTATAGGATCAATAGGATAGGATGATAAGATAAGAGTCGAAATTGATGTGCAGTACTTCTAAATAATAAAACATTACTAACACACATTCGTGTGCACTCGGTACATATCAGGCAAAGTAAATAATCAGTACAATACATCTTAGGCTTTACAGAAGGTGGCCTTCGATATGATACCAAACTTGTTTTCCTCGTTTGGCGCGATAGTTTTTAAAATCATGATCTAGCTACGTCTGTGGTTTCGCTCAATTGGCAATTTTTGTAATTGCAATTACAATTAATTAATTTATTTATTTGTATAAGGTACATTTACAGGTTACAATCAGGACATGATTAAAAAAACATTAAATATACAGTTTAGGGTAGACTGTAACTTAACAAAAAATGTACACAGCGTGAGTAACGCTTTGTAGTAATCTATCTAGTATCTAATAGAAACATCAAAACAGATACATCATAAAAACTGTTTTCATCATACATTTGTATTACTAGTTTACTATTTAAATTGAATTGTTATAACCATTCTTTCAGTTGTCCTTTACTTGGGAGTTCAGGGGTTGTCTGGTAGAGATCGCTTCTAGCGATAAGACGGCCTATTTTGAATATTTAGGCAATGTTATACATTAGGATCCCAAGTAATTGTCTAATTGTGTTGCTTTTTCTAAGTCAGTATCTTTTGTTTGTTGGAAAATGTTATTGTATGTACCTTATACCTATATCATTGTTATTTTTCTTTATTATTTATTTAATTTTATTATAGGATATCACTTCAAAATATACGATTTCTTCTGTGATCGTATATTTCAAACAGAACATAATAATATTATGTTATTATGTTCTGTTTACATCTATTTGATAACATTCAATTAGCATTAGCACCTAACTGTTATTGATTACCTCAATTAATCGCAGAATGAGGGCAAAATTGTAATCGGTCAATGTGGGTCCTAGGTTAGGCTATCACGTGAGTAAGTGGATTTGATTTATAATCAAATTGAATAAAACAATTTTAATATTTATCGGCATTTGAAATCCTGTCTTTAAAATTCTTAGTGGATCCTTGTACTGAGTGATATAACAAATACCTCCCAATCCCAAATTACCCGTTGCGCCTGTTGATATCGTTTGATATTTGTTTTTCTGACGACCTTTTTTTTTTGTAGGAGGAACACCGTTTCGTTTTCGCACCATGACCGCAGGTCTCGCAGGTCACGGCCGTGTGTGGGACTCGAGACTCAAGCGACTCACTACTCACTAAACTCCCCCGCTTTCCCCTTTGCACTCGATTGGGACGAGGTGGTTCCAGCCTTGTGGCTATTTGCCAGCCCTTGTTTTGCTGACCATGCGTTATGCTACTTCTCGTATTGTCAAGCGTCACACTATGCACATAGATAGAGTGTTGTTAAGTAAGAGGTGTATACCTACTCAAATCTACATATGTTTCTTTCTTTTCAGTTAAGCGCCGTGGTGACGGTAGAAGGCAGTCGCGGCCGCCTCGCCGGCGGAACGATGCTGCGAGTCCTCGGAGCCGCCCAGAAGCGCGAGGTCAAAGCCACGCAGAACCTCGCCATCATTGTGTTCTTCTTCATCGTCTGCTGGATCCCTCTCTACACCGTCAACGCAGTCAAAGCCTTCATGCCAAGCCTGGACATACCTAACCTCCTCACCTACTTCTGCATTATATTTTCCCACCTTAACTCAGCTATTAACCCTTTACTATACGCGTACCATTTGAAAGACTTCCGTGCCGCTTTGAGAGGCCTCATCTGCAGTATACTGGGCAGAGGCGTGGTCCCAATCCCGGCGGCGTATAGGCCTCCGGTCCCAGTGAGAAGACCGGCTTTGGAAAGGTGCAATGCTTTAAGAGAACGACCGAAGGTGTACGTGCATTCCCCAGTATGGCTTCGACAGAAAGAGGCTGAAATAGCATCGAAGGACGGCAACTCCGCAGCAGCAAACGACCCACCAGATGCAGAACCGTTTATAAATAAAATAGCTACAGATAGCTCTAGCGGTCGTCACACACCAGAAGGAAGGGAATCAGATGGTCCATACCTCATAAATTCTAATGAAGAGAAGATACAGAGTCCTTATAAAAAAGTAGAGGATTTCCTGCGAAGAGTGCGCAGCGCGAACGGCGATAGCTGACACGAACCCTGCCGGGGACTGCCGGCGTATAGCGTTACTTGACATTAAAGCTTTAACAAATAGTCCTGATAAAGACATTCCTAGAATACCTCGGAACAAGCGGGGTAGCATTTTATTAGCATTAAGATTACGCGCGATTACCGGCCCTGTCTGTCGTTTACCGTGTTGAGTTATCTAAATAGCGCCTTTGTTACTTTTTGTGAGGTCGGAAAATAAGTTGCTGCATTCGAATTTAGAAATATTAGGTACATCTCCTGAGTAAATAAATAGCGATTGTGATATTATATTGGTCATAAGATTTAAATGTTAATTTTGTTTATGACCATCATCACTTCAGCCAAACGTTGTTATGACCATATTATGACCTAAATTAGAAGTCTTGTCGCCGAAATCTCGAAGAGATCTTTTTTTTTTAGTTTTTTTTTTCTCTTTGAGATTTGACCGACAAATGTTTACCTCATTGATTGACTGAAGTTGTGTCGTAATAAATTAGTTGTGTTCACGATTTTGCACTGTTTTTTTTTTCAGTTCTCCTGTCTCTTCTACTATAAGCAAAAGTATATAAGCATAGAGACAAAATTCTGTCGTGTTATTATTAGACTGACATTCTGACCAAAGATCTAAAGTTTCAGATGTTACAAAATGATGTTACTCACTTAAAATCGAAATTGAATTTAAATTTTGTACGAACATTGTAGTAGTGAATGTTGTGTTGATAAGCTAAAAGAAGTTGGCATATTCAAATAATCATTTAAGTGTTGTGGTTGATACTTTTACGGTCAGAGAAACACCCACCCATAATTCCTATACGATTAGCACTATAAAGATGGTTTCTGTGCGGGCTCCGCGCCGGGCGCCCATCGTCATGTTGATAAGGCCGAAGATGCTCGCTCTAGTTTTTAGCGTAGTTAGTAACAATTCAAATTTCGAACGTAGTTTCGGCGGTATTGAAACTAAGGTTACATCAAAATTACTACAATTACGAATGTATTATTTTAATTAAATGTATTAACTTTAAATAATATTTATTTAAAAATATGATTTGCCCTTTGAAGAAGGATTCAAGAAACTATACAAATTCATTTAAGAAATTGGATTTTTAAAAATTGTAATGACTAATGGCGCAGACAGGAATAATCGATGATGCACTTTAGTAGGTATTTCAGGTAGCGACGATTCTTTGAACCGTCCGAGAAATTTTTAAAATAGAATGGCAAGAAAAGTACCTTCCTTTTAGGAAAAGTAGATTCCTTTCTACGAGTAGGTATAATAGCAAAGGCTAAATAGCTAGTTATGACGTACGAATCCGAATTGTTACATGTTCTAACATTCTCATCGAGTATCTAGGTAGTGACTCAATATGTTGATTTATGTAAGAAGCTGTAGGTATTACGAAATTAAGTATTTAACTGAAATTTTATTCTTGTATGTAATGTACATTTAAGACTACGTAGTTTTGTTATATTGTCAAACATTACTATGCTGTATTTATATTGTTGCTTATTTAAAAGTTTGTCAATTGTTGTTGTAATCGTAATTAAATGATTAATTATTATGAAGTTGACGTTTTGATAAAGTTACGATTAGGTTTCAACCTGTCTCGCTGGTAGAAAAAATGCCTTCATCATTGAAACGTATTGTTACTAGGTAAGACAGGAAAATCCTCGTTACAATGAAGGATTATGCGAGTTAATGATCACAGCCCAGTGACTGAAATTGAAGTACAGTACTAAGTGTAGTAGAGGTGGCAACCCTAAGCCCGAGTTATGTTGGTTGGAACGAACCAAAAGAACCGACCCAGCTACACAGAACACATACTACCAGCGATCAAACAGAATACCTATGAGAAGCAACGGGTTACTTAGGTCTATAAAAATTATCTGTGGGTCATTCTTGGTATTCAGATCATGGGGTCAAAGTATACCTACTTTCGGCGCGTCGTGAAGGATGCATTGAATTTTATAAGGAACAGGTAAAATCCTATCTATTCGTTGTGTAAGACAGGTGTTAAATCGAACTTTAAACATGTTTTAAATTCAAAACAAGTGTTTTTGGAGTTATCGATATCTATGGACGGATGTGAAAATTACCTACCTTTTAAAATGTACGTAGGTACAATACAAATAAAACCGAAAGGTAGCCAAGGTCGCCGAACCTGGTTTCAAATAGAATTCGTACTCAGTGGCGGGGCAAGACCAAATTTTGACGTGGGCAAGATATATTTTGCGAGGCCCCCTGATGGATGACACAAGAGGATGGATTTATTTTTATTTCTAAGTTCTCATACAATGAATCGCAACACTTATTCTCACATCGAAATCTGTTGGAAATACACTCACCGGCAATGAAACTTGGCGACTGGGCTTTTTTCATACAAACATGGTCATTTTAGCGTCTCATAGATAGAAAACTATTTGCAGCTGTGCAATGATTATTACGTCAATGGAGAGGCCAAACGCCCAATTTTTGAATCACAGTTTCAAAAATTGCCAAAAACCGCTCAATTTTCGCTGACGCTAAAGTGACCATGTTTGTATGAAAAAAGCCCAGTTGCCAAGTTTCATTGCCGGTGAGTATACATTAAAATATTAGGCACATGCGTCGTCGCATGATTGCATGACTGCATGTGCTTAGAAGAGCGAACATAGATGGAGCAAACAGAATGGGAAATCCCCAGCTAGTTTCGTCAATCAATGCTCACAAGGGGAGTGAGTGTGGGATGGAAAAGTCGAAAGCAGAAACTTTGACTTAGGAACTTCGTTTGGACTAGTTCGACTAGTTAATAGATAAACATACTAAAAGTCCTTTCCCCTCCGAGGTGAGCCCGAGGTGGGGTGGGGCACAAAGAAGGTCCCGTTGTTTGGTTTTTTGCATACTTCTCGAAAACGGTGTTTCGTACGAAATTTTACTGTACTACATAATAAAAGCTAATTAAATTCTCTACAACTTTGTCTTTTACACTTTGTATCTTTCTCCAATCATTGCCTAGCTATGAGCTTCTAAAAGTGGTGGATTTTGAAAAATGTGTTCTACACTCTTACATTTTCTGGCATATATTTGTTCTCAGCTGCTACCGTAGATTTCAAGATTCATAACTAACTAAAAAAATATTCCTCCTATGCATGAATAAATGGATTACTTAACCACTCGCCTCCTCTTTGGGCATGACGGGCCTGGTTGTGGTTCCTTAACTTTTGCCTCTTCTTTCTCGTCATCGGTCAAATCGTTAGCAGATGATGGAACGTAAGCTACTACTTCTGCTTCATCATCCCCATCATCGTTGTCCTCCAACATGAAAATGCTATTCGTGCAGCTTCCGTTGCAATTGTGGCAAATGGTAGAGCACAGCATAGAATGGAAGCCTTCCTACACCCACATCTAGCACTACTACAATCAGTAGTGCACCGGCAAAATATTAGCTTCAATATTTCTTTCGGTGCAGCTGGTTTTTTAGTTGGAACAGGAACCAAGAGGTTGCTTTCATTCCGTTTCCATCCCCATAGTTCAGGACAAAGGTCTTGTCCAAGCCAAGCCTGTACCTGATGGTTCGGAAAGAGTGCTCCAACGCTGCTCCCTCAGTTGGTGGAAGGGAGGAAATGTCTGGTTTGGACATTTGATACTGACTGGATGGTTTCGCTCCATACAACCTTAAAAAGCATAAGTTTCCATTTTTTCTTATGTCAGCTTGTGCTATGGGTGCTAGACAACGGATAAACATTACTTATATACTTTTTTTTTTTGTAAATACATACATATTATACATAGAAACACCCAGACCGATACAAACAGACATGTTTATGCACACAAATGTTTGTACCGTGCGGGGATCGAACCCGCGACCTTTGGTGTAATAGCCGACTTCTCGGCCACTACACCAAATGGCTCGTCCAGAGACCAGAGATGACATCGTCATAATGGCGGAGACGCTGCAGGACCTACAACAGATGCTGAATGACCTGGCTGATTCTTCTTTACGCATCGGCCTACGGATGAACTTGGACAAAACCAAGGTCATGTTCAATGAACATGTTCTACCGGAACCGATTGCGATTCACGGCGCCGTCCTCGAAGTTGTTCAAAAATATGTGTACCTTGGGCAGTCATTGCACCAACTGCAATCAAAACAACTTTGAGGACGAGGTGAATAGAAGAATTCAGTTGGGTTGGGCAGCGTTTGGAAAACTACGTCGAGTCTTCGATTTCCGATCCGAATCGCCGATTCCACAATGCCTAAAGAAAGAAAGAAAGAAAGAAAGAAAAATAGTTTATTGCCTTTTAAACAATTACAATACATACAAATATCATCTTACTAATAATAAGGTTAAATAACACACATTAAAGGCAAAAGGCAGAGGTTCAGCAATAATTGCTGCCGCAGGTGCAGGTGCCCCCGGGCCGCGCTGGTTTTCAACCTCTGCCTGCTCTCTGAGGCGTTAGTCGAGAGCGCATGTCAATGCTGGCTGGCTATACAACTTTAAAAGTTATACAAATTCAAAAAGAAAAAACTAAAGACGAAAGTCTTCAATCAGTGCGTCCTACCCGTCATGACATACGAAGCCGCAACGTGGACACTCACGGCTCGGCTAGTCCACAAGTTTAAAGTCGCTCAGCGGGCTATGGAAAGAAGAGCTATGCTCGGCGTCTCTCTGCGGGATCGCATCCGAAATTATGTGATTCGGCAGAGAACCAAAGTCACCGACATAGCTCGCCGGATTAGCCAGCTGAAGTGGCAGTGGGCTGGCCATATCAGCCGTAGAACCGATAACCGTTGGGGTAAACGGGTTCTAGAGTGGATACCGCGTCTCGGTAAACGTAGTGTAGGACGCCCTCAGGCCAGGTGGAGCGATGATCTGCGCAAGATGGCTGGCAGGAGCTGGATGCGAGTGGCCAAGGATCGATCAGCGTGGCGAGCATTTGGAGAGGCCTATGTCCAGCAGTGGACTGTCACAGGCTGATGATTATGATGATGGGTTGGCCAAAAATGGGCATTGTTCTTTACTACTTTTAGAAGCTCATAGCTAGGCAACGATTGGCGATAGGATAGGATAGATACAAAGTGCAAAAGACAAAGTTGTAGAGAATTTAATTAGCTTTTAATAAGTAGTACAACAAAATTTCGTACAAAGCACCGTTTTCGAGAAGTAAGCAAAAAACATGTGCCCCCTCCCCTCGGGCTCACCTCGGAGGGGTAAGGACTTTAGCATGTTTATCTCCTAACTAGTCCAAACAAAGTTCCTAAGTCAAAGTTTCTGCTTTCGACTTTTCTATTCACACTCCCCTTGTGAGCATTCATTGACCAAACTAGCTGGGGATTTCCCATTCTGTTTGCCCCATCTATGTTCGCGCTTTCGACTTTTCCATCCACAAATTATTCGTTGACTAGGCTAAGCGGGCGAAGCAAGGATTCCCCGCGTCATTCACCACCCAAAACGCCAGCAAATGTTGCCAGATTAGATTTTTTTAAAACGAATGTGGTAGGTTAGTATTGCCAGATACTTGCTACCCGTTTTTTTTTATTATTTATTGCTAGATGCTAGATTTGCGTTCACGGGCTTTCGAGGCGCGAGGCCCCTTGGACCGCGAGGCCGTGGGCGGTGGCCCACGTCGCCCACGCCTTCCGCCGCCTCTGTTCGTACTTACGTTGTTTTTTATTTTAATTTTGCTAGAATCTTGTACTTTTTAACATTCAATTATAAATAGCCATGGAAATAGTATCAAAGCAAGCCATTGGAAACAGTAAGGAAACATTTAAGTCAATTAAGTCGAAACGTTTTGGTCATTATTTTCTCATTAGTAATTTGAATGTTTGTAACATGTTTGTAAGCAAGGACACGAGTTGTAGCGCCATCTATTGGATGACTAGATAAATTCTACACGCAGATGATTTTTTGCTTGTTTCACAGGGAAGAAGTTTGAAACCGGTTTCGCCAGATGGCGTTATAATAACTCACACAGAGTACAAGAAATTATAATACTAGAGCTCCAGATGGAGCTATTGTGGAAATCGAGTTATTTTAAATGTTACACAATATGACGTCATATATTATGGCTTTACATACAATCTTAAAGCCAAAACTTTTGATTTGACTAAAAAAACAACTTTATTTATATATTTTACTAGTAAGATAGAATCATTTTACTGCCGGAAAACAACGACTAAAATTTCACGCAGTATAATAATAGCGTACTAACGTAGGTATCGATGGTTCAAATCTCGGCTGGTCCCTGGTCCTGACGTATTTTCCGATGAGTGTTTATTACACTCTTTGCACAACAGTGAAGGAAAACACTGGGAGGAAACATGTACAGTCAGATAACAATGGCTGTCTGAGGCAGTGCGAAAAAATTTTTTTCAAGGAGATCTACATAAATAATTATTTATGGTATTTCATGTAGGTATATGAAAAATTGCTATAATTTGCAAGTCCATAGTGCAAATTACAGAGTGAGTCAGATTGTATAAATTAAACGTAGGTGTTGTAATTATAAAATGTGATATTAAAAGCATAAATTATCACTTTCATCGGAAGCAGCAATTTTTATTTTTTATTGTTTTTTGCATTAGGTACGATCAAAATTATCGAATGTTTGTTTGTTCTACTATTTGAGTATTGAAATAAATTTTTTTCATTTGAAAACTGCGTCTTATAACTTTGTAGTGTACTAAATTGTGCTTATTGATTATTTCAAGGATATTTTTTTTCTTAAACCTTCAATTATTTGTAATTTCATAGCCAGCAATTCTTCTTCAGTAACTAATCAAGGCCGTGTACAATTCAGGCAGCTTATATACCTAAACATATTGGAAAACCTGATCCACCCCAAGTTTCCAACTCATTATGACAAGACAAGTGTTGTGTTTTTTGTAACTGTTTTACAAGTCTGAAGGTATTATTTTTTGTCAATTCTAGTATGGAAAACTTTCTTATATGCGAGGGACATATATGCCGGATCTATGAAAAGGTTTTATTGTTAACGACAATATTATTTACCTCAAAATAGGTATAATGTCCTCCTAGCCAAGTTTTCAGCTACGGCGGCCGATCTTTTACGATCAGCCAACTACGCAGGATATAATAAATTATACTTAGTGCACAAACTGCGGAAACTTGTAATTGGCTATGTATTGTTTCACTTAGTACTAGTTAATTTCTATCTGTAAGATTCCCAAAAATTGTAAAATAAAATAAAACAAGTGAGTGCGCAAGCACAGGTGCACTCCCTATTCCCTCACTCTCATAACACGGTGGGACAGCAGTCTGACACGACCGAAGAGAGATCAGGCGCAGGAGCAGGACCATCGGCTTAACGTGCCTTCCGAAGCACGGAATCATCATTCTTTTTCAGACATGCAGGTGATTGAAGCCTGCAATGTCCTAACCAAACTGGAAACATTCACACAAAGTGATGCTCCCCGCGGGATTCCAACCCTCGACCTCCGGGTATTAGAGCCCAACGCTGTAATCACTGTACCACGGAGGCACAAAATAGGCATAGACAGGTATTCTCAGTAGTATAAATGCTACTTCTCTATAATTATTTACAAGATTATGTATAATTACTATTCTGGCAGCAATGTACTATAATATTTCTTTGGTTTTACTGAACATTTGATGTCAAGACCACTGCAAGAGCATTTCGTTACAAATCTTTGAATATTTTAATTTTCTCGTTTTAATTCTTTGAACATATTTGCTAACGTGTATGATGGATTCGTTTGGAGGAGTGAAAGGTCTTTTTCTGAAAGCTAAATCACGGTTGCAGGACCATAGCTATTCTAGCTTGATCTGGCTTATAAATTTAGTGCCTAATTTAGTAGGATTTTCCTTATTAGGAAACAAAAGAGCGGGTTTGTACAAAATGAAACATATAATAAGTATATAAAACTGTGCACGGCTAGTCCAAAGATATTTATTATTTATGATGTTATCACTTTCGTAGCACGGTGGGACAGCAGTTTTTCACATCCTTAAAAATATCAAGTGGCTGGATATTATGTTCCTATTAACACTTTTACGTGCTCTCCGACGTTCGTTCCATTTTTCACCACCCACTTCGAGACTTCGAAATATTTTCCGGACAGAAATTCCCAATGTAATTTTTTTGGATGGATTACGATTTATTATTATAAAACCGCGGCTTTTGTACATTAAATAAAATTTACATTGACTTTACTTACGTTTTTCTTTGCAGTACCATTCTTCTTATTTCATTTCGGGTTGATGGTGTACCTCTACGGAGTGGGGACCATTGACTACCAATTGTACCACAGCGAGACCGCTGAGGACTTTGTCAAAAGCTTCGTGAACATTTCTTTATTTGTATTAATCGCAAACAATACTTACTGGTGGGTCATGAAAAAGTGAGTATGATTGCCCTTCTTTAATACAGGATTACTTCGGATTACTTAATTCTGATTTCAATTGTTACAAAATTAAATGTTCTCCACTGAAATTTTCATCCTGGGTGGGATTTGAACCCATAATGCCTGGCGCATAGGGCAGGGCACTATTGTAACGCTTTTTTCAATTATGGCTTTGGAAAATATCGTCCACCGAACTTATAACGCTTACTTACAGGCTTTTCAGTCGGGATGGTCAAAGTCTGCATTTAAGTAATTTTGTGTATGTTACAGACCACTACTGAAGTCAACTTTGGAGGAAATTAGTGAGAGCGACCAATTGGCAATGTTAAACAATCCAAACCCCGTCAAGCACAGAAGCTCCTTAAGGAAAATCAAGATGATCCTAATAGCATTTTACACGTCCACCTATGCCAATGCTTTGTTCGTGTATATACCTAGGCGCATGACCATCGAGAACGAATTCGCTATTACGCCATGCGTCGGTAAATTAAACATTCTTAATTTCTTATAAGGTGATGCGCAGACGTAGATGCTTTTTGTTGCCACTATTGTAACATTGTACATAGGTACTCGTATGTGAGTAAGTAGACACAAAGTATCAACTTCTGCGCAGCACCTGAGAGCCGATTTTACCTCAATAAAATGGCTGAACGAGGACGTCTTTTGGTTGAAATAATGATGACCAACTTGACTTAACTTTGCTAACTGTTGCGAGTTTAATTTTGACATATTTTTTCAGGTATGGAACCGATAGATCAGACTCCATACCGGCAAGTCTGTCAAACTCTTCTCGTCACGCAAGAAATCACAATCTTGATAACAATACTTAGCTACCAATCGTTACTTTTCCTCTTCACATCATACACAGAGCTCTTATACCACACGCTTGCTGAAGAAATAATGACCCTAAACGATTTCGACAGAGAAAGGTACCAATACAATCCAAAAGCGAAGGAGATGCTGCCAGTTTTTACTCGTCGCCACGTTATGTTACTTAGCATCCTTAATAAGTTACGGGCACTGTACAGCGTTCCTATTGGAGTCAATTTTGGAACGAATGCTATTTGTATCAGCTTATTCTTCTTTCTGCCGTTACCAGCGTGGCTGCCGTTTGCGCCGATACTAAATTACTGTTTCCTGGTTTTCTTTTTGTACTGCTACTTATGTCAGCGGTTGTCAAACGCAGCTGAAGTATTTGAGAGAGCAGTTTATGGGTGCGGTTGGCACAGCTTCGAGCAGCCGGAGAGGAAAGCTGTACTGGTGATGCTGCGCCAGGCTCAGAAGCCGGTAGAGCTGCTTGCTGCTGATATCATACCAGTAAATATTGCAACGTTTGCAACCACGTGTCAGGCGATGTATAAGTTCGTGACTGTAGTCAAACTTTAAACAACCGCATCAAAGCACCGATTTATCTAGTTGTGAAATCACTTAATAAAATTATTGAACTTGGATCTACAAATAAAATGTATAAAAAATTACACTTATTTAACTACCCGAAGTTTATAAACTTAAACAAAAAAGTCATACACCACTAAGACCTGTCCGAGGTTTCTTAATTTTCTTTTATATAGTCATTATAGTATGTAGTTAGTACCCTGACTAGATCGGCACAAAATGCTTGGTGATAGAAGAAGACAGCTGCAGCGCCACTTACCGGGTGCATATGAGTTTTCAAAGCATCCAGAAACTTTCAACCAAATATATATTGTATACTACTTTTCATAAACTATAATTATTTGCAAGATTATGTATCACTAGCGGCCGCCCGCGGTTTCATCCGCGTGGTTCCCGTTCCCGTGGGAACTGATCAAAATCCTTTCTTAACGGATGCCTACGTCATGACATGTACCTGCATAAAAGCGCCCGTACACCGCTATCAGCTTCCCAATTGATTTAATCAAATAAATTTCAATATAAAATGCAACAATGAAAAAAACTAAGCCTACGCTATTACATATTATCTTCATTGATTTTCACAGAAGTTTACATAGAATTTCCTCTAGTCAAAACTTTCCCAGTTAGTAAGGCTAGGCCTCACATCACATAGTGACGTGCAAATTGATTGCATTTAGCATCTTCCAATACATCTACTATACATATAATAAAATTGTAGAAAAGTGGTGTCTGTCTGTACAATGGAAATATATAAAAAAAAAAGTAACAGGGGTTGTTATTATGTCGAAGCCGAACCCGAAATTGTACCTTGTTAAAAAAAAAATTTCTGTTTGTCTGTATGTTTGTGCACGCTAATATCAGAAACGGCTTATTCGATTTAAATGCGGTTTTAACTACTATATTGTAGTAACCTTCACTTAACATTAAAATTTAGTGTTTATTTCATGTCAATCGGTTCATAAATAAAAAAGTTATGTCAATTTAAAGGTACACGCCTCGCGCATGCGCGTCCGTGGATCGATACTATGTTGATTTATGTAATAAGCTGTATTACGAAATAAGTATTTAATTGAAACTCCATTTTGTCAACAATTTTTTGTACATCTCTGGCGGCAATGTAAGAGAAAACCATTTCTTTAGATAGTTTTTCTCTGCTTTTTTCAAGCAGAGTGTAACTCTACTTTTTTCAGTCATATTCAGCGAAGTTATATGGTCAAATTGGTTGACAAATAAGTTTGCTATCTCGCGCAGATCGTTAAAGGAGTGATTATTTACTGGGAGAACAAGTCTTTTTCATGTTTCAGATTTAGATGTGGGCTTTTTTCGATGCAAACTTACAACTTTCCAGTTTTCTTTGCTTCTGTTTTTTGCTTTACTTAGTATTTTCTTGACTGCAATCCTTTTTGCCGCTTTCAGAATAATTCTTTTTGTAATTCAAGATGCTTGGGTCTTGCAGGCAGTTGCCTCCACTGCCGCACAGAAAACGTTTTACCCTGCTAGACCGCCTAATTCCTTTTGTTACCCAGATTAAGCCAGAATTTTTTGTTTGCAGATTTACTTTTATTTTCCTTTTCATAAAGCTTTTTTGAAAAATTTCATGGAACCTTTTTAGGAACGTGTTTACACCCATTTCTCTCCAATTTGTATTTATAATGGCTTTCCGATATGTCTTATTATTATTATAGCTCAATGCTCTATGGTCGATAGTAATAAATTTGTCATTATTTGTTATTTTACTTTTTTGATTATTTAGGATTACATTACAAAAAATTCCCTCGTGGTCATCTGCTAGACCATTTAGGTCAACTTAATTTTTTCAAGATTTTGGTCGTCTAAGTTAGGCTACGTCCCCAGTAGGCAAACTGTGAGCGGCCGACTCCCTTCAAAAGCCGTTTTAGTTGGCGAAAATTGTTCTAAATTTGAAATTTCAGTTCGCCACAAAGGGAAACGCCGAAAATAGGCCCAGAGTGCACAACACATTCAATTTCATGAATGAAATCTAAATATTCGTACTTGATTTGTCGTCTTCTTCTTTTTTCAGTATAAGTTGGTTAAAACAATTATAAATAATTAAGTATTTCAACGATTTTTCCTTTACATGATGTTTACATGTCACTTCTGATGTTTGATAATAAATAAGAAATTGGTCCGAAATAGTTTATTTTTAATTACGTTTTTCGATATAGCGGTAAATATTTTATAAAGTGTTAAATAATATTATTAAAGACCAAATAATAAATGTATATTTATGAATAATGATAAATTGTTTTAAAACTACCTTTTATAATATTAATAATTAATAAATAACACTATAAAATATTTACCGCATTAACGAAAAACGTAAATTAATTTCGGACCAATACTTTTTTTTTCTTTTTTCTTGGCACTGCACGGTTTGTGCATCGGCCACTGACATTGATCATTTATTTTTATTCTTCTTTTTGGTTGGTCCGAAATTAATTACGTTTTTCGATATAGCGGTAAACATTTTATAGTGTGAAATAATAATAATTATAAAAAGTAGTTTTGTACTAATTTATTATTATTAATAAATATACACTTATAAATTGGTCTTTAATAGTATTATATAACAATTTATAAAATATTTTCAGCTTTATCGATTAACGCAATATAAAAAAGTAAGTTTCGGACCGGTATAAACATACGTCATTAATGAAATGTAAAGGATATACATAGTCGTTGAAATATTAAATAATTTATAAATGTTTTTTCCGACTTCTACTGAAAAAAGAAGAAGACGACAAATCAAGTACGAATATTTAGATTTTATTCATGTGATTGAATATGTTGTGCACTCTGGGCCTAAGTTACTATGGCTTTCTGGCAATCCCCTTTGCGGCTCACTCAGTCGGCCGCTAACAGTTTGCCTACTGGGGACGTCGCCTTAGTTGGCGAAAATTGTTCTTAATTTGAAATTTCATTTGGAATTTCAGTTCGCCACAAATTTGCGGCTCACTCAGTCAGCCGCTAACAGTTTGCCTACTGGGGACGCAGCCTTAGTCAAAAAATGGTCAAGACAGGAGTTGGAGTCATTACGATTGAAAGTGGTCTCAGTTATGAGATTTCTAAAAATAAAATATTTTAACCATCTCTCAAAATCTGCCAATTTTTAGATTGCTTACAGAAATCGATATTATATTCTCCACAAATTATGCACTTCTTATTGAAAAAATAATCCATTACCTTTTCCATTTTTGAAAAAAAGTTTTCAATATTTTTGTCATCGGGGCTACGATAACAACAGCATAAATACAACCCTGTCTCAATGTCTCTTAGATTATGCAGCATATCTCGAAAGTACCTGATTCATACAGATTGTTTCTTGCAGCTAGGTATTTCAGTAACTTTCCTATTTTTGTGTGCTAATATTAAACTGCCTCCCCGCTTTTTATTACTTCTTGTATCCTCCTGTAGACATGTCCAATTTGACCGTGTGTGGGCGTGGATTGGCTTGACAACTCGAGTCGTCAAGCAAATCCACGCCCACACACGGTCAAATTGGTTTGATCCAATCGATCCCTTCAAGCAGATTTGACGATATGCTTGATGGTGTATGGCCAGCATTAGACACAAAACGACAAACGGACACCCTGCGCGCCTCCGATCTCGGGGCGCGCTCCGGGTGCAACCAGCACAGAACACGTCATACTCCTAGGAGAAGAATGACAACTCCATTGTAAAAAATGGGTTTCCGTTTTTACCGGAAATACGCTAGTGCCACCTATAGTCAACCCACCACAAACTCTATGGCGAGAATATTTAAACAATATCATTGTGTAGAATTATTTTAAGATTTCGTTCAATGAAGGTATAGGCAATTTCACTTGTAAAAAAACTTACCATTTAAAGTTTTCTTACAAGTGAAATTGCCTATACCTTCATCGATAGAATTTGAAAGCAATATTGCCCATCAAATGTAAAATAAAACGGAAATTCGATGTTTCCAAATAAATGTTTATTGCATGAAATGACAATAATATTTCCTTAACAGACATTTTTAACACGTTTAACAAAATAATCAAAGGTTTAACACATCGGTTAGGTTAGAGTCACTGTCTCGTATTCACTGATATTAAGAACAACAATAATTATTGTCACTAAACAAACATAGACGCAGGAACCTAAGCTCAAACTCAACGACGTACACTTGCGATAATGATCAGAATTAATAGGTTATTCCAAATATTAACGAAATTAAAACCGAAATCGCCAGTAAACACCAAAACAAACTCGACCGTCAGTACATAATATTTCTATGACTCGACCATTTTTTTTCTTTGTTTACAAATGTCATGTCATGACTTGACTTGGTGCTGCCAACACAAATAGTCACATTTCTGCCAAACATTTATTCACATATGAAAATAAAATGCTTTTCTTTTAATTGGCCGAACGCTTTAGTATGTTATTGCTTTTAAAAAGTCTGTTTGTTTAAGGATATTCTACAAATTCTACTTCTTCTATTTAACAAATTCTTTAAAAACTTATCGTGCCCTTTACTTACAAAATATCTACTATTCATACTATAAACGGGTATTTCTACGGGTTACCATAATAGAAAAATATGCTTTTTTTTACTTGCAATACAAAAGTATTCCCGTGTAGGTAAATTTCAATCTGAACAATAGAGTCGACCCCCCCTGGCAACCAGTCGCGGATGTGCCGCAGTGACGAACGGACAGTTTCTTGATTTTTGTGATTAAAATAAGTTCAAGTACTAACTTACTTTTTCGTCACCTTGTCCATGTTCCAAAAACAATTTTTGATTTGAATGCGGATTTTTTATACTTAAATTTAATTATAAACAGTTTCGACGTCTCAGTCGAGGCGCAAATATTTTTCGGTCGCTTTCTAAGACTGATTTGTTAGGTATTAAGTCTTAAATCAAAACATATTATAGGCATGGTTTTTTAATTAAATCTACTTATCAAAAAACATGCATTTTTATTGAACAATTCCAATTTCATTCACAATGTATTTTATTTGTTTAAATAAAAATATTTACTTTCACAAAATACATTAACAAAACTAGATAGAAACTCAAAGCAGGCAGAAGTAACTAGTTACAATACTGTAGGTGGGCGCCCTATGCGTATTTACGTTCCGCGCGGCTGTAGGCATTGGTTTAATAATGATATTACCGTGGTTACATTAAGTGCCGATAGAGGCGCTGCAAGCGCTTTGTTTATGTTATGTGTAATAGTGTTAATAGACGATCGAACCAGTGCGCTCCGCACAGCGCACCGTACGGTGCGCTCTTTTGCTCCAGACGATCGCACCGCACAACGCACCGTCCAGTCGTTTTCGAGGCGTAAAAACGGCAACATCTTACGCTGCGCTGCTCGATTCATTCAATTATGGCTCCTATTTTACTAAAAAAGCGAAGATTGCTGTTGCAGTCGCTGCTATTGCCGTAACGTCATCTTTACCCGTTTTAAAAAAGAAGAAAAGGAGAGAATGGGCTAAATTTTACTTAAAAAGCAGGCAGAATTACAGTCACTTATGGCTACTGAAAGATTTGGATGATGACGACTTTAATAATAATAATAAAATTTATTATTTATTTAATAAATATCTCTGGACATTATTCACACAGAGCCATCTAGCCCCAAACTAAGCATTAGCTTGTACTATGGGTGCCAGACAACGGATAAACATTACTTATATACTTTTTTTTGTAAATATATACATATTATACATAGAAACACCCAGACCGATACAAACAGACATGTTCATGCACACAAATGTTTGTAGGTACTGTGCGGGGATCGAACCCGCGACCTCTGGTGTAATAGCCAACTTCTCGACCATTATGCACCAAATGGCTCGTCAAACTTTAAAATATATCTAAGGATTAGTCCTCATTTATTTAAGGATTATTGTTGCTGCGACATACGTCCTTCACGCTTCGAGGTAAACATTCAACTGATTCGCCGAACGGTACGGTGCGCGCTCCAGACGAGCGAACTGTCACCGGACCGCACCGAGTTCGATGCGTTTGCCATCGAACAGACCGCACAAGGTAATAATAATAATAATGTGCGGCGGACGGGCCTACATACGATCGAAAACACACCGCACCGCACCAAGGTCGCGGTGCGGAGCGCACAGATTCGATGGTCTGTTACGGCTTTAAAGATTGCGGCCGCGGACCATTATTATGTTCTGTGCCGCGGACGCAAAACGGAGGGAGAGTAGGGTGACTACGCACGCGCGTACGACAATGAATGTGTAACTTGACATGTTTGATTAACGATTCGGACACGTTATATTCGGACACAGTGGCTGAATTGACACTTTTTATTTTTAATGTTTTCACTGTAAACATCATCAATTTTTTGGTAAAATAAAAAGTTTTTCGAGTTTATAAAAAAAATAACCACGAAGGATAAGGCGGGAGCAGAGCGTCCGCCTTAGCCTTCTGACTTATATCCATCCGAGTCGATTTCCGCCTCCGATAGATTTTTTCAAACTGAAATATTTGCGACAACTTTGTTTTTCACCCTGAGTTTGTTATCAGTTATCACAAACTTAAATTACAATAAATAAATTCTTATCATACTTTGGATTTATTTTATTTATACGACTCGGCAAAACGTGGATGACAAAATCGTGAAACGTAGACGATTTAACGATCTGGTCAAATTAAGTTGACCACATCATGAAATGCGACCATTACACGATCTGGTCGAGCATTTCATGAAATTATCAATTAAACGATATGGCCACGACATATACAGCGTGGAATTTTAGTCGTTGTTTTCCCGCAGTATCTTAGTAGTAAAATAGATAAATAAAGTTTTTTCTTAGTCAAATCAAATATTATACGATTATGATAGACGAAACTCTAACCAATAGCACAGATTATTAAATAGTTACTCCAATAGTAACTAGCTGCGTCGCGGACGGTCACCGGCCGGGGTCATTGCTCTTCGCGTTTATCAAAAAAATGATTATTTACTATTTACATTTGGTTCCCATTAAAAAAAAATAAAAAAAAAACAAAAAAAAAAATACTTGCATGCAAAAATCGATAGTACTTATGAAGGTGAAGCATTCTGCTGCGGGAAAACAACGACAAAAAACACGCAGTTTAACATTACCGCGCCCATACCTCCCCCGTTATCATATTATTTTTGCGACACTTTTATTTGTTCCGTATATAATAGCTTCTTTAAACGTAGTAACTCAATGAATGGGAAAAAATATTTTTCAAGGAGAACTAAATAAATAATGGTATTTCATGTATATGAAAAATTGCTATAATTTGCAAGTCCATAGTGCAACTTACAGAGTGAGTCAAAGTGTATAAATTAAACGTAGGTGTTGTAATTATAAAATGTGATATTAAAAGCATAAAATATTATCACTTTCATCGGAAGCAGCAATTTTTATTTTCTATTGTTTTTTTTGCATTACGATCAAAATTATCGAATGTTTGATTGTTTCTACTATTTGAGTATTATAATGTTTTTTTTTATTTGAAAACTGCACCTGTATTATTTGAACTTTGTAATAAATTGTGGTTGTTGACTATTTCAAGGATTTTTTTTTTATTAAATCTCAATCAGTTGTTATTTCATAGCAAGCAATTGTACTTCAGTAATCAAGGCCGTGCAAAATTCAGGCAGCTTTTAAGTACCTAAACATAATGGAAAACTTGATTCATTCTGACTCATTATGACAAGTGTTGTGTTTTTTTTGTAATTGTTTCACAAGTCTGTAGGTAATATCTTTTTTATCAATTCTAGTATGGAAAACTTTCATATATGTGAGGGACATTTTGCCGGATTTATGAAAAGGTTTTATTGTTAATGACAATATTATTCACCTCAAAATAGGCAGATACAGGTATTCTCAGTAGTATATGCTACTTCTTTATAATTATTTACAAAATTATGTATAATTACTATTCTGGCAGCAATGTAGGTACTACTAAATAATAATATTTCTTTGGTTTTGCTGAACATTTGACCCCAAGACCACCGCAAGAATTGTACATTTCGTTACAAATCGTTAAACATTTTAATTTTGTCGTTTTAATTCTTTAAACGTATTTGTTAACGTGTATGATGGATTCGTTTGGAGGAGTGAAAGGTCTTTTTCTGAAAGCTAAATCACGGTTGCAGGACCATAGTTATTCTAGCTTGATTTGGCTTATAAATTTAGTGCCTAATTTAATAGGATTTTCCATAACAGGAAACAAAAGAGCGGGTTTGTACAAAATGAAACATATAATAAGTTTATAAAAGTGCACGACTAGTCCAAAGATATTTATTATTTATGATGTTATCACTTTCGTAGCACGGTGGGACAGCAGTTTTTCACAACCTTAAAAATATCAAGTGGCTGGATAATATGTTCCTAATAACACTTTTACGTGCTCTCCGACGTTCTTTCCATTTTTCACCACCCACTTCGAGACTTCGAAATATTTTCCGGACAGAAATTCCCAATGTAATTTTTTTGGATGGATTACAATTTCGCGATATATATTATTATAAAACCGCGGCTTTAGTACATTAAATAAAATTTACATTGACTTTACTTACGTTTTTCTTTGCAGTACCATTCTTCTTATTTCATTTCGGGTTGATGGTGTACCTGTACGGAGTGGGGACCATTGACTACCAATTGTACCACAGCGAGACCGCTGAGGACTTTGTCAAAAGCTTCGTGAACATTTCTTTATTTGTATTAATCGCAAATAATACTTACTGGTGGGTCATGAAAAAGTGAGTATGATTGCCCTTCTTTAATACAGGATTACTTCGGATTACTTAATTCTGATTTCAATTGTCACAAAATTAAATGTTCTTTACTGAAATTTTCATCCTGGGTGGGATTTGAATCCATAATGCCTGGCGCATAGGGCAGGGTACTATTGTAACGCTTTTTTCGATTATGGCTTTGGAAAATATCGTCCACCATCCTTAATCGAACTTATAACGCTTACAGGCTTTTCAGTCGGGATGGTCAAAGTCTGCATTTAAGTAATTTTGTGTATGTTACAGACCACTACTGAAGTCAACTTTGGAGGAGATTAGTGAGAGCGATCAATTGGCAATGTTGAACAATCCGAACCCCGTTAAGCACAGCAACTCCATAAGGAAAATCAAGATGATCATAATAGTATTTTACACGTCCGTCTATTGCAATTCTTTGTTCGTGTATATACCTAGCCGCATAACCATCGAGAACGACTACGCTATTACGCCTTGTGTCGGTAAATTTAACATTCTTAATAATCCTTATAAGGCGATGCGCAGACGTAGATGCTTTTTGTTGCCACTATTGTAACATTGTATGTGAGTAAGTAGAGACACAAAGTATCAACTTCTGCGCAGAGCTTGAGAGCCAATTTCACCTAAAAAACAAGGCGGTGGTGGACGTCTTTTGGCTGAAATGATGGTGATCACGAACCAACTTGACTTAATTTTGCTAACTACGAGTATGTGACGAGTTTAATTTTGACATATTTTTCAGGTATGGATCCGATAAATCAGACTCCATACCGGCAAGTCTGTCAAACTCTTCTCTTCACGCAAGAAATCACAATCATGATAGCAAACCTTAGCTACCAGTCGTTAATTCTCGTCGTCATATCTTACACAGAGCTCTTGAGGCCTACCATGAACTTTTAGTTAGCGATTCATTTCCGATGCAATTCATTTTAGGAACCCAAACTGAATCGCTTAAATTCGTACCATGAAGTGCCTTTAACTGACTCGCATTTGCATCGCTCACGGAGGAATGAACGAACGAAATTTGTCTGTGGTCCGCGTTGTGAGAAAGAGATAACGCTATACGTTGCATAAGTTAGTCTCTTTTACTCGTCTCGATTGCGAAGCGTTCCGAAACCTAGTTTTTACGATTTTAGCGGTAACTTACGGTTTTTTTTGTTTAGAAATTACAACACATACACTTTATAATTGCGCTTTTTGGCGTGAAATTGTGTACCATTAATGCTTTTTTAGTACTTATTTAATAATAGTAATACATAATTAGTTCTTAAAAATAAAAATATCAAAGGTTTTCTAAGTTGTCATTAAAATAAATTTAATATGACGAGCTTAGAACGCACCTCCTTACGCTGTCAGCTAGCTGTCAAATCAAACATGACATGTGTCAATCATGATTTGACAAATAGCTGACAGTTTGTTGTTTTTTTTTAAGTTATAAAATAGTTCGAATTACTTGAAAATTGCTAAGAGAAAATTACGTGTTTTTATTATTAGAATTTATAAGTCGTAGAAATTGCTTTTTTGCAGTATAACCTAAGAAACACTAAATACTTAACTGAAATACTTAAATTACGTATATTTTGACTATTTACTTTAAGTAAATAACAAAACGATTCAGTTTACGCTAAGAAATAGCAACTTTTTTTGAAACGCTTACTTTGACAGTTAAACGATTCAGTTTAGGTTGAAATGTCACGTCATGGTACGGAAACTGAATGAATGAAAACAGTTTGCGATCCAATTGCCGACTTGATTTGGCGTCGCCCAAACTGAATCGCTTTAAGGACGTCGTGGTATGAAATTGCGAGGCAGTTTATTTTAGGTCGTCAATTGAATCGCAATAAGAGTTCATGGTAGGCCCCCTTATATCACAGGCTTGCTGAAGAAATAATGACCCTAAACGATTTCGACAGAGAAAGGTACCATTATAATCCTAAAGCAAAGGAGATGCTGCCAGGTTTTATTCGTCGCCACGTAATGATACTAAGCATCCTTGATAAGTTACAGGCACTGTACAGTGTTCCTATTGGGGTCAATTTTGGAACGAATGCTATTTGTATTAGCTTATTCTTCTTCCTGCCGTTGCCAGCGTGGCTGCCTTTTATGCCGATACTGAGTTACTGTTTCCTGGTTTTCTTTTTGTACTGCTACTTATGCCAACGGTTGTCAAACGCAGCTGAAGTGTTTGAGAGTGCTGTTTATGGGTGCGGTTGGCACAGCTTCGAGCAGCCGGAGAGGAAAGCTGTACTGGTGATGCTGCGCCAGGCTCAGAAGCCAGTGGAGCTGCTTGCTGCTGATATCATACCAGTAAATATTTTAACGTTTGCAACCACGTGTCAGGCGATGTATAAGTTCGTGACTGTAGTCAAACTTTAAACCACCGCATTAATGCACCGCTTACTATACTATATATTTGTGTAATCACATAATAATTATTGAATTTGGGTCAACAAATAAAATATAATATAAATAATTACACTTATTTAATTACCCGAAGTTTATATACTCGTACTTAAACAAAAAAGTCGTACAGCTTAATAAGACCTGTCCGAGGTTTTTAATTTCAAGGTTAGTTATTTTCTACTGACTTAAATCGTAACTAAATTATGATTAAGTGCAAGTGCAAGCGTGCCCGTAGCGTCACTAGATCGGAACAAAATGCTTGGTGAAAGAAGAATTTAAGAGGAAATACCTACTAAGGGCGAGAGAATTGAAAAATAGGTCTTTGTAAAATCTATTGCTGTCGCGCATCCCCCCGCAGAGCGCGATAGAGACAACTGCAGCTTGGACCATAATTAAAAATACTTAAAATCAACGTTTCGTAGTCCCCTGATTTCTTCTCCAAAACTTGACCAATTTAACTACTTTTTTCATCAAAAAATAAAGAAAGGCTTTGGCCGTGTTCCTATCCTATGTTTTCCTTTTTTTATTTAATCTAGTTTTTGTTTTCTGGATGTTTGAACACAGCGGATCTTTTTTTAGGTTTTTGAAGGTTCATAACTCTTTTAATTATTAATTTATGAAAAAAAGGAAAACATAGGGATATGCAAATAGTGGTCATAGATATTTGGAAAAAAAATATTTCTCTACTGGCATTATCAAGGGAGGAAACAGGGGAATACGTTTGTATGGAAAAACCGCCCTAGTTTTTCCTCTTAAGACAGCTGCAGCGCCACTTACCGGGTGCATTTGAGTTTTCAAAGCAACCAAAAATTTTCAACCAAATACCTCTTATAAACTACCAATGATTATGTATTTGCAAGATAATGTATCGTTACTGCTCCGACGGCTAATGCAATTTTTCTTTGGTTTTGCTGAGCATTTTGTGCAAAGAACATGGATATGAGACTTCGTCATTTGGGTTGTAATCTTCAATTTTTTCTAATTTCATCGTTGGACATATTTTGAATGTTAAAAAGACAGCGTTAATTACTTCAAAAGTTACCTTTTTATGATGGGTTTATTCATTTTGTTTACATACAATAAGTGAAAGACACTTTCAATTTTATCAAATCGCAATTACACCATTTAATATTTATTCTTTTTAGCTTGCTTTGGCATAATATGTGATAAATAGAATAAAAGGAAATAGAATGTGTTCCTCGTAATTTTTCTGTCAGCTGATATCAATGATATCAACGAACAACAATAAAATCTCCGGCTTTCGTAATTTATATTTTTGGTCCAAATGTTAAAGTGCCGGCCACAAAACGAAAGTAATCTAATCGATAACCGAAAATGTTTTTTTATTCACCCTTAAAATTCGCTACATATAATTATATACTGAACTCAGTATAATTATTTGCGAATTTAAAGTGTTCATTAGTAGTCATAATAATTTACCAGCTCTCTAGACCGAAACAGAAGCTCGTTACGTTCAAATCATAGAAAAGAAAAAAGAAAATTTTCTTTGTTCTGTGGTTCAAATAGTATGAATAACAATGATGAAGATTAATTTAATCTAATGAGACAGTTTCTGTGTATTAACATGGATTTTATGATTTTTGTAATATAATGGCTCTGCTTTCGAAGTGGGTAATATAGTTTTACATTTTTGTACATAATATATGTTTCGATGGACATAACAGAGTAGGTAACATCGAATATTTCTTATTATTTTACTTTATAAATCTAAAGGTATACCTAGCCGTTTTCTAAAAACATAAATTCAAAAATTGTTGTGAATAGGATCTTTAAAACAAAAGATCTTTCCAAATATCTTTGGATCTTTTAATAAGGCATTTCCAGGCATTTCGGTGGTGAAAGATAATATTAATTCCATGGTGGTGAATAATTGACTTGTCACATGTCACCACATGTCACACTTCCATGCACTTCCCTCTATATTTTACGTCTTCTGTCAGTCCTCGACGTTCTAATATTTCATGTCGACCTTAGCATACAAATTAGTGTCGTATGTTGTGAAAGACTACAAAGAGTGCAAGTGCGGAACGTTGTTGCTAAATAAGTAATGGTTGGCAGTTAGCTATGTTTCCTTAGGTCACACCATCTAGCTAGATTTAAGAGAGATTAACGGTCAAAGTCTTGTTCGTAACATCTCTACAATCATGCGAGTCCTACAGAGGGTAAGGGAATAGGGAGTGCGACTGAGATACCCCATTATTTATGGATATAGTTTAGTAGCTATGAAAACATGCGAAGTTTTATGCCTTCAAGAATGAACACATTTTTCATTTGATTTTGAATCTTTTAGTATGAATCGCATTAGGCAATTGCCTAAAAATCAATTATTCTCAGACATTTACTTAATCTTTAAATATTTATACGGCAAGTCAATTTTCACTGACAATAAAAATACTTTCAAGCGATTTAAATCTTTGCTTTCAAGCAACATTCCTTTCATACTTGACGTTTATGGTTCTAGTTAGCAAGTAACTAGAAGCGCCGGAACCCGTACAGCTTCCCAATTAAATTAAACCAATCTCTTCACAACATAGCAAAAAGCTAAGTGCACTATTACATGTCTTCAATGATACCTAATACGGTTTCACATAAGCAACATCAGAGGCCTGCCTCAATCGGACGCCATGGCAACGTCGACGGCTACCGTATCCTGTCAGGTAGTATAGAAATAGGGTTTCTGATGTATACGCGGTTACTACTCATTTAATAAAACTACTACCTACCACTATTCCGTGATCACGACTGCTGAAAAGTGGTCGAAATGGCGGGCTTAAATTTAAAATGTAGAGTATATCGCGAGTTTTTATCCGTTTTAAGTTGTTTTAGTTAGTATAGAAATGTCAAAATTGACAACGTTTAATAGCCACAAGGCCGAAACAAGCTCGTCCCATTCGGGTGGAAAGGAGAAACCGGGGGAGTTTAGTGGGGAGTGGGCTTGATTCCCGAGTCCTACACACTGCCGCAGATCTAACTAGCCTGCGGTTATAGTGGCTCAAACCTTCGAAAAAAAAAACATTGCCAAACCGTAGCAAAGTGAGTAGGCTGCGTCCCGAGTAGGCAAACTGTTAGCGGCAGACTGATTGAGCCGTAAAGTGGCGAACTGAAATTCAAATTTCGAACGTCGCAACTGGTGTTGCTGGGAGTGGGTTGCCAGATGTGATTTTCCATTTCTCCCCAAATTTAAAATTATTTTTCTCCAAAACGATACTATTTTCTTTAGTTTTACCCAAAAGCCAAAAACCAAAAAAAAACACCCATTTTTTTTGCCCGTGGTTCGATGTCGTATTTCTACTGATAATAACCAACCAAACTACTTACAATAAGGTCGAAAACTCAAAATTAGTTGGTTACGGCATTGTAAATATGACAATTTCCCATGGCCTCACCTAGATTCGCGAGATTCTGGATGGGGAATAGTCAAAAATTTTTATAGACGCGTTCGTAAATTTTTTCTCCAAACATTTCTCCAAAGTTTCTGTTTCTCCAAAATTTCTCCAGGAGCCAAATTTTTACCCAGAATTGCGAGAAAAATACCCAATCTGGCAACCGTGCTGGGAGTCGGCCGCTCACTAGGATAGTCGGCGCGCGTAGCGCTGCAAACTGCGTACAGTGAGCGCAAAACTAGCAAACTGTGGACACTTCATTTGTTATATAATTATGGAAAGGCGTTCTAAATCGATAAGCCCCAGACTGTCAAACTGTTAGTCTGCCGCTAACAGTTTGCAGGAATACCTCATTTATTTACTGGGGACGTAGCTTTAGTTCTTATTCATTTCAATGATAGCTGCTTGGATACGTCGCCATGGCATCTTAGTGAGGCAGAGCTCTTAAGGTTCATTCAACGGCAAGTAACTGGAGTACAGACCGAACGGCAAGGCGCATACGTCGACTCAGACTCAGTTGCATTGAGACCTTGGGTGCGCACGCGCTTTTCTCGCGCCGGTCGTGTTCCTACCATGTGTTAGGTACTTTCGAAACTTATAACTATTTATTTACGCATTCTCTACTATTTATTTAGAGTTAAAATTTCTTAGCCTATTAAGTGAACGAAAATGAAAGTCCTAGTTTGTTTGTTGATGGTAATAGTGAATATTAGCAACAATGGAAAGGCTTCGCTCGAAAGCTACACTCCGACGAGTACGAATATACTTTTTGAAGATACAACGAAGAATTCAGGTAAATATACATTTTAAGTTATACCTAACTACAAAATTTTCATTACAACATTTTTCTACTAAGTAATGATTGTGGGTTCACTAGTGTAGGCAATTCAGAGACTGACCTCAAAATATAGTTTCACATTATTATTTTGTTTAACAGCTTGATTTTTATTAGTATATATAAGTTACCTTTTATTATTTAGTTTAAGTTACTTAATGCGCTACGTAGGTACGAGTATTGTTGTATCGATGATTTCATCGATGGGGACTTTTGCGAGACATTAACATTAATAAGCAGATACTATAAATTAAGGAACTAAGATAATAAAATAAGTATAACTACCAATACTTTTTATGAGTGGCTTGTTATTTTTGTAGAGGAGAATGCTTTAAAAGCAATTAATGGCAAGTTAGCGAGATCTGCTCCTAGCCGGTGCCTTCCTTATGGAGATTGACCGGCACATCCCCGGATACTCCGAATTGTTGGTCGAACTGGGATTGCGCCGAAGTAGGACCAACCGCAAAACTAGCCCTGTAATGTAATGTGCTTTATGATTAAAAGAGTGTCGTACGGTCGCCAATCATGGCGTAAAGATTCGGAAAACATTTTTCTTGTTTGACAAAAAGTCTTATCCTACCTTTAGCTTAAGTTTGATTTATTTATTTACTTTATTCATTTCATCAGATTTTATCTTGTCTTTAATCAGCGGTTAGAATTGTTTAAAATCAGTCTAGTTTTTAGTTTTCACAAGAGCATCTTAAATTAAGTAAATTAATTTAGCAACACTTATGTTAATGCAACCATAATGTCCTACATGGATGATTTAGGCTAGTTTTGTGATAAGTCCTACAAACAGCAAATACCTATGTGCAAGACGATAGAGTCTTGCAGTCAGTCAGAATAGTTCTTTTCAACATTATTAAGAAGTAACATCCAAAGATTCTTAAAGCCTTTAACTGCTTTTTGTTAAAAAAAAAGTAAACTATCAGCCTATTGATGCCGCATTGCATCGTATGAGGCTTCCGTCACAAACGTTATTTTTATTGTGATGACTAATGACTGGTTGGGTGGTTGGTGATAAAAATTAGAAACAAACTGTTCTTGGGTAGAAAATAATACACAGAAACTAACAACAATAAGCCTATATATTAAGTTAACATGCCTATACATTAATTTAACAGTAGGTATTAAGTTAACATGGATAAGCTGTTATGTACAAATATTATGTAGAGGTAGTTCACGCGCTTGTATAGCATAATTCTGGTTTGAGAATTTACCTTGATTCACTTATCATGTTAGATTTTGTTTTTATTGCATGTCTGAATGTTTTTCATCAAATCAAGAGAAGTAGGACAGACGTTATTTAGAATAACTGAACCGTTTAAACCTACATACTGTTTAACAATTTTAGTGTATACCAATTATGTTAATACCGTGAACAATGTTTACATTCTCAAGCTGAACCGTAGTTGCTTAATCCAAACAAAAATTTTCAGACAAATCGTGTTACCGTCCTTGCAAACTCAATGTGAAGCCGCGGAGGTGTTATTACAATTTCGTAATAGAACCGACTATTCAAGAAGACGGCCGGCCGGCAATTGTCATTAATGGTGGGACTCCAGGACCTTCGATCAATGTGTGCGTGAACGATGTCATCATTGTGGAGGTGAAGAACAAGGTTCCTGACCAGGATGTGGCGATACATTGGCATGGAGTGGAACAGAAGGGAACTCCCCATATGGACGGAGTACCGATGATCACACAGTGTCCTATTGCTTACGGGGCTACTTATAAGTACGCCTTCATTGCGTCGACTCCTGGAACTTTCTTCTACCATTCGGATTCAGGTAAAGTATCTTTATCTTTGTATGATTTGAGGCTTAGAATATTTGAAAGAAAGAATGGTCATTGTTTAAAAAAAGTTGTCGAAGACAAACAGAATCAAAAATTTCAACACTTTAACTTAGCATTGCTTCTGATGAATCTAGATATATTTATTTATTTATTATACTGCATTTAAGCATACTAATACGTGTAGTGTAGTCGTACTCAAAAATATTTTGATTTGAACTATAACTAGAATAGTTATATTGATTTGAATAACAGACTTACTTGTAGTGAAATGCGTTTTCTACATTATTTTTATAAACCTTTAAGAATCTCCATAGAAGATTATTATCGTTGACCTTATCTTATTCTTCTCTTGACCTTGTCTCTATGAAATGCCATTATATAAAAAACTTGCGGGTTCGCTTTAACTAGTCTTGTATTAAAATGCTGCAGAATTCTCACGTCTTGACAATGCAAAAAAATTGAATAGTTTTATTACGATAGTCATCTAAAGACAGTGGCTCGAATATTTTATGCTGATAATAAAAACACACACACCAAGCCAATTAATTGTGTTCTTGAATTTAATATCATGTTTCGTATGATATTACGCTTTTGACCTTCACACTCTAAAAATTATTTTCCACGTAAAAATGGACTTTGGAATAACCGACGGAGCTGGTGTCCATCCTGTGGTGATTAATAAGATCTTTGCTATCTACCTGGGAGTTGGAAGGAAGTCCACTAGATATTCTACATATTTATAAACAGTTGTAATCTTTAAAGTAAAAAAATACCTTTCAAAAATGACTTTTTTATGTGGAAACTATGTTAAATTGTAACTTAATGAAATTATAAAAAAGAAAACTAATATGACAATTACTTTAATAAGTCAATAGTCATTTTCGTAAGTTCAAGATAGTATTACTTTCTGATTAATGAAAAGCATTTCACAAGACAAAGAAAAAGGGCTAATGATGTGAGTTAATGTGTATATGAAGGTTAATAACCGGAACCACGGCATTTATTTAAAAAGTTATTTCAACATTTGATTACTTAAATAAAGGCAATGTTTAATATAAATAATTATAGAAGGATTGAGCCAAGACTTTATTACAACGTTAATAAATATTTAATTTTGTTGCACCCCCTAATAACCCAAAATAATATTAACATTATCCTTTTAAGAGAAGTCTCTTAAAAGGATAATGTTAAAAATATTTTGTAAGGTTTGATTACTGCATCTAAATGAAAAATGTTTTTCACAGTTGCCCACCAAAGTGATGGCGTATATGGTTCCCTAGTGGTGAACCAGATTCAACCTCTAGAGCCACACTTATCTCTCTACGATTATGATAGGAGCAACGAGAATACTCTACTGATCGCTGCCACGTTCCCCCGTCTGCTAACTGGAAACCTTGAGGACTCTTCGCTTCAGCCTACTGCACTCACAATCAACGGAGATGAGCAACACTTCAAGTAAGTTCCAATAGAAAGTCTTTGTCGTTGTTACAAAATTATTCAAGTCAGATGCAGTACATTCAATGACTTTACTCTGCAAGATTTTTGACATTTTTTTAAAAGCAACTTTAAATTCATACCCAAGGGTACTTAATTTGTCTCTTGTCGCATGTTTCCTTAGTATGTCTAACGATGATTTTAAATATTTCAAAAAGCATTCGATAATTTCAAGTCAGTCTCAGTGCGGAAGTGATCGGGTTTACGAATGCGAAGCATGACATACGACTTTTACTCACTTTCATATGGTTGCACCTGTTTTTTGACTCTTAAGTCAACACTGAAATGAGCTAGTAGACCTTGAATATTTTATGGTGTAACTCTTGCTATGTCAGACCAATCTAGCAATTGTAGTGTAGATTTTTACTTTGTGGTTTGAATTCAGTCGAGCGCATTAACCTTCTATGTTTATGATGATGAAAACTCGGAATGGGTGTCATTTAGTACTGAAGGTGCAATGCCAAGTGTTGTGACAACGGACGTAAACCGTCCTTCTCGAAGTTGTGCAAACTACTCGTACTTAGTGCAAACAAAAATGCGTCCATTAAATATGTTCTATCATTAAGGCCTTACCCAGAGCAAATGACTTTGAGCATTTCACCTTCACTTACCCCCACCTCACCTCACCCCATACTTCGTAACCATCGGTGATAATATGAGCGCCATCTAGTTAGCTAGCGCCAAACTATTACTAACATTATAAAGCCACTATTAGCAGACTGAATATTTATTGTCATAGAAAAAAAAGTATCTTGTAGATACACACATCATAAAAGTAGAATCGAAATGTTTTTCAGTACGATAAAATACAACAAGATTAATTTTAATTTTTTTGTTCTCTATTTGAAAATACAAATTTGAACATGAAAGATTTTCAATACAAAAGAAGAATTCGATTCAAACGGTTTTTTCGATATTTTCAACGGATATCTAGATTGAAAAAAAACTCTTAGAGTATTATCAGAAGTTTTACGAGTAAAAATTACAGCAGGTATAGTCACATCAGGAGGTGTTCTCCGGGTAGTATTACCAGGGTGTGTTTTCAGGGTATTAACATCATAGGTGTTCTCCAGGAAGTATCATCAAAGGGTGTTCACCGGGTTGTTGCATCAGAGGGGTGTTTTCAGGGTAGTCACATCAGGGGGTGTTCTCCGGGTACTATTACCAGTGGGGTGTTTTCAGGGTATTAACATCATTCAACGTGCAACGTGGTCACGACCCTGAGGATTGGGATACGGAAACTGCGTGCTATTTCTCTCGTAGAATATCTACTCCAGTCAACGAAGCTCTAACTTTGCCATTTTAGCTGAAAAGATGAATCAAAGGACAATGCTAAAAAAAAAACCAGGTTGGAATCAAATGAAAAGTATCTGTAAAATTATTGGTAATAATATGTAATTAAATATTCCATAGGGGGCATCATCGAAATCAATGGCGGTATGTGTGAAATTGCTTTTCAGATTTTTAGGGGTCACATAAAGTATCAATTAAAGGAGTAAACAGATACAGTTGCGGTTTAAAAGTGTATAAAATGGCTATATCTAATATAATTGGACGTAGTTAAGCAGAAAGGACTCAAACCACACTTTGGCCAAAATTGAGTTAAGCATGCCATCGTACTCCTGATAGTCGAATCTATATGACAGTAAAACCCCCATTTTCAAAATGTACACAGAAGCTAGATATTTTTATGGAAGCTACCTTCCAGGGCGGTTTTATAGGGTGTAGTCAACGCGAGCGAAGCCGCGGATGGACGTCTAGTCTATACATATAAAAAGGAAACTGACCGACTGACTGACAATCAATGCCCAGCCCAAACTACAAGACATAGGCACTTGAAATTTCGTACAGGGATTCTTTATAATGCTAAGAAGGGGTTTATGGAAATCCACCTCCATTAGAAAGGGGTTTGGCAGTTTTTTGTATGAAACTCCGTCATTTTTAAAAGTTACAGTCTTCAAATTTGAGCATTCATTTTTGGTTCGGTGTCAGTTTGAAATCAAAATAAACCCCCCAGGGGGTTACAAAAGGGATTAAAATTAAAACTTGAAATTTGGGCAGGGTTTCTTTATAATGTGTAAGTTCACACTAAGAAAGCGTTTTAAAATATTTCAGTTCGTCGGCATCTTCCATAAACCCCTTCTTAGTCGGAACTAACACTATAGAGAAGTTCAGAATTTGAAACTCCTTTTTAACCGCTTTAAAATATGTTTAGTTAATTAATGGACAAAGGAAATATACCCTTTACTTTAAAACTTAAAAGAAAAAAATTAAACAAAAACATACTTTATCTCAGTCAAATAACAGCTAGAACTTTAAACGCTCATAACTCAAAAGTGACTTTGTGTGGATTGAGTCCTTTCTGCTTAACTACGTCCAATTATATTCTATAATTGTATATAATTATTATTATTTAATATAATAAAGCGTAACAGTTTGTTTGTCTTTGTAAACGCGCTAATCTCAGGAACTACAAGATCGATTCTAAAAATTCTTGCACCAATGGGAAGCTACAACTTTACTGAATAGGTGCTAAAAATATATTTTTATAAAAAATATAGAAAAAAAGTATAAAAATATTTTTTTATTATTCAGTAACTATGTAACTGATACTTTATGTGACCTCTGAAAAATCTGAATAGCAATTTCACACATGCCCCCTATGGAATATTTAATTACATATTATTACCAATAATTAGAGATACTTTTCATTTGATTCCAGCCTGGGTTGTTTTTCATACTAGATGAGCATTGTCCTTTTCGTTAATGACCCCGTGATAATGATAACATACTAAAAATGCGGGGCGGGGTGGTGTCACCGGGGTCATTCGAAAAAATGGAAGAGAGTGAAAAATTACTTTTTCCCGATAATCTCAAAAACTAACAGAATTAAGAGAAAAAGTTTTAGACAAAAGCTGTAGAGAATTACTTTGTCTACAAAAAAGGTTATAATCATTTTACGCGTATCGCGCCCCGTTTGCTAGGAAATCGCGTACAATGTGCGAAAATTAGCACGAACAATGTTTTTCGCTATTTATAAACGGGGTTTTTTCATATTTTCCAATTGGAATGATTTTTATGCATCCTCCGACACACCCTAAGAGATTTCCTTCTAATTTTTATAGATTTGGGTCAACAAGTGCGTTTATTATTCAGTAACTACGTAACTGATACTTTATGTGACCCCAGAAAAATCTGAATAGCAATTTTACACATACCACCATTGATTTCGATGATGCCCCCTATGGAATATTTAATTACATATTATTACCAATAATTTGATTCCAACCTAGCTTCTTTTTGAGCATTGTCCTTTTAGCGTCAGTTTCAGCTTTACAACTAAAATGGCAAAGTTAGAATTTCGTTGACTGGAGTAGATATTCTACGAGAGAAATAGCACGCAGTTTCCGTATCCCAATCCTCAGGGTCGTGACTGACCACGTTGCACGTTGAATGATGATAATACCCTGAAAACACCCCACTGGTAATAGTACCCGGAGAACACCCCCTGATGTGACTACCCTGAAAACACCCCTCTGATGCAACAACCCGGTGAACACCCTTTGATGATACTTCCCGGAGAACACCTATGATGGTAATACCCTGAAAACACCCTGGTAATACTACCCGGAGAACACCTCTTGATGTGACTACCCTGAAAACAACCCCCGATGCAACAACCCGGTGAACACCCCTTTGATGATGCTTCCTGGAGAACACCCATGATGTTAATACCCTGAAAACACCCCCTGGTAATACTACGCGGAGAACACCTATTGATTTTTCTACCCGGGAATACCCTTGGGTCCTAAGTGGGAGTATCTTGAGGAAAGGAGTGACTGTTCTCCTCCTGCCTCACCACGCTGCGCTACAACCTCAACGCGCTCAACAACACCGGCCGCCAGCAAGCAAAGAAGCTGAAGCGAGCCACACCGCCGCTCTGGCCGATGTTGGTGATAGCTCAAAGCCGCTTGATGATACTACCCGGAGAACACCCCCTGATGAATACACTAGCGATTGGGAGGGTCCGCAACGTTTCACCAAAGTACACGTATTAAAATTGCTCCGTTTAAATATTATTCTAATAAGTGTAAAAAGTAAACAGTTTTTAGTAAATGTTGTATAAAAATGTAAAACGGCAAGAAATAGCGCATCCTGTGGTGTAAATTTTAAATCGTTTAGTTGACATTTTGGATGTTTTTTAACAAAATTAAACCAACTGTGACGGTTACGAGTGCAATATTGGATAAAGCATGTAAATAATATTGTAAAGTGACTCATGTTCCAACGGACCTCTGCGAGCAAACAATACTGATCTTTGGACCCTATTCACGTCTGTTGGTGCGCGCCGTACTTCATCGCTTATTTTGTCCTAGCAATACAACGCTCGGTGGCCGAGTGCAAATACGCTGAATAAGTGAACATTAGTTCAAATCCCAAGTAGTCCAAAAAAACTTTTTGAACATTTTTTTTGGTTTGAGATTGTTTAGTTCTTCTTTTTTTATTATTCACTTTTTTTAACTATCATTCGTTGGTGTATTACATTGGATAATGTAATACACCAACTCAAGACTCATGACTCAGTCTTGGTTTGTATTGAATAGGCTGCGAAACTACTGAACCGATTTGGAAAGTTCATTCACTTTTGGAAAGTCACCCGGGTACTATTCCCGGCCCGGGTGACATACGACAGGATTATAGGATAATTATTGACAAAAGAAATTACGCGCGGGTGAAGTGAAACCGAGGAGGCGGCCTAGTGTAGTCAGTGAAATTTACCGTCGTAGGTACCTACTGATCGATTTGTAAAATTCATTCACTTTTGGAAAGTTATCGCGATTTTGGCGAGCCATTTGGTGTAATGGTCGAGAAGTCGGCTATTACACCAGAGGTCGCGGGTTCGATCCCCGCACGGTACAAACATTTGTGTGCATGAACATGTTTGTTTGTATCGGTCTGAGTTTTTCTATTTATAATAATGTATGTATTTCCAAAAAAAAGTATATTAGTAATGTTTATCCGTTGTCTAGCACCCATAGCACAACTAATGCTTAGTGCTGCACAAGCTAATGCTTAGTTTGGGGCTAGATGGTGCTGTGTGAATAATGTCCAGAGATATTTATATTTATATTAAATCGAGCGTGTAGCATTCGCCATTGATATAGTTTTACTACACTACTATTATTAAACAAGATAATTAAATCGTCCTTTCGCATTTAATACAAGACACACCTCAGCCTCACAATATAAATAAATCGTCCTTGCGTAAACAAAGCAAGCAAACGTCAGTGCTTGTTTGTGTCGCTAGGTGTCGCTGTCTCACCGATGTGTCACGTGTGTGAGCGAGCGACACGGGTTCCCCGTAGCACAGCTAGCGACCGACTGCCGCCCGCTACCCGTTGTGGGCGCGTGAGAGAAATGGCCGTCCGAAATTATGATTATTAATCCGTAAAAATCAAGAAAAGGATGATTTCCAAATTTTTTGCAGCCAATTTATAGTTTTTTTGATTGTCTATCGATTGGCGCAAGCCAAATTTAAAAAACACGTTTAAATTAGGAGGAGTGCATGAAATAATATTATTTTAGACGTATTTTCAAAGTCAGTTTTGGTAGTGATAAATAAAGATAAACACAAACTTTAAACGTGGAATTTTAAGATAAAACTACAAAGATTATTTACGTATTTTTTAAACTGTTGTATATGCATTAAATAAGGAGTGGAGAGCCGTTAAAAACAAGACTTTTGGTCTGGGAGACGCCTTTGGTGTCTAAAGTTAGAATATTCCTTATAGAGTATTTACGGAACAGTGATTTGGCAATTTGGGTCTAAGTAGAGGTTAATTTTTTTGGATTGATATTCGAAAATGGACTGGCTAGCTAGCACTTCTGGGGAAATTATCCGCTAAATAGTTGGTGTTGTGTTTCGTCAATATTATTGTAGGAAAATCAAGTTCTATCATTTTTTATTTGACCGTAACTGTGATAAAGCACTCCACATTGCCATAGATAGGAATAGATGAAAACACATCATAAGGAAAAATCTGTCTTACTACCAAGGGGATCATGACTCTCAGTAAAGAGGAACATGAGTTATGGGAGAGGAGGTGTGATCTGTCTGTATCAATTTAAGGGAGAAAATATTTTTCATTACAATTACAGTGTGGCATATTGATCTGAAGTAATATTTTTGAATCTTTTTTGATATTATCCAGTTCAAGGTCCAACTTTAATGATTATTTATATATCAAGCCTTAATTTTCGATTACTTTTAATGCACTTTACTGACAGATAAAAGTAAACTGTGTCTGTAAACTACCTTACGCAAGAAGCGTATATAACTTGAGTTCTGCACGATTTGTGTTGACCTTGCGATGCAACGATCTTCTAACTAAGATCATGGGTACGAAAGATCTAGTGATGAGTCAAGTCGTTCAACTGACTGGAATTTGGGTTAGTGTGTATCTAACGTGCCACATTAATCATAATTCATCATGGAACGTTTTGACTATATAAATACTGTAAGGATGATTTATTTTTCGTTGTGTAAAGGCAAAAATTATAGTGTGCAAAAAGCTGTTTTGATGGTCTAGTACTTCTTGCATGATAGAACTTTTGCAGCCAGACTTTAAAATTATTGTGAGAAATTACTGCAGATCTGTAGGCACCAGGAAATCAAAAGAAAAGTTGGCTGAACATTGACAGTTCAGGATTTCCAAAAAAATCGTCAGTTTTCATTGGATTACTAATTTGATACTAATAATACAAGTGCTAAATGATACAACTATTTTTATTTTACAGAATTTTCGTGATCCAAGGCTTCGGATATAGGTTACGGCTAATCAACGCTATCGCCCTTGAATGCCCTCTGGTGGTGACAATTGAGAAACATGAGATGGTGGTGATCGCGACCGATGGGAAACCTGTCAAGCCATTCGTGAGCAAGAAAGTGCAGATTTATCCCGGTAAGAGTTTATT
This sequence comes from Mecyna flavalis, assembly GCA_949319885.1. Lineage (NCBI taxonomy): Eukaryota > Metazoa > Arthropoda > Insecta > Lepidoptera > Crambidae > Mecyna > Mecyna flavalis. Next base: position 15,576,113 of record OX439429.1, read on the forward strand.
AGGAAAGCCTATAGATGGTAATACAGTTTATTGAACTACCTTTCAAAGTATTTCAAGTTTATTTCTGTTGTTTTTGTCTTCAAGTTTTATGTTTATTGGCACTGCCCACTGTTTCTTTCTGCTTGGCCTAAAGGTTGACTGGGAGAGAATGCCATGAGGCATTAAGTCCGCCTTTGTACTTGATTTGTGCAATGAAGCTTAAATAAATAAAAAATAAAAAAGTATGGAAAAGGGCGTGACCAAAATATTTCTTGGTCAACGTTTCTGTTGGATCTATGTTTAAAGCCTGATGATGATACAACGAAAAACCATCGTCACATAAAAAAAAAATGAATTTTCATATTAACTTAGGAATGTCACAGCGTTTTCTCCATAAATTATGGAAGAATGACGTTGAGGTATCTTATTACCCGTCTGTTAAGAATACCTATAACGGCAGATTCCTTACCTGATTTTTAATTTAATGAAGGACCATTGTTTATTCTAAGAATATGATGTGATCTCACTAATTTACTTCTCAGTATAACTGATTACCAAAATTATATGTATATGACTTGCATTTACAACTGACAACTTAAAGTTTTAAGAAATCTATATAAAGTAAGATGTAATAATGTGTAATTGCTGGTTCAGTGTAACGAGGTAAAGTCGCTACTCATCAATTAAGAAAATAATGTGTGACAACCCACTTTGAGCAACAATGACGTTGTTATAAGTAAGTGGATATCGATAATTTGTATCGATACTACAAAATTACATTATAAGTATAAGCATTTGCTGTTATCTACTGAGTAATCAGAAATAAGTTATAACAACCCTTTATCTTATCTTATTCTATATAGAAGAGTATTAAAATTTTAGTTTTGTGCGCTTTACTTGCAATTTTCTGCCACGCCCGACCAAAATACGAAATTCTCTGTCATCAGAGGTGATACGACTTGCAAGCATTTAATCATAATCAGAATCATAAACGTTTATTGCAAAAATGTGGTACAAAAGGTCTTAAATACTATAGTAAATAAATAATTTACTTTAAAAAAAGATTGCATTCCTTCCTTAAAGCCGGCAGCGCATTTGTGATTCCACCTGATTTGCAAATGTCTATGGGCACTTTCCATCAAGTTTGCTGCATGCTCATCTGCCCGCTATACCATAAAAAATATTTCTCGTAATAGCTGTATTATTATTGTATCTATTGCAAGATAATTTGAAGATGAAACATGTTACGAAAACCTGTTATTTTGTTGTTACAAATATATATTTTAATATTATCCTCCTCGCGGAAAAATACGGTGTCTGATTATTATAACAAGATAATTTAATTAGGAATTGTTTATTACAATTTTCTTCAACATTTAAACGTTTACGATTCTCTTACCTTCAAAACGTTTAAAACACATTATTTTACTTTTTATCTGTTTTATTTTTTGCGTTGTATGTTGATGAATGACATTTCTTATTACTTTCTTTTTAAATCAATGAGGTCCAGTTCAATTTGATTTGCACGTTAGTTACATAATGTAACATTAGCATAATGATCAGACTGAGGATTATGTCCTCTATTTCATTTGACACCATTCTACTTAAATACCTACTGTCCCGACGCAAACATGTTTGCATCGATAAAATGACTAATAATTTTGCAGTGTAGAGTCATTTAACTGCGACTTATAACTAGAGTTTTGATTTCATCACTAGGAAAAGTCAAAATGACTGAGGATGTACTATTAAATTTCTTCAAAGATTCGCATATCTCGTAATATACTGTCTAAAATCTTAACATACTGACCTTTTTGGCAATAGGTAGGTATTATTGAATATCAGTTGCATGTAAAACGTCAAATTTGCAATGTTGTAATGCTGCTGCATCTAATATGTGAGTAAGACGTTCACTGTTATATAATAAAGATTTTTTGATAGTTATCAAACGGCTGTTCACCGGTTTTAAAAAAAATGAATATTTAATATAAACAGGTCCTTTGTGCTGGATGTAAATATTTTAATCTATATAAATAAAAATGAATTGCTGTTTGTTAGTCTAGCTAAAACTCAAGAACGGCTGAATCAATTTGACTAATTTGGATGAGAAAATAAAGAAATATTGCTGGAAAATACTAAAAACTATAATTTTTTTATTAAGTACAGCATAAATATATTACAAATATACAAAAAAATATTTTTCTATTTGAACTAACTACTTTTTCATATCTTTTAATCTAGCCTTATACACTCACCGGCAATAAAACTTGGCCACTAGGCTTTTTTCATACAAACATGGCCACTTTAGCGTCTCATATAAAGAAAACTATTTGCAGCTGTGCAATGATTATTACGTCAATGGAGAGGCCAAATGCCCAATTGTCGAATCTCAGTTTCAAAAATTGCAAAAAATTGTTCACTATTATCAAAAAGGAAAAACAACGCTCCATACATCGTAGTATGGAGCGTTGAGTTCGGTTTATTGTTTTTCCTTTTTGAGAAAATTTAGCGGTTTTTAAGCAATTTTTTAAACTGTGATTCGACAATTGGGCGTTTGGCCTCTCCATTGACGTAATAATCATTGCACAGCTGCAAATAGTTTTCTTTATATGAGACGCTAAAGAAACTATGTTTGTATGAAAAAAGCCCAGTGGCCAAGTTTTATTGCCGGCGAGTTTATATATGGTATCCTTTTCTAGTTTTGAAATACGAAAGAACGTGCCATTCATTGTCAAAAAAGCTATTAATTTGTAACCTAACAACATAAACCACACACAATATAAAAAAACCCTAGATAGTGAACACATTAATTAAGTGTACCAGTGGAAAAGACAATGACAGAGTCAATAATTTATAGTTTAAATTTAACCTTCACTCGCTATCCATAGCACCAGATCGCCCAAGTAGGTAAGATTGTAAATACAATGAGTAACAGATTCAGTTTCCCCTGCATCCGCTAGTGAGAGGAGAAAGCCTTTCTATGTGGGTACGTTACTTCTGAATCGAGAGTTTAAGGTCAGTCATAAAACAGGTTTCGTTTATTTTGATTTCACTTTCTACCTCAGCGCGGTCAACAAACTATAACCGCGGATTATCATGCCGTTATAATCTTTATAACTAGTGTATTATGCATGAAAAATGTATGGTAGTTTTGCTATGCGGTTTTGAGAGAATTAGTGGTTTGAAGTGCGTAAATGCAGTGTGATGGACCTTTCTGATTTTACTTTCATTCAGAGCGGCTTGTCTGGCTAAATTGCATGGGTAGGGCATGGTGTTCGGCAGCGGGAATAACTTTTTTTGTTACCTGTACATCAATTACACGATCGGCAAAGCACGAGTGACGCGTCTGGTGTTGAAAGCGTCCATAGGCGTCGGTACAGCTTACCATCAGGCAGCTTGAGCCTTGTAGTACCTTGTATTACCCTTGTAGTATCTATTATATAAAACTCAAAGGTGACTGACTGACATAGTGATCTATCAACGCACAGCCCAAACCACTGGACGGATCGGGCTGAAATTTGGCATGCAAGTAGATGATATGGACGTAGGCATCCGCTAAGAAAGGATTTTGATCATTTCCCACGGGTACGGGCACCACGCGGGTGAAAACGCGGGCGGCCGCTAGTAAATAATATACATTTTCTTTTCATAAACTAGTTATACAGGAGTTACCCGGGGATGGGCTGGTCAATAGCCACAACGCTGGCACAGGCTCGTCCCAATCGGGTGTGAAGGGGAACCGGGGAAGTTTAGTAGGTAGTGGACGCTTTAGTCTCGAGTCCCACACACGGCCACAGGTCTAGCTAGCCTGCGGTTATGGTGCACGCATTCCCCACCGAAAAAAAAAGTTATACAGTTTGTCGATTTATGCGCTTAGTTTTTAGGTACGATTCACGGGTTAGTGAAAAATTTTTTGGATTTTTTATACATAGTTTTTTATGATTGATGGCTTTAAGAGTAATCTTGGATGATTTGACTGGACTTTAAGTTCAATGCTGGAATTCTTTTATTACAATTATGTCGAATAATACCTATAAATATGAAAACATGATAGTCGACTATCGAGCCACTGCGCAAATAAGGTAGTAAATTCATAAACTTCATAACAACATAAGAAAGTTGAATTTTATTGGTGAGAACTAATTTAAGATTGAAGTTGGGAAATTTTCTACACATTCACAGCTATCGTTATTTTGTGATGTGCTATACAATTATGTAAATAACATTTCTCCCAATCACGTAATATCCGAATTAGTTAAGGCTATACTTCTATTGGGATATTTTTTACTTTTTTATAATAAAAACGTGTGTGGAATTACTGACTGGTTTAAGTGCGTAAGAGTACGGGTCGTTTTTGTTTCAGATAATAATTATCATCAAGTTCTTAATCTCTTGCGCCACATTCATGTATAACGGTGCGATTTTGTTCCCTACAAGGAAAGTTTGATTTAACAGAAAACCTCAAATACATTGTTCTTAATTTTAACCAAGTAGCTAAATAGCAATATTTATTAATTAAGATTTAAAATTTACGGAGCTATAATAAGTTATGACAACTTTTGAAGTGGCAGTGGGCTGGCCATTTCAGTCGTAGAACCGATAACCGTTGGGGTAAACGAGTTCTAGAGTGGAGACCGCGTCTCGGTAGTGTAGGACGCCCTCAGGCCAGGTGGAGCGATGATCTGCGCAAAATGGCTGGCAGGAGCTGGATGCGAGTAGCCGAGGATCGATCAGCGTGGCGAGCATAAGGAAAGGCCTATGTCCAGCAGTGGACTGTATCATCATCAGATGATGACGATGACAACTTAAAAAAAGGAAATTTCAATTGCATTACTGATTTACTAACGGACTCCTTCTTCTTATGATTTCAGGAGAGCGAATAGACGTAGTGGTGCGTGCGTCGCAGCCGGTAGGCGGGTACTGGGTGGAGGCGCGCGCGGCGGGCGCGTGCGCAGGCCTGTCCGCCGCCGCCATGCTGGTCTACTCCGGGTTCAACTACACCTCCATGTTGCAACAAAGACAGGTTACTGATTTGTTATTACTTCCTTTTGACGCAGACATAGATTTTTTTGTGTCTTGTGTCGGATACTGTGAATATGAAATCAGCTCGACCTCTGCGACGTAGACACTATTTGTGTCCATTTCGGCGCTGAGCAGACGTGGTTACTTTTGTGTATTAAGTCTGACACTAACAACCAGTAAATATGAAATCAGACCTAACTGCGCAGACATGGACACTTTTTGTGTCCACTTATTTACATTGAAAAATGGTACAGAAAAGTTGGTAATAAAAAAGTATCTTACGTCTGCGCAGCACTGTTTTGTTGACTTAAAAGTAAAACAAATGTTAAAATTAAAGTAAAAGAATGAATTGCTGTATACAGTATTCGGAATTGTGGAATGATGAAAGGTGAAGAGTGAAAGGTAAAGTTGTAACACTTGTAACCATTTAAACGGAAGTTAAAAGGACATCGCAAATTAAAACCGGTTATTCAAAATAAGCATTTTGTCAACAAAGCGTTCATTTATAAATAATATAATTTGCATAACTTCTATAAACCGTCTATTGACCACTTGTGTTCGCCTAAATGTCAAATTCATTTTAAAATCGGGTTATTTCAACTTAGGGTCGGCTTTTAGCAATAATAGAACATCTAAATTAGGTCTCTAGTCTAGTTTGGGTATATAATATGTATTATGTACAGCGAGCAACATATCAACCTACCCTTATCAGTCAAACTCTCACGACCGATTTTCAGCTTAGTGTCCATTGCATAGACTTTCATTTCGAATGAAAAATTTATAAAGAGTAGGAAAGGTTGTTGTTATAATACCTGTACATACACACTTCAAAATAAATTTTCAACACATTAATCAGTTGACTTGCCGTACTAGTATAGACCGACAAACTTATCTGTTCCGGTGGCGGCGTCGCTACTGTCTATTTAGAACTGTTATTAATTATCGGTTTTGCATTGCATTTCACGTAGTTCCAATTTTGGCCACCGGAACAGATAAGTTTGTCGGTCTGTATGATCAGTTTGAGTCTAAATCGTGTCGTCTGTTTGTTTAAAAATATCACATTACTATTTATTAAAGCAGATTCTTTTATTTTTTTCAGAACGAAATCGGCAGCGACGATGAATTGGAGTTAAATATACCAATCTCCGGCCAAATGCTGGAGTCCCTACAAGTCTCCCCAGAAATGCTTGATGTAAAGAGCGTGTACCTGGGAATTGACAGGAATATGGTGGATTTCAAAGAAAAGGATGTAGACTTTAGGTATATCAGTGATGCGATACCAAAGAAACCGTTTTATCCAGCGTCATTGGGTAAGTTTTAATAATATATCATTGATGGTCAAGTGTTTTGCGCACTATTAAGTTTATAATACCGTGAATATATAATATTGCACTGGGTTTAGTACCAATCTACGAAATCAACAGTAAACACTAAACATTAATTTTTATAGGTAAATCTATAGTTATATAGGTATACAAACAATATAGAAAGATGTTTTGCCCTTGTAAAGGCCTACAAGAATCTTAAACAACAAACCCCTAAAGAGTGTTTATATAACTTTTTTCTTCTACAAAAGTCAAGGTGCTTAACATAACTTTCTCTCTAATTTTTGATGTAAAAGATGCAAGTAAAACAACTTTCAACCGTTTGTTTATTTTTTTAATGCGACGTTAACAAGTTTTGGCCTTAAAGCATTTTTATACCTTTTAGCACAAATAATGACTTCATTTTTTCTTTTCAAAGACAATGGCGTAGTCCAAATCAATCGCAAGAGTTTCCTGTACCCCAACTCCCCTATGCTACTGTTCCCACGCGACGTGAAAGCGGATTTCACCTGCAAAGTAGGGGAAGAGGCTAAGAATCAGGAACCTCAGTGTGTGCTGGTGATGGAGCCCGAGGGAGAAGCCCTCGAACTGGCGTTGGTTAACGAAGGTACGTATGCTATTTCTGTTAAAGACACTGTTGTAGTTGACTGCAAGAGTTTTCTGTACTTCCCAATACTGCTGTTCCCGCGTGACGAGAAGGCAAACTTTACTTGCAAAGTGGGGGAAGAGATGTAGAACCAAGAGGTCTCTAAGTGTCGTGGAGAATACTATAGCGATCTCAAGAAATTTCCAGTAGAACGTTAGTGTACTAAAATCCACTTAGGGTTTTGGTAGGTCCTGGAACGTAGTTATGTTCATCTCGACCGAGTAGTTACGCCGATAGTAAGTGACTTAAATACATTTTCTTGGCCACAGTGGAATAGCGTTGTCCAACTAATGGTTACTTAACTCATCGTAGCATATCGTAGGTCATCATGTAAGCTGAACGAATTGTGTGTCCTTCATACTTACCTACATACGTAAGTGAGTACGTCCTACATTACTTTTCCTGGTCTTACGGTAATGCTATGTACGTTTGTATTAGACCATGAGTTATATTGTGTCCGAACCACACTTCACTTCAGTGATATTTCATAGTAGCTTCGGTTAATCCAAGAAAAGCTGGCTTTACAGGTTACTACAATGCATTACTCATAGTTTTAAGAAGCATTTAAGAAGTTTTAAGTAGTTGTATATATTTTATATAAATATTTACCTCTCCTTTATTCCTTTTTTATTATTTTTGCTTAACGAGAACATTAAAAACGTCATTATTTTTATAAAATTTTTACTATAACGTTTTCTGTGCTACTCTAGGCTTTTAATCTTGCAGTCGTTGATATCAAGTATACTGACGCCCACAATAATTCTGTAACACATTAAGAATACATAAATTATGGCCTTTCTTTCCAGGTTTTGGAAGCAACGACACATACACTTTCCACATGCATGGGTACAGCGTTCAGGTCGTCTCAACTTGGCAGAATCCTGAAAGGAAACCAATTTCTAAGAAAGATTTTCTACGCTTAGACAAAGAAGGAAAAATACGCAGGTATGAACAAATTGATTAATTATTTTACGTGATCATGGTCATTCAATCGAATTAAATCTGCGTAAAAATTCTGTTAACAACGCATAACAAAATTTTATTAGGCTATAGATATACGATTATATAAAACAGTTACTTTTTGATTTAAGACGTCGGTTTTTTTTAAATTAAAAATTATGGTCAATACAAATTGAACGTCATTGGGTCAATATTATGTATCTGGTACTGTTGCAGCTGTCAATTTAACCAAAATCAATAGACATAACACATGTTACAATCACTGTTCTTCAGAACTGTTCTGTCTCACCTACAATCGTGAAGTTATAGACACTCTACGTACCTACCCAATTTGCAATTCACAACATACCTAAAAATATCAACATTTACAATCTAAAAATCTTAATTAATGTCAGGTTGGGGTTTCTTATATGGTACACACATTTTTACACTTTGAATAAGACACGATATGTTTAAGCTGTATCTCATTACAATGATAACATCTTTCACAGGAACACACAAAACCCTCCTCTTAAAGACACCTTCATAGTACCGAACAAAGGGTACACAATCGTTCGATTCCGCCCAGACCACGCCGGGAGCTGGCTCCTGGAGTGCAGGTCCTGTGCCCTATCCTCATTGCCGGCTGCAGTTCTCATCAACATCCCACAGAAGATGCCCAAGTCTATCATCAGGTCGTTAGCTAAGTGCGGGAACTATAGGCCCCCTGATGTCTTACTGAACTGATTTTGTTTTGATAGTGCAAAAGATGTGTTCGCTTTGTTGAATCTCAGATATTTATAGTTGACTAATTAAAAAGTGCAGAACAACACAACTTAGAATTAATATCATAATCATAATTATCAACATCATCATCACCATCATCGGCATGTTTGTCATCATAATCACGAACATTATTATTAGTATACAATTCGTAGCGGAGCCTATGCTCTACTTCATACTGATAAAATAGGCGTAGACAATAACAATTTGCACTAACTACGATTACAAGGAATAGTCCCAGAATTAGTTCTAGAACTATTTCTAGGTGCACCCACTTCTATATTTCTAGGTGCACCCACTTCTATGTAGGTGCTTCTAGGTGCAAGTAGTTTAAGTGCAAATTATTATTCCGTATCAGTGGGATACTTATTAACAGATTGTCACCATTGAAAGTAATGTACCTGATAATAAAACATAGGAAACACCATCTCACAACTTTGTCTACTCTTTGGAAAATTGATCAAAATTGCTGTCTTCGACTTATGTCAAAATACATACTTAAACGCTTTAATTTGAAAGTGATCGGGCTTACGATATTCATCGATAAAATTTCTGAGTTCTGTTGTACTGCACCTAATTGTTTTAAAAATTCTTGCAGTTAGTAAACGCTCAAGTCACGTGTCAAGTTGTTTCTAAAACGCTACAAATTGTGTTAAGCGTTTAGTACATGTGCTTGTTTAAAGCTCTTGAGTTGATTAGACTGTATGACTGAAAATCAAGGTACAACTCAAATGTTTCGTCGTACAATTAAAATATTTGCACAAGGATCTGTTAAATACCTACTGTTGGTATTATTCCAAGTAAAATTAATTTACGATAAAAAACTCGTAAAATATAATTATTTTTTATTGACATTATTACTATGAAATCAAATATGAAGCTTCTTAACGATACCATAACATATGCGCTGAAGAAGTTATAATACAAACCATTGATGTGTCTAATACACATAAACGAAAAAGTATTGTTGAATAGATTATGGGAAATTTAAAATTCGAAAATCTTACAAAAGACTGTTGGACCGCGGATGTACATACAGATTTCCTAAACAGGCAGAACAATACGAAATGACACTGAATTTTCACTAAGGTTATTTTTATATCAGACTGAGTCTCTTATGTTTACTGTTAATGTGTACATAAGAAAGTTCAAGTTATCACTTGGACCTTAAAAGAATTATACATTTTTGCTCCAGCTTCAGAGTAATGTCGTATTGTGCTAGTCTAAATAAGAAGTTCCTAAGTATCATTCGAGCTGTTTAGGATCTCTAAGAGAGGTGATACAGGCCTTTACGTCTGTAGACCAAAAAAGTTGCATTATAGCGGGATAAAGCCCCACTTACAGCTCCAGTTACAGTCTGTTCACCATAAGTTGTCCTTTAGCCGCTATATTGGCAGCATTGCCTACGCTTTGTAAATCTGTCAAAAAATGAATGTATTGAAAAACAATAGTACCATACCAATATAGCGGCTAAATGACTTCTTATCGTGAACGATCTGTACTTGGTTCGGTATTCTATTTTTTTGACTCATGAACATGTTAAGACTTTTATAATTGTAAATAATTATTAAATAGGTATAAATTATTGTAGTTGTTAAATAAATAAAAATATAATGTAACATAAGACTTTTATTGTACCGCTCTTTAAAGTTATGTATCTACATGTAAATGTTTGTGAGCCACATATTACCAACTAGTGCAAGATTCATAGAACATTATTCTGACTAAATCGTTCAGGCTTTGAAAATGAACATAATATTGATGACAATACAATCGAATCCTATTGATCTAATCTCATGAAATTAGTACAATATAGTTTTTAAAATTCTAGTTCTATTTCTAATAAGTCGTACAGGCTTCAGAATAATTTTGTTTATTTAAACATTTCCCATTTTTAGTGTCGATGCCCTATAATAACATCTTTTTAACCTCACGAAAACATAGTTAACATATAGTATAAAATAGGGTATTATTTATCAATATATAATTTAATGAAATCCAAATACTTGTCAACTGCGGTATAAACTGTTGGTGCGCCTTTTTCGCCACAAGGTGACACACCCCAGGACACTACACCGACTAAAAAAGTATTTTGCTTAATCTCTTCTGAAGCAGAAGTAGCATTAGTGCCATCTCTTAGAATAGCTTTAACTTGTTTTGCTTCATTATCATTGTCAATGGTGTTATAAAAATCTGTATCCCAGTAGTCTTCTAATTCAGATGGTGTTCTTGATGGGTCTGGGGTGGGCGAGTGTAGAACTAACGGACCCCCTGAGTCTCCGTTGCAGGCAGCTTTTCCCCCATCGAGGGGGCCTGTGCAAATGTTTGCGACTTCTGAAAGAGGTTGACCATCATCTGGCTGTGCGAACAATTCAATTTGCTCGTTGCATTCTGTAACAAAGTTGTATACATAAGTTTTTTGATAGATAAATAGGAATAAATTAATAAATATTGGACAACATTTCGTACGATTTATTTACAGATGTGTTTGTGTTTGTTCTAGGTGGGATTCGAACCCACGACCCCCAGCGCATAGAGCAACTTCTATCACACAGTACTTTAAAACGTTTGTATAACTGAATAATTAATGTTCAAAATTGTAGACAGCCCATAACTAACATACAAACATGTCAGGTGAGCAGTATAGTAATATTTTTACTTAATTGCACGTCGAAAGTATGTAAGCACTTACTTTTATAAGGTACATAAGTGGTTTTAAGTTCCTGCAGTTTTGACGGTAGAGCAGGAAAGAAAAATGTTGTCCTCAAAGCTCCCCATCCTGCCAGCATTAGGTCGCCTTTACTAAGATCGATCCCTTCTGGAGGCAGAGCAATCGGTTGCACTTCAGGGGTAAATACGAATGGCTTTTCTGTTTTCAACATGGCTATATCATTTGGTGACACGCCTCTGAAATCAATGTTACCATCATTAGTTATTGTTATAATATTTCCAATACACAAAAAGTAACATGAATGGAGTATGAATAATATGTATATGCATAATTTTATTATAAACAAAAGATATTTTAGATAATGTTGTAATATCTGATATTGGCCCAAAGACAAAATTACTTTTGGCAAGAAAGTTGCCTTTTATTTATTGAAAGTACGATGACACCCGGACAAATCAATTTACAAATCGGGTATAAAAAATAAAAGTATAATATTGTCACAATTACAAACAAGAAAAGGACATTTATAATTTTTAAAAACTCAACAGGATTAGAAGACAAAACGTTTTTCGTTATAACGAAAGTGACGGTAGTTGACATTTAAAAGAAGATCCTTTGATGCTTAACATTTTAGTTATTCCGCGATGGCACGGGAGTGCCCCCGCCAAGACGAGCCAAGCGAAGAGGCAAGGGCACACTCAGTTATCCCGCGATCAGAATCGATGTAAAGTAATCGAAAAATCGGAAAGTGTAGTGAATTTTACACAATTGCGAATTGTCATGGTGTTTTTTTTTGAATTGTGAATTTATCAGTGTAAGTGTGTTTTACTCACCCTGGATATTTGGGATGGGGTATCCGTTGTGTAACCTTCCTCACTTGGACTGGTGATGCCAAAGTGTCTACATCGATTGCTCCCGCGACGGCGTCGATGTTTAGAAGCCGTATCAGCCATGATTCTGTCACGCAGTGAGCAGCAGTTAGCACCTGCATTGCAACAAAAAGGTAAGAAGACAGATTTTTGTTTCATATTTTGTTTTTATGTTCTGTTCCTATTTTTTAAATTGATCGCAAAGGTGTTCTACCTACTAAACCCAACTTTAACCATTTTTTTCTCTCCAGCTGTTGCTTATAAATGTGTTGTTGTAAATGATTTTCTTTATTATAATTTGGGTAACAGTTTTATTATAAGTAATGATAAATATGCCAATAATACGTATAAGAGCACCCGTTATATGAGCACAGGTGCAAAGGATTACTATTATTAGTATTATTCATTTGTACGAGTATAAACAGTGTCGTGCCATGTAGGTTTTAGGCATTGGGATCCAGTCATCGTAATTTCGAAGATCGGCTATGAAACTACGTTTTTGTCCATGCAAAGGCACCCGGGTCATAATAAATAATAAAAACTGAAGTAAACATAGTGCTTAAACCATTAGATAGACCCATGTCGTGAACAAACGTATACTTATCTCCATTTTCGTCCAGATTTTTGAAGATTGAAGAATTACTTACCCAGTTTTCGTTAAGAAGTGACCCACCGCAATAGTGCACTCGGGCCCACAGAAATCTAAGCTGAAGGGATATGATGTACGGATGGCCGTGCAGGGGGGCGTCATGACCCCCTACTATTCGTCCTTCTCCTGTGTCCCCTCGACGGTCCACGGTGTGAGCGGCTTTAAATTTTTTATTATATTTTTTATTTATTTGGTGTAACAGCAGGTTTTAACAATTCTCGTAGACAGATAGCTAAGTTATTAAGGCATTGAAAGATGAAAAACGACATTAAAATATACATATTGGCCAACATCACATATACATTGATCTAGACCCCAAAAGTAAGTAGCTTATAAGCACTTGTGTGATGGGTATCAGATACTATGAAGGAACCACAAATACCATATACTTAAATACAAATAAACATGCAGACACAGGACAAACACAAATTTTCATTACATAATTGTTTGGGTTTATTCCGGAAATCCCCACCGACAAATCCCTACCAGTGGGGATTGTTATTTTCTTTTCCGAAAATCCCCACCAATAAAACTAGTCCTAGGTGGGATTTAACCCCACGACCCCTGGCGTATAGGGCAAGGTCACTACCAAATACGCCATCAGGTCAGTCAATAATATTTTGAATATAATGATTAGATAAAAAAAATAACTTCGGTATGTGACAACTTTATCTTACCAGCGAATAAATGGGCACATTTTGTGGATAATAGAGTTAAAACAAAGGTTCCGATTAAGTTCATGGTAAAGTTTATTTTGACCAGATTAAAAATAATGAGCTATGTTTTTATAAAGCGGATTGAGATGCACCTTATCGATGTGCATGTTTGCAGGTGTGCTGCACTATTAGTGTAATAATAAACAATCAAAAATTGATTTTGTTGTAAAGGTTAGGAAGTCGGCTACATAGCTCATAGGTCGCAGGTTTGATTGACAGTTTGGGTGTCAACACGTCTGTGTATCGGTCCGGGTGATTCTACATAATATTACGATATGTTTGTTTATACTAAAAAAGTATAATAATTATGTATAACATACCTAATGTTTATTTGTTATCTGGTGCACATAGTACAAGTTCTTCTTAGTTTGAGGTTGTTTGGAATGCGTGTGAATAATGTCTAAGGATGTTTTTTTATAGACAACTAGCTTTTCGCCCGCGGTTTCACACACGCGTAATTTCTTTTTTCAAATAGGTATCCCGCGGGAATTAGACGTTTCCCGTAGGAATTTTATAGCCTTTGTCCTAATCCGGGTTATACACTATACCAGTGCCAAATTTCATCTAAATCCGTTCAGCCGTTTAGGCGTGATTAAGTAACAAATATCCAAACATCCAGACTTTCGCATTTATAATATTAGTAGGATTTATTTCAAGGACTTGTCTGTAATGTGAAATTTGTATTAAATCTTATATTCTATTGAATTGGAGACAGTAGCTGCTTAGCGAGCACGAGGGTTGCGTGCCGCTCTGCCAACTGATGTTATATCAGAAATAAATAAAAAAATACACTGAAACAAAATGGTTGACAACATCTTGCAGTTATTTACACGCAGTGATCTACTACGATCCTTATAGATGGGTTTGTGCTAAATACCTACTTGAATGCTTCTATACGGGTTATTTCAATATCAGAGTAGAGCAAGCAATTCATTTTAATGCGCAATTTGGCTTATGTACGAGTATGAAAAACACTATTTAAGGTCTCAAAATCGTATCAAAATATTAAACTAATAAATAACTTTGGCCATCTAGCCCCAAACTAAGCATTAGCTTGTGCTATGGGTGCCAGACAACTAATTTAGTTATATACTTTTTTTTGTAAATAAATATCTACATATTATACATAGAAACACCCAGACCGATACAAACAGACATGTTCATGCACACAAATGTTTGTACTGGTGCGGGGATCGAACCCGCGACCTCTGGTGTTGGTGACTTCTCGACTTTTGCCACGTCAAAATCATTGGTGTTTGTATAAATAAAACAAGTTCGAGTAAAAACTTTTACAACACTTTATTTAGCATGACTATATTTTTATCGCTCCTATACGGGTAATTAATCGTTTGGTAATATTATTGCAACTTCCAGGAATACATTAGCACTTACAAGAACAATAAATAACAATACGATTAAGCAATTACAAATTCATATGTGCATCCATATAAGTAAACAAAACGGTTGATATATTGAATTAGGATATTTTTTTATATCGTACTGGATTGCCGCCCTGGATTCGCGCGTTAATATTGTTTACAAAATAAAAGGTGCATAATGTTCTGAAGTTATGGGTATGTATACATTTCGGCAATCTATTTTTATTTATATAGATATACACCTATAATAACAGGGACCGAGGTAACGATTTATGAAAAATATGCTGAGATTTTACATTTTGAAATGCCTTTATTTCATATTGACTGGTCTTCATGGTAAAATGAGCAGTTAGGCTTTTTTTGTTGCCACACAAAAATAGCTTCAAGTAAGTTATTTGAAGATTCACATATAAAATATTTCATTTCATTCTTTTTCGCTTTAAGCTAAGCTAGATGTTTCGGTTCAAATTGTGTACTAAACTTTGTTAATTTATAAAATATAAGCGATTTAAATTAGATGAGTTATAAATAGCGATAAACCTGATGTATTGTAATCTTTTGAATACAATATATGAATGCACATACTAGCTAGTAGAAAACTTAGAAATGTCATTTGTTTTCTTAACGCACCTACCACAGGAGAATATTTTACACAAAAAATAAATCCTGTGTCAATATTCATAATATCCACCATACAGTTAAAGTTTGTGCGTTATAATTATAATTTATATGAATACGTTATATTATGACATTTTACATGAAAATAATAACAATAACTAAATAAAAATGAACAATCGTAACAAACTTAAGCTCATAATACCTATTATAGTTATTAACGAAAAAAAATATACTGGTAATCTCTAAAATACTACTTGAAGTATATTTTATCAAGGGATCTTAAAACAGTTTGAGATATTTTGTATGCGTTTTTTTATTTAAGGAATAGTTGATGGACGATGATGTGTGTGTGTAGATGAAAGATAAGTGCCATTTGTCAGGTATAAGAAGAGATGTTTTATACTTTAACTTCTCTGTGTACAGACTGTACAGTATTCATTTTTATATGCACACAGTTGCTAAAAGATATTTGATGAAATGAACCATCGGCGAAAAGAAATTCGATGACATGAACCATCGACAAAAAGACATTCGATGAAATGAACCATCGACAAAATTTTATGTCGGCATACAGTATTCCGATCATTTAAACTGTCGAATATAAGACATTCGATGAAATGAACCATCGACGTAACAACTTTCGGGTAAATAACGCATCGTTCAAACAAATAATCGACTAGTTGTCATCGACGAATTGTAATTCGACGAGATGATTTTCGAAATGGAATAGTGAACCCGCTAAACCTACCTTTCTTAACTGATTGTACGTTTTATGTAGATCCCCCTAATTAAGTGGTATTTCAGAGGTTACTTAGGAGTAGTTAAAGACAAGGAATCCAAATCACGTAATCCCAAAATTATACTTTTTATTAATTTGTTAAGAACGATTTCTTGAAATCTTTTTTCCAAGTTGTTCCTAATTGATTAAAATAATGTAGCAAATTGTCATGCGGGTTTTTTTTTATTGATTGGATCTTATTTGGATCGTTTTAATGTTTTAATGTAAGTTAATGCTTATAATATGAAAAGTAATATTCCTATGTAATTTCAGTAGCAAATAACTTATAACGATTGAAATTATACCATTAAAATAATACACTACGTATGTACTACGTTTTACACATATACTAATGGACGATGTTTAGAAGCGTAGGTAAATACGTATTAATTAGTTAAATAAAAATGTTCTAATAAACTCATACAAAATTATTTTACGATATGGAACAAAATAATTTGTAAATTATATACAGGCTGTATAGTTAAACACGTAAAAACATTAATTTTAACAAATGACAAAAATGTTTTTTTGTTCTGTCATTAAAATAAAAAAGGAAAAAAGAGGGGTGACATCTATTAAATAAAAAAATACAAACAAAATATCTGACTTTAGATAACACTGGACCTATTAGCTAGACAGAGAGTCACTTGGTTTATCTATTGCTAAGGGGTAGAGGTCTGCGCCTCAAATAGATAACCTACAGATTATGATTTTTACAAGACCGACACGTTTAATTTAGACTTTTAAAATTTACTGATTCGTGGGATAATTGTTCATCAATGTTTAATTATACAGGCTGTGTACATAATATATTTAAATTAAATATAAATTGTGAAATCGTGAATTCACAAGGTACAACCTAAAATTCCGCGACTTAAATCTACATTAAGATCCGGTTTAGGTAATCACAGACTGTTCTTTTCAGGGCTGAAAATTGGGTAACCAAAGTATAAACATAAACGTAGACAGTGTTATACAGTAGAAATCACACGCGATAAATACAAAATTTACATTTACAAAATGTAAATATTTATTATAATTTGAGAACAATATTTAAAAAAATATTTTTTTTAAAGTGATGTTTTATGAATTTTGCCAACTAACAATGGAAACAAAAATTTACGTGCGTTGAAATTCCTTTGACATTACCGTAAATTGACGACACCTTTGATGTTATAATTAATATATTTAAAATAGGATTCAATCTCCGTTTTGGATTCGTTGGCAATTCAATAACAGGTAAAGCAACTTTTACGAGTATAACTTTTGAAAGACAATTTATTTTTTATGAACGCATTTGATTAAAACTGTATCACTATCATATTTTTGAGTAATTTATATATTCTAATATAGTATTTCACATATTTTTATGCAGGTATCCCTGTATAACCATTGCATAGTTTGAATTACAACATTCACTTTAATATGTTCTTAAAAGTAACGTTATCCTATGTTTATTTACAACACTATAAAACGAGTAACAAAAGATTACTTAATTTAAGGGTAAGTACTAATTATAATTAATTAAAAATATTAATTATTATCAGTTATGAAAATGGCATCTTTTATTATCGTCTGCCACCATTGTTTTCGTGTGCTGAAAATATATTAATTTTTATTGGAAATAACTTATGTACATAGTTACTTTTACTAATATGTTCTGTTTTAATAAGTAATGTAAAAATTCGGGATCGACTTTCAAAGTTGATTTTAATCAAAATAATGGATTTTATGTTTACTTTTCATTCTTTTGACCCTCAATTTAGACATAATTTTGTAACTAACATACTTATCTCTCCTCAGAGGCAAGATGTTGAATAAAACTTAAACTTAAAAAGAAAAGTTTTTAGATTATAAGTTGTAAGATACAAGTTGACTATAATTATAAAAGCATAGAAATGTTAAAGATCCTTATTAAGTTTATATTGTTGTTTTTGACTCTTTTTGTATTCCTCTCGGGACAATTTTATGTTTTTTATTGGGGGGAAAAGAGGAAATAATCTACTTCTAAGCTCTAACTTGAGGTTTTAATTTAAGAATAATTTGAAATATTTCAAAGAAATGTATTCACAGTAATAGGATTTTTTGGACAAAATATTAGCAAGTGTACCTAATTCAGGCTCAGAAAACAAACAAAAAAATTGTGTTTTTTATCTGTTATCTTAGTGTTAGAGTAATGGTAACCAGAATTAAATATGAATAAAGTTTAGTTCTTTTTTGTATATATTTTTAATGTTGTAAAATAATTATCTTTATTTGCAGAATATGAATAAATATTTTTGTATTAATATAATTTTCCTGTACTTAAATATTTTTTACTGCTTTCTCCGAGCGTTTGTCTGGATCTGACAAACCGAATTTTTTTTGAACCGACTACAAAAATAGGTATAGCGTACCCTGATTGTGTAAAAGAAAACTGTTGTAATCACCAGTTTTAAATTATAACCATAGACAATATAATAATCTACAATAAAAAAAAGATTTTGTCCACGAATTCCTATTGCTAAAACGATGAAGCTAATCAAAAGGTTAGTACGCCAGTACCTAATCTTAATTTACCGACTCGCACATCTCTATTTGACTTTGGCTTTTTTTTATTTTGTGACTATTGTATTCTATGCATCATTTCAATATAGGGATATAACAGCACCTTAATATCTTAGTAAAAGTTGAAACGGTCTTATTTTCAATATTGTTACTACAAAATATGGCATTCCGTGTAGCATGTTGCGGAATCTTCTATTGGTTTAAAAAAACCAAATGATAGTCTTTGCCGTTGACTAAGAGTGTCTATCAATGGTGTATGGGGAAATAGGACGGCGTGATTGCTGGTAAATGGTGACCACATCTTGGGAAGTTTGGCGGGATTGGAGGTAGGTCTTGCTGTGTCCCTATGTGTAGTATCAAGTTCATCCCAATTACTATGTGGTAGATGAAGTGACAGTGGAACAGCCAATAACCTGGAAATAAAGGAAAAAAAGAACATTAATAGACGTGTCTAAAAAAAAATAGTTGTTGGAACTGATGAATATTGAGTTATGTCTAAGATTCTCAGGTTCTACGTGATTCACCCTCGGATTGTCCGGTCAACCACGAAAAGGCGGACGGCCAGTACTCTTATAGGTCGACTCTGGAATTAAACCATGGACTTCGAGGCGTCTTTCCAATCTATACAAGGCCAGAACGCAAGGGTATGAAACTAATCACGTATAGATTGTAAATAACTTTTTTACTAAGTTCTTTCAATCTATACACGAGCAGTACGCAAATAATCGCGTATACTTCGTAGTAACGTAGAAGTTTTTCTTGTTCCATAATATACAGCGCCAGTGCGCATGCGGACTAATCGTGTATATATTGGAATAAGCGCGCGAAACTCTAGATTTCAATTTATACGCGAGCAGTTGCATGCTCGCCATTTTGATTTATTGACCTGCATTATTATGCAACAACGATGAAGATCCCATTTTTCCTATAACCTATAATGAAGCACTGACTGATATGAAAGAAAGTTTCAAAAAACTCACATCTATTTTAGAAGCACATCCATCATCATCAAATTTAAAAGCCATCCATATTTTCAATAATTCTCTAAAACATGTCACTACAGACCAACAGGACCAAAATTTTATTTTGAACAACTTTAAAAAAGGACTGTCGCGCAAGATACATGTACAACCGACATCTGTATCAAGACGAACCACGAAGAAAAAGGGAACAAAAAATAGAATACAAGCAGGCCAACCTTCAGCACCTACCGCAACAAAAAATAGAAAAAGAAAACACGACCTAGCCTTCAACGTCTCGCAAAATATTAATAACGCTCGTTAAAAAGCACTTTTTAATAAAAATAAAATTATTATTAACTATAAGAAATTGTTTTGTATTTATTTCTACCTAATAAAGTTAAAATAAAATTCCATATTTCACTGAATCAAAAAAAACTAGACTGAACAAGTGTTCAGTCTAGTTTTTTCAAATTCACTGACTATACTACAGACTTACTTACACTTGACAAGTGTCAACTGTAAGTAAGTTTGTAGTATAGTCTGGAACAAAGACGCGAGCATCCACGATACATGATCAGTACACAAAATTCGTGTATGCATGCATTGAAATAACAGAGTAAAAACAGCACTACAATATACAGGGCGTCCCACGGCCATGCCACACGGAGGGAAAGTATATTAAATATTGAAGGTAGGATATTGATCTGGAAGAAGACATCATTTTATTTTTAACTAGCCTTCCGCCCGCGGTTTCACCCGCGCGTAATTTCTTTTTTCAAATATCCCCCATTCCCCCCACATTTCCGGGATCAAAAGTACCCTATGTTCACCGGGGATAGTGTAGCTATCCAACAGTGAAAGAATTATTCAAATCGGTTCAGTAGTTTCGGAGCCTATTCAATTCAAACTTACAAACATACAAACATACAAAATTGATTGTTTATCAATCAAATCTTTCCTATTTATTATATTAGTATAGATAATAAATAGAACTGCATTCACAGATTTTTTAAAAATCGCCTGCCTCTGCCAGGAATCAAACTCGCGAAATGTGAAAAAAAACACCATGTATTTTATGACAACTGTCGAAAGGGTCAATCATAAGGATTATTTTTTCCTAAGGAACATAGCATCTGTAATGAAAGGAAGATCATGAAATTTAATATTTTATTTGAAATAATTGTTGTTGCCCTGGTGTTGTACTAGAAGGCTAGAGCGTTTTTAATGAAAGATAGTTTGAGGTAAAAAGTCACGTATATTTCTTGATTACAACGACCAGGACAACCGATCGGAACTTCTTTACGCGTGTAAGTCTCAATACCGACTGACTGTTCGTTGTGGTTCTGAAGAAAGGTCCGATCGGTTTCCCCCGTTTAACATATTCTGCTATGAATAGGTACAAGGTCTTACATCTATAATAAAAGCCTTTCGACAGTTATCATAAAATACATGGTGTTTTGTTTTTCACATTTCGCGAGTTCGATTTTAGGTAGAGGCAGGCGTTTTTTAAAAAATCTGTGAATGCAGTTCTATTAATTATTAAAAATAAAATGATGTCTTCTTTCAGTAAAATATCCTACCTTCAATATTTAATATACTTTCCCTCCGTGTGGCATGGCCGTGGGACGCCCTGTATACTCGAGCAGTTTCCTATGGCTGCGTTCTGGCCTTGTACAGAATGGAAAGACGCCGCGAGCATCCACGATACAAACTATACACGATCAGTACGCAAAATTCGTGTATACATTGTAATAACAGAGTTAAAAACAGCACTACAATATATACTCGAGCAGTTTCCTATGGCTGCGTTCTGGCCTTGTATAGATTGGAAAGACGCGACTTCGAGAGCAAGAGACCGGTACTTAAACCACTATCATCGGTACGAAACACTAATTTGTCAGCTTATCAAAATAAATAAATATCTCTGGACATTATTTACACAGCGCCATCTAGCCCCAAACTAAGCATTAGCTTGTGCTATGGGTGCCAGACAACGGATAAACATTACTTATATAGTTTTTTTTTTGTAAATACATACCTACATATTTATCATACATAGAAACACCCAGACCGATACAAACAGACATGCTCATGCACACAAATGTTTGAACCGTGCGGGGATCGAACCCGCGACCTCTGGTGTAATAGATGACTTCTCGACCATTACACCAAATGGCTCGTCAATAAATAAATCTTAATAATTACACCAATTCTTCTAAGAACTTCAAGTTACACAAAACTTACCAGGGTTATCAGCCTTCAGCCTCAATACAACATAACCGTTGTTAGGTACAGCCAGTGTGTCTTTTAGTGGAGGCAGGTTATACTGCCTGTGTAGGAGACCTTTCCTGTCCAGGTCCAGGGCATGTTTTAAGTTGATCTTCTTGATGTTCTTGTCTGGCGATCGGCCCATACCTATCACGCTGTATGATGTCCCGTGAAGGTGGAAAGGGTGAGATAAGTTTGGTGATTGTACTGAAAATAGTAAAAGACAGTTACTAAAAAGTCAATATTTTTCTTTGCGGTTGTTTTACACTGTTATGTTCCTTACTACATAAAGTAAGGTTTGATTGAACAAAATAAATAATGATTTGAAAACTCTTTATGCAGAAGTAACATATTCAGGCTTTTTTGCTCCAATTTTAAATTTTTATGTGAAATAAACACGATAATAGGTTTTTTTTTCTGGAGATTATGTATTAGTACAAACAAAATGAATTATTTAAATAGAGAAGTCAATAAAGAATTCTGAATTATGACACTCAATACCCTTATCGGCGTTGCAAAGATCAAACTTATATTCATGTTTATAAATACAATTGAGTCCCCCTCAATCTAATATCAATGTTGTATCAACCTCGACTACAACATAGAAAACGACGTTGTCACCTTCATCAACAAGCACAATCTCCACAATAGAGTTGAGCGGCACGTCGATCATATGTGTGCAGCGGCAGTCCACGGGGCAGTTGGCAGGCCGGTTGTCTCCGTTGCAGAACAGGTCTGAAGACAACTCGTGCATTTGAGACAGAGGGGGAGAGGGAGGCGCACTGTAGGATATCTCGTCTACCAAACTGATCACGTGGTCACCGCCGGGAGCAACTGGAATTCGAAAAAAGAAATAATGTTATGTAGACGTTTGTGGAAAGTAGATGAACAACTTTGTCGAACGATATTTGTCTGAAAGATAAAACACACTATTTTATTTTACTTACCTAAAAAGTTTCTGTATGTATTTTCCTGGAAGAGATCTTTCGGCTTGTAGAAGTGGAATCTAAAAGGCAGGAAGATTTTGACGTCAGGTCTCTCTTGCAAAATCGCTTTGTCAATCTGTTTAGCCGATTTCAGATTGCTAACGCAAACTGCATCATTTCTCTTTACATTACATACTGCGTCAAGGGGATTCATTACCTGAAAGATGTTTTAAGTTTTTCACTAACATATTCAACATATACAAATATAGAAAAAATATTACGGATAACAGAAATTCGAGAATGGAGAATAAGAAACTGTCTTGAAAATGATGAATGACATGACATAAAAAGAAAATTTTACACAGAAAAATGTACTGTGATAAAGAATGATTGTTTACACTAGTGATTACTTGATTATGTACATGAAAAAATCATGATTGTCAATAAAATGTAGGATAATTATAAAAATGTACAACCTGTGTTTAGATGTGCATCCCATGGCTACCCGCTACAAGGGATCTCTTCTATATACCACGTTTTACCTTAATCTAGAATATGGAATTAATAAAACCGCTAAAATTACTAATTAATTATTGTATAATATTATACAAGATATAAAATACGTGAATTCAAATAATCTACGTTACGTGCAGTTATCTACTAATGCGAATGTAATATTTACAGTAACTCTAAAGGTACAATGCAGCGCAATGAATCATATAAATAACAGAATTTTAACTTAGCAAATGTTGAAACTTTGTTCAAGGATCGAATAAGTACGTCAATACAATGTAGCGACGAAAAATAAAATATTGTTATTTTTCATAAGTTTT
This sequence comes from Mecyna flavalis, assembly GCA_949319885.1. Lineage (NCBI taxonomy): Eukaryota > Metazoa > Arthropoda > Insecta > Lepidoptera > Crambidae > Mecyna > Mecyna flavalis. The sequence goes on from OX439429.1 coordinate 15,600,023, forward strand.
ATTGAATGGTATAAAAATTTACAATTTTCTTATAATAATCACCATATAATTATTATGTTGTTATCTACTGCTAATGTCATAGCAGCTATAGCAATACGCGTTAAGACAATCTATTATACACGTTTGATTGACTGTTTGAAGTAGAATAATAATTCTTCGACGTTTTCTTAGACTAGGAAAGTTCATGAAGATATATGCCAATGCTTCCGTACGTATCAGACAACATCGATTGAGGATTACACAAACATACTAACTTACAATAAAATGGTAACATGGAATGGTAACATCTTCAGTGTGTCTATTTTCTACATAACATTTATATACAGTCTTCAAAGTTTGCGGAAAATATTGTGAAATGAACTCGAACTATAATAAAGTCGTGTATTTACATGTATTGCAGAATTCAGTTATTTACATTTACTAAATACGTAATCTAATTTTGATAGCATGCAATGGGTTAGTAAATGGTTCAAACTTAAATAACTAGACATTTAAAGACACATTTAAATATATACACGTAATAAATATCCTTGGTGAAAATTAAAAATGGCAAGTTGTTAGTCAGTTGGAGAGACACCTTATGGTGAGCGAAGGAGATGAGTTAGAGCCTCATAAGACACATATTTAAGGCGATATCATTAATATAATTACAAAAATATCACCGAATATGGCATTGTAATGATATTGGAATAATCTCAAAGAAAAAGGCATCACCGTTAAATAAAATCACAAACCGTCATTAACTCCCTTTGAATCATTCGAATATAAAATAAACACAAACGGCGAAATCGAGCACTTCGATATCACCGATCACATCACACAAAACAAACATAAATTTACACTTAGTTAACATTATAAATCAACTACTGTATTTGTTTTTGCACATACAGAACTGAAAAATGTTCTAGGAACCGATTTAGTGGATTGGGATTGGGGGGAGGTGGTCTCCGCAAGTTGGGAAGTTGGGAGGGATAGGAGGGAGGTCAGCCTGGGTGCCGACTTGGAGCACTAGACTCATGCCGATGACGATGTGGAAGAGGAAGTGGCAGTGAAGAAGCCAGAAGCCAGGGTTGTTGGCTCTGAAACGGAGAATGACGTAGCCGTTGTTAGGGACGGCGATAGTGTCCTTGGCAGGAGGAAGGTCTCCTTGCTTAAGATGACGTTCGAGCAGACCTCTTCTGTCGAGGTCAAGAGCGTGCTTCAAGTTGATCTTCTTCACGTTCTGGTCGGGCGACCGCCCGATACCGATAACGTTGTACGCGTACCCGTGCAAATGGAACGGATGAGATAAGTTTGCAATTTGAACTGGAAAGTGAAAGAATACAATCAAGTTTTAGCATCCGTATTGTGGTTTAATTACACTTAATTAGAACGTGCAGTGATAAGGAGGTTCGTTAATACCTTCGTCTACAAGTACAATCTCCACGACAGCGTTCAACGGTATATCGACTTTGTGCGTGCACATGCAGTTTTGTCCACAGTCCGCAGGCCTGTTGTCACCGTTGCAGAACTGTTCGGGGTTTATGTCGTCGTATTGACTGATGAGAGGTGCAGGAGGAGCCATGTAGGATATTTCATCAATCAAACTGATAACGTGATCGCCAGTCGGGGCAACTGTGGAAGCATACACATATCATAGTACCATAGCTAAAAAACTACAAAATGTTATGTTTTAATATAGTTCATAGATATTGCTGTGGTAAATCTTACCCAAATATCGGTTGTACGTGTTAGGTTGGAATAACATCTCCGGTCTATACACGAAGAAACGGAAAGGCAAGAAGATTTTAACATCTGGTCTCTCTTGTAGAATAGCCGGGTCAATGTTTCTGGCGTTTTTGAGTTGGCTGACGCATATAGCGTCGTTCCTTGGGGTGTTACACCTTGCGTCCAGAGGGTTCATCACCTGGATAGTTAGTGAGGAGAAAGGTACGTGCAATTACTAGTATACGTGCATATGCTACAACTACGCTACTTATAACTACTTTATCTGCTTCTGAAATCTACTTAAAGGACTACGAAATGACTTGACTAAGAAATTGTTTGTACAAAGTTTTAAACATGTCAAGTAATTTCGCACAGAGGAATATTTTTGTCTACTACGACTTTCTTGCAAATACAATTCATACTACGTTTTACACTTCACCAGTAAATTGGTTTAGCGAAACTAAATTTTGTGCAAGACAAGAAATTATAGTATGAATATAATAATTAGCGAATCTACATGTTTACAATAATTATACTATACGTATTTACAAACGATATTTAATATCAAATTAACTCAATCCGTTTATTGCAAAAATAATTATTGGAGTAAATCAGTTGGCCGTTAATTGTTTATTATTAAAGTAATAAAGTCATTACTGCGAAATTTTACACGGCCACACTACTCCGTATTTAAGTTTGAGCAAGCAATTGCAACAAAGTCGACTGCATAGATTTTATCGAGGTTGTCGTGTCGGCACCAAGAATCTAGTCTGCAATATCCGCTAATTAATAACAACCAACTACTGTCCTTAGTTTTGTATACCAGTTATCTATGGACAAAACTAGCCCGTCAAATCGCATGGAGACCTTAGCTAAGATGATCATATATTTACATTAACTAGTTTAAAATGTATGAATTGAAATGAATCAGATATAGTACAAGATATATTTACAAATGTCTGATTAGAACTTACTACTCCCTGTGGGACACCGACGTCGTACGTAGGTGCTTGGGAAGACGGTTGGTATGGTCCTCTCGCGTATCTGAGGATAGCCAACTGTTGTGCTCTCTTAATACCACACTCTCCAAGTCCTCGAACTTGGATCCAGTATGCTCCTGGTATGTTATTTGCCTCAATAACGAAGTCGTAACGTTCACCTGAAATAAATAGAACGTGATTTTTTGCTGCATGTTACTAGCGTTGTAAAATAGGAAGTGCGTGCAGCGATGTTACCCAATTGTTTTCGCTTGATTAGTTCTGTGGGCGTTGTGGAGATTTGTGGAGTTCTGCTTGTTTAAATTATCATAACAATCAGTACGGTCGATTAACTACAGTTAAGCACTCGGAAAGTGAAGCCTACAAGGCTTTCCTCAACTTATTAAGAATACTGGGGAAGATTTCTTGACTTTTTTGGCATTCACTCACCTGAGAATGAGATGATCGTGTTAACTTGGACAGGCTGTACTGGTTCACCATCAGTAGCAATGACTGTAAGGTTATGTCCTTCAAATGTAACTTGAGCCGGGCACACAGAAGCAAAGGCATTGATCATTCTGAATCTGTATCTCCTTCCTGGCGTGATGGTAAAGACTTCCAATGGCGTGTTGGTCATGAAACCAGTGTTAGGGTCTCTGAACTGTCCTTTGCCGTTGATCAAGACAGATTCGGGGTCTTGCCCAGTGTTGACTGCAAGACGACCGGGGTATCTTTCAGCTGCATCTTCGTGAAGCCAGTCACTAATGAGCATGACGTGTGTTGTCAAGTCGTAGTCGTAAAGATGACTGTTAGGGTCTTTCGATGGTGGTTGACGGACGACAATGCTGCCGTATAACCCGTCCAGTTTCTGCAGACCGGTGTGTGCGTGCCAGAAGTGTGTACCTGCGTTACCTTGCCATTGGTATCTGTAATCAATTGTTTTACAATTTTTATGATTAACGATCGAATCGAAGTTCTTCCATATACACGCCATCTTACTAAAGAATATCAGCATTTTTATACATTGAATGTTCTTTTACTGAAGTTTTCTTTAAAATAATTCGATAAAGCTTAAAGTAAATTGCAAGTGAATTACGATATCATTTACGAAATTTATATAACTTAGTGCATATTTTACAAAATATCACTCATTCTATACTCATTATAATTTCTGAAATACTATGTATTGAATCTTGAGTTTTGCGCCTTTTGAAAGTAGAGACCGATGATCTTTACGGCTTTATGTCTGATTTATTGCGTCAATGCAGTTATTTCCAATAACGTACTAAATGCTATGCAATGCTTTCTATGACTTTACAGACCTGAAAGTATTTCCTTGTTGAATGGGACACTGGGTAACGAAGGGTACACCGTCGTAGTATTGCGATCCTCTCTGCCAGATACCGTGCCAATGGATGGTGACTTCCATTCCTTCCATATGGTTCTCAACGTCTATGACCACCTTGTCGTTCTCGCAAACTTGGATGGAGGGTCCTGGCAGCATTCTGTTGGCCGTGAGGATACCTCGCTCGACTCCGTCGGCCAACACGCACTGGCAGTGGGACCATACCACATTTGTGGCGTTGGGGGTGCACACTTGACAAGCCCTGGAAATTGCAGAATAAGAGTATGTTAGCAGATGTTCTAAACCATTGTAAGAGAAGAGGATATGAAAAGAGAGATCAATTGTCAGTCAAATCAATTTAGTCAGTCAGGGTTACAATCCTTTTTCATGTGAAAGAGAAAGAGTTGATGAACATGTGTATTAGGATGATAAGTTATACTTGTGTATGTGTTTATGTAAGTGTTCATTCATACTATAAACATGAGTCCAGTCATTTGTATTCATATTTTGCCGACTGATATTTTTGAAAAGAAGTACTAGAAATATAGCAATTCGACATCCATTTATATTATCACTAGCGGCCGCCCGCGGTTTCACCCGCGTGGTTCCCGTTCCCGTGGGAATTAATCAAAATCCTTTCTTAGCGGATGCCTACGTCATAACATCTACCTGCATGCCAAATATCAGCCCGATCCGTCCAGTGGTTTGGGCTGTTTGTTGATAGATATCTATGTCAGTCAGTCAGTCACCTTTGAGTTTTATATATATAGATAGTTGATACATTTTAGTTACGCAACCAGAGACATAAGAATAGGTTTGGTGGTTAGCTTGTTGCACGTAAACCGCAGATTAAAGACATTCGATTTAAGCCTTACAAAGCAGTGGACATACGTTTCAGTAAAGACTTTTTCGTTATCAATGTGGCACAGTTACTCCATTCTTTCCTCAGTCAATGCATTTGCTATGAAATTCTGTTTGCATAAGGTCTGTCGTCACCTATCAATTACGTGCCTGAACGGTATTTGGTTCAATCGCACATTCGCGCGGCATTGAAAACTTTGCAGTTAGTGGACTGTGTAAAACAAACCGTAAAATTGTGCGAAGTAAAAAGTCGGTCGGTGGGTCGTTTTCCTAGGCACGATTTTTCGTGAGCTCCAAAATATTTAAGAATTTAGGGATCGTGATGTAGATGACTCTGATTATGTGATTTGGTAAGGAGTTACACAAGATTTTTTATTTTGCACGATAAGTCGTAACTCATTGTCGTTGTTACTGCAATTATGATTACTTACATTGAAAGAAACTTAGATTGTATTAAATGGGTGGATGTTATTAAGTGTATAATTGTAGTTAACGCTTACAATTTGAAGTTACACTTAGATTAGGAAAGGCTACTTTGTTTTATACCAAATCAGTTGGCAGACACGCTGCCCACGCGGCCTATTCAATTGAGGGAGTCGCTCAATGTGCTGCCAGACTGTAGGCTCATCTGGTCTTCGAACCTACTTTTACCATTACAAAGTTTATTTCGCTGTCATACACTTCTTTAATTCATAATATCTTTTTTTGTAATAGATAATACTTCCAATCGTGCCTTTTAACGAAGATATAGGACGTAGAGGTTATTTGTAGTTCCCATAGAAAAGAAAAATGGTGAAAATTTTCTTGTTCTGTGGTAGTTCCTTACACAAGCCGCGTACGTTTGTTTAATGTTAATTTTCATGTTTTTACAAAGGGCTTCTATTGAAATTTATACCTGACTACAAAAACAATTTTAGTTCATTTTCATATTAATTTATTCCACTATTAAAATGGAATGGGGCCTTGATCTTAATTTGAATTTATTATTCAATCGAAAGTTAGTTTAAGTTTGGTTCAACCAATTTATATTTTTAGTTGTCATAAGAGATTACCCGTGAAATTATGCAGCAATTAAAATATTTTACGCATTAAAATATGACTTCTAGTAATATAATAGTTATTTATGTGACTGCTGCATAATGAGGGTCATTAAAATACGAATGTGGTTTTATGAAACGAACGAAGTGAGTTTCATAAAAGAATCACATGAGTATTTTAATGACTAATTATGTACAGTCACATACATATGTAACTTTATCTTCATTCATATGATAATATGTCTATTTTATAGTCAGGATCGATGAGCAAACGCCCTAGTTACCAACATAATCTGGATGTAAAAGTTAGTACTGTCATAATGACTGACGTTTGTAGTTTTTAAAATCCATAAACAATCTAGACTCGAGTTGATTTCGATTCTCAAATCGATTGTTATAATTTCAGCATCGAATTAAATGTATAGGAATGGAACATAAAATTACTAATCGACTAATTCGATAATCGAAAAAACCTATTAATTTTTACTTTTAAAGAAGACGGTCGAAATTTGAACGTAATAAAAGTATCGGTTACCGACACTAAAATGTAAACATTTCAATGCAGCCACAGATACTTATAGCTAAATGTAGGGCGTTTGCTCATCGCTCCTGAATATAAAATAGACATATTTTGGTATGGATGTAGATAAATTTATTTAAAATCTACGGTTACATAAATATGAAATTCAATTAAACTTTTTAAAATTATATTATTCGTGTGGAATGTTCAAACCAATTTTTTAGTGAAACTTTTATTAAAAAATTATAAATGTATGTGTATTTAAAGTGTTAATTACGCTTTTTATTTTTATATTTTTTTCTCTTTTGAATTGGAGTGAATTTTATTGTTTCGAATAACTTTTTTTTATTTAAGTACTATAACTCTACGTTTTTTGACTACAACATTTTAATAGTAACTCTGATCAAAAGGATTTTAATTATTGAAGTAAAAACGTATCAGCCTAATTATTTTCCCACTGCAGAACCAAAGTTTCCATCATTAAACAAAGTTATCCACACAATGATGTGTAATCAGTTCACAAACCTTAGTAGTGTTCGAAAAATCTAACACAAATGACCGATTTGGGAATTGAACCTAGGGCCTCGAGTTGTCGGCCCGGTACTAAAATTATTACTTTATAAGGCGTTAAATCAATTAGTTAGTTCTTAAATACTCACGCTCCCAAAACGGTGTACAACTCCAAAGTGAAGTGGTAATAACATATCCTCGGCGGCTCGTTTTCTCTGCACGCTCTTGCGCACTCATCGGGAGCGGACAAAGACGGGTTCCTCCTCAGCTCAGCCGTGGCACTGCTGGTGAAGTCCAGATGTTTCAGCGACGACTTTCCATTCGCACTCCTCGCTAGAGGGGGCAGGGGGTTATTCCTGATGCCCCCGCTGAGCGGACCGCTGCCGCTTGCCGAGGCGAAGGGGTTAGACGAGGGTCCAATGGTGCTGCCAATCCCTCCGAAGGACCCAAAGGGATCGTTGAGCGACGGGTGGGTCTGTACTAGGCCGTGCGTAGATGAGAACGCGTTGCTGCTCGAACTGTCTCTGAACGGAGTCGCTGTTCCCGCCTGCCACCACGATGCTGACGTTGATTGGTCATCCGCAGTACTTATGGCTTCTGAAAAGAAAGAAAAGGTGGTTTACAGTAAAAGTAGTGATTTATAAGAAGCAGGACCAACAACAGTTTTCGTCGTTTCAAGGGTAACCGTCCGTACCCGTAACCGTAAAGGGTAAACGTCAACTTCTACAGTTCCAGACTCGGTAAGCGATAATTTCTAAATAGAAAATTCAGTAGTAGTTACGTTTTGCAACTCAAGAATCAAACCTGAGACATGAGAATAATATACAATAAGTCAAGTTCATCAATATGCTATTTTATATCTACGGGTTATTTTAATATTAATTGTTTCGCTTTCAACGCTTCTAAAATATCGGAAATTTGTTATAAACTAAGTAGATTATATGTAATAAATTCTTTTAAAGGTTTCTCTTTGAATTTCGGCATATCAAGTAATCTAATTTACGCAATTTATCTAGTACGCAAGACATGTTATGATGCGCAAATGAGTATGCAAAACAGATATGGATTCTCTGTTTTTCTACTCTTGTAGCCCTATAGCATATCAAATGTAAGATTCGTACCGATGAATTACAGTAATGCAGCAACAAAATAAAAATGTGTCCCAAAAAACAGCTTACACATTTTGTCCGTTGTATCTAGAGTCTCCATCAATGTTATTTATTTTTTTAAATTTAACAAATATTTAAAAACATAAACTGTGTGATAATTGGTAGATAGTTTAGGTCAGCTTTTAATTCGTATTTGCATATTTTACTTTGTGGTCACGTGCTACGCCCCTGTATTCATTCTTAGTGGTTGTAATTTGACAGTTAATGGTTAGGTATCAAGTTCGTTAAGTCCTTGTTAAACTTAATTGTGCTGGACAGTAACATAGTATTGTCTTGGCGCAACTGCAGAATAAACAGCTAACCGGCCGGACCTATCTCCGATCTGGCTCGTTTTCTCAGCCATTTGTCAGTAGTCACGTAATGTATTCCACCGATAAGTCCATTAGATAAAGAGCTTGCAAGTCGACAGGTGCACTAATGTACATTCCTTACGGATCCAGAATATGAGAAGGATTATTGATAAATCGCTATGGCTGGTCGTCTGCAGTTATCTTTCAATAGTTGACTTAAATTAATGGTCATTTGATTTACTTCATTAGAATTTCTAGGTACACTTTAAAAATAAAACATAGTTGTAGACAACATAAATCGATGCAATAAACGTCCCAAAAATTGATTAGAAAATAGTGAAGTTTTCTGTGTATTAAAATAAATCTTTTAGTCCAGAGTGAATAGGCTATATTTGGGTAAGCATGTACCACCCTAACATCAGGTGAGATTGTGACCTAATGTTTACCCTTTTTGCATAAAAAATACTTGCATTTGTGGTATTCTACAATTTTTTAAGAGTGAAACTGAGCCTTCAAGATCGTAGATATTTAGCAGCAGGCATTTATTGGCGCTTATAAAGAAGTTTTCTTTTGGAATGGAAGTAGGTCGTAGACGCGTCTTTCCATTCTATACAAGGCCAGAACGCAGCCATAGGAAACTGCTCGAGTATATATTGTAATGCTGTTTTTAACTCTGTTATTACAATGCATACACGAATTTTGCGTACTGATCGTGTATAGTTTGTATCGTGGATGCTCGCGTCTTTGTTCCAAACTATACTACAAACTTACTTACACTTGACAAGTGTTCAGTCTAGTTTTTTAGTAAAATATGGAATTGTATTTTAACTTTATTAGGTAGAAATAAATACAAAACAATTACTTAATCATAATTATTTTGATTAAATAGTGCTTTTCAACGAGCATTATTAATATTATTAAGTTAAATGCTAGGTCGTGTTTCCATTTTACATTTTTTGTCGCGGTGGGTGTTGAAGGCCGGCCTGCTAGTATTCTATTTTTTGTAGCAATTTTTTTTCAGGTTTAAAAAAAAAATAACCACGAAGGCCAAGGCGGGAGCTCCGCTTCGCTTCGCTCCCGCCTTAGCCTTCTAACCTATATCCATCCGAGTCGCTTTCCGCCTCAGATATGTTTTTTTTAACTTAATTTCTCTCAGTACGCAGAATGTAAACGGGGGAATAATACAAATTGCCTGCGCGACATATACACGATTAGTCCGTAAGCGCACTGGCGCTGTAGATTATGGAACAAGAAAAACTTGTTCGTTACTACGAAGTATACGCGATTATTTGCGTACTGCTCGTGTATGGATTGGAAGAACTTAGTAAAAAAGTTATTTACAATATATACTCGAGCAGTTTCCTATGGCTGCGTTCTGGCATTGTATAGAATGGAAAGACGCGTCGTAGACCGTATCTACCATCCTAAGGAGTATAAAAGAGAAAATTGCCAAGATTATAATTATACTTGTAAGGAATGCATACATTGTTCTATTGCAACATCAAAATTTATGTAAGCGCCTTTGCATTAGTACGTACTAATAAATTATCTCTGTATTATCTTAATTAATGTCCAGCACACATCAGGTGACCAGCGTCACGACTATTTCATAACGATGCCAGGGACTTCGGTCCTTACATTAGAAGGACTTTTACTTCCTCATTCGCGTTACTATTTTCTCTAGATAGCAACATTAATTGACCATTATGCAGTCAGATATAATCGCCCAAAGCTGGATCAAGTTTCAACACAATTATAGGTTACACAATATTTGCATCAGAAGTTTTACTTTAGGACAAACCTTGAAATGAGTTTACTTTTATTTCCTTATAGTTAAACGGTGCTAATATCGACGCGATCGCTATTCACGACCACTATTGTATAAAGGTAACAATATCGAGTTTACAGTAGGTGAGAGGAAGTAATGATATTGTCGAGGGTAACAAAAGTGTCTTTTATGTCTTGTAGGCTTTATGAAATCGACAGAATCGGTGTCAATATTGCGGGTAGCAAAGAAACTTTCGGCTCCATGTATCAGAATGGTAGAAAATAAGCTGTCAATTTTCACACCATGTCGGGACTGGTACGGTCACCAGCACATCACGGTTAACACTTGCAGTTCGATAATAGCACTTATGTCCCCGACATAAGAGCGGTACAAAGTCTAAAGAGTTACGTCTGACGTGCTTTTGACTGTACATTCTACTCTGCATTACAAGACATTGTTATAAGTTATGTTCCTATAATTCTTATTTCGTGATGTGATTTTAATCAATCTTCTGAAAGAATAAATTTCAGGATAAAACAATCACCTTGGCTCCTAGTCTACAACAAGACACGTGGGCTCATGGTTCAATGACACCAAATTGCTTAACCATTGAGCCCAAATAAGCAAGGATATGATCGATACCTCCAATGAACACTACGCTAACTCAAAATTTGCCATTTTTCGTTTTTTATAGAAATCGACCCACTTTTTTACTAATATTATGCCCCCAAATTTTCATGACAATATCTTTAAAACAAAAAAGTTTTGAGATTTACATAACGCCAAGTAAAGGTACTTTCTTCAATTACGGGGTGGACAAGCCGCTGTCTTAATATAGTGGTGTGTATTCGGCTAGCGCGACTGCCGGCCCGCGGGAGATACGCCGCCAACTAGGAGTTGGCAGGGTGTTGCGCGGGAAAGTATTTGTTCATGTGACAGTTAGCGGTGTGTGTCGCCCGTTGAATGCACTTTTGAACAAATAATTATATGACGTAGTGTAAATCAGAGTTAAACATTACTAAGTTTAATAATTTTCACTATCTTGTAGTAAATTAAAATCGAAATTAGCTGCATGAAATGCTACAATTATAATACAAGAGTTTTGTTTTCTAGTATAAAACGAACCGCTTAGCCCTTCGTCCATATTGGTAACTAAGCTTATGTAACTAGTTACAATTTTTTTTTTGCTGTTTGGTAACTACCTAGTTGTGGAAGAAGAAGAATTTTTCCATTTTTGTAACTTTTTGCTATCTATTATGAACGTTAAATGTTTGTAACTGGCCACTTCTATCGGAAAATAATTATTAGTATAATGAGTTACAGTCATTTATAATGATTGTTTATTATAATATGTGTTGGGTGTCAAGGAAACCAAATATTAATAATTGTGAATTTTATTAGTTATGGAGGAAACGATTGTTTTTCATATTTTTATTGGCTGATTAAAATAACGTTAGAATTTTGACGAAAAAGTTGTTACTTGCACTTTTGATTTTTTTTACTTTACTATTCACAGCTAGATTGTTATTACCCAAAAATAGTACCATTGTTTTTTGCCATCCTCCAAAACCAAGACAAGAAAAAAAATCCTTTACAAATAATCAAAACTAAATTTCCTCTCTGGAAACCACGTAAAATGCTTGTTGCTTTTGAAGATTTGCTTTTAATGGCATTCAGAAACCATATTCTCAAACAGATGTAAAAGATTGTTTTAACCACTTTAGTCAAAGTCTTTTTAAAAAAGCAGAACAGCTAAGTATCAAGCCAGCTCAGAGGCGGCATGTTGCAAGATGTGCAGGTTTGGCCCAATTGCTTATAAAATAAATATATTAGCTGATCTAATAGCACAATTAAATTTTTACTTCGATCGTAACTGGCTACAAGATTCATTAAAATCTGGTGTTGTGAAGGGGAACAGTTAAACAGTATTAAGGATGGCAGCCATTTGGAAGGATGGCATGCTAGAATTAATCGTTTTGTGGAAAATAATAACCCATCCATCGCATAAGTGTTGGGCATTCTAATGAAGGAAACAAAAATTTAATCAATAAATTCAGCAGTTAAAAACGACAAAATACCAAATAATTATCATGATATTGACACAGAAATAAGTGCAACTATTCAGAAATTAAAATTTAACATATTACAGTAGGCCACTGCCTAAAATTTTTCTAAGTATTAATAAATGATTTAAAAGTGTTTTGCATAGTACGTTTTAATTCAAATCAACTACACCGAGCCAGTTGTATATCACAACAATCCCACATCATATCGGGATTTTTTGCACAATGTCTCGGGTTACTATAATGGAAATAATTTAATCTACGAAGTGGAAAAATAATTCTTCCCTCACAACTACTTAAAACACCAACGAAAAAATAATATTTTTTGGAGCTGGTTACATAAGCTTAGTTACCAATATGGACGAAAGGCCGCTAAGTAATGACACAGTTAAGATACTCTACGCTATTTATTTGTTAGCGGCTTGTATAACGGCTCAACGATTTTCGGCTTATCCTACTACAAAACGCTAACTTTTCTTTTTCATAAATTACGATCTTATTATAATAAAAACATTGTTCAAAATACTCTAAATTGGTAATGAAGTCGATTTTAAATGTAATTATTAATTTTATTTTATGTAGTATACATTTAATTTATTATTTTGTAGCCTGTAATATTCCCGAATATATTCCGCTAACTTAGGATTGGCGGAGTGTATCCCGATCTTAAATTAGAGCTTTCTGCGTTACATCCCGCTAAGTGAGGCTAATTAAAAAACCCATAAGTTTTTTAAAATGTTACTATGCGGATCAGTAAATTAGTTACTCACACAAAAAATATCAAGAAAATAACTACAAAAATAAAGATTTTATCAACTTTTTTCTTTCAAGAGCTCCTCCTGTAAACCTGCACTTTTGAAGTTAGCGTAGTGTTCATTGGAGGTATCGTGATGAACGTTATTGCACATTTAAAAATAAGCATGCGAGTAGAGTGCCGAAGTAATGATTCTAACCATCTTGTTTTTACATCGTATGTAATAGAGAATAAATTGCCTTTTGCTAAATCAGTTAGCAAATATGAATTAATGTTTAAACATCGTTTCATAATATCGACCAGTCATTCAGCTATATAACTTACTAACGATATTGATTCTAGTGCTTATATTCTTGAAATGTGTATTAATTAATTTTTAATTGGCATGTTTGTTAATTCTGAAGATAAATTATAAGATCATAAACAATTAGTGTTCTAAGTTGCAAGTATTTAATTTTATTACATCAAACTTTTTATAATTCAATTTAGGTGTTCAAATTCTTATAACTTTTATTATAAAATTGCACCTGACTTGTTTGATAGTAGATAGTGTTGCAAAAATAAATTTAATGTTACTAACTCATTATGTTTACTGTTCTCGGAAATTGTTTTATAGCCCGTAAATTAGGTTACATAAATATCTTAAACCTCGCCATTATAATATGGTTTAAATATTCCGCCCACCGCCTCACCGTTACCTAAGGGATAGATTATTTGTTGTTTATAAGATAGACCGTGGTATAAATTGCATGTATCTGGTCAGAGATTACGAATTAGAGACAAGTAGTTTACTGTGGTTACCATGTGGTTTTTGTAATGGCTAGAAGAAAGTTTCTTCCTGATTTCAGAATTGCTGAGAAGCGATTTAACACGAGGCGTAATGCGCAACAATGAACAGTAATCACGGAAAAAATCGATGAGACGAATTTTTAATCGATATTGCTCTTGCTATTACGATGCACTCGAGACAATGCATGCGTGGTGGATGGATGTTTTGCGTTGTTCTTGTGTAGCTTGCGAGACTACATAATTTCCTTAATTTAGAAGGTGGAATTTTACTAAGACGGGAAGTGTGTAATGGATGGACGGTTAATGATTAAGGATGCACGCTGCCCTTTATATCATAAATATAGAGTTCTTAACAACTACAGGAAACAAATTGATGTAGTCTTATATTCTGTAAAGTAGAGGGTACCTGTAATAACATGTTGGTTAATGTAATAACATGTTTATTCACGAGCTGAATTCTGATCATTTTGCTAGTTATAATTCTTAAGACAAATATGTTGACATGGCATATTAAATAAGCTCCGAAACTACTTAATTGATTTGGAAAATTCTTTCACTGTTGGAAAGCTACACTATCCCTGAGTGACATAGGGTACTTTTGATCACGGAAATGTGGAGGAAAGAGTGGGATAAAAGAAATTACGCGTGAGTGAAACCGCAGAGGCGACCGCTAGTCTATACTAATATTATTAATAGGAAAGATCTGATTGTTTGTTTGTTTGTATTGAATAGGCTCCGAATATACTGAACCGAGTTGAATAATTCTTTCACCGTTCGAAAGCTACACTATCCCCGGTGAACATGGGGTACCTACTTTTTATCCCGAAAATGTGTGGGGAAGAGGGGATATTTGAAAAAGAAATTACTTGATAACTACATATAGACTGCGTAAATAGATAGTCAAGATGAATGAAGAAACCCGTGGAAGAAACGTAATAGCAACGACTTTTTTAAAGAATACCTAGCCGGCAGTGTCACAGAAAACGCTAGGAAAAGACCTTCAGAAAAATTCGAAACGCTACATATTTATAAGAAAAACAAAACTTTTAATTTATTTTATCTACATCCATACCATAATATGTCTATTTTATAGTCAGGAGCGATGAGCAAACGCCCTACATTTAGATATATGTATCTGTGGCTGCATCGTAATGTTCACATTTTAGTATCGGTAACCGATACTTTAATTACGTTCAAATTTCGAACGTCTTCTTAAAAAGTAAAAATTAATGGATTTGAAGCTAACATATGTAATCAAAACATCTTGATGTATTTTCAAAGGTACCAGGAGAGCATAACCGCAGCGTAACTATTCATTAAATCAAAGAGTTTGAAAGACGCGAGCTAGCCTAGCTTCTTGTTCTTCTCTGCTCTCCTGGTACTACGGATTATATTCCACGCGGTTTCACATCGATCCTGACTTTAAAATAGACATTTATCGTATGAATGAAGATAAAGTTATGTATGTGACTGTACATAATTAGGCATTAAAATACTCATGTGATCCTTTTATGAACATTCGTATTTTAATGACCCTCATTATGCAACAGTCACATAAATAACTATTTTATTACTGTCAAACTTTTGGGGCACTATTGCCAGTGCTACTTTAAAAAAAAACAAAATAATCACGAAGGTTACATCAAATTAATTACCAAGCAGGTTAATATAAGTTTAAAAAAAATTAATGCTGGCTAAATTATTCAGAAAAGATCTACATATACGCCATGAAAGAAAAAAATATATTTAATTTACTTTTTATTGCTGTCAAAGGACATCGGCAGAAATGGGCTCGATCTTAAGCGTTCGTTCCACTATTCAAAATATAATTAATATTCGTTACAAGATTTTTAATATTTAAATTCAATTTTAATTAATATTTTTACCCCGGGATAAAAATATAATCTAATAAATGAAAATACTATTGGTTTTGTAGTGCATCCGGTGTGTTATGTGCATAGTGCATAGTACGTCCGGTACAATAATAATAATGTTGCTAGTTAAGATACTTAAATACTGATTTTCCGATCAGATCTCATACAAATGACAGCTTAGAATAGAGGCACGATAATTTTCTGAAAAAATTATGGCAACAGAAAAGTCAAAAAAAAATCAAATGTCATACAACGTCTGTCAATCATTCGTTTCTGTTTGTTTTGAATAACATATGTGAATAATTTTGTTTTGTCGTTATTGTTGGAATGCTTGGTGTAATATTTGACGACTTTCGCTACGTTTAAATGACGGTTTCAGCTAAAACAAACGACCTAAGCTTTTCTTACAACGGATCCAGTGAACTCGACAATTGGGGTTATTTTTGTAGAAATCAAAATCATCCTATAACTATTTTTTCCCAGGGAGTGGATTTATAAATTGTAGTGTATTTGGAATATTACTTCATTTTCTACATAATAATAGTAAATCGGTAAGAGTAATTCATAAAAAATCAAGGCCCAACGTTCTATGGATGTTCGCCCGTGTCCTTTCAGAAGCATTGTTGCCAGTGCCTCTTTAAAATAAAGAAGGTCTTTTCAAAACTTTTTGATTTTCCTTTTAAAAAAAAGATTTGCTTTTTATTGCTGTCATATTAATCATAACTCTGATGCTAGCATAAACGCAATATTATTTCCATGGATGCTAGTTACATTGAAAAAACCAAGCAGGTTAGCAAATTTTTCATTTGATGCTGGCTAGATTCTTCAGAAAAAAAATCTTAACGCCTTTAAAGGAAAAAGAAACAATTATTTTCTTTTTATTACTCTCAAAATGGAAATTATGCTGCTAGCGTTTTTAATGATCCAAAAAAGGTTGCATAATATTATTTGAAAAGAATGATAATGAGATACAAAAATAATATAGTCGATTACTAAAATATTAGTATTTTAATAGTCGAAACAGAATAAATATTTGGTCATCGAAACTACTGAACCGATTTGAAAAATTCTTTCATTGTTGGAAGCTAAACTATTCTCGTGCGACATAGGGTACATACTTTTTAACCCGAAAATGTGAGGGGAAGGGAAGGGACATTTGAAAAAAGAAACTACGCGCGGGTGAAACCGCGGAGGCGGCCGCTAGTTATAAATATACCTATAAATATTGGAAAAGACTGGAGTTTACTTAGCAGGGAACATCACGTAAATGTGGGAATTAATAATTAAATTATTATGTCCGTTTATCTTGAAGTTTCAAACTAATAGCAATCAAGTGCAAGTAAAGTAAATGTGCAAAACGAACAAGAGTTAATTGGTGTGCAGCCATGATTTCCATATTCCAATTATATGTGTGCAAAAGCATAGTTGGTTTTAAGCGTTACAAAATTTATTTCAATGATTTTTGTGGTTACTTTTGAATGGTAGTTTCAATTTACAGTTACAACATTTTTGATGGGCCGGTATTTATCACTCCCACCAATCGTGTAATAACGGCTCTGCTAGTTTTGAATGATTGATGTTTACACGGGCGTGCAAATACGCCTTTGTAATATTCATCAATGCTTTCATTGTAAGCTTTATCAAACGTTATCAACCGTTGTGAATGTTGGTACAACTTCATAAAGATAATAGGCCTTAATACATATTTTTACACTTGTCACGACTTCTGCAAGTTATCCCGCAGGAATGTGACCAGGTTAAAAATACTGTTTAGAGTATTGCCAATGTCACTCCCTAGCTCTCAAACTATTCCCATAACATACTTGTATAACGTCAATCCGTTAACCCGTTGTTCCGTGAAAGAAGGAAAAGCCATATAAAAACATTGCCACTCCTTTGATTTCATGGCAATCGAGCATTATCCCATGATAAAAAGTGCCTATGTCCTTTTCCAATGTCTTATCTATATCTGTACCAAAATTCAACCACAGAAGTAATAATTTTAGTTTATCAAGAAAAAATTCGTTCCTATCATGTAAGACCTCATGAAGAGGCTGACATTACTAGAGCTTGAACTGCCTCCGTGGTACAGTGGTTAGAGCGTGGTGCTCTAAAACCCGGAGGTCGTGGGTTTGAATCCCGCGTAGAAATCACTTTGTGTGATTGTTTTCAGTTCGGTTAGAAGATTGCAGACTTGAATCACCTGAATATCTGAGAAGAATGATGATTCCGTGCTTCGGAAGGCACGTTAAGCCGCTGGTCCCGATTATATTCCAAGTAGGTTTCCCTTGTAAGGGTTACGGAGGTCAGATGGCAATCGCTATATTGTAATAACCCGGGTTGTCAAATCTAGGATCATAGTCGAAGCGGACCCTGAGCTCCATACTGGATGCAATCAGAAATACAGTCGTGGTCAACTAATTAGGGACACTCTATCACTTAAACATAAGATCGTACCTTCAGTGCGAAAAAAATATTCTACGAGACTTTGAAGCTTGTCCTTAGTGATAACAATTAATTTGACTAGTATTCTAAATATTTTAGGGCCAGGAAAGATAATAGCAGGTAGCAATAAATTTTTTTTAAATAAAAAAATCATTGCCACTTTCACACAATTGAATTATTGATGGACAACTAATTAGGGACACGTAAAACTTTAACTGTAAATAAGAATAAGCTGGTAATTATTTAAGTATTTATTACATAAAAAGTCTTCATTCATAAAAATAGAATACAGAACATATCATTAAACGTATTTTTTATAATCAGTATGGTTGTCTTTATTAGCTATAACCATTTGACATCGGCGCGGCATCGATTCAATCAAATTATTACAGGTGTATAAAGAAATATTATTCCAAACACCTTGAAATGTCCCGTAAAGCTGACTTTTACTGGCAGTATGTTGAGCTGCAACTGTTTTCTACGCTTTATACCATAAGTGCTCTATCGGATTTGGGTCTGGGCTGCTTGCGGGCCAATCTAGTACCGTCACTGACTGTTGCATTAGGCACGATTTCACAGAGTGCGCGGTATGTTTTCGGTCGTTGTCGTGTTTAAACCGTCTATTAGACGGGTAAGACTTTTTCAGCATACTATAGCATCGTTTCCTTCAATATTCCTTTGCATTGGAATTGATCAAGTTTACTTTCAATTATTTTATACATCCTACTCCATGTCCAAAAAAACAGCTCGTTGGCGTTTGCAAGAAAGTATGGACATTGGACTGTTGCTCAATGGAGAAATTCGCGGTTTTCTGACGAGACCAGTATAAATCATATTTCATTCGATGGCTGACAATACAGGAAATACGTGCAATGATGTATAAAGTCCGAAATTAATCCAAGTACACGAAAAAGCAGGTGAAACATGTAGGCGACAATATTCAATTTTGGGGCTGTTTTTCTAGACATAGAGTGGGGCCTATAAAAATAATTGAAAGTAAACTTGATCAATTCCAATACAAAGGAATATTGAAGGAAACGATGCTATAGTATGCTGAAGACGTCTTACCAGTCTATTGGACGGTTTAAACACGACAACGACCGAAAACATACCGCGCACTCTGTTAAATCGTGCCTAGCGCAACAGTCAGTGTTGGTAGTAGAATGGCCCGCAAACAGCACAGACCTAAACCCGATAGAGCACTTATGGTATGAAGCAAAGAAGAAAGTGCAGCTGAATGTACTGTCACTAAAAATAAGCTTTACGGGACATTTCAAGGTATTTGGAATAATATTTCTTTGGAAACCTGTAATAATTTGATTGCATCGATACTGCGTTGATGTCAAATGGTTATAACCAACAAAAACAACCATACTGGGTATTAAAAAATACGTTTAATGATTTGTTTTGTATTCTATTTTGATTTATTGAAAACTTTTCATGTCCTAAACACTTCAATAATTGCCATTTATTTATATTTACAGTTCAAATTTTACTTGTCCCTAATTAGTTGTCCATCCATAAAGTCAATGATGTGTAAGTGGCAAGGATTTATTTATTTAAATAAAATTGATTTCAACTAGCTATTAGCTTTCCTGGCCTTTACATATTTGGAATATTAACCAAATTACTTGTTATGAATTTACTTTAAGCTTCAAAGCCTCATAGAGATTTCTTTTTTAGACTTGAGGGACGATCTTATGTTTTAGTCTTATAGCGTCCCTAATTAGTTGACCACGACTGTATGTTGAGATGATGATGATGACATTTCTAGAGCTAATACCTTAAAGTGAATTCTGAATCTGTCTGTATCATTGTCTGTATAGTGAAATTTTCCCTTAGCGTATACGGTAATACCGTGTTTGGCCAATCGTGTTGGCCATTCAATTAGGTTGTTTGCAGTTCGTTCTGGCCATAACTATAGTTACGTATCATCTTGATTTTAATCGGACTTCACGCTGATACATTCGCACGGGCAAATTATACGTTTTAGTTTATTGTTCGCGATTATTCTCGTATCTGAAAAATATCGGTTTTTGTTATTAATCGATTATCTAATGTTATTAGATATGTTATTAGGTTTCATGTATGGAATCTATATAAAACGAGGTCGGTTGTAAAATTTTATTTTGCAAAATTATGTTAAATTGCCACGTTTATTTTGAGTTCTTTGATTCGATGTGTATATTTGTTCCTTTAAATATAATATTATGAAGTACAAATATTCAATTTTGAAGCATTATAATGAATATTAATCATATCTTTCATATAATGTTTGTAGAGACTCACCATTATTTGAAGAAGATTACCTACACTGACTATTTGTCATAAATAGGCCTTACATTGATTTTACAAGAAATGTAAGCGCCATAATTACAATAAAATCTAGTTAAATTATGTACAATATTCAGTTGAAACATAACACTACCCAACTTTGATTTATTATTTCATTAAGCTAGTAATACAAGCGTTTATACATTGATAAATAAAACATGAAGGTCATGATTAAATGATTTATAGATAGTCAATTAGCTATGGTTAAATCATTAGGTGAAGGCTGTAAATGTTTATCATGTGTATTAAACAATGGCATATAATTTTGAAATATATCAATTATTGCGCCATCATTAATGTCAGATGGTCCATTTATTTGCATTAATCATGGTTAGTTAATTAATGACAGGTAACATTTTAACGATCATTTGACAATATTGCTTGATTTGCAACGATTCGATTGTTGCAATTCGTTTTTTCTCTTCCATTTAGTCTAATAGTACCTACTACCTAGTCATAACGAAATATAACTCTTAACCAGGTATTGGGAAAATAGATCCCACCTTAATTTGAACCTTATGTACTTGTAATACGAGCGAAAACCAATGAAAAATTGCATCTACCCGGGCCTGGTTAAATAATAATCCTCAAGAGCCCTATCACATATTGACTGTGATTTTTGCATAAAACGGCCAACTTTGGCGTTCTTGATCTCAGCAACAAAAATACATTAACAATTATGACTTATTAAATAGTGTAGAATATCTATTGGAATAGTTCGTAGCGGCTTTGCTTTTTGTAAATTTTGCTTAACTTTTTAATTAAACCCATAATTGCAGAGAAAGATTTTCATAAAATGCGCGAAGGCACATTTTTAAGATCCTAGATTAAACTACTATTCTGAGCAAATGAAATAAAAAAATTAGAATGTTATCTCTTATATGTATAGTCGTATAGTTCGTAGCGGCCTGGTATTATTAAATATCTTTGGTTTTATATAAGAAAAAAAAATCTAGTTCTAAAGCAAAAATCTTCGAAAATCGCTTTAAGTTAACAGTGAATTTCTCCTATCTACGACAATAAAATTAAGCAAAATGTACCTATACCACAATAATTGTTCCATCATGAGGAATGAAGATTTTATAATTTTAAACCATTATTTATTATCCTTTTTCGATAATAACAATAAATATAACTGCAAAATTACTACAAAATGGTATTGTGGTCACGTGACCAATGAGTTGTCAGAACGAAGTGGAAATTTGGGCTCTTAAGCTATTAGGTTATCTTTCTTAAATGATGAAATTTTCATACCGTTGCATTGGGCACATTACCTTATATGTAAACTAAGTAATGTTGATCTCTTAATTCGTGATAACTAGGTAAATTATCATCATTTGGATAAGCACATAAGTGTCTACTGATGACATTGCAAGATATTAATAAGGCTGCCATTTGCGGTAAATGTGAATGAGTACTGCTAAGTCTCAGGTCATTCATAAATACTTTGGACTGAGTTAAAACCTACGTTTTGAATGGAGTCCAGTATGTGAATAATTATGTAGTTTTAACTGCAAAAGGATATAAGTAATTAAGGACCGCATTGACTCACAGTTCGGTATTGCATTTCGAACATATTTCCTAGGATACGTTTTTCTTTTTAGGTTTTTTCCGCTGAGGTACAATTTTTTAGGTACGTATACTTTGCTCACACCAGCATATTTGTATGTTAACAAACTCCTTTAGCGATTAGCTGAAATATGTGTAGCACATTAGTGAACTGCGTACGTTTTTGCCGTAAATTAACCGAGTTATTTTGAGTCCTTTAGAGTTTTTTCCTAATTTAACGGTGTTTGAATTATTTAGTTCAACGGGATATGCATGCGAAATAAAAGAAATCCTGTTAGTTACGTTAAATTAAAAGCGCTGTAGATTCATAGAAGTGCATTATATTAAAAAATAATGTTAACAATAACATTATTTTTGGATAGGTCCGAAGATACAGATTATGTCATTCTACGCTCAAGAGGTCATTTTGACCAACTGGTACATAACAGCTTATTTTTCTCTTGTATGATGTCTGTTGAAAGCAAAAGATAACAAGATACACCATTTTTGTTCTTAAAATATATTTAGCCTAAATATATAATAGCCGAAACGATTAAACAGATTTGAACAAAAATCTTTTGAGTTCAAATTGGAAAGAACCACAGAAGAAAGATGGAATTCTTAATTGAAAATGTCCCACCACGGATCACCGCACAGATGTTTACGGTACAACATTAAACAAGAATGACTAATCTCGGAAACCATTATTCAAGTAGACGGTTACGGTTGTGTAATACCATTTTCTTTTCACGAAAGTGTTAAAAGCTAGGATTTACTTGTCTCAGGCTTGAGTACGAACATCGCTAGACCGGAAAACAGTGAAAGTGAAAACTTAACTCTGCATTTTAAAACAGAAACTCCAATGAATTAGCTCGTTTCGATATCCGACGTCCGTGTAAGAAAGATAGGCAGACTTTGAGTAACAGGTTGTTTGTTTCCGTAAAAAGATTTTAGGGAGCCATGTTATGTTTAAATACCTAACCTACTAGCGGTTGCCGGCAACTTTGTACGCGTGGAGTCCGTTTTACGTAGTTAAGCTGCATATTTTGACTAAGGTGTAGAGTTTGTGAAGTAAGGCCTTGTAGAGGTAGAGTAAGAAGCTTGGTTCTACATGAGATCTGATAACTTTTTGACATTGCGAGTCTTGGCAACATTTTACATACAATGTTTTTGGTGGGATTAATTTGTCAGTGGTATTCGCTCGCTCTTATATAGAAGATGTAGGCTTTTTGTTAAAATCTAAAGTCACCCTCATCATAACACAATTACCACATAAGGACAGGAAGAGCATCCCGGGGCTTTGTGGATAAACTCCGCCCCTTCATGTGTGGGAGAGTCCGACACACCCATCGCCCCCGACGCAAGGTGACGATAGGTTCGTAACGTTTACCCCGGGTAAAAATATATAGTAGACACTTATTTTTGTTATATTTATTAAGCTCTTTGATGTAAGAGTTGGCTAAAAAGATTAAGATTTTATTTCGAGGGCAAATTATAATATATACTATACATTTTAATACAATTTACGGCTACCAATTAAGCCTAAATTGATAATCATCTGCATAATATAATTTATTATAATTAAATACTTTGAGTTGCATTAAAGAAACGATTGTAATCTACTATCTAATTATTACGTAAAAGTAATTAGCACCGGAAATAAAAAAACATTTTTAATTTAACATTACATAAACATTTTTAACAATTTTAATTTATTTAATCTTTTGCTATTCAAATGAATGCATAATCTTTTTTAAACGTTTTGGTTAAGTCTCCGTGTGGGTCAAGTACCTATAACATAAAAGTACCTAGAGACAGAGACATTGACCAAATCCAGACATTCAAATAGGCTTAACTTTAGTTAACAGTCCTATCAAAACGAGCGCGTTGGATATACAAAAACCATAATCGAAACGTGACAAACAAAATAGCGATTAGATGAGAAAACCATGGGAGTCACCTCCTAGCATACAGACAGAATAGAGGTTTTACATCTTCACTTTACCTACTCGAGCGGTTTTTAATCGTAACCTTTAGGACCTAAAAAAATTCGATCGTCTCACTTCCTATCATGAATTGAATCCAATGCAGCAGCGAAATCAAGAGCTTGTTTTGTTTTAATTAACCAATTTCACATAGATTTTTGCTGGCTGATATTTACTATTAACTATGTAGATATTAAGTTGTCAAGCTTAGTCAGAGGACATTTGGAGGCTTGATAACATCTTACATTAAGGTTGGTCACTTGCCTTACGTACCCCTCCACCAACCCGCACTAGGCCAGCGTGGTGGAGTATGGCCCACACTATCTCACAATTGAGATAAGGCCTGTGTCCCAGCAGTGAGATCGTATATAGGTTGATGATGATGAAATATTTATATATTATTTGACGAGCCATTTGGTGTAATGGTCGAGAAGTCGGCCATTACACCAGAGGTCGCGGGTTCGATCCCCGCACGGTACAAACATTTGTGTGCATGAACATGTCTGTTTGTATCGGTCTGGGTGTTTCTATGTATAATATGTATGTATTTACAAAAAAAAAAGTATATAAGTAATGTTTATCCGTAGTCTGGCACCCATAGCACAAGCTAATGCTTAGTTTGGGGCTAGATGGCGCTGTGTGATTAACGTCCAGGGATATTTATATTTATTTATTTATATATTTTAAGGGTATTAATCTTTGATGTGACAAGCTCCAAATATCTGAAGCTTCTAAAGTGGACTGATCGCGCTTCGTGTAAAATAGTATCTGCGTTCGTATGCAGAGTACCTATATGCGGACTGCGGGTTGCTGATCTAGTTTGTGAGTAGTAACCAGTAACATTACACCGGGGACTGATTAATAATACATGTGAATGACTTAATCACACGGTGCGGAGAGTGGAAGTATCTTACTTGCACTAAGATTGCTCATAACTAGTTTGACATACGGCGTGTCCTTAGATAAATTAACATAGGTGACTGGACACAATTAATCGGTGAGAAAAACAAAGTAAATAAGTATTTTGATAATCTTCACAACGTTGTGAAAAAACTTTATAAGGAGAACCTTAGAGTTCACCAAATTGGAAGTAGCCGATAAAACATTTTTATAGAAGTTAACTTTTTAGAATAGGTATTGTATTGGAGGACAAGACACACTATATGTCGTTAAGTCATCGGTAAGACTATTTTGAGAAAAAGTGTAGGTAGCTGAATAATGTGCAAAGATATTTTTAGTGTCCATGCATTATACAGCATCTGACCTCACTTTAAAAGGCTAGACAAATATTGCTCCATTGTACAGTCACTCGCATAGGCGCGGTGGGTAGAGAAATGTGTTTTTTTGAAAGCATAGTACCGGACTTCTAAAAAGATTTCCTTCGTTATATTTTAGTATATGTAACTTCAGTCCTTTAACTAAATATATGCAGAACAGAAACACGATTGGTAATACTTTTCTCGATAGTTTTTTATTTTGAAAAAGTGCTTTTTGCTATTTTTAAAAGCAAATATTTGCAAAACTATGCCGAAACTAAGCAATTTAAATGCTGTATTCGATACTTCTCCGTTAAACTGATTGCATGGCCGAATATTATAGCGATACGTTTATTATTTAATTTTTAATTGAATTTTAACTACAAAATAGGCCCCACGCGATTCCTCAGCGCACATCCAATCTCACGTCAGTACGCTTGTGCCCACTGGCAACGTCGGACCTGTGCACGTCGCTCCGGCGCGCTGCACTTTTGACATTTCGTAATTTATATTCCTAATGCTACGGCCACACTATCGCGATAAAGGAAATGAATAGTCCCAGTAATTCGATAATCGGACCACGAGAACTTTAGTTAGAGTTCGAATAATCGAACCAACAGGAAATAAAAAACATAGTGGTCCGATCGATCGGACAAGCCGATCGGACCACGCGGCCTAAGGGTAACTATCGCTATGTATTTAATTTACACTTGTATTTCAAAAAAGACTAATACATTTAATAAAATGTGTGAAAATTTCGGAAAACAAATGAATGTCGGGAAAACAAAATGAATGTCGGGAAAACAAATGAATAAAATAAAATAATTTATTCTGCAAATAGATTTTTAAAAAATACTTTTGCACGTCAATCTTTTTTTTTTTTGAATGTCGGGAAAGCAAATGAATGTAGGGAAAACATAGTTAATTGATCTAAAATTAAAAAAACAGGTGCAAGCGATTTTCGACCTTATTGACATTTAAAATTTTGTTGCTTTTTCGCAAACGCTTGTTGACTATCTTTGCTGGTTCATTAAAATCCGTTATTTTGGTAAATGTCGATAAGGTCGAAAATCGCTTGCACCTGTTTTTTTGTTAATCTATTGATCTGAAGTTAAAAAACAAGTGCAAGCGATTTTCAACCTTATTGACATTCAAAATTTTGTTGCTTTTTCGCAAACGCTTGTTGACTATCTTTGATGGTTCATTAAAATCCGTTATTTTGGTAAATGTCGATAAGGTCAAAAATCGCTTGCACCTGTTTTTTTTTTAATCTATTGATCTGAAGTTAAAAAAACAAGTGTAAGCGATTTTCAACCTTATTGACATTCAAAATTTTGTTGCTTTTTCGCAAACGCTTGTTGACTATCTGTGCTGGTTCATTAAAATCCGTTAATTTGGTGAATGTCGATAAGGTCTAAAATCGCGTTCACCTGTTTTTTTTTACTTCAGATCAATAAACATTGTTTTTCCCGAAATTCATTTGTTTTCACGACATTCATTTGTTTTTCGAAATATTCACACATTTTAATATCAATGTATTGCTCTTTTTTGAAATATGTATGTTTAATGTAAATTAAATACATAATTATGAAGAGCTACTTCAGATATTTGCATTTAATGGTAATTGGACAGCTACTCTTCAAATTGTCGCGTCGTCGCGTCTTGTCGCGCAAAAAAACTCCCGCAAAACGAGTCCGCATTCGTACGGTACTATAGGCATCTACTGGGGTAGCTACCTACCTATCTAAATAACCAGTAGGGGCAGTCGAAACTTTTTAGTTCCGTCTGCCCCTAGTGGGGGCAGACGGAACCTAAATTAGTTTCGCCTGCCCCTACTAGGGGCAGACGGAACTAAAAAGTTTCGACTGCCCCTACTGGTGGCAGATTTGGTAGGGGCAGTCGGGAATAACCCGAATCAGGAAATAGTGACTCTTGATATTGTTTCTACTAATAATAATTATCTAAAATCTGAGATTCAATTCTTTTGCGCCGGGACTGGGTTTTTTTCTATGGGATTTGGCGGAAACCCTTTTGAAATGGCGACTGAGTGCTTAGTTTGCAAATTATAAAGCTATGCTGTTGGATTAAGAACCGTGGAGTTAGTCTAGGTCGACTGGCGCGAAATTAGAAATGAGCTGTCTATAGACTATCTATAATTCAAAAAAAACATGTTAAGTGGTCAGAAACTGGTGCTGGCCAGCAAACCGGTGTCACTACCCTATATTTTTTTCGTTGTCGAGAAAAAAAATCAAGTTTTCATTGAAAACTTCTAGAAATCTTTTTCATAGAAACTGACATTTGAATGAAAGGTTGTTTTTTCTCGTTTTCGAAAATAAGATTTCGTACAAGTTGTTCAGAATAATGGTCTGATTACATAGTATTCGGCTTAATATACCCTTTTTGTAACACCTTCTATATACCGAACCGTATCCGATGTATTTTAATACATAAATAAATAAATTAGTATGTAAGTAAATAGTCTATAAAACTTAGAAAAATACATTTGAGTGTATAGTGTCCACTATCTGAGTAGGTACTCACCAATAATGTACATGTAAAACTTTATAATATACTCATTTTACTAATTTTATATTATACTTATTACAAATACAGGTTTTTATATAAATTAAATTAAATGTTTTCCGGAAATTCCGAATTAATCCGGAACGATAGGTACTTATCAGAATTCATACGAAATGAATTAATAATAAAATTGGACAACATCACATACATTGATCTGACCCCAAAGTAAGTACCTAGCGTAAGCACTGTGTTATGGGTATCAAAAACAAAGAAGGTACCACAAATATATGTATACTTAAATACAAATAAACATCCAGACACAGAACAAAAATAAATGTTCATCACATAGCGATTTGATGTGGCCAAGCACTTCGTCGTAGGTCGTCGAAGATTTCGCGATAGTGTGACCCTAGCATAAGGACGGTGTCAGAATAAGAACGCGCGCGGGACGCGCGGGGCCCCCTCGCTTGTTGCGTCTGCTTCACCCCCTCAAGTATCAAAACTTGACGTAAAGGAGCGCCTTAACTTGTATAAATCACCCCCGAATAGGAGCTAACATGCTAAAGAGCCCCATTAATATTCAAAGCTAGGCGTAACGAGCGTTGCAATTACCATTCGTTGCGGAGTTGCGCGCGCGCACCGCTGCCGCGCTTGCTATCATCGCTGCAGCGTCATTCCATTTTATACATGGCCATAACACAAGGGTGTAAAACTGGTCACGTGTATATTTATAGTATAGATAAAACTGGGGCTTAAGGCAGTGAAACTTCATCTTTGCTCCAATCGGAAATTATGGGCGAACCCTCCTAATGCTAAAATATTTTCCAGTCCGGATATTCCTGGTCATGGTGGCGACCATGGTTATTGCGGCGCGGAGTGCAAAGAATCTCGGGGCTACCGGAAGCAGCCAGTACTTCGGTTTGGAGAGGCCTATGTCCAAATAACTTTTTTACTAAGTTTTTCCAATCCATACAAGATTTGTACAAAAATAGACGCATTTACTTCATAAATACTTAGATAAGTACGTCTTAACGTTGATTTAAAACACCTATCTTATAAGACATCTGTATCACAATGTGAGTTGCAATAAATTAATAAATGAAATAAAAACAGCGCTACAATATATACGCGAGCAGTTTTCTATGACTGCTTTCTGTCCTTGTATAGAATGGAAAGACGCATCGCTTCACTTTCACTGCCATAAACCACTTCTAAGGTATTGTTTTCTTTACCACGCTTTAGATAAAACCTTGATTGATTGGTATACGTTTTAGTTATAAATCTAAGGATTGGTAATGGAATAATTGTGTAATTTAGATTGTTTAGAAAGGTAATAGTGGGTCAATCGTTTAGACATTGCTTTTTATAAACGAACTGTTTGTTTCTGGTGTTGTTTAGGTGAGTACTTATACGTTTTTATTATCTTGTAGATAATTTATATTGTACGAAATTTTATGCAATTGTTTTGTCTTATTTATTTAGATAAATTACTATATTGGTATTTCTTTTTCAGACTGTTTATTTCTGTTAACGGTTTTAACTGCCGACAAGTGCTAGGGGTAGAGAGGTCGCATCCCATCCAGGATAAAGATTCATAATAATAAAAATAATAAAAATATTGACATTGTGAATTTAATATGAATAATTATTGATTTGTATGCTTTACAAGCAGGACACGGTGAAACTATTATTATTATTTGTTAACATCTTTGTATACCTGTGTACCACAAATAAAGAAATTTGATTTGATTTGATTTGATTTGATAATAATGAACGACAATGTTTGTTCTGTGTCTGGGTGTTTGTTAGTATTTAATATTTATTTATCTACATCCATACCATAATATGTCTATTTTATATTCAGGAGCGATGAGCAAACGCCCTACATTTAGATATAAGTATCTGTGGCTGCATTGAAATGTTTACATTTTAGTGTCGGTAACCGATACTTAATTTCGTTCAAATTTCGAACGTCTTCTTTAAAAGTAAAAATTAATAGGTTTTTTCGATTATCGAATTAGTCGATTAGTAATTTTATGTTCCATTCCTATACATTTAATTCGATGCTGAAATTATAACAATCGATTTGAGAATCGAAATCAACTCGAGTCTAGATTGTTTATGGATTTTAAAAACTACAAACGTCAGTCATTATGTCAGTACTAACTTTTACATACAGATTAAGTTGGTAACTAGGGCGTTTGCTCATCAATCCTGACTATAAAATAGACATAATTATCGTATGAATGAAGATAAAGTTATGTATGTGACTGTACATAATTAGTCATTAAAATACTCATGAGATTCTTTTATGAAACTCACTTCGTTCGTTTCATAAAACCACATTCGTATTTTAATGACCCTCATTATGCAGCAGTCACATAAATAACTATTTTGGCACCTTTCTGATCGTCAACAATCTCACACAGGTGCTCAAGTTACTTAGTCGGGTATGTGATGTGGTCCGAGTGTTGCTCGGTTAAGCTGTCAAGGCCATCCGCGGCCAACAGCGAGGTGAGTTCAAAAAAAAAAAAAGATTTCGTCCGATATTTATTAATTACTCACTAGCGGTCGCCTTCGCGGTTTCACCCGCGTGTAATATATTTTGCCAACTAACCCCCCTTTTTTCTCCCACATTTCCGGGATCAAAAGTACTTACCCTATGTCACTCGGGGATAGTGTAGCTTTCCAACAGTGAAAGAATTATTCCAATCGGTTTAGTAGTTTCGGAGCCTAGAGCTTAGAACAAATCTTTTCTCTTTTTACTATTAGTATTAATGAGCACATAATTATGTAAGTGAGGGATCTGGTCAATGTATTATGATTAATAATATTATATTTAATAGACGGCGGGATTGTAAGATTTATAATAACGATTATTCATGAAAACCCATTTTAAAGAATTTTATAACTGAACTGTAACAAATCATGCATGAGTGAAGTGTTACAATGAGCTAAATACTTACGTAAGTGCACATTTTGGCCTAAATCTAATTACGTCCAATTATTATCATAATCAATGTACCATTAGTGTCGGATGAGCTCGTTCAAATAGGATTTCTAATAAAAAATAAAGAACAGCGCAATCGAGCCGCATTTTGAGCGTTCCGTAGAAAAAATATTAATTTTATATTTATGTTATATTCGTTCTGGGAGAAGTGACTAGAAATCGTGCCTGGGGTTAGGGTCTGTTCCAGCCCAGACACTGCCAATGGTAATACAAAAGCTAGGGGGATTTAGTGGGTGGAATTTCATGAGTTTCATCATTCCCACACACGGCTCGCACCCAGGATATTTAAATAAATAAATATCTCTGGACATTATTCACACAGCGCCATCTAGCCCCAAACTAAGCATTTGCTTGTGCTATGGGTGCCAGACAACGGATAAACATTACTTATATACTTTTTTTTGTAAATACATACATATTATACATAGAAACACCCAGACCGATACAAACAGCCATGTTCATGCACACAAATGTTTGTACCGTGCGGGGATCGAACCCGCGACCTCTGGTGTAATAGCTGACTTCTCGACCATTACACCAAATGGCTCGTCTAAATTTATAATGCATTATAGCATTCCCCTCAAGAAAAAAGGTAGAAAAGCTCCCACCTTCAACCCACTGAGTTTTCCTTTTGCTTTACGGAACCCTAACAACGTAACGATCTCTAGTGATTTGTCTAACCTCTTCTCAAGCGCTGCCTCTTGATCCACGTCGAAAGTTAGAAGTGATATCATAATCTATGCATACTGTGCAGTTATGTAAACAGTTAATCACCGTCAGTTCGATTTCTACATGTAATAATAAATTATGAGGTGTATTATTGGTGATTACACCTTGATAAAGTCGAGCTACAAAATCATGTTTTTTTTTTATGTCAGAGGCGGCAAACGAGCCCGCGGGTCGCCTGATGGTAAGCAATCACCGCCGCCCATTGACATCTACAACACCAGATGGATGCTGATGCGTTGCCGGCCTGTGGGGGTATGTGGTGTGTGGGCCTTCAGCACTCCCACAAACCAGACGAAACACAATAGTAGTCCCTATTAGTTCACGCTGGTTTTATGTGAGATAGTGGTACTTCCCCGGATGAGCCAGCCTATTCGTACTGCAAAACAGCATGGCTACCATCAGGCCACGATGACATAAAAGAAAAGATTGCCAAGGACATAGTTCGGGAGTTGTAGAGTGACATAGGTTACTTATTGCCACGAAAAAAGAGTAGTCAAATTTCTAAGGCTTCGGAAGGCAAGTACTTACATTGGAGAAGCTATGCACTTCACTAGGTCATAATCCATATTTATTTAATAATTCAGTGTGCAATCGGCCTAATACAATGTCAAAGTTTTCTATACTACCTCATCAGTTAAGTATAACTTCCGTGTAAAACGGTGATAAGTTATGTATGAGTATGCAAACAAGATGAGCCTCAACCTTATATTATGTAAGAGTAATAACGATTGATTTACGATCGAAATACTCGCGACTCCGTCTACGGTCGTCTTCTATTTATGGACGACTTGAATGACGCAGACGCGAAAGGTCTCTTATTCAAATTTGGTTTAGGTCAGTTTATGACGCGTATCAGTGTTGGGCAAAATGTAATTAATTACTAATTACAAATTACAATTACAAAATGTAATTGAAAACTTCAATTACAAATTACTGGTAATTGTTAAAAGTAATTCAATTAACAATTACAAATTTGTAATTGTAATTGGTAGTTGCAATTACTCGATTACTTTTTCGGTACTTTTTAAATTTAGGTAGTATTTAAATAAAATAAATAGGTAATGATTCATCAAAAGTATATTTACGGAAAACAGATCAAAAAAGAGTTATGTATTTAGAATTGTAAAGGCATAAATTAACGTGCAAAATACATTATCCAATAGGTACATAATAGTTAATAGGTGATTTTATATCGTCAACAGGTGATTATTGGGTAGTAGCCTTAGGAGGTGTTCAGGGTACTAACATAAGGGGGTGTTTCTTGGGTATTTATCAGGGGATGTTTTCCGGGTAGTATTACCAGGGGGTGTTTTCAGGGTATTAACATAATGGGTGTTCTCCAGGAAGTATCATCAAGAGGTGTTTACCAGGTTGTTGCATCGGGGGTTGTTTTCAGGGTAGTCACATCAGGGGGTGTTCTCCGGGTAGTATTACCAGGGGGTGTTTTCAGGGTATATTAACATCATAGGTGTTCTCTAGAAAATATCATCAAAGGGTGTTCACCGGGTAGTTGCATCGGGGGGTTTTCAGGGTAGTCACATCAGGGGTGTTCACCGGGTTGTTGCATCGGGGTTTGTTTTCAGGGTAGTCACATCAGAGGGTGTTCTACGGGTAGTATTACCAGGGGGTGTTTTCAGGGTATTAACATAATGGGTGTTCTCCAGGAAGTATCATCAAAGGGGTGTTCACCGGGTTGTTGCATCGGGGTTGTTTTCAGGGTAATCACATCAGGGGGTGTTCTCCGGGTAGAATTACCAGGGGGTGTTTTCAGGGTAATAACATCATGGGTGTTCTCCAGGAAGTATCATCAAAGGGTCTTCCCAATCTTACCTGCCGGGCAGAAACACTTTGTCCATCTATAAATATCAGTAATAGTATCATAGTAAAAAATCTGACGAACATGAAAATACACAGTTTGGTACTCCGTTGCATGGCGAATTCGATAATCTAATGAATTCTGAGTTTGAATATTAAAAAAACACTGTTTCTAACCATAAAAACCGTAAAACACCGTTTTAAACGGTTTTAAACCAAAATTTTGGTTTTATATGGCATGGTTTGATTCGTTTTAAACCGACCTTACAACTATAGTTGGGAAATAACATTTGTTTTGGTCGGGTTATAGAGGTTACCCGGTCAAAAAAAAAACAAAGATTTGCTAAAGTAATTGAGTAATTACAATTACAAATTAATGTAATTATAATTACCAATTACTTATGTAATTCAATTACAGTAATTTCAATTACATGTAATTGCAATTAAAGTAATTGAATTACTTTTGGTTCAATTATTAATTAAATTACAAAAGTAATTAATTACGCCCAACACTGACGCGTATTTATTATTTCATATTTGATAATACTTGTCTATTTTTTGGGTCAAGCATCGCTTTCCATGCGTGGGGTCGATGGTTTGAATCGTGGCGCGCACTAATTAATTTTACTAAGTATGTGCGTATTTAATGTGGTGCTGTATAAAATGCGGTGCGGGAGGAGACTTAAGGGAATAAGTTGGATAGAAAAGAAAACAAATGAGGAGGTATTAACCCTTTTTTTTTTTTCTCGGAGGAGAATGCGTTTATGCACCATAACCGCAGGCTAGCTAGACCCGCGGCCGTGTGTGGGACTCGAGACTGAAGCGTCCACTACCCACTAAACTCCCCCGGTTTCTCCTTCACACCCGATTAGGACGAGCCGGTGCTAGCCTTATGGCTATTGACCAGCCCATCCCCGGGTACCCCGACTTGAGAGGCCTCAAGTCAGGGTGGCGCCTAGGGAGGGCCTCAGGTGACCCTCAGACTTGGCTCGAGCGACCTGTGCAATGCGGGCATTGGGGGGCTACCCCCGCCCGCAGGTCAACTCTCAGGCCGGAGAAAGCGTGCTAAGTGAGCTCGCCTTCTCCGGCCTGGCCGTCTACGCCGGAGGGGAGCAGCGAGGGGGTCCTCCTCGCGCTCCCGCTCCGCTGCCCCCTTCTGCGACATTACTTGCTCGCAGAAGGAGGCGGCCGCCTCCCAGGAGGTATTAACCCTGCTCAAAGAGAAGAGATGCTTCAAAAACAATAGAGAATAGAAGTGGAAAAATTATAGGACACCTTATACGTCATGACACGCTGATTAAAACATTACTGGAAGGCAAAATAGAAGGAAAAGGGGAAGAGGACAACCAAGACGAGATTACGTGCAGCAATTAAGAGAAAAAGTAAATATCATGATGACGTATAAGGAGATTAAGGTGCTGGCAGAGTCCAGGGAGACGTGGAAGGTGCTTCACCGACAAGAGCGTAGCTCTCAAATAGTGAAGGAATGAATGAATGAATCAAATGTGCGTATTTACCACTAGCTCGGTCGTGGCGAAAACATCGTGAGGAAAGGTGCACAGTCGGTATATCCAGTTGGTATAGTCCTCGTGTTAAGGGTTACTTTGACTCTGAAAAAGTCCTACCACCAACTAGATCCAAGGCAGGAATCGAAACCACGACCTTATTTTAGACCCAAGCGGTATAACCAGTGTCCAACAGAGGCAGAACAAAACCTAGTCTAGATAAATCAAAGTTGACGTGTTCCAAACAATTACACCCAGAAGCTCCGAACGCCGAAACTAGCAGATATGATCGATTTTCCGTTCCACAAAAAGTAACACAATGAAATTCTCGTATGTATCACACGACCTCGAAAACGAGATCTATACGTGATCTACCGAGACATATCATAATCTTTATGTCCGATCTAGTGAACAAATCGGCCGATATGATCGGAAGTGCTCACGAGATGTGAGCTTACGCAAGCTGTACTATATTTTGCTTTAAAGAAATCGTTTAACAGTTGACGCACACTGTTGACATGGGTGCATTGAGTGCAGTTGTGCCGTTTTGGAAAGTTTGGTTGATACTTGATTTCATCTAATGTTACCTAGTGTACTCAAAATGTTTTGAATGTTTCTGATGTTGTCAATGATATTATTAATATCATTGGATGTTGTGCTATGTTTCTGTCTCTCCAGGGCTTAATTGGGGAGGGCATGGTGTTGGCAGCGTAAAGAACTATTTTTAAGGATATTTAATACAACCCAACGCCCGCAATGCGCCCGAGCCAAGTCTGAGGGTCACCTTGTTTTTTGTGTGGCCCTACCCAGGCGCCACCCTGACTCAAGTCAGGGTACCCGGGGATGGGCTAGTCAATAGCCATAAGGCTGGCATCGGCTCGTCCCAATCGGGTGAGAAGGAGAAACCGGGGGAGTTTAGTGGGTAGTGGACGCTTTAGTCTCGAGTCCCACACACGGCCGCAGTTGTAGCTAGCCTGTAGGTGTATGGTACTTAAACGCATTCTCCTCCGAAAAAAAGGATTTTTAATACAAATCTATAGACAATTATAGAGTTGTAGACAACAAGTTCTGAGATTTGTTGTCCATACTTAGACCACTTTTGTTGCGAACTAAATGCCCATTTCTTACATTCAGAATGCTCACTAAAGCAACAAACTAAAGTGAAACTGACCACATATAAATTATAGGGAATTGTTAGAATCGACGTTAGATTCCAAACAAACTTAATCCCTATACCTAATGGAATAAGGACAAGATTTACGAATCATTCGTCTTTAGGTCCTCGAAGTCCAGTGAATAAAACCACATTATTCGTTCATTAGTTCACTAGTTCGACAAGCAGCATGTTCGCACGGTGTTGCGGTTACGGCATCTATTCAATTTCAGACCATATTGTGTAGGTGATAAGATCACAAATGGTAAACTGCGATTTTAGTAAGAGTGGTAAAGTAAACATACCCTGTTACAATCATTTGCGTAATGTAGCGAAGACAACAGTGCTCTGGTTGAGTAGAAATCGATAGTCGTATCGCGTTTGCTTGTTAATTTTCCTATTTGCCTATTAATTATCGCTTCTTTCACTTTTGATGTCAGTATTTATTAAAGCTTGTGGAATTACTGTCTAGTTTTTAATTGAAACTGTGTTTGTGACGAAGTTTCAGGAATCATTGTGTAACAATCAAATGTCGATACCATTTGAAGATGTACAGAATTGTACATTCTCTTCCATTTTCTAAACGTATTATCCCGATCTACGCTTTTATCATACCGGATATGGCAAGTCCAGTTATTTCACTGGAGCGACTCCTATAATGTATTTTATGTTTCATTAAACATTGTAAATAATAACCAAGGATAAATATTTGAACTCCGGGATAAGATATCAATACCTGGACCACTTTTGTCGATAGCAGTCTGAGCCCTGTAACCTTTAACAGGGAACCTAGACCAATTGAACCATGGCTGAACAGCGACTAGGGTTTCAGATGAGTTGCCTGAATTTTGAGATATAATACTTCCCTGGACGAGCCGGCCCATTCGTACTGTAAAACAGCAGTGCTCTACCACTACGAAGTTTGTTTTTAGACGAAACAGTCTGCAGCTCTACAACACACACATGAAATTGGCTTAATCACACTCATTCAGACTTCTTCCTCTCCGCTTATTTTTCCAAATTCCACGCTGGCAAAGTGACAAGCACAACTTTAATAATGTGCCAGAAACATACGCTATGATCTATGATTAATAGAGCTTGTAGCGACAGGATAATTTTAAATATCCCTAAATATAAACCCAAACCACTAACCGAAACAAGGATGTTCACCGTATAATTGAACCAATCATGCGTATATTCAAATAAAGGCACGATACAAATCGATTACCAATATTGCTTACATTCGTAATTATAATAAATACTGGGAAATTCAATACAATGCGATCTTAGGGGCCGTCCATTAATCACGTGAGGTCGTTTTTCTCATTTTTGACCCCCCCTCCCCCCTGGTGATATTTGGTGAGGTTTGGAACCACCCCCTCCTCCCCCCCTCTGGATCACGTGTATTTTTTTGGTAGTCTATGTAAAGGCTATTTTTGACTGGAAAAAAATATTAAAAAAATGGCGTTTTGATTCGAAAAACATTTATATGTATTTGTAATAAAATTAATGAATAATTAATTAATGTTGTCTTCGTCCCACGGAGTGGCAAGACTTTCATTTAAGGTTACAACTGGTAAAGCTTCTTCTTTACTGGCAGTTGTTATTGGCTGAGAGGTTTGTGACATATTAACTTCGGTTTCGTCAAGCCACTCGGCACCATCATCCTCGCGCACTACGCAGAGAACCTCCCTCCCTCGTAGCGTGAGGATACGCGTGGGCCGAACAGTTTTAGTGTCGTGGGCAGCAACGGCGGGCGAGTCAATCAAGGTCGTACTACAAATCGTTCAAATTTTCGCGCCGTTCAAAATGTCGGTTCAGAAATAGCGCTTTTTGACAAAAAATAAATAAAATTAATACACGTGATGTCTAACGAGACCCCCCCTCCCCCCTCGTGATGTTTCGTGATGTTTTCCGTACCCCCTCCCCCCCCTTTTGAGCCTCACGTGATTAATGGACGGCCCCTTATGTAAAGCTAGTAATTATATACGTAATATATGAAAGCAAAAAGAGTAAACGTAACATTGCTCGTATTATGCCATGATGGTATTAGGAACTTAGAGAAGCTGTTATAAACACATTATGAACTAACTAACGATTCAATATTGTGTAGAACAATCGATTCAATTTGTATGTGGTAATATTACATATTATGATTGTCAATGACACAATAAAAATAGGGATTAATTACCAGTGATTTACTATAGTTATTTATGTGACTGCTGCATAATGAGGGTCATTAAAATACTCATGTGATTCTTTTATGAAACTCACTTCGTTCGTTTCATAAAACCACATTCGTATTTTAATGACTAATTATGTACAGTCACATACATA
Organism: Mecyna flavalis; assembly: GCA_949319885.1. Classification (NCBI taxonomy): domain Eukaryota; kingdom Metazoa; phylum Arthropoda; class Insecta; order Lepidoptera; family Crambidae; genus Mecyna; species Mecyna flavalis. The sequence goes on from OX439429.1 coordinate 15,638,327, forward strand.
ACTTTATCTTCATTCATACGATAATATGTCTATTTTATAGTCAGGATCGATGAGCAAACGCCCTAGTTACCAACTTAATCTGTATGTAAAAGTTAGTACTGTCATAATGACTGACGTTTGTAGTTTTTAAAATCCATAAACAATCTAGACTCGAGTTGATTTCGATTCTCAAATCGATTGTTATAATTTCAGCATCGAATTAAATGTATAGGAATGGAACATAAAATTACTAATCTACTGACTGACTAATTCGATAATCGAAAAAACCTATTAATTTTTACTTTTAAAGAAGACGTTCGAAATTTGAACGTAATTAAAGTATCGGTTACCGACACTAAAATGTAAACATTTCAATGCAGCCACAGATACTTATATCTAAATGTAGGGCGTTTGCTCATCGCTTCTGAATATAAAATAGACATATTATGGTATGGATGTAGATAAACTAACATTTGTGTTTATTGTGGTACATTCTTTGTTTCTGATACTTATAATGCAAGTTCTTAAGCTACTCACTATGAAACCAATGTTACTGATTTTGTCCGATATTTATTTAATTACTAGCGGTCGCCCTCGCGGTTTCATCCGCGCGTAATTTCCTTTTTCGACTATCCTCCCTTCCCCCATCCTATCCCCCTTCCCCCATCAAAGTATTCTATGTCGGTCTCCTGGTTCTAAGCTACCTCTCCACCAATTTTCAGCCAAATCGGTTCATCCGTTCTTGAGTTATAAATAGTGTAACTAACACCACTTTATTTTATATAATAAGATATGTACTAGAATCGGGAATACGAGAAGTATTTTTTTTGATTTAGTAGTAGGTACGCACTGCAATTAATAACAAAGCAAAATCTAAAAGTTTTGTAAACAAGGTGAAAACTATTATGGTTTGTTTTGCAAAAAACCTTCCTGGCAGTTTATCAAACAAAACCTAATGGCATAATAATTAGGTAACGTAATTATAGTCTTATATTTTAGTCTTTCGCACGAGACCTTATTACGGAAGAGATATTTATGCTTTAAGCAACAAAACGATTATAATTTGATTGTTAGTGATAGTAACGTTTTTGTATTGTTCAATGCTTCCGTGTCAATTAATCTATTTGCAGAACCTATAATTTATATGTTTTGATTTATTTATGGTTAAAATGGGCTAGTCTATTGCAACAAGGTGGGCACGAGTAAGCCACTTTTCGGGGAAGGGAGGAATTTAGTTAATTGTGAAATTAACTTCACTAGTCCCGAGTTCCACGCCGATAGACTCACTAGAATTAGGTTATGGTGCCTAAAAGTCCTCACAATATTTTTATAAACTAAATTTTTGAATTTACGATGTTAGTTTTAAATCATTATTATCGTAAAGTATCTAAGGTCAATGCAGTTTTTATAGACAGACTACAAATTTTCTTTTGTTTTACAGTCAAACGCCCACGGCCCACTCTCTATGAGAACATTGGAAAGATATTATTTAGTAATATCGGTTGCAATATGTCATGGTCAATGAACAAATTTCCCTATCAATGTATCAATCTTATCACGGTCATATTTCCGTGTATTATGACCTACGTTGTCAAAAAGAAATCCATAAGGTCAACTTGATAGATCATAAACGCAGTATTTTAATTGTCTATTATTTCAAACTGAATTGACATGACGGTAATAATCAGCGTCTATCAAAATATAATGTTGCGAACAACTTATTTGTATCGTATAGCCTGACCAAGAAAATTAAAAAACCTGCTTTGGAGGCGCCACAATTAGCTATGGTTATATAGCGACACTGCTATGGTTATACTCACAAATAACTCACAATATCCAATAGTAACAAGGAACGGTTGACAATTGACATTACACTTTGACAGACAGCAATTATGAATGACATATTATCGGTTTTATTTTTATTTTTATTTGATTGTTGCCACTTGAAGAAATTAGTTTTAATATTTTTCCGCAATATGGCGAGGCTTTGTAATTTATTGGTCGGGATATAATATTGCATACTTACTTGCCAGTAACTAAATAGAGTTATAATACATATAATAATGTTAAATTATTATTATTATATCAATATTATCTGACAATGTTACGTATTTTAGACATTTTTTCGGAGGGGGAGCTATTAAAATAATGAAAGAATTAAACAAAAGATAGAAAGCAGAATGCTATTACAAAAATCACATTCCAACAAAACCTACAATTTTGTCGAAAATTCAATTATAGTTTCTGTATGTAATTCTCATAATTAGTGTGTTTGTTCGAGCTTCTAAGACGTTACGCTCCCACGGACTTTTGTAATAACCATTTTTGGTACAAGGACGAGTATGGTAGAAATTCCATAGCTAATGTTGGCAAGGCAAGTAATATGCAGACTAATTTACGTCACGCTTCGTACAAGTAATATTATAAATGCGAAAATGCGAAAGTTTCTAAGAATAGATAGAAGTTTGTAAGTGTTGTACGCAAAAAAATCCAGATTTAGGTGAAATTATGCACACATTTTACTTAGGATCTGGTGGTAATAAGTTATTTAGAAGTCAGGAGCAGATTTGAATTAGAAACCGGCTTACAATGTTGTAATTGTTATTTTACCTTTGCAGTCGGGAGATATTCATTTGTGTTTATGTGTCATGACTGGAACTGGATCATTACCTGTAAATTAAAAAAAATAAATTAATATGATGTTCCTTTAATAAATTTTTAATAATGTAGATTATTATACGAATTATCTTTAAAGCTATTAAGCCTTCATAATTGAATACGAAATTCGAATCTTCCTTATAGGCAGATATGGTAATATGCTTTAATTATCACGGTTGCTCAGGTTTTATGGTCATCAAATTGATTTTTGGTAAGGGTGATAATTAAGCCAGTAAACATTATAATAAGGACCTGTCTTCAATTAAGGAGGTCATTACAGACAGTAGGTGGCAGAAAAAGTTGATACCATAATTTTTTTTCGGAGAGAATGCTCTTTCTTAGGCCCCATAACTGCAGGCTAGCTTTTTTTTTGCGGAGGAGAATACGTTTGTGCACCATAACCGCAGACTAGCTAGACTTGCGGCCATGTTTGGGACTCAAGACTAAAGCGTCCACTACTCACTAATCCCCCCGGTTTCCCCTTCACACCCGATTAGAACGAGCCGGTGCCAGCCTTGTGGCTATTGACCAGCCCAACTGCATGCTAGCTGGACCTCCAACCGTGTGTGGAACTCGGAACTAAAGCGACCCACTAGATATCCCCAGTTTCTCATTTCCACCCGGTTGGGATAAGCTGGTACCAGCCTATTGGTTATTAACTAGCCCAGAATAAGTTTATACCATAGGTACTTTTTAATCGGGAAATTTTTACATCAAAAAAATACTGAAATGTACATCAAAATAACTGATTGCACACCAAAGGTTAGGTTTAGTTAGCAATTCAGTATTTTTTGATACACAATCAGTATTTTTTGATGCACAATCAGTATTTTTTTGATGTACAGTTAAATACAAACATATGAATTTTCTCTCAAACTCCCTCAAGTTATCAGCGCATTCGAAACGGTCGTTTCAAATTATTATCAATATTTCGCAGACGTATATTTACGCCATCGTAGCATGTAATGGCGGCAATTTTGTGTGCGTATCAAAGTGTAATCCGCGAGTAATCGTCGTCGCAGAAGAAAACCGCTTGCAAAGTCTGATTGAAAAGCTTTTGCGGAAAATGTACGAGTTGTATTGGTTCATTATAGTTATTTTAAACTTATCTTACTTTTATCAAAAATGCGAAACATTACAATACAACATAGTGGTAGGAAATGGTTTACTCTTCACGCAGCAATTATTAAAAGAATTAAAAAGAAAATACATAGTATTATCGTTTCTATAGCAAAATAACATGACGTGCTACTTTAGCATCTTAGGCTAGGTTCCCACTTGTAGGGTGTTGGATCCGAATATTAATCTAGTTCTAGTAGCATAGCATTTTATATGAAGCTATTCACACTTATTGGAAACCGATTATGTGTCGGCTTTATATAAAGAACGTCCGATTAATATTCGGATCCGACACCCGGCAAGTCGGAACCAGCGCATATAGTGCGGGGACAAAAGCGGGCGGAAGCTTATAACAATATTTTGGTCTATTTATAAGTTATCACATTTCGATAATGGTGAACGATGTAGTACATGGAAACATTGCTCCATTGTAATGTTACGAGAGCAACTTATGATGTCAAAAGTTAATGAGCTTCTGATGTCAAGAGTTCGTAATTTATCGTTCGATTGGCCTAATTATGAGCGCTTATAAATGAAATTATTTAGAAATTGTTCAATTTATAAATCATAATTTCAAATAGGTATGCTAGGGTTATGTAGAGTTGGTATGTTAGTAGGTAATCGAAGTTTACTTGCTATAATGTGTTAGCGTTATAAATATTTCCAAAAACATGTTTGTTAATTGTAGAAGCTAGAGAATGGTAGGAGAGTGAAAAGGAAAATAATTTTCCCGAATTCAAACAAGTTTTTATTTAAAAAGGGCGTGAAAAGGTTTTTAACAGGTCGGCAATGCGCACGTGATACCCCTGGTGTTGCAGGCGTTCATAGGCTACGGTAACCGCTTAACATCAGGTGGGCCGTATGCTTGATTGCCAACTTTATGGCATAAAAAAAAAAAAAAGTACAGGCCCCTCGGTAATAACTTGCGCCGAATCACCAAGTCATAAACACAAAGCTAAATGGCGTTTGGAAACGTTTTAACTAGTTTATTGCTCCAGTTATTTCCATGTTCAACATAAATATATTGTGTAACTAAACACCTTGAATCACAAATAAACGCCCATTGTAAATATTAGCGGTAACAATGTTGGAACTAGGTAATAATGACAAAAAAACCATAAAAGCTGACATTGTCATTGATCTAAATTAAAAAAAAAACTGTTATAGAAAATCTGAATCTCTCTTTCAAGGGTAAGTTATATTATAAAATAAGTGCAGTTTGTTTCGTAATAATTTATTTTAGTTTAGGAATTGACAACACGGTACGGATTATTGACAAAGCAAAAAAAAGGGCCGGTCCATCGTCACAAGGCGGGAACTGACACGTTTCTTTTGGGTACAGAATATATAGTACTATCTAGTTCAAATGCTATTAGGGTATGACATTTTGGAGTTGCGTTACTCGACACTGAAGACTTACATACACATACACATACACATAACGTTATGGACAAGCGTAGTCAATGGCATTTTTCGCTTCATTCCAAAAGGTATTATCCTAATAGCATTTGAACCGGATAATACTAACGTATCTCGGATGTGAAAGGGAAACAGTGGGAGTTTAGTATGGACAAACATTTTTGGCCATACATGACGTCAGGTCACGCTAGTGCGGTTAATACGCTAAAATTAAAAGGTATCATATTATGTCACAAGAAATATGTAGGTTTTGAAATCACCGCATTATAAATACTGCTTGACACAGTAATATTACTAATCTTACTAATATTATAAATGCGAAAGTCTGGATGTTTGGATGTTTGTTACTCTATCACGCCTAAACGGCTGAACGGATTAAGATGAAATTTGGCACACGTATAGTTTATAACCCGGAATAGGACATAGTCTCATTCCTGCGGAAATAACAATTTTGAAACTACTGAACCGATTTGAATAATTCTTTCACTGTTGCAAAGCTACACTATTCCCGGTGAATATAGGGTATTTTTGATACCGGAAATGTGGGGTAAGGGGGGATATTTGTAAAAAGAGATTAAGCGCGGGTGAAACCGCGGGCGGAAGGCTAGTATTAATATAAGAGAGCCATAAAGTTTGTATCAAAGACTTCAAAGAATCGGTGTTAGGCCTGTCCGTCAAAATTGTAAGTACAAAAAAAAACTGAATTGTATGTAATTTAATGTCCGGTCTTTTTAGATCCTATTAAAAAGTAGCACTATTTGTGCTGATTGCGGTTGCCTTAATGCCTTGTGGGTGTAGTTCCTGTAATTCTAATAATAAGTTCAATTTTATATAACTTCGGAATTGTCTCTACAAAAAAAAATGAAGGACAATATTAATGAAATAAATTGGCACGGGCCGCTGACCACCGTTCTGTCCCAAGGTGGGTGTAAAATCAAGAAATAACAGTAATTATTGTACAAAGTAGCTACCTAAGGTCATCTACTTTAGTTTTTAAACTTAAGAGTGTAATGTTATTTGGGTACTTTAGTCAGATTAAAAATATTATCGCCGTATATTTTATTATAGATCTTTTTTCTGTTTCTTTAACTCGAAATTAACACATTATTATTTTAATAAACATCGTCTTTTTTGTAAGAGTTCAGTACAGTACAGTAGATGGATTTGATAAAGAAACATTCAAAATTACATAAAAATATTTTATAATGGGTATGAAAAGAACCTCCCTTTACCCAGAAGTTGTTTGTAATCTTCTTCACTATTTGCACCCTAGAAACACCACTTTATTTGAAAACCAATTTATTTTTACTACGCTGGCTCTGCAAACCGAAGTAAGTCTTGGCATCCGACATTAATCAATCAGCCAATTGCCGTCCAATGCTGGACGTTGGCCTCCCCCAAAGAGCACCAACCATCCCGGTTCTTGTGCAATCTGCATCCAACTCACATCAGCCAATAGCCTTCTTCTTCAAGTCATCAGTCTATCGTGCCGCATCCGACATCAAAGTACCTATATCATTACTAATGTCAATATGAATGAGTATGCAGAACCCTGCACCCGTCCACAGACTCAGTCTTAACCTCTTCTTTCGAAACGGCCTTTAGTGCCCTCCACCTTAATTCGCGTACATTCGTTAGTCGCCCGCTGCTAGACAAAGAAATTGAGCAAAATGGCTCCGTTGCGTTTGCGGTTAAAGTGCGTATCAACTACGTATATTGTTTCAGAGCTTAAGTGTACAGTTGGGAAACATGAAGGGTTTAGAACGATGTGGATACGGACATATTCTCATTGGACTAGTAAGTTTGATTGTCCCAAATAGAATATTTAAAACCTATAATTTGAATAAATGTAGGTACAAAAAGTTGATTTTAAAATTAATCTTTAATTATGCTAGGTCATCGGTGTAACACCAATTTATTTTAGCAATGAACCCATAATAAGAATGTATTTTTCAATTCAAAAAGTTTTTAATTCCTAATTTAAAAATTCCCAAGAACATGATAGTCAGTGTCAACTATAGTCTCTTAAAAATGGAACGGTACCTACCCAAGCATGTACCTTCTTTATCGATGTTAAAATTCACACAGAAAATCGAAGCACTAATCGATAAAATTAATTAAGAACAACAGACTCGATAACGTCGTCTTTTATTCGAATGAATGTATTGGCCTAAGCCTTGACATCGGACCCATTCCACTTTTCCGTTCATGGTCGTCATCCATCGCAGTTTTTTATGCAATTTTTTTGAGTTAATTTATGTTTTATTAACTTATTAAAGGATAAAGCTGTGTGAAGGGATTTTCCAATGAAGCAAAAAAAGTAATAAAACTTTTGTATGACATGATGTAATGCATTTTAATGAACGCATTTAAATTAATGTTGAAAGTACAAGTAGCGGTTTTGCCCTCTATCATATAAAGTAACAACATTTGTGGTTTGATTGCAAAAGAATATGAAAATGTGGTTCGTTGACACTAGTTCCATGATACAGTTCCATGATGGAACTACTGTTATTTTTTTTATCACTAGTTCCATTATTTGACAACATTTTAAGTAATTGTCAAAGATATTGTTTAGGTTAAGTATGCATTGAGCAATATTATTCTCTGATATGTATTGAAAACATTTTTAAAATTTGTTCTAATTGGACCTTTTTTGTCTTAAATTGTTACTTCAGAAATTACGGCTTCAAAAATTTGTTACAAACATAATAATATACAATGTAACAAAAACTAAACTAAACTTAACTAATATAAATCAAACAATTTCAGATAAAATTAGCACATTCAACCAATAAACCAATCCAAACTGTCAGATTGATACTGTTCGGTACAGAGGTAGCAAAGGTTATCTCATCTATTAATTTCGATTTGTACACCTCTGTTAAACGGTCGAAATTAGAATCACGATTCTATTTTGAAGTTAAGAAAGACATAAATATAATAAGACTCGTGCAAACGGTAGATACATCACTATCGATAAATGAATCGAAAATTGTAACAACTCTACATTAATCATTTCGAATCGTAAAGACTGTCATGAAACGTATTTGTAAATTACTCGTAATATGAAAAAAGAAAGGTTTCTTTCTAGAGTGCATATTTAAATGATAAAATGCTCATAGTTTCACCTCCTAGTCCCTAAATAAGCTATTCCCTTACTTTCGGAATTTAACGTATACAAAATCCCCATAGCCCCATAATACTTTTAATTTCAAAATTCACCATAGAAACTTCCTGACCAGTATGAATTAATAGATAATGTTAGTCAACACACATGTTGGTATTTGTAGTAGCCGACGTTTCACCACTTTTGATTAAATTTTTTGCTTGCCTACCTGCCCTATTGCATAGTTTGTATCTGTTGAAATAAAGGCTTCATATTAAGTAGCCGTTGATTGAATCGTTTAATGACGTTGATCTAGCGCACAATTTAGATATTTTGTCATTAAAAATCCGTCAACCGGCAAACGGTTAATTTATTAATCTTAATAGAGACAGTCAAGGCAAGTCAATCTCAAATTAACGTCAAAACGTTACTTTACAATCGAAAATGGACGCAAATTGCAGTGGGGGCACGATAATAAAATAATGAGGGCCCAGTGTCCGTATAACAACGTAATGGCGAGGGCGGCGCCCGCGCAGGGCTGTATACGATTGCGCCCTGAGGCCCGGATCAATTGGACCGGGTTATGCAAATAGAAGCAATGTACGTTTTGAAATTAGTTAATCTCAATTACTGAGGCTTGATGATTGGAGAGAAAAGAGCAATGGATTGAGTGTAATTTCAATTTGTAGAGGGGGGCTTTTATAGTTTTTTTTTTGAGTTTATCAAGGTTTTATGTGAATTAAATTCGACAGACCTATTTTTGATTTTGTAAGTGTGGCGATTACTCAGATACAAAGTTTAGAATTTTAGAAAGGATTTTTAGATTTTTATCTAATTCTTTTTTTTGTAGTGGTCTATGTTTACCTTTTGCATACACCGAACTAATCGATTTAGTGATAGTTCCAGTTTAGTGAAACAATTTAATGGAATGTCAATGTAATGAATTACAGCTTGCAATTCCGAGCCTGTGTGCCAATATCGAATTGCTCCCGATGTTATCAAATAAATAGAGCATGTTTAGATGTCATAAATCGATTGTGTTGCGCCGAGTTGTAGGTATCAACGATCTGTCCAGTTTGCGTGTGCGGCAATCGATTATTATCGATAGAATCGAGTAAAAGTGTTCTTAACATTGTCACGTTTCTATTCTGTTCGCTTTGGAACTTTATAACTTTGTCATTCAAAGCGACACGACTGTTTCAAAACTTTTTTTGTAAGCATATTGTAGGTTTTTGTCGTCAATTGAAATCTGTGGTGAGAATTAATATTAGTGACCTTGAATTTCTAATATATTTAGGCCTATGCTTAGATATGCCTTAGATTATACGTGTGCTAATTTTATAACGATAGAGGCTATATTCTGAAAACTAGAAGCCTTTTGTTTCATAATTTATATTGATGACTAGTTAGATTTTTTAAAGGAAAGCCAATTTAGACGGGATTCTTTGTAAAATATAAAAACATGGGTGAAATCGGTTTTTATATAAAAGTAATTTTGAACTACATATTTTGATTTGTGACCCTATCGCTTATAAGCGGTATTTGCTTTCATATTTAAAAGATCCAAATGAAAACTTGCTTATTAACTATTCTGGTGATAAAATGGTTGCCTTTAATCAAATCGCAATGCCTCATTAGGTCCTGCGGCCCTGCGTGTGCATGCACAGCACGCACGGGTGCATCACTCGGAAACTGTGCATGTCATAACGCTGTCAACACCGACGTCACTGACCGTGGACCGCTTGCGCCTTCGCTCGGAACAACTTGCTGACGATTCGGAGGCTCCGGCCGTTACGGTCCCTGTCCGATATACTCCGGAGTCCCGGCCGATACGCACCCATATGGAAAAATTTGTTGTTCCGGTATGCACCCCGCCGTGATGCCCCGTGTCTATGTCAGAACATGAAGTGTCCTAATCGTCACCCTCGAAACAAACGACTGTCAAACTTTACAACTCTTTTATTTATCGAGATTTGATATCGGACTAATTTCGCAGTTGTGAAGGGCATCGATTGATCTCCAACTTTGCTTCGATTTTTTTATTTGTTGTTTAGACTAGACGGAGATTTCACGGTTGTAGAATTATTTTTTAAAATTTAAATCCACTGTTGGTAAAGGTCGACGTCTGGGTCACTAAAATGCTATTAATGAAATTTTACTATGTTCACGATCAATCGTATAATCGTTTACCCACAGAAAAATGGAAACTGCTTCACCGACGAGAATAGAATACAATTTTTCTTTGCTTTTTTGCTTTTCAGTGTTTTTAGGTAGTTTTTTTTTGTTTTTTTTTTGAAGTCGGTTTAATTTTTTTTTTTAAAAGTTTGTTTATTTTTCTATTTTTAGTGTGAATAATACGTAGGAGTGAGTAAAACTCTCTCATAATATTGATAACGAAAATACGAGTAAAATAGTAGAATTGTATTATTTGACAATATTAGGTATTCATTAAGTGTTCAGCACCATTCAGTAGACCAACTAAAGATGCAGCCCGCAAGAGGGACATAAGAATTAAGAAGTCGTACCCTTTAGCTTCCATCATCATAGTTGTACCTTCCATCATCAGCTTAGCTCCAAAAGTACATGAAATACAACTAACGGTCCACATATTCCTACAACACTGAAATAATTATCCCCTAACTCCTAACCGTTAAGGAGTTGTACCTTTCATCATCAGCTTAGCTGCAAAAGTACATGAAATACAACTAACGGTCCACATATTTCTACAGCACTGAAATAATTATCCCCTAACTCCTAACCGTTAAGGAGTTGTACCTTCCATCATCAGCTTAGTTGCAAAAGTACATGAAATACAAATAACGGTCCACATATTCTTACAATACTGAAAGAATTATCCCCTAACTCCTAACCGTTAAGGAGTTGTACCTTCCATCATCAGCTCATCAACATAAAGTGATGTCTATAGGACGCAAAAACTTAAATGGCTTCAGAAAAAACAAGTAACGCGTAGTGTGCGCCTATAAAATTTGAGGTTTGCCCTTGATTTTCCCGGGATCCCATCATCAGATCCTGACATGGTGACAATGGGACCACCTCGGAACTATGCACTTTCAAATAAAAAAAGAATTATTTAAATCGGTCCACAACTGACGGAGAAATCGACGGACATACATAAAAAAAAAAAAAAAAAAAAAAAAAAACATACAGTCGAACATAGAACCTCCTCCTTTTTTGAAGTCGGTTAAAAACCATGGAGCTAATTAAAATAATGAACATCAGAATTAAAATGCGTAAGTACAAAATATTCACGTAACCTAAATGCTCACCAACGCAAAGTTTAAGGAAACAAAGTAGAAATATTGAATTGCATTGGGAAGAAGTAACAATTTGTTTGAAGGCTGCATTAATTACGTGCACTTATTGTTACGTAGAATCATTAAGTAGCATTAATAAGTAGATAATGCCTAATAATTCCAAATGGTTTATCTTTTTCTGAACTCCTAAATGTTCGGTTTAAGTTTTTTCAAAATTGCAGTGAACGTAAATTAAGATGGTTAAAAAATATAAACGCTTAAGCTAAACTACTTAAGCTATTCTGGACTTATATTTAAGTTATCGTCAATCTGCTTCAGTCTTCATTTAAATCTTCTAGAAGATTATCAAGCAGTAGCAATTCGATTGTGCAGATTTCCTCACGATATTTTTGTTACCGCTGTGCTAGTGGTAAATACAAATAGAAAAACCTCTGTAATATAGAAAGAAACATTAATTAGCCATTATAATATTTGGCAAGGTTGTTACACAAATAGCTACAATTATAAAATATATAGGTAAACATACAGACAAACAATATACATTACAGATCATAACAGATGGCCAGTTGGATACGTTTCAGCTTGAGCTGCCACGTCATTGGTTATGTTACAGTCAAAACCCAAAACCAGTCAATAGACCTTTTGCCCGGTCAATAAGCCTTTTGACCGGTAAATATCGATATTGACTGAGGATTCGGTTCTGCCACTCGCCGGCCGCTGCCGCGGCACGCTCGCTACGCTCGCTCGACTCGTGCGTTTTGTGGTCGCAGTTCTAACCTAACCTAACCTGACACAAAGGATGCTCCCCGTGAGATTCGAACCCATTTTTGAAGTTAAAAGTTGCCTTTAACTGACACCCTAAATCAACTAATTTTGACCGGTCAAAAGGTCTATTGACTGGTTTTGGGTTTTGACTGTAACAGTTACAGTGCCGCGACAGCGCTGGTATTCTAGCGGAAACAGAGTGACTGTATATAAAATAAAAACATAACATACTCGTACATATTACAAAAACAAAAACCAAAAGAAGATAAAAGGAAGTGACGTTTGAATGAAACTAGTCTGCCACAGCTCATTCATGGGATCGTAATACATAATTGTTATCATGAAATTAGCCTCATATTAGCAAACAATACAAGTCTGATTGAACAAATCTCATAACATAGGTAAATATGTTATCGACGCCTTGAAGACCGCACAATAACGCTTGTTACGAAAGGTTCACACATTATGTTATAAAATAACAAAGCACACATAATTTGCTTTCTGAAGGCCGCCACTGAGGCCACCCCAGCCAATTTTGTAGGTGATGAAATTATTATACTAGTAATAGTCTATTTAGTTATTATTTATTGCGTGTGTTAAGATTCCTTTTTTTGGTCAATCAAACGTGAGATTGGCGCATATTTTTTTGATATAATCGTGTTTTAATAGTATGCATACAATGTTAATGCACATGAGAGATTGCAATTAAGCATTGATCAACACGCAATGTTTCTAGCTAGATTGAGCGATTAGCTTTTATTTGGCAAGTGACAATAGTTGAGAAATATCAGTTATTTGTGCATGCATGAACATAATTACTCAGTGTTTTAAAGAGTAACATATTATAAACTCAAAGTTAAGCATACACATTCCAGTTTAGAGAATGTTTTTAAACCACATCAGTTGACTGGCACGCGGCTAAAATAGTAGCAACGTTACTAAAAAAATTAACTCATGAGAGTTAAAAATTCATAATGATATGAATTTTTCTTTTATATTTAAGACACTAATTTAAAATAGGAGCCTGCTTAAAAAAAGATTATTTTTTTTCCAAATATTGTTATGAAAGTATGTAGCACTTTTCACTTTTACTTAGGATATCAAGTAAAAATATTTTTTTTGTCAAATATGAAATTTATATTTTATTGCACCTCAATTTCATATCAGCAAAATGTTTTTTTAAAATCTCAAAATGATATTATTTATAGAGCACTTTTATATCAACACAATGGTGAAGTGACTTTACTTAGCACTATGACTAAGCAGTATACTCAAGTCTGAATTTTTAAAAGAAAACCAGTGAGCGGTAGCACTGTAAGGTCTTAGTCAAATAAGTCTGAAATCATCTATACTTGTTTAGTAAACTAAACATTTATACATAATTATAGCGAAATATTAATGTGTAAAATCGTTTCTCCGCCGTAAAAGTAAGGAAACACGAAACGTTTAAACGCGTTGTTGTGATATTATTAATCATTGTGTAAAAACGTGTCGAGATCGTGGTGATAGCTTTGTTCGCAGTGTCAAGAAGATCTTGCGTGCGCAAACGCATGCGAGGGTCGGAAGTTTAATTCCGCAATGTAAATTATAACTGTATGCTTACAAAATATTGCTAATGTATAAACTTAATAATTTATTAACGTGTTTATTTCATAACATTGTGAAACCAGCGGTGTCAGATTAACATGGCTGTTAGCATAGTTTAATTGGTCTGGCGGCCCTGTTAAGGGGTTATGGAAGTCTACCAGCCGTCGTCGTTTTAAAGTTCCGAATAACTAAACTTGTGCCAAATGCAACAAAATAATAAATCGACGACTCAATATTATGTCTTAAGAGCCTAGAAGCTCTGAGCTTAACGTCATTAGTTAATTATGATTGACAGCACAAGTCTCTACAATTGATACGATACAACACAATAGGACTTAGCACGTTACTAACATCTTATCAATCAAATTCATCAGACATTTGAACCTAGCAAAGTTGCTAATTATATTTTGCAACCCCCGTTGCAACAGGGTGCTAACAACCGTCAGACAGATCGGTTGCAACTATAACTATCTTGTCTTTATAAAACCGGATAGCAATTAATATTACTTAACTTGAAATAATGAACCGTTCACGCTCGACTTAGAAACTGCTAGACTGTCTGAGACGGTTTTTTGTTTCGACCATAGATTTGTAAAATACAGACGGCTGACATAGTTAGTTTTGGTTTGGATATGATTGCGATAATCGTGTCTTTTGTAACTTTCGAATGCGCTTTTGCATACATTTGATGCACAGAAATACGACGTGGTTAAAGTCCAATAATGAATACTGGTTATCAGTATTGGTAACACTTACTAAGTCGTATGTAGACGATGCAATTGTAAATAAGTAACTATGCTAAGTTAATCGAAAAACGTCCAAAAACATTTTGTCTAATTTTGATTACTGCTGCGATATTCAGATAACAGCACAGCAGCGCTAGTATTCAAGCAGAACCCTTGTAAGTGGCAATATTATATCTATAGGTTTTAAAGATGAGTTGACTATGTTAACTGGCTTTTTAAAAACTTGGTTTTTAAATATCTAAATGACCGTTTATACCTTCTGTATTCAATCAATGTCGTATCTCTAATTAGTGGTGTCGGTTTTCTGCACTGTGTTTGAGTGTTAATTAGATAATTGTCTCTAATCTATTCTATTCTAGTCTGTCTATTTTAATCAATTATTTAAAAAAAAAAACCAACTTCTTTTGGAAGAGATACCTGCGGTGTTTATTAATACTTAGCCAACTAAACTTTCTTGATTACTCTTCACACCCAAAAGGGTCGACCCAGAGTGCCTATCTTGTGGCAACTAAGCGGCCCATGCGTAGTTACCCCGACCCGGAATTTGAAGTCAACAGCTCTCTATATTTTTCTCTTTGTTTCTATTAAGAGCGAGAGTGAAAACTGCCAGGCTAGTTATTCCACGCGTCTATGTTTAGTGAAGATTTGGGATTCCGTTCGTTGCTACCGTTTGACACAACGAGTCTAACGTTGGTTTGCGTTCAAGAGCATGCCCGGACGTGACTTGCACCTCTGAGGTGCCACAGTGTGTGAACAACGAGCTAGCACTCTTTACAAATTGGGGAGACGAGATAAGAATTTTATCGGTAGAATTAAGAACGCGATAGACATCACTAATTTAGATCGGCAGATTTGAAACGAGCTCGAAATTAAATAGAAAACAGACGATGGTTATTAGATGTAGACTGTTAAATCGATTGAGCATTTTTTATGGTGCGGTTTTAATTTCATTCTGTTAACATCTCTATGAATTCTCATTTACTTTTGTTGCAATAAAATGAAATTAATGTAAAATGTATGATATCAAAAACCAGCAATACTCTTATACTCGTATACTTTTGAATAATTACGTTCTTGAGTGTGTATTGATAAAAAGGTAAATAGTATAAAACATTGTCTTAATAAGATTAATAAAATATTCGTAAAACGTCATTACATACCTTTTATATAATTTTAATTTGATAGACATATACGTAATCATATTTGATGATATGATCATCTACGGCCTATTCCATTAGATTAATGACAATAATTACTTACCAGTTAAATAATTAAATTAACTTTCATGTCTGCCTAATATATCTTTGTCTGATTAATTATCATATTCATTGGTAGAAGAAATCTGTACGTCCATTCACAACTGGAATACACGTAATGTAATGCTATACTGCATCCTAAGATCATTATTAAACTAAAGCGTACGAGACCTCATTTATATTTCCAGTGGTAACAGGCTTGATTGCTCATGTTTACTGTCACCTATAGCTAATAGGACTACTGCAAATTCTACACTGTGTGTAGTTTAATTTCCGATCGCGTTTATAGGAATGAGTTTCACTGTTCAATAGATACATTATATTTGTATCTAGAACAGGCCCACTTTCGCTTTAGTTTTACTCTTTTTGTTGGAATTCTGAGGTTTGGCGTTAACTTTTTTTGGACATTATTTGACGATCTTTTATCAACATCGCATACTTTCACGATTTTTGCCTCGGATGTACTGTTAACCTTGATTGAAGATCTCTATAAGTGTATGGGCCTATTTTTAGTAACAACGATTGGAGGTGAATGATATTTATGTAGGTAATCCAATTATTTGAAAGTAAGGTGTATGCATACTCAACTTATATGGTTTATCTCCTAATGAATTAAGAAAAATAGGCATACTTAAACATTCAGCCAACTTTCGATACCTTAAACTCGCAATTTGTTCATAAGTAATTAGTTTTATACATTTCCCCTATTACAATATTACTGAGTTAAGTTGTCACGGAAATAACCCCATCTGTGCAGTCTGCATGTATTCTATGGTTCACATGCAGAGTCGAGCGGCACAAAGATATGACAACATCCGTTCCCATGTCAATACCCCCCAACTAATTTGCATGGTAAGTTTCCCCGACTCTGTCCGGTTTTCCTTCCTATTTTCTAGTAATAACCTCCCGCCAGTTTTTCTAGTATGATGCAACGTTAAGATATTGTCCACGAAGTTTTAATGACTATGTTATATGAATTAGGTTTTAGTGCAGTTGGGATGGGCTGGTCAATAGCCTTAAGGCTGGCACCGGCTCGTCCCAATCGGGTGTGAAGGGGAACCGGGGGAACTTAGTGGGTAGTGAACGCTTTAGTCCCGAGTCCCACACACGCCCGCAGGTCTAGCTAGTCTGAAATATGGCGCATAAACGCATTCTCCTCCGAAAAAAAGCTTTTAGTGCAGTTACATAAAATTTTAAAAATAGTTTCACTTTGGTGTTATAAGTTTGAAGTCTAGGAAAGATTAAGATATGGCCAAAACTTATCTTGCTGCGTTTAAATTTCAAATAAGCCTGCATTATAGTATTGATGGTATAACTTAGGAGTCCTATTGATTTAGCTTCCTCCCTACAGGTTAAAATTGAAATCGCTTTGGCTCTGTTCCAGCAACATATGATCAATGCATTTGAACTGTAAGCTTTGAAGATTAAACAATTCTAGCAACACATTAAGGGATGCTTCATGGTTAAGTGTCCCCCGATAGAACAAGGGGTAGGTTGGTGTGCTACTGACCGTACATAACTTAATATCTTTTCGGATCTTGGGGCGTTTCGCACCACAAGTTTTTTGACCCACGGTGCGAATCGCCCAAGAGCTCTTTTTGAATGGGGCTATTCGCACCGCAATGTTTTCAGCGGTGCGAATGGCCTACATAGGTGTTTACTTATACTATGGTTACTTCTTATTATAATGTTTTATTGTTTGCTATTGTGTCAGGATTTTATGCAAAACTTAAAAATACTTTATGTCTCAATTGAATAATCGATGTATCACACGAACAAACAGAATAAACAGTTTATTTATAGCTTATAAAATCACACTAAGTTAAATATTGCCAATGTGCAAATAATATTGTACAATAATAATATGTCCACGAACATTATTGGATTGGACTACGTTATTTATGGTAACATTTACAACTGTGCAATTTAAATCGTCGATTGGTAATATCTATAACGATTATGAAATACAGGAGAAATGATATTGTCTAATAAGAGGTTTGCATTCAAGTAGTTTCTACTGTACTTTAAAGTTTGTTTTTCTTCCATTGTGTGAATGGCCATTTTACCTATCTGGATACTGGCAAAAAATGATGCAATATTTAGTTAATTTGAGGTAATTTCTAAACTCGCAGCATCATAGACCGAGGTCCGAGGAATGTTCCATTTTATCAGGCTGCATCCTGCATTTACACCACTGTGCATAAATTACAACATCCTTTGAACTCTGAGTAGTCCATTAAGTAGATAACACAAAGCTATAAATGAATTTGACACAACTTAAAAGTGCCCTAATGTAATGAAAACGCACTTAAAGTACAAACATTAAATAACAAGCCGTAAAGTGATGAAATCCGATTTAACTGACGTTGATGAACGGTTATCAGTTTTGCTTCGGAACCTGTTCTTTCTTCGAGTAAAAGTGGTTGCCAGCCATCCATCACGCCAAAGTAGAAAGATTAAACAGTACGTTAACTTAATACGAACCCACCGCATGTGGTTTGTGTGTGTGCCATCACTGACGAGCCATTTGGTGTGGTTAGGAAGTCGGCTATTACACCAAGGGGTCGCGGGTTCGATCTCCGCATGGTTATACACATTTCTGTGCATGAACATTTCTGTTTGTATCGGTCTGGTTGTTTCTACGTAAATAAGAATATGTATGCAATGGGTTGTATTTAACTGCACATCAAAAAATAATGAAATGATCATCAAAAAATTGAATTGCTAACCTAACCTAACCTTTTGGTGTGCAGTTTATTTTGTCCCCACTGGTAGGGATTTGTCGGTGGGGATTTCTGGAATAAACCTTATTTTGATGTACATTTCAGTATTTTTTAGATATACACTTAAATATTTCCCGTTACAAAAAAAAGTATTTAAGTAATGTTTTTCCGTTGTCTGGCACCCATAGTACAAGCTATGCTTAGTTTGGGGCTGGACAGCGCTGTGTGAAGTGTCCAGTGATATATCAGTATCTATGCGTCGCCGCAAGCACTCATAAACAAGATCTCTTTGTTTGCACAAAAAACAGGTCTATAATTTTGTTTTAAGTTTGCGTGCAGTGCAGTGCGTTTGTTATTGAAAATAACGTACTGTGTACTCTTTTTACTACGAACACGGTGACATGTGACACGACCGGTCTTCTGACAGTTACTGCAGCCATCTTTTTAAACTTTATCTTTTTCTCATATCAGTTTGCGAGCGGAAAGGAAACTGTTTTCTGTTATTCCGGATTCGGATAAACCGAATGCCATAACGCTGATTTTAATCGCGTGGTTACATAAATTTGGTTAAATAATTACCAGAAACTTGTTGATCTACTTAGGGCGATTGGTGTCGCCAAGTGGCCCTTATTGAATAAAGAATTTCATATATATTAATAGAAAGATTAAGAAATTCTATGTTGCGTTTATACTGGTAGTACTGGGTCATAATTAATTATTTAAAGCCTGTAATTTCGCAATTTAAGCTTTTTATCTCCCTTCGAAGGTTTACGAAAGCATTATTCTATTAATATCTTACTGCAGTGCAAGAGTCTCTATCATCGAAGTTTTGTCGTCAGCACAATGATATAATTAAGTATATTGTCTTTAAGTTTTAACACAACGCTTTCCAAATGCGTATCACGGAGCCCAGGCTTTGTTAAAAAAAAGCCGACACAAATTGCTCGACCTGGGATTCGAAAAACGTACTTCGAGATCATGGCCACACTAACCGTGTGAAGCCGGGCCGGTATATTTTGTTTTTAAAAACTGCAACAGCGCTTTTGATCAACTGATTGAAATCACCAGATACCCGATTTTCGCGATGTCTCTTTTCAGTCCCACCCCTGATCTCTCTCCGGTTATGTCAGAAACCATCTGACATGTATCACTGGGACGCGAATAAGGGAATAGGGAGTAAATTTGTGATAGCGATGCACATAAACATTTAAATATATTATTGCATTGTTGCTTAATCTTGATTAACCCTGTACCTAAACTTCGAAGAAGAACATTACTTATATTAATGTTGTTTTGTTTACCTGATATAAAACATTAACAGAGGGAAGGCACAATTCAAACAGTGTAATTACATTATTCGATTAAAGTAATATTAAACTAAGCACCAACTCATATGTCTTATCGAGATGATACAAAGGCCATCCCAATATGCCCTTTAACAAAATATCATGAAGCCTAACCTTAAGTACTTACATGTTAAATTAATTTTGTGTAGTTTAGCTAAACCAACTTAAAATTAAACACTAACTAGCGTTATGTACTATAAATTTTGAGTTTTTAGCAACAAAATAAGTACAACGTGCCAGCTTTATGTCACATACCTAATCTTTGCTACTTGGTACCATAGATACAAAATTTACAATAGTGGTGCGTGGCTATACCTCGAGGAACCAGATCTGAGAGTTAAACGTTCACAATGATAGACAGAAAATGTCACATAATCCGTTTGTTAATAATTCCTATCAAAAAGGGTAAGACGGCCGCCGTTCTTGGGAGCGGGGAGCGGGTTATATTCCCGCGTCGGGTAACATAATGTACCGGAGTATCTACCAAAGCTCGAGTTTGTAATTAATGTGATAAACACAACAGGGTTTTTGTTCTGAATTGGGTCATTAAAAGGCAGACAACAGGACAAGTGTATATCCTAGTACACACGTTAATCGCGTAATGTGACGACAAAACAACCTTATAAGTACGAGTACGTTAATTTCGTCCTGCTACTTAAAACAATAGAATCAGGTGAGCCAGGACCATTGTTGTCAGTCATTGTCCACTTTCATGTCTGCTTTCACACTGTTTCCTGTATGTCAAGCATTGGTATCATGTGATGCAATATTACATATTTGTACAAATAGAAATTTGTGCTAAAATTCAATGAGTTGTAACAAATTTTTATTTTTAGTATTTAAGTGACCTGCTATAAAACACAGAAGTTGGTTTTGGTCTAAGCACCTATTAATGCAAATAAGAATACTTTTAAGTACGATAAACGCAGGTTGGCCAGGCCTGGCTGGTCAATAGCCGCAAGGCTGGCACCGGCTCGTCCCAATCGGGTGTAGGGAAAAGAGGGGGAGTTTAGTGGGTAGTGGACGATTTAGTCGCGAGTTCCACACACGGCCGCGGGTTTAGTTAGCCTGCAGTTATGATGCATAAGCGCATACTCCTCCATTCAGGATGCCCACACCTGCTGCCATATATGAAGATCGGGACTAAAGTTTGTCTCACTACCAACTCAAGTTCCCCGGTTTCCCCGTTACAACTTGGTTGCCTTTCCTGGTGGGGATTGACCGGCCCATCTCCACCCGGCCTCGTGCGGTAGGCCAAGGTGGTGCCTAGGGAAGATCACTTGAGAAATTAGGTGATCTCCATAAGAATTTTCTTACTCAGACATTTTATGATATTAATTTCTTACTACTAAGGAGCCTCCACGTTAGACATCAATGACATTTACGTTGATTGACAGAGACGTAGCCATTATTTTGTATTCATTATCCAATAACTTACAACAAGCGGAAGCAATATCTTTATTTTTATACATATAAATTGGCTGTATTCATAACAAGTATGTAACAAACAACCTTCATTATGATATAATAATGTGCACTTACCCGACTTTTCATGTAACAATTTTCCCATCACTCATTGTCCGTTAAAATCACATGTACGGGTTATACAGTGTGTTTCGTAAAACATAGAAAGTTGTCACTTGTCATATTGTTGTGACAAGTTCGCATCATCCAGACGTTTGGGAGACGAATTGCTTGTCTACTTAATGTCATATGCATGTTGCAATGTTGGACATCAGTGACATTTACGTGACAAAACATATATATTCGTATCACGAAATGCGTGAGGTCGATGAACTTACGAGTTTGCAGTCTAATATTAAATAAATTATAGTAATATCCGCATAACACACAAATTGATTCTTACAGAGAATTAGAAGTCCTAGTATGGCTTCATAACTTTTTTTCATAAGACAGTTTTTCTGGCGTCATAATAACCATCACAATTGCTGGAAAGAAATTGCAATTCATCACTGTCAGATGTGATAATTTTTCTGTTTTCTTTTATCATCATCATCATCCTATATACGTTCCCACAGCTGGGACACAGGCCTTATCTCATTTTGAGATAGTGTGGGCCATACTCCACCAAGCTGGCCTAGTGCGGGTTGATGGAGGGGTGTGTACGGCAAGTGACCAAGTTATCAATCCGCCAAATGGCCTCTGTCTAGGCTTGACGACTAATATCTACTAGTAAATATCAGAATGGCATTAAATTAAGGCGATTGGATTAGGGTTCCAATATTAACATGTTTAATGATTATTAAGAATAGGTAAATAGTTTATTTAGAATAAATAGGTCTCATCATCATCATAATTTTAGCCGAATTACATGGACAAGCGCCTCCCCAAAAGATCTTAAAACCGAACCGATTGGTTTTGCGCGACTCGTATTCAGTGGATTTAAGCAGTCTTTATGAGATTATCGGTCCACTTTAAGGGAGGTTTACCACGACAGCATCTCCCGGTAAAAGGCGGTATTATCTCAGTAACGAGTAAGTTGAAATATATCACTGTATGTATAGGTATTTGTATAAATTGTGTCAAAATACAAGACAATGCAACGCCCCGGACTAATAAATCGGCACCGATCGCTGCGATAATGTCGACGGGTGAATTATCCGGCGGTCCAGTGGGCTGCGGTCACGTTCTGTTCCGTTTCCATAATTAATTATAATTGTCGCCCACTGCCGGTATTCTGATTGAGTCGTGATTCTTATCCTCGTTCTCACAGATAATTTATTTTTTTAAATCCGTGAGTCGTTGAGTCATAAGGTTATTATTGATTCACACTTTCAATTTCGTTGATTTTTGTGCTTCGGTAAAGTCTTGAGGCAAAAGATGAAATTAAGCACGTTTTCAAAAAAAAAAATTTTTTTTGATCGGAATGCATTAATTATCTTCATTTGATTCATGAATTGTGAAAATAATTTAGATCTGAATTTAATAGTTTGAAGATCAGAGGAGCCTACGTTGAGCGATGGTTCATGATTTAGGGTATTACAATGAAATAGGCCGCGGTTACCGCTTACGCCTACTGACAGGAGATAATGGTTTTTTTTTCTGCTATCTGAACTGACATAAAAACCATAATGGCAGGATAAATAAAAGACGAATTAAATGATTGGAAAACTGATTCCAAAGAGATGGATTTAAGTTTTCTTATATATTTGATTAAACATTGAACCGTCAACAATATTTGAAATCAATCATTTTCTTTATTAAAACGTAGATGACGCAAAGTAGATACAACGATGTTATTTCTAATTTGTGTCCTACTTGTACATTTGCAACTTCAATCACAGTATCACAATTGAAACATTAGTAAACCGTTATTACAGGTTATTTACCTAACAGCGTATTGCTAATCGTCAGTAAATTAGATAGTTCTGTACCACCAATTATCAATAGCAACCGCAGAAACTTACAATACACAAAATGTTCAGAACATGACAAAATGCTTTATAATTTCCGGACCATTAGCGGTGCACTCACTGGGCAAGGCCGCGAGAACGTACACGACAATGCATTCCATTACTTCTGTGAACCTTCGGCGAATTTAGCAACAACTCGAACTGTTTAAAATTGAAATTGCAACACAAACGTTTGTATGACAAGTTTAAAAGCGGATCTAATCGATTGCGAATCACAAACAGCGGAGACGGATATCGGTGACGCCCTTGTCGCACAATCTGTGCTCAAGCTTGATCTAAATACAATGTTCATTAAATTGTAAAGCGGTGATATTGCATAAAACGCGGTAAATTGTATTGTAAGTCGATAGTCAATAGACGGTGAGATTGAAAGGGCTGAGTTTGATAAATAGGGTAGGCCACGCACAGCCGGTTGTCAATGAAAAGATTTACGAATTCGTTGTTGCTAAATTTCAACAAATTTTAATATTAATTTGAATGTTTTAACTGTCACTCAAATGAATGTTTGTAAGTCGTTGTTTTCTTTATTTCTTGTCGCTCGCAGTCAGTCGCTCACTTAGTAATTCTGTACGTTAAATTCATTATGTTTGTCACTTAAAACTTTAATTTCGCCCAAAAAAACATAGATGATCTTGTTTATTTATTTATTTAAACTTTATTGCACAACAAAGGTACAAATTGGCGGACTTAACGCCATAAGGCATTCTCTACCAGTCAACCATTGGGCGTGACTGAAAGGAGCGATTGGTGCGGTAATTTAAAAGGAGATATTAACGTAGAAATGACAATATTCATAATATTAAAAATCCATGAATAATATTAAAAAATTATATAAACATAAATATACATACATAAATACTTACTACAATTATATACCTACATTAATAACTAGAAATTAAAAAAAAAACTGAAAAAAAAAAAAAATAAATAAATAAATTATACAAATTATATTGAATAATTGAATCGGAAAAAGAAGGGACATGACAAGAGAGAGAAAAAAAAACTAATTTTATTAAAGAGAGTTCAAAAGGGAGGCACGAATACGTTTTTTAAAAAGGAACTTGTTTGTAGACAATTGAAAATCGGTTGGGACTTGGGAGGGAGTTCCACAACCTAATGGCAGAGAGCGTAAAGGATGAGATATAACTAGTAGTGTTGCCCAAATTCAGTCTTGGTCTTGCAGTCTTGGTCTTGTTCTTGCGTTTTTGCAAGACCAAGACCAAGAACAAGACCGCGTATTTTTAGCAAGACCAACACCAAGACTGACCGTGCAAGACTTGAGCAAGAACAAGACATAGCCTGCAAGACTCTTGCGTCTTGCAGCTAGGACTTAGCGCTATTTCACTGAGTAGTTAGGTGTAACAGTTCGGTGTATAGGTAGGTACGCTTAGGAATTCTATGAGACGCAAAAAACTGTATCAAAGAATATGAAAAACTGGACCTATGCGCATTACGACTAATACCATAAACATAGCGAATAAAAAAATATCTATTAAAATCAAACTGAGTGCATGCATAGTTATGTTTTAACCATCGGCACTTTGATAATGCGGCATCAAAGGTTTTGTACTTACTTCTCAAAGAAATTTGCCGCTTTTCGGAAGTATGTACATGGTTATGATACACGCGCACGTGTTTATTAAGAAACAGTTACTTTCATGGAAAACGACATATAGGTCAGTTGATTTTTCGAATTTCTTATCAAATCTTCAGTTATTTATTAATCTGCTTGATCTTTACTATGGCTATGTTAATTCAAGCTCACAATGTTCCAATTCTAATACGTTTTTCTAAGATTTAAAGTAAACTTTAATAAATAGTAATAGACTAATAGGTAATTGCAAGACTTGCAAGACTCTTGCTGCAAGACCAAGACCAAGACCAAGACTGGGAGCGCAAGACCAAGACCAAGACCAAGACCAGGTGTATTGGCGCAAGACCAAGACCAAGACCAAGACCAGGTGTATTGGCGCAAGACCAAGACCAAGACTGGCTAAGTCTCGTCTTGTTCTTGCATTTGGGCAACACTAATAACTAGTCTTATGAGAGGGGGTGCAGAGATTAAGCCTATAGCGAGAACGAAGATTGCGCGAGCTGGAATCAGATTGAAACACGAATTTAGACTTAAGGTATTCAGGAGCAGAAGGATCTTTTAGGATGCAAAAGAATCTTGTTATAGGAAAGCTATAAAAATTTAAACTTACATTACAAGAGACATATTTTTATCAATGTTTTCTTCACTTTGGAATCCATTATCCTTAATCACAAAAATATTACCAGCAATGATAATTTATTTCTCTTGTGTAAAATTGACTTTACTGCAAATGTCTTGGTTATTTATTTTATAAGACAGCGTGGGAACGCAGTACTGTTTGCTGCCGTAGATTGAATTAGATCACGGTAAAGCGCAGTGCATAGTTGCATACAACTCGGAACTTCATTGTTAAACCAATGTTCATTATTATGTAAAGTTCGTTACTGTTTTTAAAGTATGTAATATGGTGTTTTTGTTAATAAAGTCTTACAGAATCGCTTCTTATTCATAATCATAATCAATTGTTTTGATTCTTCCTTGTTCAAAGATTTTATTGTGTTTTGCATTCGTTCACTACTAAAAGCATTTGCTCAGAACAGATGAAGTAGATTGTAAACTCATTTATAACTTCTATGTAAGTCTTTAACCGTATTTATTAAGCTACAGTGATATGCGGAAAAAGTAGCAATTGGTTGAATGACACTTCTATTGGTATTTCGTAATAATCAATACCTCATTTCGACTATTGAACATGTGATCAAGCCCTATTGTACTTAAAGATTGTGTTTAAATATGTCCGTCTGATTATAAAGTCGTAAGTAAATTATGTATTTGTGCTTATACATATAAAAAAACATAACATGTTTATTGCTGAAATACCTACAGTAAGTAATTTACTGTCTCTGACAGTTTGTTGTTGTAGTCTTGTTTGAAAGTAACATACCCACTTAACCCTAATGTTAGGGCTTATTGGTTCTCGATGTAGAGCAAACATTTGTATTCACACATAACGGCAATTCAAAGCATACAGTTCCTTATTACGCAACACATTATTGTGCATTTATTGCTTAAGCAAACTGTAACTTCTTTCAAAACACAAAACCAAAATGCAGTTTACGAAATTCTTAAAACTTTTACGAGCGTACGGTACGCGAGATAATGTTACATATCTGCCAAGATTGTTTCTTGCGTAACAACGAAAGTGGGCACAAATGCATATTACAGAAAACACCGCAGTTTACACGGTCAGATTCGGCTGACCTGATATATATATATTTTTGCGGAGGTTAATGCGTTGACGCATCATAATCGATTAGCTCATTTATTTCATTAGGCCGTAGTTTCCGAGGACAGTCTAGCTTGGAGGAAGTTTGTGCGATAAGCCAGGATTTGGCAAATACTGGAGCATCTGTTATCTGACCTTCAAAACCCTTTACAGGGGAACAAGACCTATTGGATCATGGCTGCACAGCCATTTGGTTATGCAGTTTACGTCACAATGTTTTCCGTCATCGCCTTAGTTGTAAAATGTACCTAGAAAAATAGGTGCGTTCCAAAAATCGAACCATCGATTTCAACGTGAGGCGACTTTTGAAATCACTCGAGTACAGCTCTTGATATTATTTATATTGGTCGTTACCGTTCATTTTTTCGGTAATGTGACATAATGTCCTTAAGTAGTTATGTCATTTATGTACTTACTTGCAATTTAAATGTTCCAATATTGGTTCCAATCTACTTTCATTTGCGAACAGTACCTACTTAAAAGTAAACTAAGTCATGTTTCAAAGAAATACTCGTACGTGTTTCAATTATTCTCTTTCAACTTTATCACACTTTAAAAAACAATATTTTTCAAGCTGTTTGCAGAAATGTATATAATTTTTAATGATCAATACAATTGTAAAAGTACCATTTTTGGATATGAATTAGATGTCTCGAAGTTTTCAAGATTTAATATTACTTTTTAGTCGATCAAATTGCTATAAAGAGTCTATATTAGGAGCACCATTAGCTCGCAGTATAGTCTTCTAATTAATTATCTGTGTAAAATATACAAAGGTCCTTGTTAGCTGACGTTTATACCTCATAATATCGAGGTCGTTTTAAATAGGTCTAACCTCAGAATGATCTTTAACATTGAAGATACTATAATTACCTAACATTACAGATAACATTTTTGGTTAAATAAAAGTAAAATACCTTAAAATTCCTTAGGCATGGTATTTTTGTACAACCAATTGGCTTGCATTTTTATATTTTTTATAACAATCGATTTAACCTTTTTTTAGGAGAATGCGTTTATGCACCATAACCTCAGGCTAGGCTACACCTGCGGCCGTGTGTGGGACTCGTGACTAAAGCGTCCACTACCCACTGAATTCCCCCAGTTTCTCCTTTACACCCGATTGGGACGAGCCGGTGCCAGGCTTGTGGCTATTGACCAGCCCATTCCCAGGTGCAATCGGTATAACCTGCAGTTAGTGGAATGATTCTATTAGTTAGTAGTAGTAGTAGGCAGCTTACTAATTGCAAGCCGTAACGTAATAAATCTTTCATTGGTATGATTTAGTACGAAAATTTGGGGCAAGATTAGGATAACGCAATGTAACTGGACATAAATAAACATTATCTGAATAGCAGAACTGCAAACAGATCATTCTGTGGCCTCGACATAGAATAGAGACTAGAGAAAGTTATAACAAACATAAAAAACAATTTAACATAAATGCCTTCAAGAAGCGAGCATATTCCACCCTTAAAGGCGGGCAACGCGCCTGTGACCCTAAGGGGGTCCCGGGTGCTTATGGGCGGCGGTGATCACTTACCATCAGGTGACCCACTTGCTCGTTTGCCCCCCTATTACATAAAAAAAAAAATAAAAAAAAAAAACATTTTATCATATTGGCTGTAGGAAAAAAAAGTAATAGAAAACTATAATTGCTTAAAAAACTCTAGCGACCTACAACGAGAATTGAGAGCGAATTTGCTGAGATGAAGATGTCTAATGCTGAGTTAGAACATAATGTATAAATTATACCCGCAGCTTCGCCTGCGCTCTTTTTTTTTACTTAATGAGAACTGAGCAATATTCTGAAATAAAAATAGCTCATGTTCCTTCCTCAAATCTAATGTCTGTTTCAAATTTCAACAAAATCGTCTTAGTAATTTGGACTTGAAAGCTTAACAGACAGAGGTACTTTCGTTTTTATAATATTATTAGAGAATTAGGGAATCCACTCAGCCATATACCATACTAGTTATGTGATAATAGACGGCTCGACTCAGTAGTTTCAGATTCATTATAATCAAACCATATAAAAAAGAGTTTAGTCGTTTTTGCATGAAATAGCAAACATCCGTCTCATTTATCCTCAAAAACGTTCACTCTAATATTAGTAGCATTTTATCAAACGAAAGATCAGCCAATTCAACAATTTTTGCTCGATAGCATAAACGCTCTCATCGAAAGTCGAAGGTTCAGTGAAATGACAAGTGCGTAATACCAGTTGGGTTGTTTCTCAACCTTGTCACCGGTGCTCCAGTGCTCAAACCCGTTGTGCAAGTCGTTGCACTCAAATGCACTACTTTGGCGAAAGTAAAAGTCGCCGGACACCCGGTCGTGAACCAGTGGATATAAAAAATGTTGGAGCGGGACAGTTGGTGGTCGTAAAAGATATATTTTTGTCTTGAAATCCTTTGTAATGAATGAATTAAAGTAAATCGCCAAAATGTATGCAATTTGCGCGTAGCTTCAGAACGATTGCACCAAATTGTTTTTTTTTGTTGTGTTTGTGAATCAGGATAAGGCTTGTAATGCTATATGAATGTTTACCTTACCAATGCAGAAAATGTATATAATTACCACTGAATTACCTTACCTATATACATTTTGGGCGATTCATTTTTTACTATGAAGGATTCAATGACATATAGGTAAACATCGTTTATTAGATGTGGTCCAACGATTCGTGAGAGGATAAATAGGAACGTTATTTACACGTACGTTTTAGGTTTCTACATGATCGTATCTATCGTTCCCAGGAGCTTTTATCAAGTTCTAAATCCCCATACCACTATGTAATTTATGTAATAACGGTTTAAGAGACAGGTGGACTGGCTAAAAGTACGTAAAGGTCGCTATAAAAGGTCAAAGCCTATCTTGTGACCGTTCGACCTTCAGACTCCAATCCTTTTGCCACCAAAGGTGAACTTGACTACCAAATGAAATTCCTCTTAAAAGAGGTAAGTCTATTGTTAGAATTTTCCATAAGATTAAAATTGCGTACTATTTGGTTCAAATGCTATTAGGATAGGACCTTTTTGGAGTTGCGTTACGCAACATTCATGACTTACACCCACACACAGATGTTATTATGCGTTGCTCGTTACAGACAAGCGCAGTTAACGTCATTTTTCGCTCCATTCCAAAAGGTACTATCCTAATAGTATTTGAACCGGATGATAAAAAAGAACGCAATGTCTCATCAGGAAATTAATTTAAGAGAAATAGTAATTTCTTTATTTTACAAAAATATTTTACGGTCATTGGTATTGTTGATATAGACAGTAATACAATACAGGTAGGCCTTAGTTATTGAGGGAAAAATATGAATCCTTATGAGAGCGATAAGGTTTCACACACCCAGTAGTTAAGCTTGACTGCGATTTCTAACAGGTGTCTAGTGCATTAACCATAATGGACCGTGGACTAAGTTATAGGTTTATATTTTGGTCAAGGAGTATGTAATCGCTCAGAATAGCCACGGTTCGAATTATTTTGATAGATGCAAGACTGGTCTGTTATCTATATATATAAAACTCAAAGGTGACTGACTGACTGACTGACTGACTGACATAGATAGATATCAACGCACAGCCCAAACCACTGGACGGATCGGGATGAAATTTGGCATGCAGGTAGATGTTATGACGTAGGCATCCGCTAAGAAAGGATATCTCGATATTCTTACGGGAACGGGAACCACGAGGGTGAAACCGCGGGCGCCCGCTAGTTATAATATATGTGGGGTTTCCGGTGCTCTGCAAAAGTTTATTCGTTAACTAACTAAACCCTGCGGTACTCCTTTATCACCCTGGTGGTGGTGGGCTTATTTTTTTTTCATGTCAGACGCGGCAAACGAGCCAGCAGGTCGCCTGATGGTAAGCAATCACCGCCGCCCATTGACATCTGCAACACCAGAGGGATCACTGATGCGTTGCCGGTTTATGGGGGTATGAGGAGTATGGGCCTCCGGCGCTCACAAACCAGACGAAACACAATAGTAGTCACTATTATTTCACGCTGGTGTTATGTGAGAGGGTGGTACTTCCTCGGACGAGCTGGCCCATTCGTACTGTAAAACAGCATGGCACTACCACTACTTAACTACAATCTGAGACCTAAACATTTTTCTAAATGCTAGATCAGTTGGCAAACTGGCACGCAGCTTGATTTATGTTGAGCGACTGCGGTCCATTTCATTGAGAGACGCTTTACCAAGAAGCGTCGTTCAATGTGTTGCCATACTGTAGGCTCATCCGATTATCGAGCCTTTGATTTCAAGTGTACTGGCTTCCACATTAATATTGCTGTAATACAGCCAGAGCTGATAAGGCGGCAGATTTCACTTGTAGAGGTGGCATGGTGGTGAAAAGGTCCTACCACAAACTAGACCCAAGGAACCCTCTCTAGGTGCCACCCCGACTTGAGGCCTCTCAAGTCGGGGTACCCGGGGACGGACTGGTCATTAGCCACAAGGCTGGCACCGGCTCGTCTCAATCGGGTGTGAAGGGGAAACCGGGGGAGTTTAGTTGGTAGTGGACGCTTTAGTCTCGAGTTCCACACACGGCCGCAGATGTAGCTAGCCTGGGGTTATGGTGCATAAACGCATTCTCCTCCTAAAAAAATTCTTGGGTTCATCGGACCCACGTCCCACGCCACTGTTCCACGGAGGCGGTTAGGCTCACTTAGCTTCGGCTAGAGGCTCAAACAGTTTCAAAGTAATTCTAGCAAGCAAACAGTAAATCTCTAAAGTTGAAGAAAGAAAGTTGTGAGCTAACAGGAAACGGCGCGTCTCGCGGCGGTCAATGTCGCTCAACCTGTCTGATAGACACGTCCTAGCAACATTGTAATAGGACGTAACTTTTCTTATGATAACAACATAGCTTATATACTGTTTTTTTATAGATTCATATTATACATAAAGGTGGGATGATCACAAAAAAAAATATTGCTGCTTGTTACGCTAGCTTTAGCTTAAAGGACCCGGGACATCCATAGAACACGGACGCCCTGGTTGATTTATTGTTGTTTATCAAAAAATAGAAACGATCTTCGAAATAATTATGGCCATTGTTATCATTGCTTACTAAAAAGCAGGTGATACGGTAGCTTTCAATAATTTTCAAAAATGATAATACTGTAGTGATAATTTTAAATAGAGTTATAGCGTTTGTTTTTACCAGCTGGTCTTATCTCACTTGCGAATTTATTACATTAGAAGAACGAATATTAATTAAACAAAGACCAGAACGCTCAGAAACATTAATAGATTAGTAGCCAGATTGTTTAATTTATTTCGACAGGTACGAATTTATTTTAAACAAAAACCAACTATTAAAAATAACCCACAATTCAAAACCACAAAGCACTAATAAAACTGCAATTAATAAGATAAATGCTATTTTGGTGACAAACAAAAACAATAACGATTCATTGTTGTTAGCCCGTCTTGTTATAAAAAAATAATAATTTATGATTTAAGCAATTTACACGTTGGCCTTGATACAATGAAATGTGTCTACGGAACGAAACTGTGGATTTATTTTAGTTTCTCCGTCTTATTACAATATCGTGAGTCAAATGCAAACTAATTTCCTGTTTCCTTGTCCAGTTTCAATCCAATCAAGCGCTCACTCGGCATATGCAGTTGAGGGACACTTAAACAAGAAAGTATCACTCAATTTAGTAAACTGTTGGAACACTAGGCTCCTCTGAGTTTCTAGCCTAGGATTTTAAGTATGGAATATAGACGGAAAAGATAGTAGGTTTCACCTGTAGGGTTGTAGTTAGTCAATCTGATTCTAAAAAGGTGTTAGCATCACAGATACAAGGTTCGAATTAAAAGCGCTCACTCGGCATATGCAGTTGAGGGACACTTAAACAAGAAAGTATCACTCAATTTAGTACACTGTTGGAACACTAGGCTTCTCTGAGTTTCTAGCCGAGGATTTTAAGTATGGAATATAGACGGAAAAGATAGCAGGGTTGTAGTTATACTCCTTAAAACGTAACATGATTAGAATGACAGCTGTCAAAGTGTTGTGGCTCTCTCGCTCGCTCTCAATAAACCTCTATCGATGTGTCTCACTCTACAAAAAAAAAAAAAACTTAGTGATGAGACACATCTATAGAGGTTTATTGAGAGCGAGGGAGAGAGCCACAACACTTTGACAGCTGTCATTCTAATCATGTTACGTTTTATGGAGTATAGTCAATCTGACTCTAAAAAGGTGTTAGCATCACAGATGCAAGGTTCGAATTAAACCCGCAAGATTTTTTGCTATAAAGTATCAGCCTATTAATATCCCACTGCAGGGCAAAGACCTCCATCCTTGAAATCAAGTTATCGATACAATGATGGGTATTGCTTAATCACCACGCTTGCCAAATGCGGATTAGTAATCACAAACCCAGGCTGTGTCCGAAAAAACCGACACAAAGTTAGCTCGACCCGGGAATTGAACCCAGGACCCCGAGATCTTGGCCTGGTACTGAAACCACTAGACCATTGAGGCCTTGTTGCTATAACTCGATACCAAAAGGCGAGGCACTGGCGCCGGTTTGCTCACTCTGAGTAAGATATTATACCGGATTGATATCGTTTCCTGCACGTCACTTTCAATTTTCTATATTTTCATGCAAAAACTAATCACACGTCGTTGAGAGTTGTGCAGAACATGAAAACAAAACGCACTTGAAAGTAGCTACGATTGATTGATCCGTGTTAGCGCTGGTTTCACACTGTCGGGAAAATGAAGTTGGACGTGATATTTATTAGAGACAAATGAAAGAGTATTTTTGACGTGACAACGTCTTATAATTCGATGAAGCCGGCTGCACGCACGAAAAAAACATGACTCATGCGGCGTTACCTTGCTTTATTTTTGTGCATTAGTGATAATAAAACACTAATTGTGCTTATAGGGTATTTATTTAGGTGTGATTATAAAAGTAGATACAGTTTGAAATAAATGAGATAGATGAGTTTGAGATTAACGGTGAACTTTGTGATAAATTGTGATAGAAAATGTAATAACAGCAGTTGTGAGAGAAAAACAAATTTGGTTAATTGATTAAAAGAAAGATTTAGAACAAGTTAAAAGATGCAACAATACACGACGTGAGATTGAAGCAAGCAAATTAATTATTCTTGTTGGAAATTGTTAAAAATCGTCACCCTTATTGGACGAAACGAAAAATATTACAAATCAACGTACGAGTATTATAGTCACAATATTGATAAATGATTTCTCACTACCATTATACTTTCCAACAAAGGACGCGGGATATGGTGGGATGCAGCATAAGGTATCTGCTTTCATAATGGGCTAGGAACCAGTTTCAGCGGCGACCTTACTTGGAAGATAGCCGCAGCTAGACCGGTAATTAAACACTTTCGTCCTCTAATTATCGGATTGGACGCAGAATGGAATGAACCGGTGTCAAGCTTAGACAACATAATTAGCTTCAGCATGTGACAGGTGGCCTCCGTTTTTCTATTCAGTTTCTTTCGATTCGTCAATGCTGTGGGAACCAACTAAACATATTGCTAATTCGAAGTACCACAATTCAAAACCATAAAGAAACTATACAAAACACCTCGTTTCTGTAAGCAAAAGTTATTAACTTACTTAAGATACTATTTTTGACCATTTATATATTATAAAAAGACCTCTATAAGTATAAATGATAAAATGCGGACTAGTGTCATGATGTATTTCGCAAATGAATACAGAGTTGATATACGAATTGATAGTCTGTTCATGAATACTAAATAATAGACTTATGCTATTGTATTTTTAAATGGAGTTGTAAGTGAAATCGCAATTAACACTATTGTACTGTAAGAAAGCTTTTAAAATAATCAAAAGAACCAAAATCAAACAAGAATAAATAGCCGAAGACATTCAATTTAGTACGCCTTTCCAATAGAAATGGAGTGTCCACAGTTTGCTAGTTTTGCGCTCACTGTACGCAGTTTGCAGCGTTACGCGCGCCGACTATCTTAGTGAGCGGCCGACTCCCTGCAAAACCGTTTCCAGTTGGCGAAAATCGATCTGAGTTTGCAGCTAACTGAAATTTCAGTTCGCCACAAAGGACAATGCTCATCTAGTATGAAAAAAAAAAACCAGGTTGGAATCAAATGAAAAGTATCTCCAATTATTGGTAATAATATGCAATTAAATATTCCATAGGGGGCATCATCGAAATCAGTGGCGGTATGTGTGAAATTGCTATTCAACTTTTTCAGGGGTTACATAAAGTATCAGTTAAAGGGAGCAGTAAACAGATACAGTTGCGGTTTAAGAGTGTATAAAATGGCTATATCTAACATAATTATATTATTTAATTGTATATTATAATTATTATTCAATAAAATAAAGCGTACCAGTTTGTTTGTTTTTGTAAACACGCTAATCTCAGAAACTACAAGACCGATTTAAAAAAATCTTTCACCAATGGGAAGCTACATAGTTACTGGATAATACGTGCAAAAATTTTTTTTTTCTATATTTTAATAAAAATTTTTTTTTTTTTAGCACTTATTCAGTAAAGTTGTAGCTTCCCATTGGTAAAAGAATTTTTAGAATCGGTCTTGTAGTTCCTGAGATAAGGGCGTTTCCAAAAACAAAAAAACTGTTTCGCCTGATTATATTAAAAAATAATAATTATACACAATTATATAATATAATTATGTTAGATATTGCCATTTTATACACTTTTAAACCGCAACTGTATCTGTTTACTGCTCCCTTTAACTGATACTTTATTTGACCCCTGAAAAATCTGAATAGCAATTTCACACATACCGCCATTGATTTCGATGATGCCCCCTATGGAATATTTAATTCCATATTGTTACCAATAATTGGAGATACTTTTCATTTGATTCCAACCTGGGTTTTTTTTGAGCATTGTTCTTTGTGACTCACTCATTCGGCCGCTAACAGTTTGCCTACTGGGGACGCAGCCTTAACTCTTAAACACCCGACCGAAAGCCGGGTGTCGCGTAAACAATAGATTTTCTATTGTGTCTGGTTTTCCGGGGCTTGATGGATTAAGGGCCGTTTTCACCACTGTCAGACGAATTCGTGATAATTAATCTGTCAGAAAACTAAGATGCTGTCTCATTTCTTCATTAACAAAAAGAATACGTCATCACTGTCATTGGATGATGACGAATTCACTAACTAATCTGACGGTGGTGAAGCCAGTCCTAAGTGATCTAAATAATCCGATTTGTGAGTATTGTTTGTCTACCTTTCTTTTTTCTATACAACTTTCGCTTAAGTGGTTACGTATTTAAAACTGTAACAGAGCAAATAGATTTATGCGACATTCAATTACGAATTGAATACTTTTCTTATATAACTTACTAACTTGCGATTGTTGGTCCCAAACTGATTTCCTGGTGTAGAATATAATTAATGTTTTACCTGTAACGAAAAGAAGGAAATGAATTAGTTTTGTATATCTAGCTATTTAGTAATTGTCAACGTTTAGACATTTTCTTATACAGTATGACAGAAAATGCGAGGGACATATTATTTAAACCCCAAATAGTTTATGCTTCCATATAACAAAATAAGTATAAATCAATAAAAACTCTAGTATATATCTGTCAATAACCTTAGTCGAAACCTGAAAATCCGCGTAACGTGCGGGCACTCTTTCCTTCACAGTACCTATTTCGTGCACTCGTACAAGTACGACTTAAATTGTACTCGCGTACAATTTGAGTTTGGGGCGTAACCGGCCGCTCAGCACACGGGATTTTTAGGTAGTTCATGCATACATAAATTATTAGGATAATTATGAAAAAAATTAAGGATATATTTTTTATAGTGAATTGGACTCTGAATCGGATTCTGAACACTCTCCTTAAATATGTCCCTCGGGTTACCTAACACGCTGTATAATGAAAATTATTGGTACTATTTTGTGTATTCTATACAACATTTCTTTATTTCTCTCTTTTTAGCAATCTATACTAATATTATAAAGAGGAAATATTTGATTGTTTGTTTGTTTGTTTGTATTGAATAGGCTCGGAAAATACTTAACCGATTTGAATAATTCTTTCACTATTCGAAAG
Organism: Mecyna flavalis; assembly: GCA_949319885.1. Lineage (NCBI taxonomy): Eukaryota > Metazoa > Arthropoda > Insecta > Lepidoptera > Crambidae > Mecyna > Mecyna flavalis. The sequence continues at coordinate 15,675,159 of OX439429.1, forward strand.
CTACACAATCCCCGGTATAGGGTACTTTTTATCCAGGAAATGTGTGGGGAAGAGGGTATATTTGAAAAAATAAATTTCTTGATAACTTTATAGATTGCGCAAAAAGATAGTCAAGATGAATGAAGAAACGTAATAGCAATTTTTCAAAGAATACATAGCCGGTAGTGTCACAGAAAACGCTAGGAAAAAACCTTTAGAAAAATTCGAAACGCTACATATGTAAAAGAAAAACAAAACTTTTAATTTACTTTTTATTACTGTCAAACTTTTGTGGCACTATTGCCAGTGCTACTTTAACCTAACAAAATAACCACGAAGGTTACATCAAATTAATAACCAAGCAGGTTAATATAAGTTTTAAAACATTGAACGCTGGCTAAATTATTCAGAAAAAAACTATACGCCATTAAAGAAAAAAAAATTAATTTACTTTTTATTGCTGTCAAATTTCAGAAGCATTGTTGCCAGTGCCCCTTTAAAATAAAGAATGTCAACGTCTTTTTAAAACTTTTTGATATTCATTTAAAAAAAAAGATTTGCTTTTTATTGCTGTCAAATTAATCGTAACTGTGATGCCAGTTACATTGAAAAAACCAAGCAGGTTATTAATCAAATTTTTCATTTGATGCTGGCTAGATTCTTCAGAAAAAAAGTCTAAACGCCTTTAAAGGAAAAAGAAACAATTATTTTCTAATTAAAGAAACTAAGCTGCTAGCGTTTATAATGATCCAAAAAAGGTTGCATGTTATTTGAAAAGAATGATAAATGAGATACAAAAAAATTCGACTACTAAAATATTAGTATTTTTATAGTCGAAAAATAATAAATATTTGGTCATCGAAACTACTGAACCGATTTGACAAATTCTTTCATTGTTGGAAAGCTAAACTATTCTCGGGCGACATAGGGTACTTTTTATCCCGGAAATGTGGGGAGAAGGGAAGGGAAATTTGACAAAAAGAAATTACGCGCGGGTGAAACCGCGGAGGCGGCCGCTAGTATTTCATAAATTAGCATTACTCTTCTAATAATAATAATATAGATTAACACGAAAATTTCTACATATAGAATAAAATTAACAATAATATTCACTTGGCCCCGGCCCGTGAATATTATTATAGCCAACCGTTGTTTTGTTAGTAAAACATCGAGTCTATTTAAATAGAATATAAAGTATAATAATAATAATATAGTTTATTCATTCACCAAAAAACGTGACAATTTACAATTTTCATTCTTAGTACTATGTTTACTAATTATTTGTGTTAATCTTGGAATATCCCTGCCAACTAAACTAGGATTAACCTGTATCTTAGAAGACAGTGATTCCTCTAAGTAATACTCACGTTCATGATATTTTGAACTAATTTTTACTCTTTATTTTAATATAAGCATTCATAGACTGGCGGAGTTAGTGGCATAGAAATAGATAATAAATATTATAATGAATCGTCGAAATTTATGCAGCATCTAACTTGAGAACGATCATACCAACTCAAATAATAGATTTTTTTTGGACGGTAAAAGCGAACTTGCTCCGTACGGTTCGTACTGGGCGGGCATCTTGTATTCAATAAGAAGCCTCAAGCAGCATTGTTACAAGACGTTTATGAGTTTTCTATACTAAATGTTTAAATAAGCAGTTATCTAGTAAAACAAAACACGTGAACTATAATTTTCCTTTGCATTGAAAAAATAGAACAATTATGTAACGCTAAACTATTGAATTTAAAAATTACAACGAACAATAGAATCATGGACTTTAGATAATAATGCAGACGTTAGCGTAGCGTGTTTACAAAATTACATTGTAATTTAACTTTCACACTAACCAGTTCTATCAAGTATGAAAAAAATTAGAAACTGAGCAAAACGACAGAATCGGCGTGACCATTGCTTGGTCGTAAAATTATAAATTAAAGAAAACTCGGAACGAACGTCCGTTGCCAAAGAGTTAATTTTGTAATTCCAAGCTCGATTCGTAAATGTAGTCGATCCCTGACAAATTAATTTGTGAAACATTGTTTAATGTTCCACAGTTAAAAAAGACGCTTTCGCTTTGCATTGTTAAAACATTATATTTTTTCTTTGTCGAACCATAAAGAAGTGGAACTCCTTGCCGGCTTACGTATTTCCCCTTCCTTTAACATGGGTTCATTTAAACGAAGCGTAAAGAAGCACCTTGCGGGCCAGTACTGCGATGCCAACGGATAGAACGCCTCGGTATTGCGTCCGTTGTCTTGGTAATTTGGGTTCCCCTTTTGCTTACCATCAGGGGACAGTGGAGCCAATGTACTAAATAAATACCATGCTATTGAATTGACCACTGCAAGGCAAAGATCTTCTTCGTTGAAATCATCGTCAAAATGATGGCTTCTGTTTTCATCACCGATTGCGCATTGATGATCACATGGACCCCAAATAATTTTTCTACAATATCTGTTTGGAGCCAACGCATTGTTCAGAGTAAACTCAACGAATCATCATTTCCTACAGTAATGTGACACTTAATACTAACAGTTTTCAGCATTAATGGTCGACGATCCCGTGCTCACAAACGGAATTGAGCCACTTAGTCTGAGGAGGGACTTTGCCTCCCTTTGCGTGTTCTACCGTTTGTACAACGGGGAGTGCTCCGGGGAATTGTTTGACATGATGCCTACAGCCACTTTCCACCATCGCACCGCTCGCCATCGGCGGGGAATTCATCCACACACACTAGAACCTAAATGGTCGCGTACTGTGCGTTTCGAAAGAAACTTCCTGCCACGTACGCTAAGGTTGTGGAATGAGCTCCCCGGCGAGGTGTTCCCACGGGGCTACAGTATGGGATCCTTCAAGAAGGGCGTGAAAAAGTTTTTAACAGGTCGGCAATGCGCACGTGATACCCCTGGTGTTGCAGGCGTTCATAGGCTACGGTAACCGCTTAACATCAGGTGGGCCGTATGCTTGATTGCCAACTTTATGGCATAAAAAAAAAAAACTGAAAGGCCTGTTTCATCAGTGTTTCATAAATCCTAATTAAACATTATTTTGTAATTCTCACGGATTGGAGGAATTCTGCGGTAAGTGAAACAGGCACTAAATCTTTCATAATTACGAGTACATAATAAAATTCTTGTAGTGTTTCGGTTTTGTAATTTAATTAGCCACCGTGCAAATATTAAAAGCATTTCCTTGCTATTATTTTATGATACGGTAAAATAAATAGTGCTTTAAGATTTTAAGTATATTATTAATTGGAATATTGATTAATGTCTATGATTATTTTTTAATTGCACTCAATTTTCTGTAAGCTGAGTTAGTACCAAATGTATGCAAGGAAAAACTTTCACTATTTGCTTTTGATTTACGTAACATCATTTGGGAGCATTGTTTGTACTATGTAATGTTTAAGTTTATTTAATTTAGTTTATTTAATTAAACTTTAACTTTTGCAAGTGATTGATAATAAATCAAATATTATCAATCAAATTATTTAAATTTAAATCCGACATAAAATGTTAGTTTGCGATATATGTATACCTAATAGCATGTAAGGTATTTAGTTACGATTTTATGTTAAGGAAGAGTGGCTCCCTCTGGCACAGGTGCTTTTGTACCTAATAGAGGAGGTCAACAACTTATTTGTTATTTATTACCTTAGAAATGAATAAGCAATTTTTTTATTTTTTTTTGTACTAGTTGAGGAAACCTGCAAAGTCGAATAGTTATTGTAGAGCCATGAGCCAATTGGTTCAATGACCCTATCACCAAAGTTTGATGGCATGGCAGTCCTTACTCCGATTGGGCTAGTCAATAGCCACAAGGCTGGCGGTTCGTCTCAATCGGATGTGGGGGAGTTAAGTGGTTAGTGGACGCTTTAGTCTCGAGTCCCACACACGGCCGCAGGTCTAGCTAGCCTGCGGTTATAGTACATAAACGCATTCTCCACCTAAAAAAAACAATGGCAACTGGCAATAACCTGAAATCCTGACTAGATCAGGACAAAACCCTCCAATAAAGACACCAATATGTAGTACATACATAACTTTTTAAAAATAGTTTTGAGTATATAAATGTGGCTTGCTTTGGAATTTTGCGTTGCATAACTCAATAATCTATTCATAATAAACATCGCGTTCTGTCCCGAGTATTCTCAATCTTTGAGTATTCTCAATCAAAACCCAATAAAAATATCATTTGTGCTGACAATTATTATTCTTCATTTCAGGACTTGTATATTGTATTAGTATATTGCAGACTATAAAATCAAACTTAGTACGATAATTGCAAAGAAAAGCATTCAGTTGGTGTAACTTCGTGTTTTGAGAGCAAACATAAGCGTTAATTTTACGCAAACAATATCTTTTCAATCCAGTATTGGAATTTCTGTTATACAAGTAGGAAATAAGATTGCAGATAGTGATTACGAGTAAAGCATTCAAGTATGTTTTAATTACATGTAATATTAATTTAGTACTTTTCATAACAGTTATAATAAAGATTGGTGTTTGCAACTTAGCGAAGCTTGGAAAGCAGTTAAGTTGTATCATGTAATTTATTATTAATGAAAATCTCGCGTTCACTTCTCGATTAATTAGAAGTAATCATTTTATTATTATGCTTTGATTGATTCTAGTGAAATCAGCAACGTATTATGTTGAATATTATTTTGTACCTAATAGGTTTTATGATTATGATGGCCTAAGAGTCAGTTTCACCGCTGCAGTTCCTCATAATTCATGCATCAATAATCAATTTTTCAGTATTATTTTTCTTAAAATTGTCGGTGTAGCTGGGTGTAAATTGGGTGTTATTATTCACACATTCAGTTTAAGAGTATACGAGTATTATGGGTAGTTGTTCAATTGGGATCAGTTACAAGGGTTCAGCTGGTAATATAATTAGTCACAATAACGTAAAACTATAATTTACACATTTTCAACTCGAGCTAAATTTACAAAATTGCAATAATTCCTAATTCAACAAGTAACAAATAGAAACACAATTCTGGCTCAATAATAGTAATCGCATAGGAAAATGCGTGTCCGAATTCAAAAGTCGTGAAAAGCCAACTTTGTAATATATGCAAATAGATTAAAGTAATAACGGTGTAGCATTAACCGAAACAAGTGGTATGATAGTTGGGCAATGGCAAATTCTCAGCCGATACACCTTATAGGCATGGGAACAAACGCAGCGACAACAGCTGTGCTCGACTTTGTGCCAACTCAAGGGCTGCCAATGAATTTTAAAAAACTTAATGTTTTTTAAGTAATGATAGGTATTACATTTGACTAAGTGGTTTATATGGTAGTGACCTTGCTCTATGCGCCATGGGTCGTCAGTTTCGATTTCCTCACAGGACGAACGTAACTAAATGAATTGAAATATAGTTACACAGTTGTTTAAGAAATATCACAAATAGTTTCTTAGTATCTTTACAAAAAAAGGTTTAATTGTGTCAAGAAAAAAAATCAAAACATTCAACTACACTAGTACTACAGTCTGTTCCACATAAGTTGTCCTTTAGCCGCCATATTGGCAGCATTGCCTACGCTTTGTAAATCTGTCAAAAAACATATTGAAAGTATCGAAAAACAGTAGTACCAATATGGCGGCTAAAGGACAACTTATGTGGAACAGACTGTAGTATTTACAGGCAATTTTACATAATCTATTATTTTAATGGTCCAATGTTTGAAGCTTGCTTGCTTGCTTTCTCAAAATCAATAATGTTGATAATTTTTTTCTGGTGAAACAAAACTATTTTGCAAAACACAGCACATCAATAACTTTTACAATTTTATATTTACAGAAATCTATAACGAGACAGCCCTTATCTGATATCCAGTAATAAATACCAAATCACATTCTCGGTCTGAATTTAATGCATTCCATCTATAATCTAGTGCATTACGAAATAAAAGTAACTTTGTATCGTAGCTCTCCATCAAAATTGGATTAAAAACATTAACTGGTTTGCCTTTATATGAATGGGTAATGAATGTGTAAAGAATTTATTGAGAAAACGGGTTGATAATTTTTTTCATCATTATGTAGCCAACGGGGAAGAAATGGAATGAACCAAAAATAAATGGACCAATTTGTGGATTAATATATCTTTTTGTCCATAAAAGCCACGTTTACTACTACTGGTTACGGTCAACTTCAAAACTCACTATGAATGTTTGACTAATATCAATATCAAGGATTAAAAAAAACGAAAAATGTTTTAAAACCATATCTCGCATAATGCAATAAAAACATTTATCTTATTGAATGTTATTGAATGCATTCTAGTCCATACATTTGTATGCATTAAATTTTTATGTAGATTGCTGTACTAAAGCAATTTACATTCTCTCATTCAAATATGAGTAATGATTGCCTTATAAGGATATTAATATCAATATCATTCCTGACAGTTACAAATTATTGCCATGTAAATACCTGTCGCTAATTTGTTCGGATTTTACTATTGTTTACGGACTTTGTATTTCGTATTTGTTAAATTATGAAAACACTGATTTTAAACTCTTATTCCAGCTTTTTAGACGCAAATAATGATTACAAAAATCAAAGTTTACATTTTATCAAAATCACCTTTTATAACAAAATCGATAAAAGATTACGTGTTAGTTGTGTGTGGTACATGAATCAGATGTACAATTGATGTATGTAGTCTGATTTAAAAATGCTTTTCAACTAATTATTGAACATAACTGCGGAGTTATCGAAAAGCAATAAGTAATCATACTTAGTAGATGCAGACCATAGGTGTTGACTTATGGTCTTGAAGCAATAGCAGAGCATCAAATGCACTCGTTTTACATAATAATAATGTTAAGTTCAAAAACTAGATCCCCTTTAAACAGTCTTTACATTTTTTTTTCACAAAATTTTAGCAATAAATATCACCTGGTATTTATTAGGTTATAATTGTTTTAGTCATCATGGTGTCAAAGCATGATGACTTGATGTAGAGTTTACTGGCGGAAGCATCATTCAGTGGCCCACATCGATGGTGATTTTAAAGGGGTTCGAGTTGACAATACTTAATTTGACAATGATATCAAATCTGACAAGCCAAGGTAAAGGTTAGTGTACAAAATGGTTTTTATTGCTAGAATTTTATTATAAATACATAGTATTGACATAAATACATAGTATTACATAGTATTCTAGTGGTTTAAGTACCGGGCCGAGATTTTGGGGTCCTGGGTTCAATACCCGGGTCGAGCTAACTTTGTGTAGGTTTTTTCGGACACTGCTCGGGTTTGTGATCACCAATCCGCATTTGCGCCTACCCATCATTGTAACGATAACTTAATTTCAAGGATGGAGGTCTTTGCCCTGCAGTGGGACATTAATAGGCTGATATTTTTCTTTACTTTACATAGTATTGAACTATTAGCCAGTAACCAGGTCATGGGCTGATTAACGAGACATGACTTCAGAACAAAGCTGATCTTTGACATTTTGCGTCATAATTTTTATCGCGAAAGTTCGATGACAGGCAAGAAGCGGACCATGTCGGAGCCACGGCCAGGCTCTTGACCTAGGCACTGCATCTCGAGTGCGATTACGATTATCGATTACGCACACGGACCGATTTACTTTCTATAAATCGTGAATCATCCGAATATCGAGATGAGTAGGTTGCGTAATTGTGCCCGTAATAAGTGCGTTGGATGGAAATGTTGGAAATGATGTTTTGAGTAAAGAATTGGAACGTTATTCTTATAAAGGTGTGTTGTAGTATGCCATGTAGATTTTGTCAAGTTGAAGAGGAGAAATTATTCTTTTAACACCTAATAAGTAATAAAATATGTATTTACAATACTTTTACTATAAGTTGTTTTTATGACAAATGAATCAGATGGAGAGAAAAATTACATTAAATATTTAAAGTCGGTACCAAAATCATTATCGATATAACAAAAATCTTTGAAAAACGCACGGTATTTTTCTTTAAGAAAATATTATATTTAAGTTATAAAAGATCTGCGGTTTCACCCGCGCGTAATTTCTTTTTTCAAATATCTTCCCTTCTCCCCACATTTCCGGGATCAAAAGTACCTTATGTCACCCGGGAATAGTGTAGTTTTCCAACAGTGATAGAATTATTCAAATCATTTCTGTAGTTTCGGAGTACAAACAAACAATGAAATCTTTCCTCTTTATAATATTAGTATAGATTTAAAGATTACTCCAAAATAAGAACTGAACTTGGAAGATCTGGATAATGGTGCTAGCGTTTTCTAAGTAGACAGACAGGTGTTCGTATTAAAATAATATGCACCATTAAATTCATTCCATTTAATGATATGCGTTATTTTGTATTAGTCCCCTCAACCTCAAATTATATTTCGTTGTTTTACACTTCCTGCTCGATATAAATAACTTTCCATGCCATAGCATTTTTTGTTGGAACACGGATATCACGCATTTACCTACTGTAATTTTTTGTGGGCATTATTATTGGAGGTTTTCTTTTATTTTAGATTTCGCCATTATATATATTTTGGTTTGCGGTAGATGACTTGAGGAATAATCGAAGCGATAAATTGAATAATTCACGAATGCTTCGATTGTCTCCGTGGAACAGTGGCCAGTCTGCTCAGATTTAACCGACGAGGTCGGGGTTTGTTAAAATCATATACCCGTAATACCTCTTCAAATATTGAGTAAAGAGCTGGGAGCAGTAGAAGAAAACTATATACTTTACACTCAGACATGTTCATGCACACAGTCATGTCATGGCATCCTCTGGTGTAGGTAAGACGGTTATTGTCAAGGATTACACTACTTTGGACGCTAAAAACTTGGTAGACAATTTTAAATATGTTACTAGTCTTAGCAAAGCTATCGCTCTTAATTCTAACAGCCAAAATAATCCCTTGGTAGTCAGATCTATAGACAAATACAATAGAAAAGTTTAATGGACCATTAACTAAATCTTGAAAGCGAAATCAGACTGGCGGGCAATGGACGAGCCTTCTCAGAGAAAGTTTAAAATTATACATTGTAAATAAACAGGTATTGTTGACAATAGCGAGGACGTTTGCCGAAGATTACAGTCCATTTGTGAAGCATACCGAGGCAAGGGCTGGTTGATAGCCACAAGGCTGAAACCAGCTCGTCCTAATCGGGTGGAAAGAGGAAACCGGGGGAGTTTAGTGGGTGGTGAGACGCTTTAATCTCGAGTCACACACACGCTCGCATGGTGCCTAAACACATTAAAAAAAAACAGAGGCAAGCAAGCATGACCGCTGTGATCCCTTGTGTGCGGCAAAAGCTCTGAAATTGGGTCTATGGGTATATTGCTGCCTAAGTCCGATACTTCATAAGGAAGTCCGAATGTAATGATGACAACTGTGTGACCTAGTATAAAAGCGAAGTATTGACAGATATAAAAATTATTTGGCAACTGAAGAGAAATTATCGAGTTTCCTGCCGATTCTTCGCGATACATATTCTATCTATCTATCTATTTATCTATCTATCTACCTATCTTGTACATAGAGTAATAAAAACGCCTATGTAGTAGTCACTGATTCACAAGTGCATCTTTAAAGCCTACATTTATGAAGAATATTTGATTTGAATTTTTAGTGAATACGAGTATAATAATAACCAACCGATAAAGAGAAATTTCAAAACAAAAAACAACGACAAACGAAAGTGTAACAACAACATTCTTAAATCAAAAATAAAAATACAAGCGACAACTGCGTAACCGCTCGTCACTTACATTTAACACGTGGTGGGGAAAGTTAAGATCTCAAATTGCGTAACGTAATGAGATTTTTGAATCAGGGTGCCTACATTTAAATCGGCTATGTTAATTCGGCGTCCGGTACTGGGTTGCACGAGATTGTGTAATCGGATAAGTTTTTACTAACTGCCAGTTTAATGGCGTTTACTTAGGGAGATATCCGGCTTATTTCCGGTTTGAGGAATGAAAGAAAATAGTGTGGTTGATAATATTATTTTAAATTATAATAGGAAATCAAAGGATTTTAAGGCACATTTTCCTCATTTTTACTACATCTTTTTATCATTGTAAAATCTGCGGAGTACGTGCGTTTTATAATAACATCGTCGTAATAGTGTAGTAAGGATATTTTTTATTAAAAGAGGAGCCTAAATTACCAAGATAAGGGACGTAAAGTCAAGCTCCATTCTTTGGTACTTTTAAACTCCCAATTTCTTAAAAAAATAAATATCAAAATGCAATTGGCATGAGCAGTGTGAAATATTTTCTTAAAACAAACATAGCGAAGTGACTTCTGCAGGTGGTAACTTATGTATAGTTAGCTTCAAAGATTATGCCAGCTTTGATTAAATAAATCAAACGGTTCTTTTGAACCGGACGTAATATCAAATTTGGCCGGCAGCAGACATGTCTTGTGATCAGTCTGTCGAAGTAATGTCAAAATCGATCGCGATATTAAATCAATTTTAATACATTAGCTTATTGATATCGATCTATCGTATAAATCTTTTTCCGGTCTTTGCGGTTGTCAATCATTTTTGTTACGCCCAAAATGATTTCATGGTCGAAAGTAAGGAAATCAACAATACTATTGAAAGTCATTTGATGACGTCTATTGCTGGAATGTTATAAGAAAATCGTGGAAGAATGTTTTTGATTTGCATTTTGACAAAAGATTAAGTGATTACGAGTGAATAAAATCTTTCTATAATGTACATTTTTAAAAATTACAGTTGCTTTTATTGGCCACCCCTTTTGACTTGGGAATTGGGACTTGGGCGTGGCCAATGTGATGTGTGATTAACTCATCAAGTTAATGTTCACTAATTCAGAACAGGATGCATGGTAATGAGATGACAATACCCACTATACTGGTACCTCCTACACCTCCAGGATACATAGGCTAATGAAAATACATCGCAGCAACCTACCTACGACTTGCGAAGAGAAATTTAATGGTTGTATTCCCTATACGATGTCAGCGAAACGTTTGAGACTTTGCCTAGACAGACCCAGATAGTAGGTTCTGTCCAGTAACTTTTTGTTGTCGTTTTTACTTTGTCAAGGTAAGCTAATTCAAGGCCACTAACAAACTAAAGCAATGCATTCCACATTCTTTGGTAAAACCACGTAACGTACGTATATCCGCGTAAGAAAAACGGCGGCGGATCACGTGAAATGACGCATTGCGTAAGCGCAGGTTGTGCGGGCCACGGTCTGCGTTAGGGCTGTCGAATCTTATCCTACTAATAACTAAAGGCGAAAGTTTTCGATAGATAATAGATTGTTGCCTTTTTTCTGATTTATCAATTTAGTTTTATTACTTTTTTAGATATTACAGGATGAAAACAAAAAAATAGTCTGGAGTCCATTACAAGTTTTTTTTAAGTAAGGGGTTCGATGGCGCTGTTCATACAGCCCCAGGATATTTCGTTTTTATTTTTTGTTTATTTATAAAGCTACAGCAGGAGAAAGCTGATTAAAAAGTAGAAGCATAATTCGTTATATTAAAAGGTATAATTAATTACAAAGTATGTTTTGCTACCTTTTATTGGAATGTGCAATGTCTATGAAAAAAAAAACGTCACAATCGAAAGTCTCAAGTGCTTACTCTGTACTTAATCTTTGTACCAATTACTATTTATCCCCTAATTTATAACAATAGAGTTCCCAGGAAGTATGTTTTACTTAAAAGGCAATAGATATCTTTATCAGCGCTATCTTCTAATATAAATGCAAATGCATATTTTATTAAATTTTTATTGCTTGCCTAAAATAACTTAGGTAATAAAAATGTTAATTAAACTACTGTTGATTTATAACTCTATTATTTTTTACGCTTCGTAGTAATTAGTGTTATCAATGACGCTGAATTTGAAGTTATTATAGATATTTGAAAATAAAAAGAATATTATTCATTTAAAGTCCGTTGGTAGTTTTTTCTTTTTGTTGACATCTAAATTGTCTATCAGTTGGCCGACCGGAGCGCATCCAACCTTGAGAGACACAACTAGAAATCATCGCACTAAGAGCGATATATTGTTATGACGATAAATGTAGTAACTAATCTTATATTATTATTCTTAATAAATAAAACTCAAAGGTGACTGACTGACATAGATAGATATCAACGCACAGCCAAACCACTGGACGGATCGGGCTGAAATATGGCATACAGGTAGATGTTATGACGTAGGCATCCGCTAAGAAAGGATTTTGATCAATTCCTACGGGAACGGGAACCACGCGGGTGAAACCGCGGGCGTTATGAATTTTAATTTTACGAATAAAATTCAATTGTTTGGTCAAAATTTATATAATATCATGACAGGTTTAACTGTAAATTCAAGTATGTAATATAAAAATTGTATCATTATGAAATTACTATAAATCTGCCAACCCTGCGTACACGCAGAGCCCCAGTTTCCGACGGGCCATTGTTCATTCAGCGCCTAGTACCTATGTTTGGTATAATCATTCACCGCATACTAACATAAGGGTAATTATCTTTCTGCTTGTAAGCAATGTATTGCTTTTGGAATCGACCGATGGAAATATGAGTAGGCATGCCGATAAATTACCTTTGAGAAATTGCAGGTATTTAATTTTGCATGTTGTATTGGACTTATTTGGTATACCTATAAGTTTTCCCTGACACACACTAACTTTAAAAGTCCATTTTTATTTTTAAAACCGGTTGTGTTTTGTAGTTGATCTCTTTTTTATGTTATAGGGGGGCAAACGAGCAAATGGGTCAGTAAGGGGGCGAAGAGAATCGTCTTGACGTTTGCTCTTGGAGCTCCTTATACTACCAAATAATATGACCAGGACCGTTGGTCGATAGTTCGTGCTGTAGATGAAATTTAGATGTATGTGTGTTGTATAATTTCTTAGTTTACTTACTGCTCGGATCCAAGATGGGCTTGTAGTGATTAAGAAGTCTAGATAAAAATCTTTTTGTGCTATAATTTTAAATAAGTAATACCACTGACGTTATCCATATCCTCGCTTTATTTTAGTAATTCTGGTTTATTACCTGTGAACAAAAAAAAATAAATTTAGTATTGTTGCAAATTCACACATAAGAATAGTAATTAATTAACATTAATTTCGTATAAAAGGTGTTATCAAACATTTTTAATTATGAATTTGTTTCGATGTCTGGTGTGATATTGTCATTCAAAACTTCAGTGTTAGAAATTACATTTCCAACTGGTAATAAGTAAGAACTAAATGATTTTATAATTGCACATAACAATAGCCAAGATTTTTTCAATTATTTTATTTTATTTGAATAACCAAACAAAATAAATTTAATTCGCTATGAATAATGTGGTTTTCATGATTAAATAATTTTACCCATTAACTAGTCAACGCATACTAGACAATACTAGTAATTAGTACTTAAGCAATTTTTAATGGTCTGTTTGTGTTAATATGTGTATTTTATTCAGCACTATTTCATCGAGACCTCCTTAGCTTTGCTTCAATAAGCAAGCACTAATGATTTGTTTGTTCGGCATTTTGTCTCGATGGTAATTGACAAAAAATACTATCTTTTTTTTTTCATGTAATCGATGCTTGTTACGTCAACAATTCGAGTCAATGCTCCGTTGTACAATACTCGTAGCGAGTATGCAGTATATTGTAGTGACTTCAAAATGCAAGTATCGCTTTTTTGATGATATTGATAAGTTATAAAAAATATTTCGTATCCACATATATCGCTGGATGACAAATGAATTCAGCCTTGAAATAAACTGTCTTCTAGCTTAAGAAATTACTTTACTTAGAAGTATTAGTTTTCTGCCTTATTTTAAATAGCCTTCCGCCCGCGGTTTCACCCGCGCGTAATCTCTTTTTTCAAATATGCCCCCTTCCCCCCACATTTCCAGGATCAAAGTACCCTTTGTTCACCGGGGATAGTGTAGCTTTCCAACAGTGAAAGAATTATTCAAATCGGTTCATTAGTTTAAAAATGGATATTCCCGCGGGAATAAGACGTTTCCCATGGGAATTTTATAGCCTATGTCCTATTCCAGGTTATAAACTACACGTGTGCCAAATTTCAACTAAATCCGTTCAGCTGTTTAGGCGTGATTGAGTAACAAACATCCAAACATCTAAACATCTAAACATCCAAACATCCAGACTTTCGCATTTATAATATTAGTAGGATACAATATGGTAAGCACATTTAAGTTATATTTTACATGCTTTTCTTAGACATGATATTAGAAAAAAAACGTTATAAAACAGCGTATATAAAATATGTTCCACATAAAATTTATTCCTCAAGTTAATGCAAATGAAGCCTCTAAGTGTAGGGAAATACGGAAGCGGAATTGAAATGAGGATTTTCATCAATTTGTTATTTAAAATAAGCGGCAATTTAGGTTCGAATTTATCGAATTTTAGGTGAAATCTCAGGAGAAACCCCGCATTGTGTGATTAGAATATTTACTATTAAAAGAAAGTGAGACCGAGTGTTTACTTGGCGCTATGCTGACCTCATCACGTTACTTAATGAAATAATTATAACTACAAACTGGTTTTGACATCAGACTGTGACCCTACATAATATACCTACAATCAATTTATATAAAGATTCTGCAGCGTAATTCGTGAGTGAGTGGTTTTTCAAAGGCCATTTATAAATCAATTCGGTTTTTAAAGTACGCGTATTTATAATATTTTTCGGTATTTGTCACTTATTTATATAAACTCAATTGCACAAAGAGGTAGCATTGGCAAACCTTATTCTCAAGTAAGAAAGTCTAAAATAGTGCAATCAAAATCAAGCTTGCAACACAATGATTTGTTTAATGTTTACAAAATATAAAAACTCCATTAAATTAAAATAAATCGTCTAAGTATATTTATGAGAGTGCATAACTTTAGAGCACTGCAAATTATGTCTTTTATAGTGTGTTTTTTATTCTTCAGGACAAAATATTTATAACCACAGCCTATACCTATTTAAAAAAAGAAATTACTCGCGGGTGAAACCGCGGAGGCGGGCGCTATCTGTCGATTCAATAATCGTACAACTTTTAAATGAATGAATCAAAATGACGTTAGAGACACGCATGATCAAACGTTATAATTTATTCACATTACGTAATCATGTAACGGAACTTATATTTTTTTTGGTGCAGCCTAACATGTCATGCGTGTAATTATTTCAAAATGTAACTTATTGCATAAAAGAAAATGCGTACGTACTATGAGGGATTATTAACTATTATGAACCTGAATCGTAAATTTTTGTTGTGCAAATTCTTTTTATGTAATGATCCAGTTGAGGCGTAGTCTCATTGATGTAACGTAGAATTTATTTTCTTAAAAAAATGCCGTTCGACCAGATATTATGTCGGAGCAACCGTTTGTAAATCATTGTAACACAATTTGTGCGGAAAAATACCTGTCATGTTTTTTTTTCGGAATTAATTGGAGCTATTGCGCTGTGTCAATGTTAAATAATTTTCAAATACATAAAGACCGATTTCGAGAAAGTATGTAGTCTGAGAACGTAACTGCATTTTTATCTTTGATTAAGGGTTCATTGATACCAAAATGGGTAAATAAATGTTGACGAAATTTTTAACCCTTCTTTTTCCCAATCTCAATATTTATTTATTTACACTTTATTGCACAAAACAAGTACAATTGGCACATTAAACATTTTTGTACCACATTAGTTGGCGGTTAGGCAAGCACCGCCTGATGTTCACTGCGGCCTATTTCATTGAAGAACACTTCATCAGGAAGCATCACTCAACTTTGTCATAGTTGACAAAAAAAAGTGCCTTTTCAATTTTAATAGTATGGTTCGACTTGTCAAAAATGTAGTGAAATCAAATTACAGCTTTAAAAAATCACTTTAATCTCGTTTGCTTATAAACGATGCATGACACATTAAGAAGAACCGCAAACACTTGTCCATGCATATTGCCGGCGAAACCAGACTTAACGTCAACATCACGAATCATGTTTATTAGGTTTCATAAGCCGTTACTTTAAATTTATTAAATGAGATTGCAAAAAGAAACATTCGCACCTGCAAGATGTTTTAGAACAGGAACTTTTACTGTATTTTACGGCGCGTAAATTCACACTTGTATATTGAGGAAACCTGCAGCATTTTTTTTTTGGTACCTATACAAACATGATTGATAGATCACCGTAGATTTTATATACTGATAATAACAGAGGTCAGGCAATTTTTTTAAATGTTTTAAGGCAATGTTCTCAAAAGTCCCAGGCACGCATTCCACCTAATGGTAAGGCTGCTTTCAGTATCGCTGTTCTTGTAAGATAGCGACGATTTAAACTGCAAAGAAAACCGGCAGTGTATAACGCTACGCGCTTGCCGGCGCGTGCCGCCAGCGTTACTCTGAAACCAGCCTTACTTACTGCTACCGCATATTATTATATTCCATGAAAGGTCACTTTAGCACGGCAAAATATCAGGGTCCTTTGATTTGGCAGATGATGAAAACCGCTGTAAAAAATTAATCTTTCTTTGACGTCAGTTTATAGAAAAAGAAAGAAAAGAAAAACATTTATTGGCCAAACAAGAAAATAACATAATGGATAGACAATACATTGATACAGAAGAAGATAATTGTAGTAAAAATGTAGCACAAAATATGTACACCTTTTCTCTCTAAACAAGTTTTGCTGACATATTATTTCATAATCAAGAATATTACGTCAGTTTATAGCAATAAATATTTATTATAATTTTTCCGTTCAATCTTTCGTCGGTAATTCCGCTCTCCTTACAATTAAATCAGATTTCATTTAGTGCATTTTATTAAGAGCAAGCTGTCTTGTTTATTACTGATAGTGCGACAAGTAGGTCACCGCTTAGTATGGATTTATACTAAATTATGTACCATTACTACCGAATCCTTATTACGAGTTGGGTGTAATTAATATATCGGCCAATTTTCTAGTTTCTACATCGCTCCCTTCCGTATTCATTGCGAAATTTGTAACCCGTTGACGGCTTTGTCAATTTATCTAAATGCATATAAAATGGATGTAGGGCAGTTGTCAACTTGCTTCATTTTGTATGAGATACTTTTGATTGATAATGCCGGTTTATTTCATCATTTTTATTTAGTTTTTTTTTTAAATTTTTGCATTTTTTGCCTGATATATATATTTTGGTATTTGGTTGGCGATTTGATTTGCATTATATTAGCAAGTAGCGCTGATTGGGTTAAAAATGGGATTCCTCTTTAAGCGTCTCTTGGTGGTTGACTATTAAAGTTAATTCAAAAGCATCGCTTGGAACACTTAGTTGGAAACCATCGCAAAAAAGTGACGTACCTTCTCTGGTATTCGCGCTTTTCTTCAGAATTCTTCCGCACATTCCAATTTCTCTAGGCAATCGAATACGAATCGCCCATTTCTATCAAATAACGAAGATAAAATCGGTGTTTTGAATTGACGTTTCAAGTAAGTAGCCAAAAATATTTTATTTCTTGGATTTTAATATTACAATTGTTTGGTCAATTCAGCTGATCTCACGAAATTAAAACAACAATTTTATTTTTACACTATAATTTCTAGTCGCGGTCTTTGAAGTTCTTTTTGAGATATCTAAAACAACTCACAATAAATAACGATATCGACTCCAAAGAATGTACCGTCCATACATATGTACATATGTAACGTTCGTATATTTGTTAGTTCATTGTTGAATAATGCATTTAACATTGATTCTTATGCGACAACTGCATCGTGAGGGGAATGGGATATAAGTTGCTCTCTAAATAGGTATACATACGTGCCGCGGTTAGGAGTTAGAAACACCTGTCTTCACTTTTATTGGTGTAATTGAGCGGTCTATGGACATGTGTCATTTAAGACTTCTGAGCTTTGCATGTTACAAAAATAGTTATTTATGTGACTGCTGCATAATGAGGGTCATTAAAATACGAATGTGGTTTTATGAAACGAACGAAGTGAGTTTCATAAAAGAATCACATGAGTATTTTAATGACTAATTATGTACAGTCACATACATAACTTTATCTTCATTCATAATAATAATAATAATATGTCTATTTTATAGTCAGGATTGATGAGCAAACGCCCTAGTTACCAACTGAATCTGTATGTAAAAGTTCTTAAAAGTTAGTACTGACATAATGACTGACGTTTGTAGTTTTTAAAATCCATAAACAATCTAGACTCGAGTTGATTTCGATTCTCAAATCGATTGTTATAATTTCAGCATCGAATTAAATGTATAGGAATGGAACATAAAATTACTAATCGACTAATTCGATAATCGAAAAAACCTATTAATTTTTACTTTTAAAGAAGACGTTCGAAATTTGAACGAAATTAAGTATCGGTTACCGACACTAAAATGTAAACATTTCAATGCAGCCACAGATACTTATATCTAAATGTAGGGCGTTTGCTCATCGCTCCTGAATATAAAATAGACATATTATGGTATGGATGTAGATAAAGAGTTTTTAAGTGTGTATAACATTTTGTAGGAGTAGGTTATTAGTAGGGAATAAGAAGAGTCGTATACAGAGGTTATAACATTATTCTTCAAATAACGGAAGTAGTAAAAAAAATTATACACGGAGCAAGGCGACAAAAAGGCAAAAATATTTGAAAAAGACCCCAGGCGAGAAAAAAAAGTGAATAAGCATCATGGCCGAATTACCCAGTTTAATACACGATTTGTATAACACACTATTTAATTCTTATTAAAAACATAAACTAGTGTTATTTGATGATAAAAGTCTTAATCATTTCATTATGAACATTGTGATTCTAACCGCTAATAATAATTATTGTGGTTCACAAAATGAGTTTGTAATTAAAACCAGCGAATCATTATAATTTGTCACGTCCTTAACATAGCGTTCAATGAGTACAATGAGAGGAAAACCGAAGAATAAATAGAAAATCATTCAGATGCCGAGATCTCTCGGACGCGTATTTCACTGTTTCGTCTTTATAACTAAAGGGCGATGGAAATACGATTAGCAATGTTTCATTCAACGATATTGTGGCGGCCATTTGACCTGATTGTTGGAACCTTGGTACGATACTACGAATGCCTATTAGTGCTCCTGAAAGGATATTGTATATTTTTCTTATGTGAGGAGGTAAAAGAGCGATGTTACACCTGATGGAAGGTTATCACTAGGGCCTATGGGTCTCAGGTGCGTTATCCGGCAACTGAAATTTGAAAAACTTTGAGAAAATAATATGGAGAAAAAGGAAAAAAAAGGGGTGGGGATGAGGAAGAGTGACAAGAAGAATAGGCTAGAGCCTTCGGCACTCTCACTCACATACAATTGGTCACAGGTGTCTTATTGTGTTTTAAAGTATTATAATTGACTTCTTTCATCACTTCTTGTATACCAGAAACAGCATTGAAAGGTTATTATTTTTCTTTCTTTGGCTTCGAAACGGAGCTACGATCGACGTGAATTTTGGTATATTAATATTTTGTGTGCTGGTCGCTTTTTATCTAAGAAAATAGTAAATTATATTCTGGATCGTCGTATAGTCACATTCAATACCCCTGGTGGATAACTGGTATTTAGTTTTCGCATGTAAGACATTATTTTAAAACGGTTAAAATTGATGTTTAGTCATTTTCAGGAGATTAATGTTCTTGCAAGCAATAAGTCTAACGACATGATTTGCAAATAGGAAATTGGATATAATGTATAAGCGAACACGTAATTGTTTGACACATCACGTAAATACACTCGACTATTTTATAGCCTGTTTTATGTTAGGGAAATATCGCTAATGTTACTTTCATCGGACACCCTGCATTGTGTAACACCTAATGGTAATGTAAGGAAATGTGTTAACATTCAGTTATGTGTCTAGTTGTATACAATTAATAACCAGTTTACGTAAGAGGATAAATAAAAAAGATCATTTTGTCGAAAAAGGTTAGGATTAAACGCAACAGACAAATTATTTGATCTGCCGTTGTTAATTTTCCTTATATATAAATATAGATAATAAACTTATAGAAATAGTAAATTATATTCTTAGCAAGAAAATATTTACCGAAATATAATAATCTAGTAAAAAGAAGAAAAAAATATATAATCAAGTTCTATAAAGAAACACTTTCCCAATATGATTATAGAGATTTTTGGTTGGCAATGCGATACGTACAAAACTTTTACATAACTGCTCACTCCGTCTTGTAAAAACTCTAGCACAATTAAAATAACGTTTCGTATTACTTTCAACGCTTTAAAAATGTTGAAATACTTGAAATTGTGTTCTCAATTACTAAATCGCTGCATGCCACCGAGGTCGTTGCTTATGGTAGGCATACATATTGTATGTTTTACGATCTAAAAAGTAAGTAATTAGGTAAAAGATTTCACAGTTACTGTAGAGATTCTTGTCGGTTCTTCTCAACAGATAACTGCATTCCGAATCCGGTGGTAGAGTCACTATATTTTTTTTTTCTGACGATTCATAAGTGCCTCTTTTAATTGAGTTACTTTGTGTATTTCATTGTTGCCTTTGGTTCGAATTCAACCTATGTGTCTACTTGTGTCTGATTAAAAAAGTTTCTTTTTTACTGAGAGAGTATGGTATAAAAGGATTTTAAGATTTTACATTTATTTCCCTATATGCCAGTTCCAGCTATGAACTTGTTAAAAACTTCAGGCATTAATGAAGTTTATTGGCGATCTAGTTTATTTCACGAAATAACAAAATATTAATCTCTCTCACACGGTGGTTAGGCAACAATATTAATTAAAACTTGACATAAAGTTGGCAATTTGCAATAACTACATAAACCTAAGAAAAAAGACAACATTACGAGAATTCTATAATGTAAATAGGAAATCCGAGTTCTACAATCATGTTAGTATGAACTCAGTTTATAGTGTTCAGGTGAAAATACAACGGAAAGGAAATCATAAAACAATTTTATACTTTTTCATAATGTGATTTTTAATTAAAATGACAATAATGAAAATTACATGACGGACAAACTTTCTTGTCTTATTTTTTTGTAAATACATTAATAGAAACACTCAGACAAACAAAACCGGCTCATTTACACTGTTTGCATCGAGCCCACGAACATCGGTGTAGTATCCGACTTTTTTACCATTACGGTTGTTTGAGCGCTAATTAAGAGTAAGCATAAGTTTTTTTCATAAATTCAAATAACTTGAGTTATAATATTGCCATGCCAAACCTACATTTGCAAACTTCCTTTATTCAACAAAAAAGAAACTTGTATTATATGAAAAGATGGAACGTTCAATGAGCAAGTAATCAGTCAATTCGATGATGAAAGGAGCTGATGTCGGGTGATGACGATGACGAAATAATAAATTACGCAATCCGCAATATCCACACTCAAATTACTAAATAAGCAGGTGGTTAAGTTTGGTTTGTAGAGATAATAATTAATAGGTACTCCAAATGGTATTATGCGATCATGATAAATGATTTCCAGGTTATTATATGCCTAACGATTGAGTAATTTCAATTTCTTAATATAAGAACTAGCCTTTTCTCAAGGTTTTGTCTGCATACGAGGCTTATAGCAGGATGAAATCTTGTACAAACAAGACTTTTTTATACATACATAATTATCTTCCCTTATGTAATATCAATATCTCAATGTGGCGTTCCTAGGTAAAATCTGTAAACTGATTTAGAAAGCACACGGAAATGTTTGTTTTAAAAAATAAACAAATAATATACGTCTGTTACTTGGATGTTTATTGAAATTTGACTATTCACTAGAGGTAGTACCTAATTTCGATCCTCGCACGGTACAAATGAACGCACAGGCAATATTTTTATCAATTTTTGTGATACTCTTTTAAAAAAAACTTCATTCGATTATCAGGCCCGCAGGTCCATTTTCTTCTTTTTTATACTACACCCGTGTCCATGTATTCCTTAATACAGCAATTATGTGGGTATTACAAAACATGCGAGTATATAAATGTCCGTGAAAGCTCAGCTACTCTTTCAAAGCCACCAACGACATTTTCCCAGTAATTTCGACCGAGATGCAATAGTAATTATTTGGAAAACGCATCGGCTCGCCGCAAACCGGTCGCACTCTCCCTGATTAGTCGAACTAAGTTAAGGATGGCGTTGATTTCTGCAACTGCGGACGTGTATACCTTCCGCTGCTTTTTATCTCGTTAATAAGAGTTTTTATCAAGAAAAATACTAGGTTTCGTAAGAGGCCTTAATTGCGTACTAGCCTCATTAGTACTTTTGGAAAGTTAGCCTTGAAGATAGTCGGTCACCACGTCTGTATCTGTGGATACTGGCTCACTGTGTCAATAGAATCTTAAAATCTGATGTCCCAGTGCACTTGCATTCATTCAATTCAACTTGGCATTAACCGATCGTGATGAACACTTAAGTATTTTTGGTTTTGTCTGGTCGTGGATCTCGATTTTTATAACGCAAGCATTTAACCTACTTACTTTTGAATGATATTAGATACTTTTTGTCGTTTTGTATGATACTAGCCACATAAAAATATTAACTTGAGTTAAACAACACATTTTATAAATACAAAATTCTTAGTAGGATTGAGTAATCCTCCTATAAATACCGTCATGCAAATTTTCTTACTCAGGGGCTAAATCATTTATTACTAAAAATATTTGAACGACTGCAGCAAAGTTCTTGTTGCAATTTTTATCTATTCGTAAATAATGATGTCCTCTACGATTGTAATAATTGCGCTTATTATTAATAAGGTCACGTGGTGCTGTGTCCATTTTTAACGCGTTAATAAAAGTGAATTTGAATAACTACAGTTATATTGTCAAAAAATGAGAGTACAATTTACCTTTTTTTATTCAATTGCTTTAGATGATAAGCTAAAGGGGTTAAATACAGCCAATTTAAACTGATACTGACTCCAAAAATAATATGACTTGTATACTTACGCAATAAAGTTTTTTTTACTTTTTTTGAAGTGGGTTTATTTTATAATGTTCTGCTGCTGTTTGCTACTCGCCGACATTTTATGCACGTTTGCTTATGTACAAAGTAAGATACATTCCTTTGGCATCAAGAATTTAATGAAGTCACTTGGTGTGCAATAAAGAATATTTAACTATCCACTATAATTTAATTTACGGAATCACTTGGATTACTTTCAACTGACCCATTCAGAATCAAGTTTATTGCAAAATTAGGAGACTCTGCGTCTACTTAATCGTAGACCTGTATTTAGATCAAAAATAGTCCTTATGATGATAATGAATATCGCCAGTTTCGAATGGCTGAACGAAACTGCATCTAATTCCAAACCAGTATAAGTATGATATCCGTGCAGCGATCGAGCATTAAACTAATAAATATTGTAATAACCAGGTTTTAGTTAATAAATATTCTCGTAACCAGCTCTACTCGTATCGAAGTTCGCCTATCGATAGTAATCGAGTCAATTGATCGATTGATTTTTTAATTAGGTTAAAATGTTGCCGTGTAATTTGTAATAACCATTTCGGAGACGATCAAATGATTTATTGTGGGATTGCCATTGGCTTAGATCGGTAACGAGAGGAAATGTTTAATGTCCGAGTTCGATGCCATTAGTGGCGTTGTTACTACACATACATACGTAGTTTCAAAGGAGTTTTCGATATGATGAGAAATTGCAACGTTAAGTTTTAACGACGAACTCTGAAGAATTTTACTATGGAAAGTTGGCATAATCCTAAAATTAGTAGTTAGTAGAGAACTTATTTTATGGGTATCAGAAACAAAGCCGGTACCGCAAACATAGAACTTAATACAAATAAACGTCCAAACACAGGACAAACACAAATGTTCATCATATAAAAGTTGGTCTAGGGTGGGATCCCACGATCCATGAGACATAAGGCGCATTACTGATTACATAAAGAATTAATCAACTATGTGATTTGTATACAATTTCTTAATCTTAACGCCAACCATCGATTATAGTGTATAACCCGCCTTATTACAATTTATTGAATCATTAACACTTTATGATGTGACGATTAAAATAGGCCTATCAATGTAAGGCGGGGAAAGACCTTCATTTTGAAATAAAGCCATTAATTACAACGACAGGTTTAATCACTCTTGACCAATGAGGATAGGTATTTACCCAAAAGATTATATACACAAAAAAAGTACACAATTTATAATTCATACCCTAAATTTTGGGGCTTTAGTTAATACAGAATTGAGGCTGTCTTTAAAATTAAATCAGCGGCAACATAGTAAACGCAAAGTTATTTGACGTCAACTTATCTTTTCCGAACAGCAATTAACTTCCATACATTCATTCATATTCCGTTCAATTAACCAACCTGCTATGTTTTAATGAACTAACTGGACCAGTGAACTAGTTATATGAAGTTTTCGCATGTGATATTTAGGTATTCATACGAGTAGTGTTTTATGTGCTAACTATGCCCAGTTACCGATGGCCGCACCAACTAATTTCTGGTAATTATCGTAAATATTCTAATAACTATTAAACATCGATCTGCACAGTCTTGGCTCAACTCCTCCCATACTCCAAGGCTCAAACTTACCGATTTTTTTTATTTATCTTATCACATTTTATGGATCAAATAATAATGTTATAAAATCTCAATATAAGTACCAAACGTAAAAAAAAGTCTTACAACATAAACTCACATAACCATTTAATGTGCTAAACATGAGCAAAAAGCTTCAATAAATCTTCATGATTGGAACATAATAGAAACATTAAAAAAATACGATAACGAAACAAAAGAAAGGTTTGATAAAAAGTTGCAAAAGAAAATTAGAACAATCATTCGAAAAACAAACACAATCATAGAAGAAATAATCATTTTAATAACGATAAAACTCGTTGAGTAAATATTGGTCTACAACATGGGAGTCTAATTAAATCTGATTTATGCTAGTTATTAGCCCTCATAAAAATATACAACTCAGACCTGTCCGCAATAATTAGTCAGAGTATTTAATTATAATACACCAAAATTAGCATAATCATTTTGATTGGACTAAAGCGCCTTAAAAAGATATCTACTAATTTGAAACATTTCTTACTAACACCATAAATGCAACAGGATGTAAAAGAACAACGACGGAACTGTTGAAATGTTGCATTTTGAATTCCTAACCTTGTATTTGGTTAATGAGAAGGTGCGAAAAGCAAAATGTCCCTTTTCTGCGAACTTACGAGTATGAGAGACCGAGACCATATATGCGGTTAATAGATAGATCTCGCGGAATTTCTTTTAAATGGCCTAAGGAAGTGAAAATTAAGACATCGCAGCTTGTATTTAAGTATAATTACGTATATCGTAGGCATTCTTTGATGCAACATTAAACTATATTCAAGTGTAATTAAAACTGAAACTAATTAAGCGGTATTTCTTAAGCGCAGTAAAGTGCGAGTAGATGAAAATGTTTGTTATTTTAAACTGTTGCTTTTGAAATTAAAAAAAGAATTCATACTCGATTTTATAACTGAGAAAATAACTCTATATGTGTGTCTATCTGTTGTTTTTTTCAAACTAGAATTGTACAACAAATTAAAAAAATGGTAAGATAAAAATATATTTTTGTACCTTTTTTAATTATATAAAGTAGGTTATTGGGTGGTCCTACTTACACGTGACGATATTATTTAGCTACCGCAACTAGTTAAGGAATATCTTAAAAATTTCATTATAAAATTATTAAAAGTCGTAAAAACTGAGCATGATAAGAATAATTTTGAAACAGCAACACATTGCAAAAGCTTGCGATATTTGGAGCGTTTCAAAAATTGTGTTTAGTAATTTTTTTATTTGAGTTTATAACTCGTCAAAATTTGTTTAACACACAAAAATTATTCACAAGAACAAGAAGATATACGTCAAATTAGATATCACTTTCTTTAGTAAAACACTTGGTTGCTTAGAGGTATTTGACAGCCAGAGTTTTAGGAGAGAAACATTGGGTTCAATATTATAATATAGGTATTTGAAAAATAAGATTTTTAATTTCGACCGTTAACTGATTGCAATTTGGGAAACATGATCTGGGATTGACGATTTATTTATCGATGTTTGATACAAGTCTAAGCGTGAAAGGATGCTTATTTATAAGAAATAGAGTTGACATCAGTTCAGTTTAGGAAGAGTAATGAAATGAGAAGGAGTAGGATGCTTGACGATCCATTTGGTGTAATGGTCGAGAAGTCGGCTATTACACCAGAGGTTGCGGGTTCGATCCCCGCACGGTACAAACATTTGTGTGCATGAACATGGCTGTTTGTATCGGTCTGGGTGTTTCTATGTATAATATGTATTTATTTACAAAAAAAAAGTATATAGGTAAGTAATGTTTATCCGTTGTCTGGCACCCATAGCACAAGCTAATGCTTAGTTTGGGGCTAGATGGCGCTGTGTGAATAATGTCCAGAAAGATATTTATTTATTTCTTCTTTTAGACAATGCGTTTAAGTAGGTACCACAACCGCAGGAAAGAGAGACATGCGGTTGTGTGTGGGACTCGGTACTACCCACTAAACTAACCTCGTTTGCCCTTTCCACCCGAAAGAGACGAATTGGTGCCTTATCTTATGACAATTAACAAGTATAATGGATTTAGAGGACGTTTAAGAATTTATTCCAGCGACTGATGTCACTTCAATAACCTTTACATGGGAATCGGACCAATTGGATCATGGTTACGCAGCCATTGTTATTTAACTGTGCAAGTTTTCTCACGACGTTTTCCGTCACCGCCGCCTTTATTTATTATGAATCCCTTAATATTACACCGGAAACAACACTATAATATGAATACACAACTGAATTAATTCTATGTAGTAAGCCCTAAGTACTAATAAAGTCCCACGCAGCAACACTGAGTTTCATCGGTACAGATAGCGAAGTAAAGAAATCAAATGCATTAAATACTTAGGCAGTTAAACATTCGAACATTCGGAGCAAACCGTTTAGTTCCGTTTCTCCCATAAAGTATCAGCCTATTAATGTCCCACTGCAGGGCAAAGGCCTCCATCCTTGAAATCATCGCTACAATGATGGGTATTGGCTTTATCACCACGCTTGCCAAATGCGGATTGGTGATCACAAACCCGAGCTGTGTCCGAAAAAACCGACACAAAGTTAGCTCGACCCGGGAATTGAACCCAGGACCCCGAGATCTTGGCCCGGTTACTTACACCACTAGATAAGACCATCAAGGCGTTTCTCCCATACATATATTTTATTCAAAACATTACGCAACACACCGGATCATTTTACATAATATGTGCTTGACGATGACATGTAAATCAGGTTATTTAAATTTTAAACTATATGTAGTTAAATTCACAAGATGCAATTTGCTAGTTCCCTTAATATGTAAATTAATATCCTGTCATTAGCATATTAAAAAAATGTGTGTACTTTAAAATACTCTCGTTATATAGGTATCTAAAAGTTCTTTGATTGCTACCATACTAATGATAAAAAATAGGGTGAACTAGCTAAGATGGGTTCTTAGTTTTATTTATGCATGGTGCATGGTGCCTGCAATCACATAAGCGTCTTTGTAAGGAAAGGTTTTAGGAAAGGCACAGCGTCGGCACTGTCGATAATTTGGAAAAGCAAAGACTCGATATAACACGTAACGCGCGCGCGAATGATCCACGTCCCACGACCATTTATCGAGTATTCCAATTTCAAATAAAATGTATCTTTTTTCCATTTGGTTTACTAGGGTTTTCCATTAGGCCGATACGAATTACATCCGGGACTTAAGGCATTGCCCAAAAGACGGTATGTGCGCATATTACTGGGTACAATACACCTGATATCAGTGCAAAGAATCACGTAAGATGGCTGTTCCACTAGATTTTTGTTTTCACCCTCTTTTGTTTTTATATATTTTTTTTCATACTTCATTTTGGAATTTACTAGATAAAAATATATAAAAAACTTCAACAATTTAAAATTTTAACAAATCAGCACATTTTTCAAAAAGTTTTACTTTTTTTATAAATCCCCAACATTTGATAAAAGTGGAAAGCATACGTATATAGCTTAGCGTATATAGCTTACGTATTCACCAAAATAAAAACATGACCCACCGCCAGCTTAAAAATTAATAAATACGGAATTTAATGTGAGATATCCAACTTTCTTCATCACGTATTCTGAAGATGCTAAAAATATATTTAAAAAATGAATCTGACCAACCTCTTTGGGGCCACCGTTACACGGCCGTGTTTTGGGCGAATAATTTTAATCTGTGTTTAGTCACCTTGACACGAACATTGTTTTAGTTTTTATTACTGTTCTCGTCAAAATGCGAGTTTAACAATGTCATATTTCTATAGTGTTCCGTTGCCAGTGGCAGAGCTGAACTTAATTAACTTATTTTTTTGCAAATGTGAATCTCAAATGCTGAGAACTTTTTTTTTTGGAAAAAAGTAAAATTATTTTTTCTTAAATTATCTATGATTCTAAAATTAAACCACAAAATGCTTCAATAGAAGGAAAAAAATGGACGTTCGCTTTTTCCCGACTACGTTTCAATTAAAAAAATTAAATTATATAATACTGCGCAAATTAATATCAAAGAGCTTCATTTAAAAGTGACTTGACAATTAACAAGTTATCTAGATGATTTATGAGTGACCTATAATGCTGAATGTCAAACTAATGCTAACCTCATATGCATTTGCCACTATAGGTAGGTACTACGAATCTGTGTGTGTGTTCGCGTTGATTTAGGAATCATTAGTTACTTTTTAAACAAAAAATAGCCTAAATTACTTCATATAAATAAATCAGTTAGTGAAAGTCCCATTTCTAAAATTGGCCGGAATGAATAGACTGACAAAATTTAAAAAAATATTTTTTTACTTACTTTCTTGTATTACAAATAGACACTTGTGTTAATAGAATTCTAGATACGAATTAATAGATTTGTGTGTCATTGTAAAACTACATAAGTATCATTATCAGTTTGATCTTTCCGTAATAGTCTTTTTACCTCGGTAGTAATATAGGTAGTTAATGGACTCTAGAAGTCATAAAAATGTTTAGTTATATATGCTTCAAGTTTAAGAGTACACGTAATAACTTACTTAAAAATATTCGCAAACATTAAAGTAGAGGTTTACATACATAGAACATTCAAATTAATAACATGTTATATTATAAAATAAGCATTCGCTATTTAAAATAAGTTGCTACTTGTTGCTAAAAATATTGTTTTTTATTATTTGTAAATTACACCTTAGTCTAATTTTAGATAGGTAGTAGAACCTAGCGTGAGGTTACTACAACTTTTTTTAATAAAAAAAAATGATATAATGCTATTAGAGATCCGTCTTATTTTAATCGTAAAGCATAAAATAATAATTTTCACCACTTATTATTTTGACAAAATTAAGAGTTACATACTTTGACAGGTTTTAGTGCAATATTTACACGACAACAGTAGTTATGTAATTTACTTTAAAAAAAAGATTGCAAGATGATTTAGGTGAAACATCATTTTTTATAAGGTACTTAATTGCAATTCCTGACAAGCCAGAGGTAACTTCATAGTTTACAGTGACTAATTCTAGGACTCCTCGTCTGATATTAAAAGTCACTTGGACATAAATATTTAGGTCTTTTTAAACAATATTTCTTGTGTTAACCTCTTACCTTTTTTTCTTTTGGGCACCACTCTCACACCGGTCGCATGTTCAGTCACTAGACACAAGGCTACAGCCAGTAAGTAGTATCTCGCACTGCACCCCATGGTAACACAAAAAGTCTTTGCCTCTAAACAGTGAAAATTAAAAAGGCACTGGAATCCGGAGCATTTGCTCTTTGCCGTCCGCGGTTACGCACAAAAGATCGACGCGCGCGCACGTCGGACGAGTGGTCCGTCCGACTACCCTATATTTTGACTTATAGCAATTTGGCTTCGCAAATTCCAGTTGTATATAAAACCTTTCGCCGGTTCTAGGCAGGCGGTCATTGGTCGCGCGGCGCGGCGTGCTGCTCGAAGGTGAAGGGAGTTGGAAGTGGCTGCCCCCTCCAGTGGGGAGGGGAGCCAGGGTCGGCAGACACTTTTGCTATCGTCGGCTCAATACCTATCGTGTTCATGCTGTACCGTTGGAGTTACGTCACAACGCCAGAGTAGACTGTTACACTTTTTTTAGTTGTTGGACTTGACAGGTGCAAGTGGTCTAAATGCTTGTGATTTTTTTTTGTTGAGATGCACAAAATTGTTTCAGAAATCTAATTTTTGATTCATGAGATTCTAAATTTGACCTTGTTATGTTCGATGCATTGCTTAGATCTGAAGTACCTACCATAAACACAGATAGAAAAATCTGTTATCGGCCAAAACGTTTACCACAACATCTGTATTTTTAAGGGTCCAAAATTTTTCTAAAAAAAAATGGTGGAATGTAGAGCCTCGATAAAAATGAATAATTATTTTTCCAAACTTTGAATAAAAAAATTATATATCTAGATAACTTATTTTCAAAAATTGATTTAACTTAGACAAAAATGCTGCAACTTAAATGTTATTTCAAGGCTTTTTAACGATAATGAGTAAAAGGCTTACTGACCAACATACACTTAACAGGTTTTAAAGACACTTAATTATTAAAAGCCTAATTTTATTTAAATTTCAAGTTTCGTCACGTAATTCGTTCACTGCTTTGCAATATCCGCAGTACAGTAGGTAAAAGAGATAAATGTAAGCTTTATTGTGTTTACATAAGTGTTCAAATGTAATTGCATCTTTTAACAACTAACTGTGCCTACAAAAAGTGCGACCGGAAAATAGCGGCATCATAAAACCAAAGTGGGAGAGATTCGCAGATTAAATTTAATAGCCGTAGTATTAATGTAGAACAGATTCACACAGCACTATTTTTTTATTTAAGTACTAAGAGTATTTGAATAGAGTGGGTGTTAACTCTTAAAAGATTCTGCAATGAAGAGCTTACTTATTTACCATGAAACAAATAGCTACCTATCACCTCCAAAGGTGAAATCTGCCAAAAAACAGTGTTGTCCTTGTGGATCAGTATTACCCGATTAGCTTAACCGCTATTTCGGGTGCTTCAGTTGATTCACGAAGGCAGCCTTTGTCTTTATTCTCTGAACCTGGTGGTGGTGTACCTTTTTTTTAATGTCTTTTTCCCCTAGACAGATACTTAGCCTAACTTTATAACCAAAAAGTCTAGCGAATAAATTTATTTAGTAAAGGTACACTTAAAGAATAGTCTCAATAATAGGCCTTGACCTTTATTGTGTATATTCCAATATATAAGTGTACGCCCGCGTTTCTTAGTCAAAGCTTGTTAATTTGAGCATGCGTCATCAGTACAAAGACCCTTTTCTGTACTTTCCCCTATGGGAAAACCTTAAAAATCTCAAGTAAATTTTATCAATTTGTTGCATTGCCATTAATGTCTGGTTAATACGTCGGTAATGATGTATGCATTTCTTTATGCATTATAGTATCATTAAAATTCAATTAAAACAGTTATTCGATAGATTCAAGGCAATTAGTAGAGTATGGACACATTGTATAAATATTTATAATATTGGTTAGAAGGCGTTTTTGATAGAGACCCAGTGTTCATTTACGCCAAGCCTCGTGGTTTCATAAGTCATCAGTACAGAAAGCTGGTAGAGCTGACAAGGTTTGCTGGTTAAGGTATTAAAGAGGCAGACCTTTGGGACGGGCAAACTCAATCCGTGGGTCGGAAGACTTTAGTCCCGAGCCCCAAATATGGCTACAGGTCTCTATAAATTTCTTTGGCGATTAAAAAGAGTAATGTCGAGTTACTTGACGGTTCTTCTCGGCAGATGACGGCGTTCCGAATCCAGTGGTAGAGTCACTCTGTAATTGACGATTCATAAATACTTGATACAAGTTGACATGAATAAAGAACATTTTGATTTTGATATAATTAGTGCTATCTTCGGTGAATCTGATCAATGTATGTGTATGATCTACAGATCAATGAATGTTGAAACGACAGGCAGTTCTCGATTCACTTATTTGAGTACTGTAAGCATCTACTTTAAAATCATATTCAAGTTTTGGTAAAATATAATCATAACTCGTTACAATCGTTTTAATCAAGTTAGTATTTAGAAAAATTGGAAATGTATTTCGATATAGTCTAAATTCAGTAGAGCTTTAAATTAAGACGTAATCTTTTTTGTTTTATCACTACATAGTATAAAACAAAGTCGCTTTTTCTGTCCCTATGTCCCTTTGTATGCTTAAATCTTTGAAACTACGCAACGGATTTTGATGCGGTTTTTTTTATTAGATAGACTGATTCAAGAGGAAGGTTTATATGTATAATACGTGCATAATATAGTAGAGAAACACTGATAATTTTAGAGGTTTTTAGTGTAAGGTCGTAAATAAGCACATATTTTGCGCTTACATTGCAAACGCTGGCTGAACCCTACCAGATAGATCAAAATAATGTACTACACTATTGTACACCTTAAAAAGTTTTACAAAAAAGTCCGCGATGGTATATGTCTATCTCTTAGGGATAACCCACAATAACCATTTTCCTTTACTTATTACGATAAAATAATGGCTAATTTACGAAAAAGTGATTTTAAGCAATACAGTATTAATCCTTATCCAATAAAGTACCATAAATAAATTGTGCATGTAATATAGATCAATATGGCCGTTTACATCATGTAATTTAAATGAATAGTTTCGAAGATATTACAGATTTAAAATGCAGGGACATAGCGGTTGCGGCGGTACCGGCCCGGGAGCGGATTAATGCACGTTTGTTATTCTTTCACGTAAAAACTACTGAATTGATTTTAATGAAACTTTACAATAATATAGCTTATTCATCAGAATAACACATAGGCTACAATTTACAAGATATTCCCGCGGGATAACGTCCTATAGTTCAATTCCCGCGGGATAACGTCCTATAGTCCACGCGGGCGAAGCCGCGGGCGGGCCGCTAGTCTACTACTATAAAACAAGACAAGATGAAATAATAGGAAGTTTAGTCACGCAACAATTCGGCGGGTTATTAATTTAAAAAAAAAATTTGCTTAAGTGGCGAATCCGTTTATGCCTCCTTTAATTGTTATGTACGCAATTACAATTACTTTATTAAGTAACTATGAAAGGCGGCGATTGTGTGAAATTATGCGTTTTTCTAGTTGCCACGCAAGCGAGAGTTATTTTTTGAGTGTTAAATAAACTACTGCTTTTGTGAAACAGTAGTTAATCCTAGAGTTCGTGGGCTTCAATCTCACATTGGATCAGTTTCGTAGCAAAAATTTTTCAGACCTATTTTTTTTTCTGCTTTGCCCAAAGGTGCCATTTGGCATCTAAGTCCGCCTTATTACCCTTGATTGTGCATTCTTAAATAAATAAATAAGACAGACGCTACACCCACAGGTGTTTTCAAATGTAACAGCTGAAGCTGTATTCTGGCCATAATCATGTGGGACCTACTACACTTGAATTAGAGATGCTTACAATATAGCAGTACGCCGAAGGATGCTTCCTGATTAGTTAATGGAATTGGCCGCTAATTATCTGAAATCGCATGAAAAAATGTAACAAAAAAGAACATTATTTTGTTTATTCACATATTGTGATTTTTTATACGTAATATCTTTTTTTAAATATCCCCTCTTTCCCCCATATTTCCGGGGTAAAAAGTACCCCATGTCACCTGGGGATAGGGTAGCTTTTCAATTGTGAAAGATTTTTTCAAATCGGTTCAGAAGTTTCGGAGCCTATTCAATACAAACAAACAATCAAATCTTTCTACTTTATAATATTAGTATAGATATACTCGTAGATACAATATTTAGAAAGTACATCATTACTGATTTTAAAAACGTGTAAGTATGGCGTAATTCAAGTAAGTTTATTAAGTTTAATTAGTTTTTGAAATTGATAATAAAAATATTGCTTCAACCGTCCTTGCCCGAAATAGTTGTGACATTTTATAGTCCTGAAGAGTAATTAAATTTTCCAAATTTGTCTTATTATGTTCTTGTCTATGTAACTATATCTAATTACTGTTACTACATATTAACGCTTTTGTGGAATAGTAGTTTGAGTTCATTTCTAAGGTCGAGGTTTCGAATCCCAACCTGAGTCACTATTTAGGGCAGCTGGTTGTAAAAAAAGTTTTATATTGTTGTATTTACCACTTAAGTAGAATAGATCTTGATGAAACTAAGCAAGTCACTTTTCTTTTTAGTCAACTTTTATTTTGTACTAGCCTTCCGCCCGAGGCTTCGCCCGCGTGAACTATAGGATGTAACCCCGCGGGAATATCTTTATAAATTGTAGTCTATGTGTTGTTCTGATGTATTAAGCTATATTACTGTATAGTTTCATTAAAATCAATTCAGTAATTTTTACGTGAAAGAGTAACAAACGTCCATCCATCCATACTTACAAACTTTCGCGTTTATAATATTATATAGCCTTCCGAGTTCCGCCCGCAGTTTCACCCGCGCGTAATTTCTTTTTTCAAATATCGCCCCCCCCCCTTCCCTCAACATTTCCGAGATAAAAGTACCCTATGTTCACCGGGGATAGTGTAGCTATTCAACAGTGAAAGAATTCCCCCTCACTGCGCTGAGAGGTTTATCGTCAGGTTTTAGTCGGTAGGGCCGAAGTGCGAGTCTGCACACCGCTCGCTCGGGACGAACCTCCGTCCCTGAGTGACCCCCGGCTTTAGCAGGGGGGGTCCGGCGTCCGTTTTGTCAGGGACGCCGGGCCGGTGCGTAACAACATCTCCTGACGCAAAAAAAGAGGTATCACAAATATGACATCACGATCCCCGGCGCAAAAAGCAAGGCCACTACTATCAATCATGGGCTGGTCAAAAGCCACCAGGCTGGCATCGCCTCGTCCCAATCGGTTGTGAAGGAGAAACCGGGGGAGTTAAGTGGGTAGTGGACGCTTTAGTCTCGAGGCCCACACACGGCCGCAGTAGGTTTAGTTAGCCTGCGGTTATGGTGCTTCCGCCGCTTCCGGTTTCACCCGCGCGTAATTTCTTTTTTCAAATATCCCCCTCTTCCCCTCACATTTCCGGGATCAAAAGTACCCTATGTTCACCGGGGATAGTGTACCTATCTAACAGTTAAAGAATTATCCAAATCGGTTCAGTAGTTTCGGAGCCTATTCAATTCAAACAAACAAACAAAAAAACAAACAAACAAATCTTTCCTCTTTATAATATTAGTATAGATTTAATAAAAACAAATGCCTTCCCTGCTATCTTATTGATAATTAGCCTATATTAATTGAAATAAGTTGACGTCAATTTAATTTTAATTAAATTATTTTGCAAACCGTAATAATAGCTATGAGTTATTTAAAAAAAAACTGTGCGTGACTATTTTCTTCCAGTTAATTAAAGTCCTAATCTTGGATCCGTTTCTTCCGGTCTACAGCGGAATCATAAACCTAGATCATTAAAAATAGATTATTACGTACGAGTTACACAATTTGGTGGACGGTCGTGCAAAAAACTAGTACAAATTTTTAATGCTAATAAATTTTAGACCTACATATAATATTAACAATTTAGACGAATGTAGGTATATAATTAAACGACTAAAGATTTCTTTTTTAAATTATGAAACTTAACTAAAATAAGATGAACTCGCCAGTCACTAAGCAAGATTCATACTTTGATTCATAAAGTTTTGCTGACGGTATAAATTTATACTTGCCAGCTCTTTAAAAAAAATCATTTTGAAATTACAGGATAATAATGTTAAGACCAATGTATTCATAAAAAAACTAAATACTCTACATTAAATTGTAGAATTTCATTATTTTTAATATTCATAATATATGCAATAGCTTAGAAGCAATATCTGAACATTCGATTATTCGTCTAGAAAATCAACAATTACGAACTTAAACTTAAATCCCTGTAGAATTTAAGTTGAAATGACAGTATAAATACATGACTTGTTAGGAATGTTGACAATAATTTTAAAGGTCTAAAATTACTACAAGTTAACGAATTCATTTGATTTACGATAGCAATCCATAACAAGTGAGATACTGATAAATTGCAAGCGGTAATGTGGCTAGTAATATTATTTGGGCCATTTATAAATCCTAATTGTGCTAAGACAGGATCTTTCCAACTATCCGTGATAACATTTATAAAAAATTAACAAGGCATTAGCTAACAAAAAAAATCATGTATCATTATTTTATAATATGTAAATGACATCCTACTCCTACTAACTACATCTTCACTTTTATGAAATTCAAACTAAAACATACGAGTATGTGTTTTTTTAAAGCATTGATTTCCTGTATGTATAGTGCAAGTTAATATATCAGAAAAACTCTACTAGTTTTTCTCTACTAGAAAAACTCTTCTAGTTTTGAGTGTCAGGCGGGGATAGAATCCGCGTCCATTGCAGTCCGGGTGAGTGTAGTTCCAACTCTGCTACCAAGACCTTAAAAGTACCCGTCAGAATTTTTCTGCATTTTGTAGATAAATAAATATTCCTGGACAGTCCACACAGCCATCTAGCCCGGAACTAAGCATTAGCTTGTGCTTTGGGTGCCAGACAATAAATAAACATTGTTTAAATACTTTTTTGTAAATACATGCATATTATACATATAAACACCCAGACCAGATGTTTTGATCCAGCATTCAACATGTGGCGCTAACAGAGGTAGAGTAAAGCCAAATTTAATGTCACGGCAAAGTCCATTATAGGGTGACTTCGTCTGGGTGTTTATATACTCCGAATAGAATCACTGCATCATCATGTCGGTTAAGAGATGTCCACTGCTGAATATGCTTCCACAAGCCATTTCTATAGTGAACCCTTCATCCAACACAGCCCTGCAACCATCATTTAACATACCATCGTTTATTCATATTATGGATGGATACAACAGTAGATTTTCCATACCTCTTTACTCTGCCATTGTGTTAAACTGGTAAATTACCAACATTATTCATCCGTCAGATTCCAGTTCACGCTCAATTTTCTAAGTGAAATAGTGAAGTTTACAAAATAAACGTAAACGTCTGTCATTTATTTGCAAGACCACTGAGATTCCGCATTTTTAGTTTAGCTACGGTCTGTGATATTGTATGTAATAAGTCTTTATACACATTGTAAGACAAACAGGCATTTTTAGCAGCATAAATTAATGCAGGCTAGCAAAACCTTACGTTCTTCCTATCATCAACTAAACAAACCCCTTTATATTCACAACTGAAAATTGAATTTTTACATTGGCACCGGCCTAACCAAAAACAATTTTTTTATGGTACAAGTGTGTGCGTTAACCACCAATAAGCAAGCATAATGTTTTAAAAGTTGTTAAAATAATGCTATAATTTTAATATAAATATTGGCAAAGGTAGACGTCACCACAATAGTTATTAATTTTAAAGATAGTGACATTTTGAAATCACTTAAATGGGCTCGTACTTAAAGTTACTTTTTTTTTACATAATACACTTAACGACTGCGATGTCCAAGTCGGATTTATATTTTTTATAAGTATTGCAGTGTGTGAAGAGCCTAATTTAATGTTTAAGCACATTTGTTAATGTCACAACAGTTTTATTATCGTTTCGGAATTGTTGTCGCAAGTCAGCACTCACGCATGTTTTACGGTGGTGTTTGTTTATTGTTACATAAGTAATGTTGACTCATAATTTGTTTCGTTTTGTTTTTGGTGACGCATGACAAGTGCGTTTGACAGCGTGCCTTAACTATTACTTGATGATAACTTCTTAGAAATTAAAGAATTCCATTGTAGTATTTATAAGCCGTATGAGTTTTACTGGCGGACGAAGGCTAGTTTTTGGGATTCCCACCGCCCTAGAAAAATTGTACTTTCTACCTACTAAACTCGGGCCCAACTAGCACACAAGCTCTATAACAAGCCGTATACTGGTCGGTTAGAAGTTACTAATAAAGGCATGGGTTCCTTAAGTAAGATCTACAGTATATGTACAAGCGCTTAAAGCACCGCTGCACCCCCAAAAGGGCCCATTTTGAACGGCTATAGGGTCTACAGTGGCGTATGCGAGCGATAGTATACGCTTAAGTATCTAAAATAAGTTGTAATAGCACGACTGTAGCGCTCGCTCCTTATTATAGCACGACTGTAGCGCTCGCACCTTATTATACCGCGTCTGTATCTCCGATTTAAAGTTTACGGTTCTTTATTGAATATACAGTGGCGATACAGAGGAATTTATAAAACATAACCTATAATTTTAATAAGATTAGCCATTTGGAAAGTATATGACAGTGAATTGCAGTAAGTAAATTAAAAATAATAAACAGGTAAGTCAAGTGTTGTTTTTTCCTTTTATTCGTATGAAATACAAGTGCGAGTAACAGTTTATTGTAAATATATACATATGTTTTAGCTAATATTTTCACGCGCCCTTCTATATATGCAGTTTTTTGATAAAAAATACATTTAATTATAGATTGTGAATTCTGAATTTAGCTTGTAAAAGATATTTAGGCTTTGTTTGTAGTTTTTGTAGTGTCATGGATGAAAAATAGTTACGTGAGTTCGGTTTTTTGTACATATTTATGATTTAAAAATTATAAATTAGTATTCTGAAAATTAATTTTATAAAAGCTAAATGGCGTCTCAGCTACAACAGCCTTCAGAGTTTACTAGAACCTTTCTACCGATTCATGGCGCTTGTATTTGCCGTTCTAGACCTTTGGGTTCTACAATTGTGGTATTAACGTGCTATTAAACGTTATGAGGTGTACAGCAGCAATTAATACTTCTTTTAAGAATCCAAGACTGTACAATGGATAATTGATACCCTATTATAGAGGTCGTTTTATTTAGGAGTCCGTGGTCAGAATCTTAAAACCCTTCTACACTTGACTTATTATCTGGAGACTTTTGCATCAAATTCGTGTTTTTCAGGTCCTACAAGAAAACTGTGGAAATATTTCAACAGCTGCAATGGGCTACGGGAAAGCATCTGAACCTACGTATATAATACTTTCAGACAACGCCGGAGCTCAAGTGCCGACAGAATCGGAACCAAATTCAGAACTGCAAAATATATGAAACATCTTTTAATTATATTAAATGTTTTATTTAGTCCCCCTCTCTAGTCCGGCTTCAGCCGTTTTAATGGCCATAGTAGTGGAATTTATACACTTTTACCTGTATAAGGAGTGTTTGCCATGCCTTATCCAGCTATTTGCCATAAAGTTGCTGTACAATTCTTAATTGTAGCGACTTAGGCGCTACTATAGAGTATTATGTATCTGCTGTAGATACAGCATTACAAAGGATGTCATTAACTGTACTCAACAGCTTAAGCCTATACAAGTATACAATATACAACTTAAGGCGTTTCAAAAGAAGTTAATAACTCTGTTCTAACGCCTTTAACTACAAAAACATTCTACAAGATCTCAGAGCGCTACAAAAGTTACTTATACCTCCTCTTTACATCTAATGCCTGTACAATAACTCTATAATATGACTTTGTATCTCCTTTGGGGATTATTTTACCGCTCTATGACCATTGTACCGCACGTCTGTTAAAGCGCTTTTAAATACGCTACTGTACAACTTAAGAAGTATAATAAACCCTTTGAACGGCTGTTATACAACCTTCAGGTGGTACAGAAGCAATTTAAGCAGCTTGCGTGTTTGTTGGGGGGTGCTCCATTTTGGCCGACGTCATGGGATCGGCCAAACACCAAATGTCCGTGACACTGCCGAAAAATATTCATAAGGAAAAACTTTCCCTAATATGGGGCTCTCCCTTTTTTGAGTTTTACGCGAGTACATAATAGGGATTAATAAAAGAACATCTAGCCTAGCCCCATCTAGCGCTATCTAGCCCTTCTTAGCGCAAACGAAACATACTTAGTTACTTCTATGTGTATTCCTTTCTTATTATTTCATCCGTGGAAAAACATAGGGAACAATCCCAAAGTTTTACTTTCATTTTGAGATTTGAGGTTGTTGATATTCAAACAGCAAACTTAAAAAGACATACGAGACTGAACTAACTAAGAAACTCACATTATTTATAGTCCGATTCGGGGGTAGAACGCGGACCCACGCTCAGTTCTTGCTCATGCTAAGCCCACTAGAAACTGTTACCATAGCAATCGGTCACACAATTGTCGGACTTAAATAGCAAGGAAACTGTAATATCGAAATTGCTTCACCTTTTGCCGCCCTGTTCTTTCATTTTAAGACTAAGATTAAGACCTTAAGTGGATTAAGGCGATAAAATTGCCCGAATCGGAATTTGTTACTTTCGACGGTATGCGAACGTTTGGCCTATGACCTGGGAGTATAATACTGTAATAGCTTATCAATTTAACTATATAACAAAGACAGTTTGCTATTGAAATGTGTGGAGACTTGTAACATGTTACTCTGTGATGTCATTTTAATTTTTTTCCGAGTGTTTTGTTACGACATCTTCAGGGTACGCCATGATCTAAGATTTCGACACATGTCCAGTTATAACATAAGAGCGATTGCCATTATGTGCTCCGTATCCTCTGTAACCCTTGAAAGTGAAAGATGTGATGAAGTGATGTTAGGGAGATCTTTTCCATCACCAGGTGTTCAGTTGACTTTGGCGGTTTTAACCTCATTATTATTTCCTTGAAATTTGAGCATATTAAATAATATATACTTATCTCTGTGGTTTAATATCATTGGCATAGCACGCGACTAGGTCACAAACAGAGCCTAAATACAGGTTTTAAAGAGAGTGTATGTTAAAAACGCTGGAATGCCGTTACGAAATACCGTATCGAGGTGACTCTGGCGTTTTAAGTGCAAGGGCTTATTAAAACGATTTCTTAATTTTGAACTGAATAATGGTGTAAGTTGCTACCATTTTCTTATGTGACGAAATAGTGGTCTACTTGCTACACTCCTTATAAGTACTTGGGCTTGTTTTCTATGCATAATTATATGTTTTTATAAAATATAACATTTAAGTACATATAACTCCTTGGAACGCATAAATGGCTCGGATCGGATTCAGTACCGGACCCAAATCTTGGGTTTATTTCCCGTGTCGGGCAAGAGTCAGATTATTCAAACCAATCACCAATCTGCTTTCGACAAGTGTGGTGATTAAGCCAGTAATCATCATTGTTGTGATGACTTGATTAAAATAAAGAAAACTTTTGCCCTACAGTGAAATATTAAGTAGGAGGAGACCTACTAACTCTTTTGTAATTAAGTCCATTCGGTATAAAAGAGTTGTATCTGATTTGGTTAGTACTGAGATCTCCTCGACTCCTCAAGGCTAACCTGAATTTTGTATTGTTATTTTTATTTTTTGCTTCATATACTGTTATTTTTGCTTTTCTTCTTCGTTATTTTTATTATACATATATTTTTTTATTTTAAGTAACCAGTTAATTTAATCATGCTGTGTACGCTATTCATAGAACACTGTCTAGACTAATTAAGTTATACATTTAAGAATTGTAAACATGTGTCTAACTGTATTCTGTCTTCGTACCATAAATAAATAAATAAATTACTTACATTGGTAATTTCAAGACCTCTTCAATATTCTGCTCTTTGCGCAGTATTTGTTTAATAGTACTATTCAAAGTACTTGGTTTAATAGCTAGCTCATTTGACTGGACTATTGATTCGATCAGACCCCAGACCTATCAATGAAAATATTTACGTCAATTATATAGGACAAACATAACAATCTGCGTTTCTTTATTGCTATGTTTAACAAATTATGCGCTGGTCATTTTATACTAATTGAAACAGTATCTTTGACATAAC
Organism: Mecyna flavalis; assembly: GCA_949319885.1. Classification (NCBI taxonomy): domain Eukaryota; kingdom Metazoa; phylum Arthropoda; class Insecta; order Lepidoptera; family Crambidae; genus Mecyna; species Mecyna flavalis. Next base: position 15,717,001 of record OX439429.1, read on the forward strand.
ACCTGTTTATTTCAATTAGTGGTTTAATAGCGGAATGATAGCTACAGCACAGACGTTTAAATTCAAATCCCCGAGGCTGACATGTTCTATATTATTGTTTGGTTACGTAAAATACTTGGCCCGCTTCCTTACATTTCATACTACAAGAATGTTATTATTTTAAAATGTATGTTTTAAGTTTACAAAACCAACACACATATTATTTTTTAGGCGTACTGATTAAACTAGTTATTCGTTATTGCCTTTTTTGTATGAGCGCAATTTGCGAGCCTTTTATTGCAAGTATGCAAGTACACTTTCCCCACATGAACATTTCCGAAACACATTCGAAGCTGTTATGACGGCAGATTTCGTCTGCAGGGATAGCCAGCTATATTTTGTACTACCAGTAAACCACGACCAGTAATAGCCAACTATTATATTGTAAAGTCAGCGCCAAAATGATCTATCTGAGCGTTCAAACCTACCAAACATAACTAAACATTTTGACAAAAATCACTCTTAGCACTGAAATATCGTTTGTTGTCATTAGTTCTCAAGCAACAAACGAAAATGTACCTTTACGTCTTAAGGTAAGGTTGATTTTTGTCAAATGTTCAGGTATTTTATGTGGTTTCGAACGCTCAGATTATTTTGACGCTGACTGTACTAGCGGTCGCCTCCGCGGTTTCACCCGCGCATAATCTCTTTTTTCAAATATCTCTCCATTCCCCCACATTTCCGGGATCAAAAGTACCCTATGCTACTCGGGGATATTGTGGCTTTTCAAAAGAATTATTCAAATCGGTTCAGTAGTTTCGGAGAATATTCAATACAAACAAACAAACAAATATTTCCTCTTTATAATAATTAGTAAAGAGTATAGATATAGTACGGATTAGTTACAGTCATTATTAGTTACTTAATAGAAAATACTTGCATACGTTGTCTTGACACACTAATAATTTATATTATCAATTATAACATTACCAGAGATTGTTCACAAGTAAACTCGAGACATCAACATAATATTATTCACCATTTCGTACGTTAACTTTAATAGAATTATATAATTTATTGCTTTGTAACGATGGAAACTGCAACTTATGATCGATTGCAATTAATTTTTCTCTATTTGCCTGTTGCAAGTAATTGACAGTTATAAAGTAACGCGAAATTAAATTGGCTGGTGGAATGCGACTATGACAATATGAGACTTGAATAAATGGTTTAGAATAATATTAGATTAGTGGTAGCGACTGTCGGCGTAGTGCAGTAACTATTGGGAATTTTAAACTGGAGTTTCTCATGCAATGGGTCTTGAGCACAAATCCCTATGTCAGGCCGAGAATTCATGAGTGAGTTCTTCTGTTCAGAAATTGTGTTATACACCGCTGTGGTTTGGAAAGCACGTAAAGACTATATACAGGGTGTCCCAAAAAGAGCGTGCCAAACTTAAGGAGATGATAGACTAATGGATGACCATTTATACAAAAAAAAATCACTTTAGTAAAAGTATCACCATTTCAGAGATATAATTTTTTTTTATGTTTATTTTAAAATCCCCAATTTTGAGCCTACCTCTTGTTGCTGTGTGTACAAATGAGCAGATATTTTTCTTATTCTTCTTGTCAAATATTCTCAAAGAATTGATTTATCTCAGGAAAGTTAATTTTTTTTAATTATTTTAAGGGAAACTTGAGAAAAAATATATTATTTTTTTTTAATTTTTATGAACAAAAATAATTTCTTCAACTTTGGCCTTCAGTGGTGAAAAAAAAATTTACTCGCCTGCTGCTGCACATTACATAAATAAATTACTAGCATAATAGAGATTTTAAAAAGGTATAATACTAATAAAAAAATCTGTTAAAAAATAAGTAACAAGTATTTTTATGCCCAAGGGGCTGATTAGGATGAAAAGGTTAATGTATTAAATGTTTGATTTGTGGTCCTAAAGTAATGGAAATTCAATGGTTTTTTCAAGAAATTAAGAAATAAGTACACTTTTTAGTTATTTCCAATTTATGGATTTGTCATGTCTGTCTGTCTGTCCGTCCGTATCACAGCCACTTTTTACCATAAGAGCTATACTGTTTAAAATTAGTACGTAGATGTATTCTATGAACCATTAAGATTTTCATATAAAAATAGAAAAATAATAATAAATTTTGGGGGCTCCCTATACTTAAACTAAACCTCAAAAAAATTTTTTTCATCGAACCCTTACGTGTTGGGTGTCTATGGATACGTCTTTAAAAATGATACTAAGGTTTCTTACATCATTTTTTTCTAAACGGAATAGTTTGCGCGAGAGACACTTCCAAAGTGGTAAAATGTCGGTCCCCCCCTCTCTAACTTCTAAAATAAGAGAACGATAAAACTAAAAAAAATAAATGATGTACATTACCATGCAAACTTCCATTGAAAATTGGTTTGAACGAGATCAAGTAATTAGTTTTTTTTTAATACGTCATAAATCGTAAACCGCAATTTTCCTCTCATTCCAATCAACTCAAATAAAAAAACATCGATCAAACTTACAAAGAACTACAAGAACTTTTATATTATGATGATACTTGCTGCTACGGAACCCTTAATGGGCGAGTCCGACTCGCACTTGGCCGGTTTTTTAAGAGGTGCCATGCTTGCATAAGAGTAGAAGGCCGGCAATTCGAACACTTACTTGATGTAATAGTGTAATTTTTGTTTAATAATAAAAAATTGGAAATAACTAAAAGGTGTACTTTTTTCTTCATTTCTTAAAGAAACCATTGAATTTCCATTACTTTAGGACCACAAATCAAAGATTTAATACATTAAATTTCATCCTAATCAGCCCCTTGGGCATAAAAATACTTGTTACTTATTTTTTAACAGATTTTTTTTATTAGTATTATACCTTTCTGAAATCTCCATTAAGCAAGAAATTTATTTATGTAATGTGCAGCAGCAGGCCAGTACATTTTTTTTTCACCACTGAAGGCCAAAGTTGGAGAAATTATTTTTGTTTATAAAAATTAAATGAAATAATATATTTTTTTTTTCAAGTTTCCCTTAAAATAATTAAGAAAATTTTACTTTCCTGAGATAGATCAATTCTTCGAGAATATTTGACAAGAAGAATAAAAAAAATATCTGCTCATTTGTACACACAGCAACAAGAGGTAGGCTCAAAATTGGGGATTTTAAAATAAACATAAAAAAAATCATATCTCTGAAATGGTGATACTTTTATTAAAGTGATTTTTTTTATATATAAATGGTCATCCATTGGTCTATCATCTCCTTAAGTTTGGCACGCTCTTTTTGGGACACCCTGTATGATCTTACTGCTGTCTCATCGTGCTATGGAAGTGCACCCATGCTTTTTTTATACTACTCCAGTCGGCAGACAGACACGCAGCCCACCTGATGGTAAGCGGTCACTGCGGCCTATTCCATTGAGGGATACTTCACCTAGGAGCGTCGGTCAACGTGCTGCCAGACTATAGGCTCATCTGATCTTCGAGCGTTTGGTTTCAAGTGTATGCTTGCGGTTTTACTTGTTCACTATTATCTATCCTGCGTGGTTGGTTTACAAATTAACAAATAGTAGCCGTAGTTGAAACTTGGACTAAACTAGGAGAAAGTTACTTGCAAAAAAATAACGTTCGCTAACTTATCTCGAGTAGTTAACATGGATAAATTACTTAAAGCTGTGTTTCTGATGAGCGGATTCAAGCTAATAGTTTTGGAAGCATAGGTACTTAGATTATGGAATCATGCACGTAAAGTGGCGTATTAAAACACCCCTAAAAATTGTATGGTGCCTATCTTATAAGACCCAGCCAAAATTTCGCCGTGAAATTTCAAAAAGTTCACAAAATTTCGCTCATGTTTTGAACAATGGCAACATCCGCGATGGGTCGCCGTGATAGCGTCGTGGTTATTAAAATGTGAAATTGTCCGCTCCCACTATCACTGCAGTGTGGGAGGGTGAATTTCTTCCAACTATTGTTTTGTTATGATTATTAGTTGATATGGGCCTTTGTTCTGCAAAAAGAATTCTACATTTCATTTGTTTGTTACTATACATTTCCCTTCGACATGCTGTTATAAGCAACCGTGGTTGCTTTCCGAGCGCAGATGCGTTGACGGCCATATAAAATACCCACTGTGTTAGTTGCGTAGAAGTGTCAGTTTCCTCATATTTTGAACACTGATCGAAAATTTACTAATGGGGGTGGGGGGAGGGGTGTGAGCCTCCGGCACTCTGGTTTATTCCGGAAATTCCCACCGACAAATCCCTACGGATTTCCAGTGGGGATTGTTATTGACTTGGACTTGAATTTTTAGCTTGGCTCTATTGAAATAAGTAATAAAACTAAAATCTTGTTACAAGTCATCCAAGTGATATTTTAGACTTTATTGGCACAATACACATGCTATAGAAAGCCTTTGTATTTTCTACAATCATTGTCCTATCAACGCGTATCACGACTTGGTGTCTAATGAAAGTTCTTGTATCGATGATTCATAGTCATAACATGTATTTTTTCGATCCAATTTAAAGAAATCGAATTTTAAACAAAATCCCAAGTCACCATCTCTCTAATACACCCTATTTTTAGCCTATTCAATCGAAAGACTTTCCTGAAGATTACTGTTTCGAATATACAATTTTTTTTTAAATTAATTATGAGGAACATCGCTCGTCGGTTCGGTACCTATACAGTGCATCTAAACGTGAAGTTAAGTTAACTAGAAAGCATACTCAATGTGCTGCTAATCTGTGAGCTTCTTTGATCTTCGATTTCAGGTATATCGGTTCCATTATTACCGGAACACAGCTACCGATAATGATGGTCAGTTCTTTTTTATCGAAGCAGACTATACCTATCATTGTAGCGATGACTTGATTTCGGTAATGGAGGCATTCGCCCTGAAGTGGGGGTTCAAAAGGACGCTACTTATTTTTATTCAAAATGACGTGGAAGTATCAGCCTATTAATATCCTAATCCAACGGCTCCATCTTTAAAATAAAGTTATCGTTACAATGATGGAAACCGGCTTATTTGGAAAGCGTGGTGAACGCTTGCCAAATGCGGGTTGGTTATCTCAAACCCTAGCTGCGTCCGAAAAATTTTACACAAAGTTAGGTCCATGTGGTAATTGAACCCAGGACCCCAAGATCTCGGCCCGGTATTTTATAACACTAACCCATCGGGACGGAAGGGTGTGGTCATATTGCTTATGCGCATCGCGTGCGACGCATCCGGTCCAACACAGTTGCGTTTCAGCTATAGATAGTGGTTACACATCACCTCATTTGCTTATCAGTTACATCTATCGAGGTTCCGTGTATTTGGTTCAAGTTAAATATTTTTTTTAGAATATTATCAGAGAGAGAGTAGGTAAAATCAAAATAATATATGCCTTCTATAAATAGACTTCAAAAATGTAATCGTCAGACAATAATAGAATGATTCTACCACACCGGAGTCGGAATCTTGTTATCTATTAAGAAGAACCGACAAGAAACTCGATAGACCCTGTTCAATTGCCAAATATATTAAAAAATCTGTATTTTTTTCTCCAAAAAGTAACCGGGTATTAATTGTCCCACAGCAGAGTAAAGGCATATAATAGATGGTTGAAGGCATAGAATACAATACTAATCGGCTTGCAAAAGTACCACCCGCACATGCACAGGTGAAATCTGCCGCCATAACAGCTCTGGGTGTGTTCCGGCAATATTAATGTGGGAGCCAGTACACTTAAAATCAAGGGCTCGAAGATCAGATGAGTCTACAGTCTGGCAGCACATTGAGCGACGCTTTCTGGTCCCTCAATGGAATAGGCCGCAGTGGCCGCTTACCATCAGGTGGGCTGCGTGTCTGTCTGCCAATTGATGTAGTATATAAAAAAAAATGTAAAATTGATTAGTTAGTACTAATGGAGTTCTGATTATGCTTCAATAATCTTTTCTGAAGTAAACGTTAATAATAGAGATTGAAAGATGCGAGCAATCAAACATAAAAACGTTTAAATCATCCATGCACTCAGTTCCACAATGTTGCGTAAGTGAATAATGGCTGCATAATACGTCGATTATCCAATTTTTCACTAGACAGGTGAGATCGACTGCAGTTTTCCTTGTAGGCGCTGTAAATGGGCGCGTCCGTTTCATACGATGAATATGTAGCGTAACACTTCGGTCTGATAGCGATGTATCGTAATCACTAAAATTTTAAATTAGCTGATAAGCTGTGATTGGTTAATGTAGAAATCGCGCTACCCACGCGGTTTGACACTTAAGGCGCGGTTTATTCTAATGCACGCTTATACTAGAGAAACCGGCAAGTTGGGACTGATCAGCTCACAGTATTTTGGGCACAAGATAATTATAGCCATTGTGTTTATTGAATCAATTATCAAATAATAAGGCAGTGGCCGCTTACCATCAGGTGGGCTACGGTTCTGTCTGCGAAATGACGTAGATTAAAAAATAAACTATAAAAATCATAAAATCTATAGTTACTACTACTACTTTGTTTGTTTACATTGAATAGGCTCCGAAACTACTGAACCGATTTGAAAAATTCTTTCACTGTTGGAAAGCTACACTATCCCCGGTACTTTTGACTCCGGAAATGTGGGGGGAAGGGGCGATATTTAAAAAATTAAATTACGCGCGGGTGTGACTAGAAATCTAGAGCGCCCTAGCTCTCTATCCAGCATGTACTATACTGCCAGTGCTTCGACACCCAAAGCTTGCTCACGGTTCAGTTTGTCGTCGAATCTATATGTATAGATAAATTCAGTTATCTATCGCATTACAAATGAAACATTTAAAGGTCATCGATTGCAGTAGACCAGAATTGCTTAACCTTTCATGATGCATGTTTCTTCATTTTGCGGACAATAAGATCAGAAATTGAACTATTGAATTAGAAACAAATATCAGAAGTAGGTACGAGTATTATTCAGTGCATGGCTTGGCATGGCAAAAAAACAGTTTCTGAAAAAAAAAACAATACAACTTTAATATCATACTAAATAAAACAAAATACACACAAGATTCAATTTATCGATTAAAAGTTTAATTTTTAGAGGATTCAGGCGACTGGGACCACTATATAACTGGGACCGCGGTCCCAGTTGCCTGATTAGTTTTTATTTGTTTATTTCGTCAGGCGAGTGGGACCACCCGTAATTTTAACCACAAATCCTTTGTTGAAATACAAGATTTAGTACAGTTAGCAGAAAAGGTGTCACAAATAAAACAAAGTTAATTTTTGCAAAGGTAAGTTAGTTTTTGTGTTACCTACTTAAACAGTATAACAGTCTTAATTATGTTTTAAAAATCACGTTGGCTCATATGCCTTCTTAACTAGTAATTCTAAGTAAACATTCAACAGAAATCTCCTCAAAACAATAATATAAAAATCAGTTTAATGTCTCTTAACTTTATACACCATAAAGTAAGTACTCATTACTCCTATTATATATTTATAATAAAGTCAGAAGATGCACATATCGTGGTGTAATATTTATTTGCAATGACAATCATCTCCTCATAACAATGTTACTTAGCAACCGAATGTCACTTTTATGACAAATCCATACTGACACAACGCCGCACCGCCTGTCTACTCTCCATCCGTCTTACGAATTTCCGATCTACTCTTTGGTGTTTATGGGCGCCTGGTACTTCAAATAGAAGTTTTGCATCACTTCGCTTATATTTTACATGAATTTTATTCACCACGCTGCCATTTTAGGATGAAATATTCCGTGTGATTACTCTTCGGTACTTATGGGCGCCTGGTACTTCAAATAGAAGTTTTGCATCACTCGCTTTTATTTCCATGAAATTCTACTCCGCCATTAGATATTCCGTGTGACTTCTCTTTGGTGTTTCTGGGCGCCTATTACTTCGACGATCATGGCGAATCAATCTTACTAATCTGTCGCGAGTTTAACATTTTTTCCCCATAAAAAAAAAGTGTAGTCAGAAGTTTTCACTTCAAAAATACTTGACCGTAATACTAAATAAAATAAAATCCTGAGTTATAACTTGATTTTTCTGTTAACTGTACATTAAAGGAAATTAGGTATATGGTCCCAGTCGACCGATTCAAAAATGTTATCAGGTAACTGGGACCGCGGTCCCAGTTTTATTTGGTCCCAGTCGCCTGAATCCTCAATTTTTAACTTGCGTTCAACTAACCGACTTTCAAATTAATAGTATTTAGTTATCTGATCTGTTCTGCAATAAGAATGACTATATAATATAAGGTCATTGCTTCAGTTTTTTATATAATATGTTTTCCGCTTATAAATGGGTCTATTTGTATGAAACTTTTATATATTCGCCCTTAAAAATAACGCCATGGTTCCCTTCGCACTATCACTATCAATCTGTAAAATGGTTGTTGTACATGACAAGCATCATGTATTTTATTAATATAATAATGTCAGTACATTTTTAACACATCTTTAGTGCAGTCAAAAAGCACATCAACCTACTCTGATTTGTCTTAACGTCTTAAATGAAATATAAATCCATGCGTTAGAAATTAAACTAAAGATGGATTGTAGTAATTCGACAGATAATAAGTGGATGTTTGGGGATAATGTAGTTTTTCAGGTGGACCTTCCGAGTCACTACCTTGGACCATAGCAGGCAGCCCTGGGAACCCGGGCGACTCGGATATAGGCCGGTTAATCGTCACAAGCCGGTGTGGCCTGTTTTTTCCGGGTTTAAAGGGGAAGAGATTTATATGATGCAAACTGTACACATTACATAGTAGCAGTAATAAAATTGTAATCGATCTACATTGCGCAATCTAAGTCCATTGTTATTATGTATATACATTTTACTATTTCCTTTTACTAGTCGTTTCGTTACGTTGTTAATTTATAAGCAGTTATGCATATCATAAACGACCTTACTCGATCTTGCCTACTAATTACAAACGGATGTAGACCCTTACAAGCTTTTAAAGGAGTCATTTTAAATCATTGTAGTTTGAAGGCTATGGCTAAAGTAATGATTAACTCAGTGTTTCTAAAACTGTTGTGCTGTAGTTGTTTTGGACAGTCTAAGTTATTAGTCCTCATAGAAGTAGGATGATATAATATGTAGATAAATGTTACACGAATTTTACTTATGGACTGTTAAAATAAATAAGATTTTTTTACAAAAAGGGTTATAAAAGATGGATATGGGGTGTAGAAGAGGTCATTTCACCTATTATTTACCTAGTCTAAAACTCTATCGCACTACAGCGCATGAACGAATCGTGCACAGTAGTCTTACACTCTGCAAAGAGTTCGTTAAATCTTTGTCATCCAACTACTGGTGACAAAGATTTACCGAGTTTACATCGCATGTCGAAAGGCATGTGTAAGGCATTGTTTTCAGATGCTATCGTGAGATGGTAGTCATTCAAACAACCATAGAATGTCGCTGACAGCAAGCGTGGACAGAGTCGCCTCGGGTGGCCGCCGCTCAAGGTGAACGGTGAACTATTTGATCTCACGCCGTAGATAGTTCAGCGGATCTGGCTGTGGGTTTCCATTGTGCTAGTCGTTATAGCGGTTAATTATGTTAATAATTATCAATGTCAGCGGTGGTTGTGGAATCATAGTTATGTCTGATTAGTATCTGTTTACTGTTGAATGTTATGATGGCATAGCAGAGAGACAATTGAGAGAAAATTTATGTCATTAATTATTTTTTTACTTAATTCCGGGAATGATGCTGATTAAAATTATGTTTATTTAGTTAATCAGTTAAGGCTAATTATTCTTAGTTTTAATGGTAAGGTTGGCGGTGTAAGCCTTCGTTTTATTACGCTTGTAAAGAAACGTATCCGGCACAAGACACCGACTTTATAATAAAGTCGTTGTCTTGTGCCGGAACTCACTCCGGTTGTGTTAAATAATCATCTATACTATCTATACTGATATCTATACTAATATTATAAAGATGAAAGATTTGATTGTTTGTTTGTTTGTATGTTTGTTTGTTTGTTTGTTTGAATCGAATAGGCTCCGAAACTACTAAACCGATTTGAATAATTCTTTCACTGTTGGATAGCTACACTATCCCCGGTGAACATAGGGTACTTTTAATCCCGGAAATGTAGGGGGAAAGGGGGGAATATTTGAAAAAAGAAGTTACGCGCGGGTGAAACCGCGGGCGGAAGGCTAGTGTTTTATAAAGGGAAAAGATTTGATTGTTTGTTTGTATTAAATAGGCTCCGAATCTACTGAACCGATTTGAATAAATGTTTCACTGTTGGAAAACTACAGTATCCCCGGGTGACATACTTTTGATGCCAGAAACTTGGGGGGAAGGGGGGATAACTATTTGAAAAAAATAAATTACACGCGGGTTAAACCGCGGGCGGAAGGCTAGTGGCTAATAAATGGGGATTACGCTTTGCGTTTTTTTTGTGAAGAAATTACATTTATAATAGACACACACAATTATATTTCATGAACGCTCATACATAGGCATATCCGTGTAGATAGTGATCAGTGACCACGATCAGAGACACCGGCTTAGCGTTAGATAAATCCAATAAAAATAAATCGTTGGTAACTCTTTTTACCCCCCACACATTTCCCCGTGCAACGGAAACGCGTCCACTCGATACCGTGTCGAATGTCGTGCTCTTAATTTCGGTAAGGTTAGGCTCAATACCGCGCTTTGGCGGCAACCGTTGCGTTCCACAATGGAGGGGACAAAGGCTGACCGGGCTGTAGTGTTGTGTCTATAGCTTATGGATTGATTTAACCCATATCTTCCCAAGATAAGAAGGACATAAAAAATCTTATATTTTTTTACTGATAACTTAAATTGGGTCTCTAAAATAGAGTAAAAACAAATTTTCATTTTTTTTTCAGTCATGATTACTGAATTACAGGACCGCACCTTAAATGGGGCGCTGGGAGTATATGCCCATGGGTTTTGTATGGAGAAATATAATGACCAGAATGTTTTTTTAATAGTTTTAATATTATTTTAGCTTTATGAATTCATAATATGTGATAAAACTTTACATATCATATTAATGTAACGATAAAAATTACCTATTTTAGCAATAAAAATTAAGATAAGAAGCCATTTTGGTGTTTTGGAAAGTTTGAAAACTGGATTGATGCAAACCAATTTTACATATTTTGCTGCTCTTTTGTGGCACTTGTGGCATTGAACCTGAGATTCATTACAAACAATGTAAATATCATTTTATTTTGATTCTTATCTAATCAAGAAGGTTTTGTTTGGGAACCATGAGCAAATTCCATTCAGGATTTTTTGAAAGATAAAAAAACGCCTTAGCAAGGATCAAAATGTCTGAAATTCTTATGTATTTGGTAAAAGACAGAAAGTCGTAAGTCTTCAGGCTAGGCTGCTGCAGGTGAAAAGTATAACTGATTTGCGTTATTATCAAAAACCTATAAAGGGTCCATAAGAGTTGTGGTAGCTGAGTTGCATGAAACTCTAACATTCTGGTCTCTTCTACAAGTATATCTACTGAAATTATAGAGTTGTTTTTCTGTAATTAAGATAGAATTTCATGTATATTCGATCTAAAAAGAAAAACGACGTATAAAATTCAAAATAATAAATTTTGGTGAAATTCCATGAACAAAATCTTAACGGGGTCTTCTGTTCCCAGCGCACCTCAAATGGGGCGTTGAACAAAACTTAAAAAATATTAGACTAAAATACAAAATAATGTTAGCTAACAAATATTTTCTAAAAGACTAGGAACCTAAGCATGTAAAAACCATATCAATTATATTTTATAAATACATTTACATATTAAATTACACACCCTTTTCTGAAACTTAGTACTAACGAAAATCACTTGTTTTCGCCGAATTTTAAAAAAATACTAACTTTTGTTAAAAAATATTAATTGCTGACATAACATTTGTAATGTCATTAAGTTAAAGATACTTTTTGAATTTTACCCGCAAATATCATTTTTGTAAAGATTTGACGCAAAACGTTAGTGCACCTTAAATGGGGCGTTCGGTTGATATGGGTATACCTACCATATATTCTTTTCCGTAGAGAATGAAATTTCAAGTTGGTCGGTCAGTATCACCAGTGACACCTGCCACACACACAGTCATGATAATAATTGTGTCTGCGTTTTCTTTTCTTTATGTAGTAAAGTGGTATTTTATTTATTGTCGCTTTATTTATTTATCGACAAAACAAACTAAGATGGCGCAGCGACCCAAAATGTGTGACTCAATTCATCCAAATCAACCTGAAATATTTTTAGGGAAATACTAGAACAGTGCATGTGAAAACGTACTATGATTTCAAAAAATTAAGGCGTTTGTAGCCGGTACTTTCATATACAGAAAGTATAAAGAAATTAGATTCATTGACTTTTATTTTTTACTTTTTCTTCAATATTCTTACTCAAGTTTTTACATCCGATTTGGTTATGAATTGCCCGGTAACAAATTTTTGAATATGTATCGACTCGTCACATCACTAAATAGAACAATACGTTTGGATTAGCGATTTATTAACAGTGCCGGCGATTTGATTATGACCTCATCACGACAGGGCGGAAAATGTCGGCGGTACGAAATAACCATTTATTATGTTATTGTAACGTTATCAAGTCAGCACTTGATAGCCGGGTAAGACCTGTTTGTTATCGATACAATCCTATTACGTTATCCGTAATCGTGATCACGAATGTATATTTATATTTCTTCTTTCATGTTGGGTCTTATAGGGGTGCCGCCGTAACATAATAAATGAGGACTACATTTCAACTTGTTTCCACTAGTTCTTAATAAACAATTGTTGTTGTGTTTGTTTTGGCTAGGTTATGTTAGAATTGCAATCAAGCTACAATAAGGTATAAAATACTGAACATAGGTACGTTTTCATGATAATGTAGGTGACCCTCAGTCATCCTATACATTAGCTGAAGCTAGCTTCTTTACAATTGTTCTGGTGTCTTTTTCAGACTCCGATTGGCTAGACAGCTGGCTGTGTTCCGTCAATATTAATAAGCAAGCCAGTAAACTTGAAATCAAGGCGCAAATGGGAGCTTACAGTTAGGCAGTACATTAAACAATGCTTCCTGTATAAGGGTCCCTCAAATTAATACGGTCGTAGAGGCTGCTTACTTTCAGGTGCAAATCACCTGCCAAAAGATCTAGTATAAAAAAGTGAACATAAATTGGCCTATAGGCTTAACCCATACCCCGATAGCTTAGGTGGTCATAACTTCAAGATCACGATCATAAGACTAGACCAACAAAACGTTTCTCCAAAGAACAAAGTTAAATATCCATAACTGTTCAGAATTCTCACGACTTGTAAGCTATTGGCTATCCAAACAGGTGAATTAGGCCATAACCGGTGAACTCTGGTTATGGACTGTAAGCCTCAGGCCTGCGTCTGCAACGGCTGTTGAAGGGTGCCCGTTGACATTTGTAAATATCACTGCACTTGCCTTATCAACGTTGACTGTTTTGTTATAGTCATGTTTTTTTGTTTACTATATCAACAAAAGTTGGAATATGGAATGAAGTGCTTGTTTTGAATGAAGTTTAGAAAAAATTCTCAGTTATAGTCAAAAATTTGGTAGTTCAAACTGCTATGAGTGTGTCGGTGACTAAGACCTACGGAGTTCGATTGGAGTGGGCATGGGTGTTGTCAGCGAGAAAAAAAGTTTCTGTCGGTAAGTTAGTTCTCCAAAACTCAATGTAAGAGAAGTGGCAGCGGGACGAACATTTTGCTGACAACGTTGTAGTTGTCGACGCGCGAATGATGTCTTTGGCTTTACAAGCGTACCGCTTACATTAGGTGAACCATTAAGCTTATGTGCAACCCTCGTGGTATAAAAATAAGACGAATTAAGAAGGCTATTTCAGTAGAGAAACATGGGCTTAAAAACGCTGTAGACAGTGTAGTTCTAACTTTTAATTTCACGTCACTTTTATAAAATGGAATCAGCTTACTCTGGTTAGATAGTCTTAACAAAGAAACTATATGTCTGTTACCGCTTTTCACGTTACAAAATGTTGAGCAAAAATATTGCGCGCGTCGGGATCATCCCCACAGATTTCTGTGATCCCCACGATATATTTCCAACTTACAATCTGAAACAAAAGACTACACTTATCAGAAATGTAAAAAAAGTTGGACTGTCATTATAATGCAAAATAACAGTAATTAATATCCTTCAATTACATAGTAACAAATGTTAGCACTATTTCCTTAGCTTTTGTTGGTGGCACGCATGGTACAAACATTCCGCGCTTTTAAATGGAATGTTGCCGCATTTTTCCGAGACAATGTTGCGTGTGGCGTTTGAATAACTAGGAATAGGAATTGATATGAGCACAAATACAGGTGGAGGAAGCATTCGAAAAGGCGATTAACCTTTGGTTTAAAACAAGCGGTTGGTTTACACGCGTCTATTACGTTAGCAATCATGTCAAACTTGCCATAAAACTGATTTATGTTTAAAATTCTGAACATGGAATTTCAGTCTTAAAGTAACGAGGAAAAGATTCAAAATCTCAATTGTAAAATAGCAATCACGACATAATCGGAGAACCTTAGGAGCTCACAGCCAGCGAACTAAAATGACAGCAGTTTTCGTATTTATAGTACGATGTATGATGATCAATGATCAGACCGAAAGGGCTAATTTTCTTAAAGTCAGTTTGACCTATGTCAGATAAGCACCTAAAATCTCCTTAAATCTTGATAATTAAAGACTACAAATATTGGCGCACAGTTACGCTTTCTGGTATGTTGTCCATGTCCCTTATTGCAATTTGTCGTCGTAGATGCTTACCATCAGATGGACTACATACTTGTCTGCCAGCCGCCTGATGTAGCATAATTATATAAAAATCGACCAATGACTTTTTTTTTACGGTGGAGAATGCGTTTTATGCACCATAACCGGAGGCTTGCTTGACCTGCGGCCGTGTGTGGGACTCCAGACTTAAGCGTCCACTACCCAGTAAACTCCCCCTTTACACCCGATTGGGACGAGCTCGTGCCAGCCTTGTGACTATTGACCAGCCCATCCCCGGATAAAATCGACCAATGACTAGCACTGTAGAGTTGTAAGACCAAAACGTTGAAATTAAATAGAAACAGTTCATTCGTTTCTACTACTAGTTTTCTTAACTACAAAAAAAAAAATAGATTTCACTACTTTGATACGGTATGTTTTAATCCACTCACAATAGAATCAGACAATGATAGTTATAGTTATCATTACGCGCCAAAAGAGGGCGCCATTCTATTTCATAACGAGGTTTTCACTTTGGTATGGCTATCTATTAAAAAAAAATTAAACGCTGACATTAAGTAATATACACCAGAAATATTTTGTAAGAATTTAATTTTCGATTACTTAAAAGAGTATTGTGTGACTTTCAAGTATGAATTTGTACATTAGTTACTAGAAAGCTTGTACACTTTTGTTAGTATTAAATCCTCGTAAAAGAAGTCTTGAAAGACTTTTTACATTGTCAATTATCCCTTGAGCGCTATTTAACCCCGACGTAATTGATTTCCGATACTCCACGAAAAAAATATTCTCTTCTAGAAAATAAGTACCGCACTAAACTATAGTATTATCAGTGACTAAACTTACCACATTATCAAGGTGATTATCTCTTACTTTTTGGCATGTACGCTTTCATGTGACGCGAATATTTTACCATACTTTCCGAGACCCAAATTCTTTACTGGCCTTTCCGTTATCTTAACAAATAGTGATAAAATTCAATACCACCTTAGGTGTTCTACCACCTACCGCGTTTGCTTCCTCGTGCCAGATCATATCAATTTGTGGGGTCGCCCGCTGCGCAGGATTCAATGAACCGTAGTTTACATTCCATAGATAATGTGGAACTTTCTCGGCTTTTCAGTAATTCGAGGGAATATGTCTTGTTGCCTAGGGACAATGCGAGTTACGGTTCCATACGTAATGCAGTTGTTACAATAAATGTTTGTAGGGTCTGTGGAAATCATGGACTGTCCCTTTTAAACCAAGTTTTAAATTAAACCTTACTATTAAATTCAACATTCAACAGCATGGGTTTGTTCGTAGCTCAAAATTTTTTGAATGATCCTAGATTATAGATACATAGTTCTGGTAACCAGATGTTTTACCTATTTTAATACTACGACATCTTAACCGCCTCTGTGGAACAGCGGTTCAGGTATAAAATCTGCAGGTCGTGGGTTCGATTAGGTACTGCCTTGGGTTTGGGCATTACCCTATGTTTCTTCAATGTCATAGGCCGCAATGACAAATTAACGTTAGAAGGTAGGCTGCGTGCTTACGTGCCAAATGACATAGCATCAATGTTGGACTCAAATCAGATGCTAAATCATGAGCTCTTGTCAAATGAACGGAATAACGCCACTTTCTGGGCACGAGTCTGCATTGTTCGTTGGGACCCTTAAAATACAAAAGAAGGTCTATACCCGGAGGACGCCTTCAATGACGGTGCCTAACACCGATGAGAAAAATGTACATTGTTTGATCCACTTTTGGCATCCACATAAGTAGGTGAATTCACCTCAATAGTTGTATAAAGTTAAGGTTATGTCCTTAACGAAATCAAAATCAAATCACCGTTTGGTAGTAGCATCAGTTGCACAAAGTGGGATTGATGAGCGACCATTGCAAGTGGATTAGCTGATTTATAGATTCATAATTATTATGTTATGTGATTTCATTTTTGATCTTAATGTATGTGTTTCCGCTGTAAACATTACCATTATGATCAAAAACTTGTATTATCTATCTGTATTAGCAAATTTCTCACGATAGCGTTGTGAAATAAAAACAATTTTAATTCATGAACCAAAGTAAATTCCCATAGTAAAATAATAATTATCATTATAATGCGTATACGTTTGAAACAATTAGATTATGCACTTAGTCGTAAACAATCCACAAAAAGAGTCTTATTATAAAATCTACAATTTTGCTTTACTTTTGATATAAAATCTTAAAATCTGTACGTTCTGATGCGTACTAATTGTAGGCAACAAAGCGTTATTGTTTTTGGAATATGAAGTGATTCCCACGCTTTATGTTGATATGACATTAATTTAGAGTTTTATCAACACAATGACTCCACCAGTGTAAAAGAGGTAGTCACATTGGTTTCTTTTTTCGTCGGTTGGAATTGCCTTACTGGTTGTGGTCCAGCAAGACGCTCGTCTCGTAAGAATCTACATTGCAAAAGGGCGAACAAATGTATTGACAACTCGGACTAGTTGTCAATTATCAGCCTGATTGATCGATCACACGCGTGGAGCAGAAACGAGACCCGCTGGAAATCAGAATCATCACAGGTCTCACATGCGGGTTATCGACAGTGGCTGAATGGGCTCTTTTTCGGAATATAATTATTGTAGTATTTAAATATTACGTGTACTGAAATGGGGATATCATCAATAAATAAAGATATCGACCGCCTGCGTGGAACAATGATTCAGCTACTCGGTCGTGGATTTTTGAGTTCGACTGGCTAGCTGCGACTGATGAAATCTGCCGCCATAAGAGCTTTGGCTACGTTGTGTGGGAGCCAGTACACTTGAAATAAAAGGTTCAAAGATACACAAGTACAGTGTGGTAGCATATTAAGCTACGCTTTCTGATTAAGTGTCTACCAGTGGAATAGTCCGCAGTGGCCGTTTACCATCAGGTGAGCAACTAAAAAAGATTATTGACTCTGACTTCTTATTTTTGAGAAAAATAAACAGCGTGGTTTTATTTGCGCAGCGCCAAAGAACTCACGACCATAGCGCCACTTTACTCTAATAAAGAATTTAAACAAACAACTAGAATTATTGCATTAATACTAAACTTGTTTTCATAGTTCGCCCCCAATATTTCAGAATACGGCCTATGTCCGAGTTCTAGTTTTGGTACCGAGTTTACAATGTAAGCTAAGTTATAATTATTCCAATCTCTTTCGTGTGGCTAGAGATTTATCTCCAACTTGTCGTGGCTACAACAGGTTCCCTTATTAGCGTTCCGCAATCGAAGGGTAACTGACCATGCAACTCGCGGGATATTAGTATATAATTATTATGGTAAGCCTAGGCTTATAATTATAATGTACTAATACCGTTAGTACATAATAACGTGATGTCTTATGAGCAAAATAAAAGTATAATGGTAGGTATTGTAGAACCCTCGGCGCTCGAGTATAGTAGAAGAAGAAGAAAGTGCTTATTGACCACAACATAAAAGAAGTGAGAGAGAGAGAGAAAAAAAACATGAAGAAAAAAATTGTATCCAACAGGGTACGCACCTCAGCATATGCTGAAGTGACCCACTCCTGACATCTAGCACTATCACTCACCAAACGAAGTGCAGTAGCAAAGTTACATTTCATACGTCGGTGTTCTGTGAGAATATACATGCATCATCATACATGTTTCCCAGTCGACCCGTTTTTTTATGTCAGAGGCGGCAAACGACCCGGTGGGTCGCCTGATGGTAAGCAACCACCGCCGCCCATGGACATCTGCAACACCAGAGGGATCGCTGATGCGTTGCCGGCATATGGGGGTATGGGGGGTGAGGGCCTCCGGCACTCTCACAAACCAGACGAAACAAAATAGTCACTATTATTTCGCGCTGGTGTTATGCGCGGGTGGTACTTTCGCGGACGAGCTGGCCCATTCGTAATGTAAAACAGCATGGCTCTACCACTACTAAAAATGCTTATTTTGACTGTTAGACGGAAACTGTCTGCAGAGCGACTATACTTTTTGAAAAAACTTAAGTAATTTTGATAACACCTCAGAAATATCCCAATGGCTAATAAAATCGATTAAAACATGTAAGGAATTGCAACAGTACATATACGTTTCACACTTGACCAATTATATTACCATAAGGCTTACCCGATCGACCTTCCTTCTCTGAATTCGTTCGTGTTACGCAATCTATCTGAACGGATACGAGTATAACCGAGTGACTTACCGATTGCTTGTTACTTAAGAAAACAAAAGAGGTTCTATTACTTTCTTATTTATATTCGGCTTTAAAAGATTTTATAAGGAGACGACATACTGTTCACAAATACTTTACTGAACTAACAATGCCTGCGAACAGAATTTCTTATGCTACTTGCTTTGGGGTCAGATCAATGTATGTGATGTTGTCCGATATTTAATTAATGAATTCAGTAAAGTGATTAAATAAAACAACATAAAACGGATAAAAACTCGCGATATATTCTACATAGGAGTCGGGCGAACATCCATAGAACGTTGGGCCTTGATTTTTTATGAATTACACTTACCGATTTACTATTATTATGTAGAAAATGAAGTAGTATTCCAAATACACTACAATTTATAAATCCACTCCCTGGGAAAAAATAGTTATAGGATGATTTTGATTTCTACAAAAATAACCCCAATTGTCGAGTTCACTGGATCCGTTGTAAGAAAAGCTTAGGTCGTTTGTTTTAGCTGAAACCGTCATTTAAACGTAGCGAAAGTCGTCAAATATTAAACCAAGCATTCCAACAATAACGACAAAACAAAATAATTCACATAATTTATTCAAAACAAACAGAAACGAATGATTGACAGACGTTGTATGACATTTGATTTTTTTTTACTTTTCTGTTGCCATAATTTTTTCAGAAAATTATCGTGCCTCTATTCTAAGCTGTCATTTGTATGGGATCTGATCGGAAAATCAGTATTTAAGTATCATAACTAGCAACATTATGATTATTCTACCGGACGTACTATGCACTATGCACATAACACACCGGATGCACTACAAAACCAATAGTATTTTTATTTATTAGATTATATTTTTATCCCGGGGTAAAATTATTAATTAAAATTGAATTTAAATATTAAAAATCTTGTAACGAATATTAATTATATTTTGAATAGTGGAACGAACCCTTAAGATCGAGCCCATTCCTGCCGAACTCCTTTAAACCCGACGTTTCGACCACTTTTCAGCAGTCGTGATCACGTAAACATCAGAAACCACTCAGTAAAGTGAAATTAAGCCTCTTGCAAAAAATATTTTTTAAAGCAGACCAATAAAGAATTTGCCATTACAATAAATAAACACACTTCAAACAAAATAAATAATGGCGTATGTTCATTTGCAGGTAATTTATAAATATTAACAATTAACTTAAACGCGACCTCTTTTTTTCGACCCTGACATGCAGCTATTAACATACCGTTGCAATAACCAAAGGAAATTAAGTGATTTATGTACTGAGTAATGTTACCACTCCCATAGAAATTAGTAATAACGTCACAGTAAAAGCAATAGAGCAGTGAAATGCTGGAGTCACGAATGTGTGTGTGATAATTATCATTAAGAAAGACAAAACGATAAAATATAAAAAAGAAAATCTAGACTTATCAGTTCTTTTATTTCCTCTATAACTGACTAATAAAAATATAGTACGGTACCTTATTATATTGATACCCAGTATCGTGACAGGTAGCTCGCAAAAATACTAAGCAAATTTGAAATACTCAAAATTTTGCTACTAATAAATATTGTAAAAATTTTGGGAGGATATTTAATTTAATTTTGTTAAACTTTCACGCAAAACCGTCACAAAAAGACAAAATAAAGAAAAAATTCTCTTGCATTCAAATTATATCTCCAAAGGCATGACACGGTTTGAGAGAAACAGAAACAGCAGTGCACGTGCCTTGCCGCATTTCATTTTAGTTGCGTTAATGGTGAGTGAGCTGAAATGCTGTGGGAGTCCATTCGAGAGTATTGACCATGAAATAGAGGTAGTTAGCGCACTTGTCTAACTCATTGAATAGTTTCGATACCTGTCGGCGAAATGATTCATGGGTTTCGCGATAAATAATTAACCGTCGAACAATAAGTTTGATGACTGGTATGGTTGAATTAATCCTTTTTATGTAGGTATAACATTTAAGGTGGTTCGCCTTATGAAACTCAATTTTGCGTAGGAGTAAGACATCATTATTTTTAATATTCCTAACCCTGGGATTGAAAATTGGTGATTAGATTTTTCTATTCGGATTTTTTTTATGTCAGAGGCGGCACACGAGCCAGAGCGGGTCGCCTGATCATCTTGTTTATAGATTTCGAAAAACCAAACACGGGAAATCTGTCCATTAAAATGAAGAGACTCATTTTTAATCTTTACCACATTCAATCTAAACGTTTTTCCTCTTATTTATTGGTATCATTATCATATAAATTAGGGAGGAAAATATTAAAAATTAATGAATGTAAAACCACAACTTTATTATTTTTGTAAAAATGAATCATCAATTTGATTTTTTTCGTATTACGATGCATAGACCGCAACCACGTGCTAATAAGTTATCTATAGCTGAGCGCAATTAAAATATTCACATCCGTGCTGCGATACAACTAGGTAGTAGGGTTGGTAGCTTCCGCACTAAAAAAATAATAATAGTAAAAGGTAAAGGTAAAAGTGGTCGCTTGGAAAACTTAGGTTTAAAGACATTTATTTTCATAAGAAAAAATACATTTCACTTAGAATGAGATACATTACAATACGGTTTTTAGATATAAGTTTTGTTTTGTGGGTGGTACTCGCAGCTACATAGTTTAATACCATTATAATACTCAATACAATATTATGCTATTCTGTAGAGGTTTTATTATATTACATTAATCATTAAATGAAACCCAGCCAAAAAATAATCAATCAAACTTGAATAGAAAAAGCTAAGAAATTTTTGGTCCGACCAGGGACTTCGACCCAGGTCCGACTTATTTTATTACCCACTTAATCACGAAGGCAGCTATATAAAGTAGCCCAAAATAGGCCGTTTATTTGCCACAAGGCAGGCACCGGCTCGACCTTTCCGGGTGTAAAGGGGAAACCGGAGAAGTTTAGTGGGTAGTACGACAAACGTCGTTAGACCATAAATAAAATGAATAAAGAGCCGCTGGACATTATTCACACAGCGCCATCTAACCCCAAACTAAGCATTAGCTTGTGCTATAGGTGCCAGACAACGGATAAACATTACTTATTTACTTTTTTTCTGTAAATTCATACACATTTTACATAGAAACACCCAGACCGATACAAACAGACATGTTCATGCACAAAAGCCAAATTCTCAACCATTACACCAAACAGCTGTTCAATGGTATGATTCATCACCGCATTTAGTCACCGGAAAAAAGTCATAGAAAATAACTGACTATTCGTACAAGTGCAACCAGGTAGTAGGTCCTGTACTGGACCGTCTAGGTGCGGTGGTACCCCACCGCAGTGTCAGATATTTTCCCGTGAAATAGAAGTGTGTCAAGCACTTCTGTGTTTTGTGGAGAGGGCACTGATAAGCTAGTGAAATTACTAAGTATGTGAGACCTAATAACTGTCGGCTCTTAAACGGCAACGCGCCTGCGACCCCAAGAGGGTCTCGGGTGCTTATGCGCGGCGGTGATCATCACTTATCATCAGGTGACACACATGCTCGTTTGCCCCCCTATAAAATAAAAAAAAGTGCATTGCCAACCCTAAGTAAAAACAAATTCATTACGCGCATTGTCTCCACACCGCTCTCGGATCGCTTCCCAAACTCACACGCAGCTTTCTCGCTCTTACGCAACGGTTGCTACATTTACAAGATTCCGCCTTACACTGGCCTTGATATGGTATGCAGCGATTTTTTTAGCGTCGACTCGTTTCTGACGTGTCTTGATTACACGTTATATGTAACTTTACTTTTAGTTTCATTATTTGTTTCCTCGGTCGGGTAGAACTATTAAATCATTTTCATCGCATTTTCTTGCTGTTGAATAGCGACGGAATGATGATATCATTGATGTTTTTTTCATATTTTGTGTAATACGATAGATTATGGTAGCGCCATGATGTAGACAATTCCCTCAAGTCAGTCGAAATGAGCCGGTACTTCCCTGGTCGAGGTCTGTGGAAGTGCCAGCCCACACAAAGAAGGCTAACATCACAACGCCTTCCCTTGGAATCATCCCATAACTGTTTTTGATGGCCTGGTTTCTACACTTTGCGGTAAGATCGTAATAGACAATTTGAACATTATTAATCTGTCATCTTTTTTGAAAATTCAATAGAGTTTGCGTCTAAACTATCTTTATCTGATAGTAAATACTATCAGGAACTTTTGTAAAAGTGGTAAAACTTGTCCCTTATAGTCTTTTTCATGTTGAATGGTACGTGCTAACTTGGCTTACTTACTGCTAAAATTCAACTACATTAAGGTTTGATAATCACGTAAAAATGCGTTTTTTTTAAACCTATTTTAATAAATATAAATGACAGTTTTTGGTACAGCCGAAGTCATAAAGTCAGGGCTGCAACTTACCTGTATTTCAAGTAGTTTAATACCTCATTACTTACACTTATTTGTTGTAGAGAGCGATTAAAATGATTATTGCCCATTTTACCTAACCGGCCTTGATACACTTCGTGGCGATGGAGTTTCAGTGTCGTATGCGAAATACATTTTTGACGAAACAGTCCGAATCGTGGGCGCCGTGTCGAGCTGAAATAAATCCCTTTAGTCATGGCGCGATTTTGAAAGTCGCTTCTGCAAGTTACAGATAAATTATATTTTTTGTAAGATTATTGTGTTTCTAGCAATGATTGACGTACTTTTGTTTAGTCATGCACAAGAAATCATATTATGAACGGAGGTTTTAATTTTATTTACTAGATGCATTTTATTTGTTGAAAGAATGGTATCGAATTTGCGATTATCCAAGACGATCGTAGGTACGAGTAAAATATAAATGTGTATTATTCTTTCAATAAATTCGTAACATTTTTCAGTAGAATTGCTGTCAAGATTAATTCAACAGTTTTGGGAGATTATGAATAAAGCTACTTGATTAAAAATTAAGGTTGACTTAATCCAGAATTTCTGAAAATTCAACTTTATATTTGATAATAAAAATGTGTAGTTTACGTGAAGTGGCGGCAATAAGCTATTACAAAAACAAAAAAATATTAAAATTACAATAACCTTCACAAATCAACCATAATACTCAACTCGTAACCCTAGAACAATTTAAAATGGTCGGTAAAGTTCAAAAGTTAACAATCGCATTGCCTTTATGATACCAGAGGCACGAGCTTAATCGAATTATTTAATCGATTGTCGGTGCACAATCGCGCGTCATAAGTCTCGGCCTTGATATCGATTCAATTAATTAAAACTTCGATTCAATGACTTTTACTTGCATTTAAGCAGTTGATTTGTGAATAACTTATTTTTTCAAATAGGAAACAGTATATTACTGATGGCTGCTCGTTTCGTAGTGATTCTATTCGGTCAATATCTTTAATTCTACACAGGACAAACATTAACGAGTATGACTGTGATGAACATTTGTATTTTCCCTGTGTAGTAGTACCTGGATGTGTATATATTTGTGGCGCCTTTGTTGTTTGTATGTAAACAACTTTGAGATAAATAGGACAGTCGGAAACAGAAATGATTTCGTAATTGTTCATTCGTGATTAGTTTAGAGTTTTTGAAAGGAAACTTATAGTGGCGGAAACGGTGTCCAAGTCTGATTAGGTCGGTCCGCAGAAAATATGTAACATTCAACACATAATTTTGTAATCCGTTGCGGCGTAATTTCATGTGATTTAAATAACCATAGGCGGTAGTGATACGTTCTAGTAATGGGGAATTTGTCGCGAAATTACTGTACATGAAGCTACTAATATCAGTATGTTGACAGATTTAATATGTGGTTTATGTTTTTTTTTTATATTACGCAATACTTTTATCAACATTTTCATTGCACAAAACAGTTATTTTCTGTCAATTGTGAATTAGCGTTTTAAGTAATTTTCATTTTAAGATTAGAAAAATATATTTTAAATCTTGTAACACAAGACTGTTTTTAATCACTTAATAAACTCTTCACGAACGAAACAGCTTGCGTCATTATTACTCTGTAATTAAAAATTGCACTGATATTTCGATAAGAGAAAGTTTAATTACTCGTATAAAGATTGACGTTACAAAGACACAGGTGCTTTATGTTAGCGTGTGAAGTTGATTAGTTTAAAAATCATATTAAAGTACGTTTTGAACTATTGTTTGATTAAGTTACTCTTTACTCAATCTATGTTTTAAAATATTCAGTATGGGACAAGTAATCATCGGACCTGTTACCAGCTCGACTTTTTCGGGTGTGAAAGTGTAAACGAGGAATTTAGTGGATAGTAGAAGTAAGGTCTTTATTCAGAGTTACTCACACGGCTACTGAGACGCATTTTCATCCGTTAAAAAAAGGTAAGTCCTACAAGCAATTCTAGGATCATTCTCTTAGGTGGTGAATTTTAATTTCAATCAGTATAACTATCAATATTAAAGTTTGAGATACATTGACTCGTGTACTTGTATTTTTGGCGATCATCATAGTTATTGCGATGTTCGGTCGTCGTGTCATTTGATTTGATTCGTCTTTGATTTTCTATCAAATGTAAGGAATGTGTACACGTGGGAGTATTATATTTAATAGGCGTTAGTACGTGCCAATGGATTGCCAATTCAGTTTGTACGGAAGGTAGGACGTGCCCATTGGCACGTATGCTTCTTAAAGTCTATACAGTTAAATCTTATGGTTTTTCTTTATTTTAACGGCCGTATTAGCATCCTCATTATGTTCCTTTATTTTCCTATAGTATGTATATGAGAAACGGTTTTTCTTTGAAATAATTAGTTAACATCTGTCGTTTTCACTATCATGACAATCGTTCTACGCAATAAAAGTAGATGGTATCTTCAAATTCACAGTATTGTTTCGTCTATTTCCTAAGATTAAACTGTAAATTCATGTGTTTTAATGTAATGAGTAGTAATTGGGTGTTTTCGCATTGAAATTTATCATTTTCTTATTCGTAGTTAGTTTAATTTAGAGTGCAGTGGCTAGTAGGTCGCTGGCTAGTAAGCGACGAGTACGCTTGGGGACCTGAGTTCGAATTCCCAGCTGAACCAAAAAATGGGATTGGGTCTATCTGTTAGGAAAATACTCAGTCACAGTCCGGAATCTGGAATTTTAAGGACCCTGGACAGCACGTAAAGCAGTTGGTCTTTTGAGGGTGAGGGAATAGTAAGTGCATCTGAAAATGCAGAGAGTGGCCGCGTTGCCCAATATTGGCTAGAAGGACTTTATTATTATTATAACTCAGATGTTAATTTTTTTCATCGCAAGTTTAAAGATATTTAATATTTTTTTATTGCAATGTGTAACAAGACGAGCAGATCGTACACCTGATGGTAAGCGCCACGTCTGCCCTAAGACAGTTCAGTGCCAAACAGTAACTAAACATTTACTGTCTGGCACTGCCCTGCGCCCGCTACACCGAGACGACAGTTATTAGGTCTCTGTACCCAGTAATTTCACTAAATTCATTATTTATTATTGTATAATGTGGGTCATATTTTGA
The DNA here is from genome assembly GCA_949319885.1 of Mecyna flavalis. Classification (NCBI taxonomy): domain Eukaryota; kingdom Metazoa; phylum Arthropoda; class Insecta; order Lepidoptera; family Crambidae; genus Mecyna; species Mecyna flavalis. Next base: position 15,743,477 of record OX439429.1, read on the forward strand.
AATCATTCTTCGATTATTATCTAACACAGACTAGAGCACATTATTTGGACTGGAAATATAACCGCAAAAATGTAATGAAGTAATCATTATTTGGCCTCTGTTCCAAGTGATTAATATTAATGTCCTTGGGGTGTTTGATATCATATTCTGACAGTAATGTTGCGCAAATAGATAGATAAATTGGACGCCCTTAGGCTTTGTGGTCACGTGTGGTACACCACTAGTAGGCCTTCTTAACAATCAATGCTTTTATTTTTATTAGTCAGTCGGTAGATAAGCACGCTGGCCACCTGATGGTAACCTGCCACTGCGGTCTATTTTATTGGAGGACACCAAAGAGTTGGTGATGGTCAAGTTAGCTTTAGTCGGTATTTGATGACTGATTCAGGTTTAAAGACCATAAATTATTTTTTCACTTAAAATGAGATAAGCAATATTATTAAATTTAATTAAAATTACATAAAAATTATATCGCTAATGATTTAGTGTAATGATTGATATGTACGGTTATATATTTACTAAGTACTACGACAGAAATCAAGGATTCAATACATCACAGTTTTAACATTTTAATGTGTTGTCAATAAGTTTAAACAAAAATACAAGCTTAGTGTTTCTGCGAAAATGGAATCTTATTAGTTCGCACGTCACCAGGAAAACCCAAACTCTATAAGCAAGCATATGAGGAGCGTCGGAACAAAAACCGATATGTCGCATTTATGCCATTATTTTTTTTTATTTTTTTTCGGTTGCAAAATGTTGTATTACATACCCTTCAGGAAAGAAATCTATTTAAAAACAGACATTTACAGCTTTAAAAAAATATCACAAAACAGTGGTCTAATCAAAACCCGACACATACATATCTAAGGAGGTTCAGTTTCTAGTTGTCGTATCAAAAACCGATAATTCCTTAAGAAGTTTAACATAATTTAATAGTGGTCGGTTCAAATGCCGAGAAATACATGTTTTCAAATTAATAAGCTTCATCTTTATTTCGATTCTTTTTAAAAATCGATTCCCTGTACGTATCTTAACACTCTCCGTAAACACCCCTCTTACGCTGACGTGATTGGCTACCTGTCAATACAATATCTCTTGTCATCTCGCTGTCAGCAGCGTTGCCAGAAGGTAACTTTTGTAACCTTTTAGGTGATTTTTGACTTCTAAAGGTAACTTGAAGGTTACACGACTCAAAAGGTTACTTTTAGGTGACTTTTTGGAATTTGCGTGCGGAAAGCATTTTTCAAATTAAACCGTCCGTAACGTCTCATTCGTTCGTATCTTGTCGCCGTTTTTTTTTTGCTCACCAAAAAAATGGTGAAAGGTTTTTTCAATCGTATTCGCTCGTATGTTGTCGTCGTTTTTTTTTTTTGCTCACCAAAAAAATGGTGAAAGTTTACTTTTCCTACAAAAAGGTTACTTTTTTGTACATCTCAGGTGACTTTCGACAAGACCACGCTGGCAACACTGGCTGTCAGTATTTTTCATGTTCGATTCTGTCTGATGTTTTTTTACGTGTGCTTTGTATTTTTCAAAAACAAAAATGAGTGAATCTCCGTCGATTTTAGAATTTTAGAGGATACAGTACAAGACATCAATCCAGGAAGTACAGTAGATGACATCAATCAAGGGACGCAAAAACAACATAAACGCAAACGTAAAACTCAAGTTGAACGAGAAAATTTGTTAATTACGATTTTGTATAATAATAAAATTATAATATCTACCTATCTGTTTTTATTTAAGTACCTACTTTACATAAAACAAGGCTAATTTACTGTAATTCTCAAATTTATACCATGTAGGTACATAATTAATTGAAAACTAATTTGCAGTTAATATGATTTGGTTGTACCAAAACCCGATAAATCTATTTTAATCATTTCAAAAACCGACATATCCAAATGATCGCGTCAAGAACCGATATATCCAAACGTGTTCACCCAATATCTCGCCAAATTATGTATCTACCTTCCGTTTCGTTTCACAAATCAATCTGGGCCCCTTTTAACTGCATATTGACATAATTTATTTTTCCACAGCTGTAACATTAAAAAAGTTACAAACTTTTTTCTAATTTGTGTAAAATACGGTAACTTGGATATATCGTTTTTTGTTCCGATGCTCCTCATATTGTAATCATCTTTTGCCTTAAAATATCGCAGAGGTCAACTGTGAGCTAGTGCCCATAAATAATTTAAAAAACATCTATATAATTCGTTATTTAGGACAAGCCTATACAAGTACAAAACTTGATTATAATATTTAGATCTGATTTGTATACCTATTCTGAGTCTGATACCACAACACAATTGTTGGGTAGTGTGTTTGTTTTGTGCAATTTTCTTTTCCATCATAAAAATTATGACTGAATATGTACCTAATTCAAGTAGGATTTTAAACTTTGGGTAATATTTGACGAGCCATCTGGTCTAATGCTTATAGTTTGGGGCTAGATGGCGTGTGTGAATAATGTCCAGAGATATTTATTTTTTTATTTTTCCAAGACATTTAATGGATCTTGGAATAGTTTGTTTCCACAAAATTGTCAAGCATCCGGGCTAAGAGTGCCTTCCAAACGCACAGGGGAAAGAGTTTTTAAGCTTTGGTCTGAAATTTGAATGGGCAGAGAGTTACTAGTGATTATTGCAAAGAAGGCACGACCACTAATCCACAGACCTTACACACCTACGAAAGACATTAATAGACGGCTATTTAAGACTAATCAGGTTGATTGATACGGACCAGTTTCACAATATCACGTGTCATTCACTCGACCATGCCTCCGTAGCGAGTGCAGTGTAACTTAATCCGGTGCTAATCGTCGCGTAATTGACTGCTTGATGCATGACTGCGCTTTCTTACTACACTGTGGCGTATGTACTGGTAACATACGAGTAGAATTGTAAAAATTTCGATTCCTAAAATACTCGATGATAGAATCAGTAGGGCAAAAGAACAATGAAACTAATGAACGACCAGGGAAATATAAACGTGGCAGGAAGCTGAAACTATTAGAAAATATCTGTATCCGTGCATAAGTGCTTGTTCCGGCTTGAAAACGCTTGATTAGGCCTATAATCGTAGTTAGCGGTTGTAATTGCTATGTATGATTTGACGAAATGTATTGTACAAACGTTGAAAGAATCGATCGGGATCGATTCCCGGTTAGGTCAGTTTAGAAAAATGTTTTTAACCACATCTACCTTGTTAATATGACCGTGGGGAATTCGTTTAGGCTATGTGGGACTAACCGCCATAAAAAGGGAAGGCCAATCATGAAAACCCATACCAAGGTTACTCGAAGTGGCTCAGACACCTCCACCTCTATAATTCGTTCCTATCTTATATTATCGGTTTATTTAATAATATTACATTATAGTAACAAACCTACCTAAACCTAAACCTTTTGGAATTTAAAAGCGAATAATTTTATATTTTTTATCCAAATCATTCACATCTGTAATTTACTAAAATGAAACAACAAACCAAATGTTTGAGATATGCATAGATTCTGATGATTTACATAGGTTGAGGTATATAAATTTTATTAAGAGTAAAAGTGCATTGATAAAACCCTTAATTTGACCAAAATAATCATTTTGTATGAGTTAAACGAAAGCTAAAATAGACAATTACAATTGACATCTACGGTGAAAAATGGGACGAGACGTGTGACAGCTTAACCGACAAATGCACATTTAAATAGATTTAAACATCCTAGCAAATATGTTAATCACATGCCCATCTAACCACGATCTGAATCGCAATGAACAGACAAATTCTTATTTTCTAACATTTTGTAAGTACAAAGTTTGGTTGTCTTGTAGAAAGTGTCCGGTTTGCAAGGTTACTTTGAGGTCACCCGGATATTTGTTAATATGCGTACGTTAAGTTCATTAATAAAATGTTTTTATATTCACCAGGCAACAAGAGTTATTATAGGGCAAACTTCGTGCGTTTTACGTTAAAAACGCTGCAGGATATATGCCTAATTGTATCTTTTAACATTCTTTCTTCAAGGTTTCGGTGAGGAAGAGGGCGAGGTTTTTCCCATTTTTTATGTGAACGTTTAAACCATAGTGTGAATGAACCACTCTCTTTGTTTTTAATGTCTTTCTCTTTTCTGTCCTCCTCTTCACAATCTGGTGTCTGAGTTAAGCGATCCCTGGGTCTATGAATAATCATTGGTACTCTAGTTTCAGTTGATGGATGTAACACGCCTTTTTTTAAGAATTTAGTATAATATTATCACCATAATAAAGGCAGATTGAAAGTTAGCTGATATAAATCTAGTGTTTGTTATCCATCTGTACCAAAATAATCATATACATCGCCGTTGATGCAATTACCTGAAATAATATAACATAAATAGTATTTTTCCTCTTGATGATTTCATAAATTTTATATATTGTCTTAGCTTGAAATAAGAATGATGTCGTGTTTAGTTCTGCTACTACGAGTACTACGAGTATGTTGTGTTTACATTCTATTTCGATTACTATTTAAAAACTCAATCAAGAATCTCAAAGTTTTCATTCCAACTTCTCTATCAACTATAGTATAGTTTATCGTTGTAGATATCATACTCACGTTATAAATAAAACTGGCGTTCAGGGGGAAAAATCCGCATACAGTCATGTCCGCAGCCTGGTATGACATGAGGAAATTGAAATGCTGTATCTGTAAGACAAAATAGTTTAAAATAATAATATAAACAATGTCTTAATTATCCATATTAATTTAATTATTATTAAAATAGATAGGAACCGAAGATAACTTTTTTTAATAATAGACAAGAAAGTGTACATAATATGAAACTTCGAAGCAAGTCATAAAACACCCCTTTTACATTAAAAAAATAAATTAAAATGAGTTAATATTAGAGGTTAAAATGATTTAAAAACAAAGTCTGCATTTTAATACAAAACGAGCAATGACAGATGGAAACAAACAAATAAGTTATTTTGGAAAAAGAATCATTTTTCCTAAATACGAGTATAAACCAAAATTAAAAGTGGCTAGTTAAATAAATAAAATGATAATAAAATTTACTTTGTGACTATGCTCACGCAACACAGCGATGATTGGATAAGAAGAAGAAACATTGTCTGGTCAACCGTTTTTCACAGGCATAAAAGTTACCTTTATTATTCGTATCACTTTAGCATCGCAGCATTATTGCCTCAAAATCGCTGGAGGAATTGGAGCGCTGATTCAAATCGCCGAAATTCAAAAGGTTCGGGAAGTACTTTGTTACACTCACCTCTATCAACGTTCGAAGATCTTTATTTTTAATCGGAATGTTGTATAACGCTTGACCTATTCTCAAATTCTGGAAATTAAATGAATAGTATCTAAATTATCAGGAATAAGCGTGTTGTTTCTATTTGTAACAGTCACTAAGAGGAAAATTAAAAAAATACATCATTTATAAGCTTCGCTCTATGTGATGCATTATGTACTTAATCTATACATCTAGTGAATTCTTACCTAGTAAAATTAGATAACTTGAGGATTCGATTATCGTGACGATTTAATGTTATTTTTTTAGAAATAAGTCAGTGAAATAGTAAGTTGTTTTTGTGGTACACGCCAAATTAATAATAATGTTTTATTTTACAACGGAAAAGGTTAAAGGATTACGTCGTGACATAAACCGCATGTTTGCATCACGACACTGCAGTCTGGGGTCTCCATACACAGACATTTATACCGAAAACTAATATAACTAACTTACCGCTGTACTTAAAAGGTTTCCGGAATAGGCTAAAGCGTACAATTTCGTGAACTGATAAAGACCCCATACACTGAAGTTCATTATCTCGTTTGTCGACAGGCCTGTTGGCGTAAACATTCCGTGAAATATTGAATGGCCCTCACCGACCACAGCATGAAAACTTTGCCCACACATCAGTAATAGCAATACATGAAACATGTCATTTACTTCCCGCTTAATCTCAAATACTTTCACATAGATCAATTCTATACGTCTCAATGTTGTCACCGGTATCTTTGTTTCTACTTTTCTCACACTTCCTATTAGCACACTCATGTAATTCATCTCTCCAATATTATTCAAAACTTCTTCAATGTTTGTCAACAATGCAACCAACATTAGCACCAGCAAAAAGTAAAATGTCATTGCTACCAACTGTAAGATTTGAAGAAATATAAATGACATCAAAACGAGAATTTGCTTCCAAAATCCTTCCTTCCTCGTGAAATTCACATAAGTGTGCAAGCTGAGTAAGAATACGTGTGGCACCATGTAGAATATCATTCGCATTCTTAAAGTTGGGAGTATATTATTCTCCGTTGCTGGCAATGCGAGCCAAGTAGATACTATTTCTCTTATTAGCCTTAAAGTTTTATGTCGATATAAATAAGCGTAAATATAACTGAAAATGCAGAATGCCAGTGAAATCAAAATTGAAACTATATAATTCACTTGTAGCACCGACGCAAACTTGACGACCGAAACTTCGTTGATTTTGATTTTGATGTGGATTGCCGCAAATGCAGTTATCATGACAATAATACAAACGGCGTAGAGAAAATTGATATAAATAGTTAGTACGGGGCATAATAAGAAAATTGTGTTTCGTTTTAAACTTTAAGCAATAAGGGAAGAGGCCAAATGAAATTAAAGTGACATAAACTGGCTTGAATATCTCAAGTAGAGATATGTCTTGACTGTTTATAAAGTATTTTTGCCAAATTGAAGACATGGTTGTGCCAGAGACGTTCTAGTTTACACTGAAAACAAATATTGCAAGCTCTTCAATGTGTCAACGATGTTGTCATTTGTATCATTTATTCACGCAAAGGCCATGTCTGGAAACAAAAAACCGTAATTAAATGCATATTAGTACGGTATTATTTTGAAACTTCAACAGACTGATTGCGACAAAATGATGTGATCGTTGCGTCGTAGAATGTGTGTCTTTTGGATCGGCTTATTTGACGTTAGTAGGTATGTCGATAGAATTGTAATAGTTAAAGAATTCTGAAATTTAAATCATTAAATAGATTATAATGTAACCATTGAAAAATCCAACCATATTTTCTTTGCTGAGCTAGATTCGTAAGTAGATCATTAGATCTTATATGTAGTTAGTAGGACCAACGAAAAGTGTCAATAATTCAACACAGGTCTCGAATTCAATATTTAAAATTAAAACTAGATTCAATTGAATATTCTAATACTGTCCATATCAATGTTTCGAATCCTATTCAAATTGAGAGATATTTCATATTCTTCTATATTTTAATTCTTTCATACTCAAAAGAGCAACACTTACAAACTTTATCATTAGGAATGCATGACGCGGTCGGTAATTTTGTGTATTGTAGTGGTGACAACTCGCCAATGGATCAAGGGATACCCAGACATACGCTCTAAATCTAATAGTACTCTACAAATCTCATAGTGACAAGTTTAACCAGCATAGTCTTTGTTTCTGTGACACAGCCGACGATTCCATCTCGTTCCCCTTGCAAGGGTCGAGTCAACTTCCATTAAGCTTTCGGAGCTATTATTGTAATATACATAGCAGCCCGCGGTTCCAACCGCGCGTAATTTCTTTTTTCAAATATTCCCCCCCCCTTTTCCCCACATTTCCGAGATCAAAAGTAGCCTATGTCACCCGAGGATAGTGTAGCTTTCTAACAGTGGAAGTATAGTAAAAAACAAACAAACAAGTCTTTCCTCTTTCAAATTATTAGGCAGGATTTCGTAGTGCTGCTAAGGTCCAAAACCTTAGTGAGCACTACGAAATCCTGCTTCTACATAATTATATCGTGCATTAGTTTTTTGATTGTCTCCTACTGGTTGTTAAGTTTGTTTTGAGTCGGTGACCTTAGTTCACCAACGGATCTCCTAATCTTTGAAACAATCTCGTAACTGATATTTTTTATTTGCTTTAAGGAACTGACATAACTCGCAAGCGATACTGTGAGTGAATTGAGGAAACTGTCTTCCAGGTTCACGTTGTTAGTCCCAAGAACATGGCACTATATCCACAACTCCATTTATCAACGTCAAACACTAATACAGGACCCTTGTTCATTTACTGTCACTTTGTTCGCGAAATTGATAACGGGCCAACTTACAATGGACAATGAATTGTTTTTATAGCTGACCCTGAGTCGGTAACAACGCTATAATTTACGAAAAATCTATGGACAGTTTTCTTCCGACACATGAGTTAACGTATGATTTGGTGCTGCGATATTGATTGTAATCTCTATTCACAGTAAAGATAGATCTTACAGTAAAGTCGTCGAGTTTCAGAAATAGTGTTTTTTTGATAAATAGTCGATGATGTTGCGTAGGTTTTGAATTTGTTCTATAATATTGAACTTTGTAAATAAAATTGCAACTTTTATATAAAACTAGCGGTCGCCTCCGCGGTTTCACCCGCGCGCAATTTTGTTTTGTCAATTATCACCCCCCCCCCTCCCCCACATTTCCGGGATCAAAAGTACCCTATGTCACCCGGAAATAATTTAGCTTTCCAACAGGGAAAATTTTCGAATCGGTTTATTAAGGAGCCTATTCAATACAAAAAAAACAATCAAATCTTTTCTGTTGATAATATTAGTATAGATATATTAGATATGGATTCTGTAGGACAGGAAGAAAAAAATTTTATCATAATGTCCCATTGCAGGGCCAAGGTCTCGGTCATAGATATACATTACCTCTAAAATGATAGGAACTGACTCGATCATATAACTTGTATTTGACAAGTAATAATTATGATGTTTGGACAAGTAGGTAGGGGTTGGTTATTACAAAGTTTGTAATACAAACCCGACCTGTGTGCAAGAAAGTTGTCGAAGTTAGTATTGTTTTTATACTTGGGTCATTCTACTTTTTTGTGACTAAAAGTTCCCCTTTGAAATATACTCCCTAATAAACACAAATATTACATTCATGCGAAAACACACTTATGTCGCAATTTTATACTTGTTGAAGCATGCCTAGGGAATTTAATTTTTATGTAATCATATTAATTATTCTCATATTTTAGGTAACTCAGTTGTAGTTTTTGGTAACTCAGTTGTTTTTCATACTAAATATTGATGTCCCAGTGCGATGTCCTAAATTGCAATTTCATATGACCAAAAAAAAACCCATGACGACCTAGTATTTTATATTTTTGGTGGAAGCATTAGAATTTAAAGTTTTAATTTATGCAGCGCAAAATTATTTTAGTAAAATAATTACTCATTTAAAAATTTCCATATTCATGTCCCCGGCGTCGAGTAAATTTTTTGCTACCTGGTGTTACCATAGGCAATTATACTTAAAATCAAATATTTAAAAAATCTAGCTTCATTGGACGGTTTGTTAGATTGTGATTCAAAAGTGTCATGTGGCACCTTCCCGAAAGAGGCCGCAGAGGCCAAGCCAGTTGGCCGACAGGCGAAATAAGGTATGCGTGTGTTTATTCGAAGTCCGCAGAGTTACTGCCGAGAATCTGCAAGTATTACATTTTATTGAAGTTTTTTTTTACTTAGCTATTTATTGATGTGTCCGTATCTAAAATATTAAACTATTCTAATTTTATAATGTATAGTCAGTCGTTAATTATGAAAACACTTTATGTTTTACCCCTGCGTTACTGCTACACTGCGTTACAACTATGAGGTAACGCAGTTGTTGTAAAGGCAACGCAGCAGTAATTTGTAAGCTTTTATTACAATTTATTGCAGTAATATTAACGGTTTGTAGATTGTATGACTGTAAAAAGAAAGACAGTTTAATATCTAATAGCATAGACCAATAAACAAAATGTTTGACTGTTGTTTTTGAGATATTTCAAACGTACAAAAAATAATTGTGTGTGTGAGAGAGAGACATGCTTCAGAGATCATTTTGATTAACTATAAAAAAGTATGTGCTTGATGGTACCTTTTTCACTATGTGGCAGTAATATCAGCGAAAAAAACAGTGATTTTATCATCAAAAAGTACGTCTTGTTTCTGGAAAACATGCAGAAACACGCCAACAAGATTGAAGTGAAAAATATGAAAAGAGACAACACAGAAACGCTAAACACTAGTGATAAACAATGCCTACGAGCTGTCTGTGTTGTAATATTCACGTCAAATCTTCATCATTGACGCCATGATCAGGGCGTCTTGTGCTTGCAGAGGCAGAAGACATATGTGACGATCGGTCCATTTTATAGACAAAACGTACATTAGAAAGAAAAACCAACTGAAGTAAAAAGTGTATAATGAGTATAAAGAAAAGAAAAGGACATAAAAAAAGATAAAAAGACTAAGTGTTACTACTGTTGCAACTGCGTTACATAGTTGTCCCCAAATTTAGGTTCATTTTTTGTGCAATTACTGGTAAATTTCAACTAAAATAGCAATATACTTGGTAGGTAGCTTTAAAAAAAATTGAAATCTACGTGTTGCTATAAATCCCAAGTTTAAATAACTGCTTTCTTGCATTTTATTGAAAATTTTAGTGTTTTTAAACTTCGTTTCGGTAACGCAGGCACGGTTTTCATGTAAAAACCCCTTTTTGCTCCAATATTTTTTGTGATTTGCCTTACGAAGCTGTTAATTAACATTATGTCAAAGAATAATTCAGAGAATAGACGTCATTTTGACTTTTCTTTAAATCAAAATTTTTTTTCAGACTTCAGTAACGCTGTTGTTTTTTTTTCTCGCCTATTTCTCTTATTACCTTTAATAAATCAAAAATTCCCGGTAAAACTTCGCTGCCAGCATTAGCACACAATAAAGGAGTATATTCCCTACATTTACAAATACTTAGATTACCAAAATGTTTTATTTTTATTTTACAAATTTTTCTTAAATGGACTGCTGATTTTAGTCACAAAAAAGTAGAATGGCCCACTTACTATTTTCCTCATGCTTTCAGCACTTATATTCCTTACTGTTATTATCGTTAAACCATGCGTTAACATATTAATTAGTTAACATATCTAACATATGAGTTTACACTTCAGCTATTTCAACATGCACCACACCACATGATCTATGATCTACGACTAATCAACGTCACATCCGCTTCTGTCAACGCATAATTGACAGTATCTATTGTTTTATTGATGTCGAAGGTTTTAGGGAACTTTAAATGTAAATATACCTAATTATGGTTGTTAAGTAACATTATGTGTAAGGTCGATAAGATTATAAAGATAAGATGAAATTATGTGAAAATTAAATTATGGTTTATAGCCGAGTTCCGGCTACAGTAACTAGTCACCATAATTAATGAATCACGTGCACCATAATATTTGTATTGTTTCAACAATCTAATATAATTGATAAGGAACATGTCCTTCACACGGTACGTTTTAGTTCTAATGCGATTTTGACCGGCAGAAAAAAAAGTGCTTTATGTTTTCTTAATTTGTCTGCTTTTTTATTAGGGCACCAAAATAATTATGTAGTAGCTCTTCTGTAATAGGTAGGTTTAATACTTCGATCCCAACAGAATATTTTTCTAAACAAATTCTGGGTAATTTAATTTAAGTGACAGTCACGTATTTTTAACCGACTTCAAAAAAGGAGGAGGTTATATGTTCGACTGTATGTATTTTTTTTTTTTTTTTTTTTTATGTATGTCCGTCGATTTCTCCGTCAATTGTGGACCGATTTAAATAATTCTTTTTTTATTTGAAAGTGCATAGTTCCGAGGTGGTCCCATTGTCACCATGTCAGGATCTGATGATGGGATCCCGGAAAAATCAAGGGAAAACCTCAAATTTTATAGGCGCACACTACGCGTTACTTGTTTTTTCTGAAGCCATTCAAGTTTTTGCGTCCGATAGACATCATTTTATGTTGATGAGCTGATGATGGAAGGTACAACTCCTTAACGGTTAGGAGTTAGGGGATAATTCTTTCAGTATTGTAGGAATATGTGGACCGTTAGTTGTATTTCATGTACTTTTGCAGCTAAGGTGATGATGGAAAGTACAACTCCTTAACGGTTAGGAGTTAGGGGATAATTCTTTCAGTGTTGTAGGAATATGTGGAACGTTAGTTGTATTTCATGTACTTTTGCAGCTAAGCTGATGATTACCCGGGGATGGGCTGGTCACTAGCCAATAAAGTTAGCACCGGCTCGTCCTAATCGGGTGTGAAGGAGAAACCGGGGGGGGGGGGGAGTGTAGTGGGTAGCGGACGCTTCGGTCTCGAGTCCCACACACGGCCGCGGGTCTAGCTAGCCTGCGGTTATGGTGCATAAACGCATTCTCCTCCTACCCATGGTGCTGAACACTTAATGAATACCTAATATTATCAAATAATACAATTCTACTATTTTACTCGTATTTTCGCTATCATTATTATGAAAGAGTTTTACTCACTACCTACGTGTTATTCACACTAAAAATAGAAAAATAAACAAACTTTTTAAAAAAAAAATTAAACCGACTTCAAAAAAAAGAGAAACAAAAAAAAACTACCTAAAAAACTGAAAAGCAAAAAATAATTTTAATAAGACATTCATCAAATGCGCTTATTGTCTAAGCCTATTAATTAAATTGTATTTTACGTGCTAGGTAGGTACCTACTAATTTGTTTGAAGTCGGTGCCAAGCCAAAGGTAATAAAAAATGATATATAAATTATGTATTATAAAGGGTTACTTATTAATCCGCGGACGTAGGTACGTAGTCTGGGTACCTACTATTTGGCTTGGCACCGACTTCAAACAGATTAGTAGGTACCTACCTAGCACGTAAAATACAATTTAATTAATAGGCTTAGACAATAAGCGCATTTGATGAATGTCTTATTAAAATTATTTTTTGCTTTTCAGTTTTTTAGGTAGTTTTTTTTTGTTTCTCTTTTTTTTGAATCGTCGATTGTTTTATCTCTAACGAATAAATCATTGGATATTTGTAGAAAGCGCCATCTAGTAGTCAGTTGGGGAAACGTTACTACTAATGAGTGCATGTTCAATTTTGTAATAACGGATATATTTGAAAGCCTCATTAAGCCGTTAATTCTTCCTGTCTCACACCGTAGAGGATATTACAGCATGGTAACCAATAATCCGTCGTATCGCGAACTGGAATCTAAAAGACAGTGTTGTAATAGAATTTACATATCTATGGGTTACAATGACATAGACAAATATACAAGGTTGAACTTCTTTTTTATAAGCTCAATATAAATTTTTGCTGGCTCTGTCAGTGACCTTCCATTTTTTTTTATTAATAGTGGGGAATTCGTTACGCATATACCTTTTGCAGGAGGCGCAGAAACTGACACCACACCATTCAGCCGAAAGTTATGAGAGCCTGTCATAATATGCGCCAAGGGTCGAATCGCACCCAAGTCAAACATACCTACCTGTGTCTAGATGCTTATGTGTTAAAGACTTCGTCCAGAAAGCGAATTTTCGTGCAAAATTATACGCCTGCTGGCGAGGTACTAGAAGAAACCAATAAATGGAGTCCACAAACATCGCAAAATATTGAAAAATATGTACATCCTCGTTTCACCGCGAATTGTGATTACTTTTATATTGGTAGCAGATCTTCAAATTCAAATTCATTGCATGTCACAGGTATTTTACATTATAATAAAAATTTTATTAATCTCTTCTTTTGCTGACGATTTTTTTAGAAGCTAAACCAAGGATTGCTTAAGTGCATGAAAATAAAAGTAAATCGGAATCTGCTGGGACAGGTTCCTCGGGTAATAATAAATAGGATTCTCAGGCAATAACGCATTATGGTGATTTATCCTACTATAAAAGGGTCACCACCAAATTAAATGTGCATTGTGATTGACTAATCATCTTCTCGAATTTTCGTTACCCCACTGAAATTATAGTACATAATATTATTATGTTATTATTTCTCACTAACCCTGTATAAATAGTAGACACCGTAATTAATTTTATTGGTCCTAATTGCGTTTCTTGCCTTACTTTTGCTCACAAAGCAGTAATTTTCCTGCGCTTTATTGAGAACCAAACGCGCCGATGCCCTTTTAAAGGGTCTAATTGATTGAGTATTTTAACTGTGTCTTAAATGGTCAAATTAGTAACGGTTGTGTAAGATTTCCGAAATCATTTACAAATATGCAAACTACACGCACGACCATTGAACTCACATTCTCTTAGAAAAGTCAATATGATCGAACTCCGATTGGCTATGTGTGACATACTAGCTTCCCGCTCGCAGACTAGTAGGACTAGGAAAACCAATTAAAACCGAGATTTTACTAGGGAATTTAAGTACATAGAGAGCTCAGGGCTCAAACGGGAAGCAGAAGGGTGTGTGCTGTGTGGTGATCAAAGTTTTCAAAATCAATGTCAAAATATGCTTTATTCATGCTGGATTCAAAGAAGCACTAATGAATCTTCAAACATTAATCACAAAGTGTTTCTACCACCGGATTCGAAATGTTGCTATCGAGCAGAACCGGCGAGAAACTCGATTACTCTTTTTAAACGCCAAAATGTTTTCAATTTTTACAATACAATCTTCATTTGAATACTATTTCTAAGTTATACAGCTTAGAGTAAAATAAAAACTATCACCTAGAATGATTTGTGAGCTCTGGTTATTAATTGCTCATACAATCTCCATTTTGATCATGAGCTTATAGCTGCTTTGATTCTTGCTCTATCTGCATAACTGAAGACGTAAAATTATGTTTTGCAATGTAAGTAAATGATTCAAATAAATCGTGATTCCCTAAGTGTATTTTAAATATAATTTGACAAAAAACAGCATTTCCCATGAATTGACAAAACGTACACATGTTGTTATTTGCACATTAGCCGATGGCATTGTGTGTTAATACGATGCTATCTGCGATTTACAATGAGCGGGCTTCGGTCGGCCATACGGACGTCGCATATTGTATTCAAATCGCCGAACACCTCTCGATGTTATAATAATGCCGTTTTTGAAATATTTGATTGAACAGATTAAAGTCCTCTTATGTACAAGAAATATTAAGTAAGCGCACCAACAGGCTTAAATTAGGCCATTATAAACATTTTTGAAATTACCATAAATACCTACACAGTATAAGTAATTTGAGCGATGTGTAACGGAATTAGCTAAAATAAGTAAAACCTTAATTAGTTAGCCTTTTATCTAAATTCAATTACTAGTTGATGAAATCAAGACCCCAGTCCCAAATTGGATACAGATTGAATGATATAGTAGTATCATAAAGACCAATAAAGACAGCCAGAACTTATAAAACTAAATTGTATGTGAGGTGAATAATTTGGAACACAATTTTTTACTCCTACTTTACTTAGCCATACTTCGCAAGAATACAATTACAATGTTTCAGTCTTCATTAAATCGCTAAAAGGTTTCAAGTGCTCACAATACAGTCTATTCATAATTTTTACGAAACATTTGCAATTTCTCGAACCAATTTCGAGTAGTTGCGTAATCCAACGCTCCATATTCATTACACTTATTATTACATAATCGTTTTTGACGCGTAGATACAGTTTTTTACAAAGTTTTAATTTAGTCTTAGTGATATTAATTTTACGCAATTTTTATTAAATGTAAAGACTTTCATGCTTACTAGACTCGCTTTACTGCGGTGTTAAATAATATAATATAATTATAATGAATAGTTATCAGTATATACGTAATAGAATAATGTAGTGTCACATAACTTTGATGAGATCATCGTTCTAACTTTCATCTGCTATAATTTTGTCTGTAACAAGAAATAATTATACGATTTTTATAAGAGTAATGATAAATTATGCTTCCCTGCCTTCAATATTATTTCTACAAATTCTTAGCAAATGTCGACGTATTGAGTATTGACTTGTAATACTAGCAACAATTAAGGACATAATGTAACAATAGAAAATATCGTAAAAAATCACATAGCATAAAAACTTACCAAGACAGCAATTTATTTTAGTGTAAAGGTTCCGGCAAACTTAAGCGTGTCTACGCTAAAAGTTTTGGTCTCAACTTTAACCATGTTATCGAAGTTGTGGGTCTAGACTAAGCAAAAGGCTAACGGCGTTCGTTACCTATTACTGTTCGAATTTTACTTAGTTATTGGGGAACAAATGTACTGCACGACACTGTTTTGATACAAGTAATGCTAAATTCCAAAAAAATTAAAATCAAGTTTCTTTATAATTAATTACTTTCATTAAATACAAAAAGTTATCTATAATATAGTTTGGGCATAGTTGCGTACAGAAAAATTTGAAACATTTTTCAAGTCTTGTTGAATTCAAATAAATAGTTTTTTAAAACTTTATACGATATACCATGAGTACAACCGAGCAGTTTGTCTTTTCTAAAGGTCTTAATTGCGTCCGTACTAAATTATATCGAATTCGGTTCAGTACTTTAGGTTTGGAAGCGTTACATAAACAGAGTTACGCAATCAATTAAGTAAATCTGTGAATTTTACTAAGTCTAGAAATAAGACTGAATATTTGACCAGCACTAAACATGATTTCTTAAACTAATTTTATATTGATTGAGTTATTTTACGCAAGTCATGTAAGCTGGTCAGAAAATTTGAAAGTAAGTAAGTACATAGGAAGCTGATTGCGATAAGGTCGACTTTAGACAACCTGTTTCGACCAATTAGCTGGCAATCCTGTGTAATTTGAATTCAATTTTAATACTTAATTACATAGAAAGTGCTACTTGCCGTTAACTGCTACAGATACTAGATATTTACATTAAGAATTATGTTATACTGCTGACTGTATCGATAGCAATTTAATGCAATACACTTTAAACACCTCGGTGGAACAGCGACTATACCATTCGGGTTTTAAAATGCAATTTTTTTTTATGTCAGAGGTGGTAAACGATCTAGCGGGTCGCCTGATGGAAAGCAATCACCGCCGCCCATAGACATCTTCAACACCAGATGGAACGGTAATGCGTTGCCGGCCTATGGGGGTATGGAAGTGTGGGCTTCCGGTACTCTCACAAACCAGACGAAACACAATAACGAATGTAGCGGGTTCGATCTCCACACGAAAAAGAATTGATATTTTTATCGTTGATTTCAAAATCCAATTTAACGAAGTCACAGCCAGTCACACAGTCGCTACAAGGCAGGCACCTGTTCTTGCCACTTCAGGTGTTAACGGGTAACTGGGATACTTAAAACTAAGAATTTTAATGGGTATTGAAATGCTTAGTTTTAAGTTCCATATGAGGCCGCCAGTCTCGCTACACTGCGCTTAAGGAGTCTCAGAACATGCTTCTCCGAAAAAAATTGGATGTAGTATATAAAATTAGGTTACACATCCGACCGCACTTCATTCAAGTCGAATCACGTCGAACGACCGGTATCTCGTAAAACTCCATTCATGCTAACATGTTAACTTACTCGTGTCCATATGTTACGCAAATCTATCGATTCGTCTTTTCGTCAAGGTAATAAGTCCTTATTGAGAAATCTGTCTGTCTAGACTGTGGAACTTCCGTTAACCTGTTATTTGTCTTGTTTTTCTGTGACAAGACCAGGACAAGACTGTTAAAATTATAATTATTTTTAAGAAGTTGATTAATATGTAAATCCATTGTAGTTTGTGTTTTAATAACATTAATGATTTCCTGGACCATAATAATAAATTAAAAAAGTAAAGTAATAGTGTGAACAGAAGAATTTTCCTTTTTGGCTGCAATTTTTACATTTGGACCAAAACTGTATGATAAGCGATATGTCCCTTCCTGGTCGATATTTGTTTTACCATTGCATTTCATTATCGAAAGTGCATTGCAAATAGAGCCATGAACGTTACGCCAAATAAGATGTTCAAAATTTCTAACAAAATTAACTACGACTTATGAAACCCAAAACCAGTCATTTACCAGTCATTTGCCTCAACTCAAAAAGGTGACTTTTTGAAGTTTAAACACACAGATGTCTAGCCCATCTTGTTCGACATACGCACTAATTATACCTAATAAGGAACTAGTAATATTAACTTCGGCTCTCCATAAACGTCAAATCGTCACATGTTATATTAAATACTAAGAATTTTCGGTTAATAGATTGTAGTTACGCCAACAACTTGTGTAATTGCGGGTGATATAATTAGATAGGTTGACATTTTTATTGGTTTAATGTGAGAATTTGTGATGCAATGTCAGTTAATAATCTTTGTAACACAGAATTAAAAATTGGTGTAATTGAAAAATTTTCGTAAATTCAGTGTAACTTTTGCATTAGAATCCAGGCTTGTAAATCTTCTCAATAGGAATTGGGTAGATTTGCGACTAAGAACATTGTCTATTAAGTAGATAAACACTGATATCTATTAAGATTTTGTTTGTTACAACAAACGACATTGTACATGCTGAATAGATTTAAGCCTTGGTGTTAAAAAAATATATAGCATTATGCTCATCTGACCATAACTTGTATTTCTCATTGGAATAGGTTGTAATGTGTTCCTGCCTCCTGATTTGCACATAACTTGATATTACGCTTTAATAATCCCATAACATTGCACATACTCCCTGATTATCCTCGTTAATATCTGTTTGGCTAATGTAAAACAAATGAATTACGTACACATAAAGCGGCCGGGTATTGCGCAAGCGCCGGAACAAATGCCAAATGATACAATAATGTTACGAGTACAAATGACTCTGGCATGGACAATGCTATGGACTATGTTGTGCTAGGAAAACATATCTTGGGTAAGACTCGGGGCTCACTAAGAGGCTAGGGAACAACTGTTGAATTAACATTCCCTATTTTTTTTTTAGATACTTTTGTTTTAACCAATCCAGCACTTAATCACAAAGTTACCAGCTGGTCAACAACTACGCGGTCTACGATGGAGCTTAAACAACGTAACTATAAATAAAAATGGGTGGTATGGTGAATTTTGTGCATGAACATTTCATCTTTGTCAAAGTGCTGAAGAGAATGGGTTGAAGCACTATACCCTGTGTTTGTGGGACTCGGGACTATATATTATGTTTTTCCCACTACCTACTAGCTCCCCTGGTTCCCCTTCACACCAGAAAGGCGCTGGTACCAGTTTTGTGACCAGCTCTTGTTTGAATTGTTTTGTAATGCGTTGTTGTCATTTTAATAAATGTATTTACATAATTATATAGTCTTGCCAATTGCTACCAATTGTACCTTAATTTACTTTGTGTATGGAAGTGAGTCAGGATAAAAATGATTCCACTATGGCATTCTAGTGAGACAAGTTATCAATAGAATTTATTGTCATAGCTTTTGTTTTGCTTTCCGATGCAATTAGCACAAGGGCTAAAGTCTGGCTGGAATTGGAAAGCTATAAACGTGACCGTGATTCAGTGATCTATTATGATACATTTTTTTATAATTTCCAGTAATAAAAAATGATATTATTAGAAAATTCAAATTGAATGTTGTCACTTATATAAGTACCCAAACCCTGAAGCTTGGGTTAATATTGGGGCAAGTGACTGGATCATTTGAAAATGCATCATCGATTTATAAGTGGTTTAAATTAATGGTTTGAAAATTAAGACTGAATATAAACTAAGGAATGTTTATCGTAAGCACTAACCTACTTTGGGTAATGAACTCACGACCTCCACCATAGCTGAGTTATCTACCAGTGCGCAAAGCCCATGAAGGACTAATTCGTGTTGGCAGATGTCAAATTGGTATCAGTATGATTACGCGAGACTACTGTTGGTAACAAGTTATCACACAGTAATGATTGTAATCTAGATTAGATCGAGGTCTATTGGAATTCCGTACTAAGTAATGTATGCAGCCTGAATGCTATTTTTCCATTTTACGAGTCTTTGTTACCAGACAAAAATATTATCTTAATTAATTTTGTGACATGTTACAATTTTTATTTACGTGGCAAAATAAAGCCTAATAACTTATATTGCACCTTTTTTTTTAAATAAATAAATATCTGTTGGCATTATTCACACAGTGCCATCTAGCCCCAAACTAAGCATTAGCTGGTGCTATAGGTGCCAGACTCAGATAATGTAAATACATACATATTATGTAACACCCAGACCGATATAAAGAAACATGTTCATGCACACAAATGTTTGTACCGGGCGGGGATCGAACCCGCGACCTCTGGTGTAATAGCCGACTTCTAGATCATTACACCAATTGACAAAACATTCTTATTATCTACCTACAAGATTTATGTCTCAATGCAAACTTATATCATTACCTTGGATAGCACCTTACCTTTAATTAAACGAACCTATCTGTCAGTGGTGAAACGGCCCTTAACCTAAGAAGTACTAGACTTACGACATTATTAAATTAGTTCTGCAGTACGAAAATAAATATTGAACGCAGCATAATTATAGTTAAGAAAAACAAATCAGATAATGTCATTTCAAACTAACCAAGTCACGAATCTAGTATCAGATTGTTAAAATCGTCTTATTGTCTGCAGAGAAATTAGCCAATTGCAGATATTTCGTGAAATAGCTATGGCAGATATTGAGCAAGTTTTAATTAGGGCGACGGTTGTTTTGTGAACCAAATTGTTGTCTTTTGCCACGTAAATGCCATTCATTTGGAAATGTTTGTTGTGTTGTAATTAAAAAAGACTTAGGCGACACACTACCTATTGTTTGGAATAGGCCTATTAAAGAGTTAAGATTCCCGGTTTCGAAGTGACGATCTATGGGAAATCCGTCTTTCTAATTCGTTTGTGAAATACTTAGTTTAATGTGATGTAGTAATTTGATGACTGTTTTGATACCTTCAATATTTACTTTATTCATGTTTATATCTTCAGACAGTTTTGATAATTTAATAAGGTTTAAGATCAAACGCGCAATTAAGAGTCCTTTAAAAATGGCTGATTTCTTCAATTTCGTCTCTACTCTTTGCGTCACTCACAGATCGGCAATATAGAGATTTCGTGTTCTATTCTTTATATATAATAAGAAATCATACGAACATTATATGCAATTCACAGTTCCTGTTTGTGACTTAAGCCGACAACATCAGTTGTAACGACACGGGAGTTTCAAATAAACTACCAGTGCCGAATCAACTATTGAAGCATAGAAATACACTGCAATCCAAATTAGTTATGTAAATTATTAGGTGTCTTAAATGTAGAGATAACATAGAGATAATAAAAAATCAATGCGAAAGTTAGCATCGATGTTTTAGCTGTTTATATCGTACTGATCTTAATCATATGGACATAGCCGTCAATACTGGTCAACAATGATATATGCATACTGACGTTGACTGTATATTAAAATTGTATGTAGGCGTGCACTGCAATCTCGGAAGCAAGCCGCGAGCGCCTGCATTGTGATCTAACACTGTCAAACTCGATGACATTAGTAATACAGTAGTGCAAGTTACTGTCTTCGCTCTTTGCATTAGCATCTATTGATAAAGAGCGGTCTTTACATATTACGATCGAACGAAAATGTTAAAAAAAAAAAGTTTTTTTTTTAATGTATATTTATGAACTGAATTAATGCGCGCCCATACATTTCGGCGATTCATTTATTGTTAAATAGATTTTAGAGCATCACTTGAGTGGACATTTATAGCGACGAAGAGATACAATTGCCTTCTTTTAGTAATATTCATTTTTTGGAACAAGTCGGGGTATGAAAACGGTGATCGTTTTCGATTTGTTAAAATATGGCCTGAAATTACTAAAGGGAAAATAGGGGACCCAGGGAAAATAGGACGAAACCAAGAATGTCTATTCACCTAAAACATCTGAGAAAAAATCAATCACAATCCAAATTGTATTATTTGGAGTTTTAATAGGTATGTTCAAGTAAAATATAATAAATACTAAGTCAAGTCGTCATCACATTTTTTTCTATACTGACATTTACAAAATACTAAGTATACTGATATATAACTGCCTCCGTGGTACAGTGTTTAGAGCGTTGGGCTCTAAAACCCGGAGGGTTCGAATTCCGCGGGAAGCATCACTTTGTGTGAATGTTTCCAGTTTGGTTAGGACATTGCAGGCTTGAATCACCTGAATGTATGAAGAGAATGATGATTCCGTGCTTCGGAAGGCACGTGCGCCTGATCTCTCTTCGGTCGTGTCAGACTACTGTCCCACCGTGTTATGAGAGTGAGGGAATAGGGAGTGCACCTTGCGCACTCACTTGTGCGCTATAATATATCCTGCGTAGTTGGCTGATCGTAAAAGATTGGCAGCCGTAGCCAAAAACTCGGTTAGGAGGACATTATACTGAAAAATGTAAAACTTGCTTTGTCTGTTCTATCCTCGTTTGAACTCAGACCAATTAAATCATCAGACTAACTAGAGTCTGACAGTGTCAAAATACCTGATTAATAAACTCAGAGTATGTTTATAATACATGTCAGTGACATCAGCACACGTCCTTCGCAAGTGGCAATTTCTAATCGATGACCAGGCAACGTGATCGAAATCCATACACAAAATGAAAGTGCTCGACAAAATCACGAAAGATATTCTAGTCTATTATTAGAATTGCAAAGTGGGATATTTAAATTAGACAAATAACTGTGTGTAGAAGTTTATTATAGGTTTTATGACCGAAGGAAGTATCATTCCACGCTATGTACAAGTAATATAAAAGCATACTTCTTCCTTAAGGGCGGTGCCACACGGGCGTTGCGGCTGTGCTGCGTTAGCGCTGCGTCGACTGAGCGTTGACGTTCAGTCGTTTTTCATATAAATCAGAACGACATACCACACGATGCGTAGAAATGACAGACGGCGACGCAACGCAAACGAGAGGAGAGAGACGAAGTGGGGAAGGGAGCTGCGTTGAAACGACGGAGCGGCAGCGCAGTAGTTAATAAATAGCATTAGCTGCGTTGACGCAGCGCCGACGCTGCGCTCATGTGGCAGTATTGCGTTGCGACGACGTAGCGCAGCCGCAACGCAAGTGTGGCAGCCCTGCCTCTCACTAGGACGCCATTACGATGTCGCCGGCGACCGTATCCTATCTAATAGTATAAAAAATGACAACGTTGCCATTCTTTTATATGCCACCGATGGTATCAATGTAAATTTTCCTAAATTAGTTAAGTAGTTCAAACCTGCAAAAGTTAGAATTACTTTTGGATTTATATTATAGCCTAGATTATTGTACGTATTAGGCCAGATCAACTGACATGTAATTTCTTCAATGACAAAGTGCAAAGTTTGCTAAATAAATGGCATATCATGATTACTGAAGGCACTAACGACTTCAAAGTGCTCCGCGACACCACTTTATGATCTCTTAGAGTTAATAAAACCAACATTATGGTCATTATTTGAACGTTATTCTGTACATGGGTAAGGCGTAATTAAGTTTTTGCTATCTAATAACGTGGTTTGGTATGAAATGTAATCTATTTCTTCACGATTTAATATGTGGTTTGGCATCTGAATTTATAGATATTGGTGTAACTATATGTTTAAAGTGATGATATAAATGTACGATTGTAGTTTACGTTAAAAGACGAGGAATTAGGTGTGAATTTATTTGCGCGTACTTGCATAGAAGTATTCGGTGTAATTTAGCGAATCAACAAAGGTGCTGCGTTATAAATAAAACATTTAAGACGAGCGTACTGGCAGCTTATTGAATCTACATTTATAATCACTTGGTGTTTCGATTATAAGAGCATATGGATCTGTTAGTGTTAGCTAAAAGGAAAACAATACTGAAGAGATTTGAGTAGTCTGGGCCGGTCAATCGCTACAAGACTTTAACCCCGAGCCTCAAACACGGCCGCAAATATATAGGTTTTTTCCAAAAATCCCCACCAATAAAACTAACTCAGCTTAGTAGGGATTTCGGGAAAAATAACTAACAA
The DNA here is from genome assembly GCA_949319885.1 of Mecyna flavalis. Classification (NCBI taxonomy): domain Eukaryota; kingdom Metazoa; phylum Arthropoda; class Insecta; order Lepidoptera; family Crambidae; genus Mecyna; species Mecyna flavalis. The sequence goes on from OX439429.1 coordinate 15,767,296, forward strand.
TCCCCAGCGGATTTTATAGTTTCAAAATTAATAAAAAATCGTTAATCGTTTAATTAGATCTTTAAGCAATCATGTCAATATTACAAATTTAGTCCTTTAGCCTACAGTTATGATACAAGCATTCTCCTCCACAAAAAAGGGGGTTTAAGAATAACATAGGGACTAGTTGGTCTTCTCTCACCTAATCCGTACTATAGCGGATCATTATCGTAACGTAGGCATTTTTTTGTTTCCTATTTTACACGCCAAGGTTAGTTGCTAGGCTAGTAAAAAAAAAAAAGAAGAACTTAAAACAAAAGTCAAAAATTACGCTTTTGATTTTATTAACCAATAGGTACAAGTTACTAATGTAACATAACCAGCATCATATTGAATGTCCATAAATAAGTCAATCCGTCTAAAAACCTATAATTAGACTTAAGTGCCTTCATTTGTTCCCAATAATAACTATTTTACCCGCGAATTATTTATCTTTCCGTTGACAAGGCTATGAATTGCATGGTTTCAGTCACTCCGATTAAGAAAGCCTTGTTATCCAACCCCTGGCACCTGTCCGATTGTCCAGATAACTACGAGCTTGCTGCAGATTGTTATGCAACAAATTGCAAATGTTGCGTCGCTACTGAAGTGTTGAACTGCATGGTCACTGATAAAGGTGCCTTTAGATGTGTATCTGAGTGCAATGACCCGACATTTTGTTTGACGGCAGGATAGTTACGGATATGAAATGTCGGATACAGATTGAATACGGATGTAGAAATGATTATTATGCCGGATACGGATACGGTTACGGATATGAAATTATTTCGGATTATCTGTTAGTTTCGGCTAATTTCGGTTACGGATTTTAGATTTTTAATGAATTTTAAAAGTAAAATTCCGTAACACAAAGCTTTCGTTTCAATTTCTCGAACTATTCTTGAATGTAAAAATGCTCACAAGTTAGTTACGAATCTAATAAGACAACAGAAGCAACAGAAGAACGTTAGTGCTATTAATCTTTGAGAGAAGTAAACAAACAATGTGCGCGGCTTGTGTGTCGGCCACCACCCGGCCGGTCAATACAACTTGTCATACATAACATGTCTCAATTAGGATCCGCCCCTATCCGATACTATCCGAAACTTTTATTTCGGATTCGGTTGTTGAATATTTTTTTATATCGGATATCCGACAGTTTCGGTTTCGGTTACGGAGCTCCTTAACATCCCTGTTTGACGGTTCATGCACTATATTCGTTGACTTTTTGGTAAAACAGACACAAACAAAAATATTTTTGAGTTGGAGTCGTTTATAAAAACGGAGGAAGGTGCATGTTATTTTTATTTTCCGTCATTCTAATCACTAATGAAAGACAAAGTAAACATCAAAAGCAGTACATCATTATAACAAACAAAAACGAAAGAGTAGTACCAAGCAAGGAAAGCCATACGGTATTGTAGTTAACATTACGAAAAAGCCCAGTCTGTGGTCACCTTTACAGTTCGTCCCAAATTTTCTGAAATTGAAAGGTGATTGTTATTTTTTGAAATTAACTTCACAAATGACACAATTCAGTGTGAAATTGAAGTCTCGATTGATAACTTTGTAGCTATTGTTGTTTACAAAAATGAACACTTTTAATTTATTTAAACAAAGATCTACTTTTTCAGTCTAGATAGTATGATTTGACTGGCTCAATGGCACATTTGGTAGTGAATCTCTCCGTATCTGCTGGGGATCGTGTTTTCTAATTCCATTTTTAGGGCTAGAAAATATTGGAATAAACATGTTAGCTCGTCTTGTGATATTGTCTTATTTTTTCTCGTATTTATTTATCTACAGAGTTCAATATTTTTGACTGTAAAACACCTCACTTTGTGGTGTTGGAATTATTTAAAATAAAATTGCACTAAATTGCTCATAAATCATCCAAATATCTGACTGTTACGACATTTTTTACAGGAACTCAACAAAAATAACTTGCCTATGATGTTGTTAACGATAGAATCAATAGTGATCGAAACTGTTAGTAGAAAAACACAAAATGAAGTAATTAGTTAAACAAAACCTGGACATTCCAGTCCCATTTAAAATTAAGCTTATAACTCACTGTTACAATAGGTGTATGATTTGTGAACGGTAATGGTTATAAAATGACTATATTAAAGGTCTTTATGAAACAATGCGTACTTATTTAAACACGGTCACAATTAATAAGCTTGTGGTATGTGAACAGTGTTTATTGCCTTTAAGCAGAGCAATGTAAGACTATTGGCAAACAATGCCCGTGTAAGGGCAGATAGGGAAACAAACCATAATTGTATTGTTTAGCCCGACTCTCGTAACAGGCGAGCCAGACCCTTTTGCGGTATTGTTACAATTTGATTGATCTCTAAACGGCTAAAAGGTCCACAATTACAATTAAAGCTAGAATAGCTGGTTGTTTGAAGAAAGGTGACGTTTGTAAGCTGAATAGTGTGAGATTTATGGTCTGTGCGATATAACGTTTGACAACCAATTCGGTGTAATAATGAACAATTTAAGTCTGATGTATAGGAAGGAGGGAATTACCGAAAGATCAAGAGTAAAACTGTGAAAAGTATAACTTTGTCTACGAACACTGACCTTGGGCTGAATGTTGATTATGTGCAGTTTATATTTTGACAACAAGGCGTCTAATTTTTAATGAAACGGAAATTCCTCTTACATATTTTTTGTCTGTTAACTTATTACCATTATTCACTGCCATATCCTGAAACAAGTCAGAAATATTATCAATGTCAACATTGAGTTCATCTCAATCATAGTCAGCAGAACATAATACATCATTCAACGAAGTTAACTGATTAACAAAAGATTTTATCTCACAATGATAACTAACTGCTTTAAATTACTGGGATTATTAATTTATATTTCGTATTAAATTTCACAACGCTAATGATCGTGACGCCTACGAAATTGTTCATTTGCTTCAGCCTTGAGATCGGATAAAATGATCTATTAACTAGTTTGACGGTGCATTCGGTTAGAAGCCTTAGATAGTTTAGATAATTTGCATGATATTTGCAAAATATATTATCGAGAAAAGGTAGGTAGTACCCTTGCGCTTCGCTTGGTTCGTCTTGACCGTGCCTCCAGATTCTAAACAAGTAAACTTTTTTTTAAAGTGATAATTTCTTAAGCTTTTGTCAGTCTGTTCCAATTGCTGCATCGTGATAGATACTCAACAGTGAGTAGATACGGTTTGATTAGTAGCAGTAGCCATCACAAGCGCAGGCTGGGGGACCGAGTCGTCATGTAACAGAATCATGTTGAAAACTGGTTGTGGAAATTTGACAGATTAGGGAAGGTGCTGTGTCTCTTTCTGTACATGATATTCGTTACCTGTATCCTTATATATAGTAGTAGTTTGGAGGGTCGTTCTACTCTGTGATAGAAGATGATTATATCATTATTAAAGGGCTCGGAGTTTTTGCAGCGTCCATACGAACTGTTTTTTTGTCTTTTGTCCATACAAATTCACTTGTCAGCCACGCCGATGTTATTAATTATTACAAGAAAAACTTTTTTTAAATTACAAAAGCAAGCAAAGTTTTAACGAATTACTGCATTCGTAGAATATATGTTAGAGGTGTTGACGGAGGACACCTGTTCCAAATTAACTTTGATATATCGTGTAGTTTAAAAATGTCACCGTAGGAGCTACATTTGTAGATACACGGTGCAGCAGTGCTCATTATTACCACATACAAGGTGTCTCAGTGCCAGTTAGCAAGGTCCATGCTGACCTGCGACTGTAACTGGTTAATGAGCAGGGTACACGTGACAAGGTAAGCTGTTTGTGACGTCAAATTTCACATGTGTACGGCCTTGCCCGGGTTTTTAAGTTAAGTAACTTTTCAATTTAATTTTTTGAGTGAAAGTAGGCTAACGAAAGAAATATATAAGGGGAGTGTGAATGGAGTTGTTGGAAGGGGAAGGCCTAGAAGGTTACATGACCAAATAGGAGATGTCCTGAGGAAGGGTCAGGTCAGAAGTACCCTAAGTAAGTGACAGGCATGTATGAATAGACATATGAATGTGGAGGAAGCGAAAGTTGTGTGTCAGGATCGTAGCAAGTGGAAGGCCTGGATCTCTGTCTACCCCTGTGGGAAAAAGGCCTGACTGTATATACATGTAACTTTTAAGTACAAATGTTTCTGTACCTTTCTTTAACTACGTAATTCAGTAGGATAATACACTAAGACGTTGGTGCCAAATACTGTCTTAGCATTAGTGGTCATCGTTCTAAAAAATGTTTACGCTTGTTTTGACTTCTTAGGTCTTAAGTCGCTAATTTCCAGGCTGATTTCCGGACTGTTTATTCCGGTTATTCCTAACAGGAAAACCTTTGTACTCCTCGGACTGATCCGAATATTAACCTATGACCTCTGGCACACTAGTTGCGACAAAATACAACCTACTAACAACTGAGCACTAATGCGGTTAAATAAGTATAACATAATACTATGAAATATTTACACAATTTTAATGGGCGCGTGGAATGAGTGACAGTAAGTGGCTAAGGGTACATTTACAACTTATTTCCATAGAAAGGCCTACTCAATGTCGTTTTAAAATCCGTTATAAGGTAGGTGTAGAGCGGTTAAGTGGCGCTTTTATTTATTTTAAAAACGTATCATATTAAATAACGATTTAACGAACTTAAATTTGTTGCGAAGAGGATAAAGAATAAGAGGATTATAATATATAGGAGTCAGCGTCAAAATGATCTGAGCGTTTAAAACCACCATAAATATCTGAAAAAAATCAACCATACCTCAAGACCTAAAGGTGCATTTTCATTTATTGTGTGAAAACAAATGACAACAAACGATATTTACACCAAGGTAATGTGCTACGAGTGATTTTTGTCAAATGTTCAGATGTTTTTGGTAGGTTTGAACGCTCGGATCATTTACGCGCTGACTGTACGAGCAAAAGTTACTAAAAGTATTAATAGGTATTATATTTTTTTAATTTCTACAATGAACGTGAAATATTGCAAGTGTTTTTGTGAAAAACACTTTATGCTCTTTGTAACACACTTGAACATTGATTTATCTTGTTTGATTGTATGATAAGATTTCTATTATTTGTAGATGTAGGCTTTGCAAATAGTAATATATCCACCTTAACTTGAAAAACTAGAACGTTTGCTTAAATAATATTTATACAGAAAAGTGGATTATAAGAGCTGCTTACTCTTGATTAGTAAGTGTTAGAGAATGTTGAAGAAATAATAAATGCTTGCATCATCACTATTTTTAGGTAAACAAAATAGTTATTCTCTCATGCTTGAAAGAGAAATAATTATCAGCATCAGGAAATAAAGTTAAGAGCAACATTATTTATGCTACTTTAGCAAGAAAATTACAACACAAAATCGTTGACATTTTTAACCGACTTCAAAAAAGGAGGAGGTTCTATGTTCGACTGTATGTATTTTTTTTTTTTTTTTTTTTTTTTTTTTTTATGTATGTCCGTCGATTTCTCCGTCAATTGTGGACCGATTTATATAATTCTTTTTTTATTTGAAAGTGCATAGTTCCGAGGTGGTCCCATTGTCACCATGTCAGGATCTGATGATGGGATCCCGGGAAAATCAAGGGCAAACCTCAAATTTTATAGGCGCACACTTCGCGTTACTTGTTTTTTCTGAAGCCATTTAAGTTTTTGCGTCCTATAGACATCACTTTATGTTGATGAGCTGATGATGGAAGGTACAACTCCTTAACGGTTAGGAGTTAGGGGATAATTCTTTCAGTATTGTAAGAATATGTGGACCGTTATTTGTATTTCATGTACTTTTGCAGCTAAGCTGATGATGGAAGGTACAACTCCTTAACGGTTAGGAGTTAGGGGATAATTATTTCAGTGTTGTAGGAATATGTGGACCGTTAGTTGTATTTCATGTACTTTTGGAGCTAAGCTGATGATGGAAGGTACAACTATGATGATGGAAGCTAAAGGGTACGACTTCTTAATTCTTATGTCCCTCTTGCGGGCTGCATCTTTAGTTGGTCTACTGAATAGTGCTGAACACTTAATGAATACCTAATATTGTCAAATAATACAATTCTACTATTTTACTCGTATTTTCGTTATCAATATTATGAGAGAGTTTTACTCACTCCTACGTATTATTCACACTAAAAATAGAAAAATAAACAAACTTTTTAAAAAAAAAATTAAACCGACTTCAAAAAAAAAACAAAAAAAAAACTACCTAAAAACACTGAAAAGCAAAAAATAATTTTAATAAGACATTCATCAAATGCGCTTATTGTCTAAGCCTATTAATAACATTAAATTGTATTTACGTGCTAGGTAGGTACCTACTAATCTGTTTGAAGTCGGTGCCAAGCCAAAAGTAATGAAAAATGATACATACCTAATAATTTATGTATTATACAGGGTTACAAATAATCCGCGGACGTAGGTACGTAGTCTGGGTACCTACTATTTGGCTTGGCACCGACTTCAAACAGATTAGTAGGTACCTACCTAGCACGTAAATACAATTTAATGTTATTAATAGGCTTAGACAATAAGCGCATTTGATGAATGTCTTATTAAAATTATTTTTTGCTTTTCAGTGTTTTTAGGTAGTTTTTTTTTTGTTTTTTTTTTGAAGTCGGTTTAATAAATTTTTGACAGATTAGTTACTAGATCGCGAATCGAAAGTTACATAAACAGTTACCAAAACTTAACAGTTAATCTATTTTCCGTCTGGTCTAGCAATGGCTGCTTAGTGCCTTAAGCGATGCGTTAAATAAAGATGTTGCTGATTATACAGTGAGATAATTCGTACCGAGTCACTCCATAATACGAGGTGAACGGCCCATCTTCGGGTCAAGACCTTGTTTAGCCTTGATCTTGAAGTTAATGTGTTGCGATTAAAGCCATCGTTATACTCTTAGTGCGACACACAGCGACACAAAATATAAGTGTCTTCATAGTATTCATTTTGATTTAAATGGTATTTTTGGACGTCTGATATTGATATTTATTTGTTACACCAAGTATATTATTTTAAGACAAATTATGGTAAAACATAACAATATCAATTTATCATTTCTATTTCATGTCGGTCATCTTCGCGACATCCCATTTTTTACTTTGAATAATTTTTGTGTAGTTGGCTATTGCACCAAAAGGTCGCTGATTTTATGTCGTCACGGTACAGACACTAAATAAACATATTTGTTTGAATTGTTGTGAGTGTAATATTTATGTATTTAGAAAAAAGTTTAAAAGTATTTTTTTTCTTTTTCAGGTACAAGGTGTGTACAAGTTATGCTTCATTTGGGGTAAGACTGCTTTGTAATCAATATTATATCCTAGAACATTATCATTTTTTTTTTGTAACTTTAGTCTATTCTTTTTTTACATTTCTTCAGTTCAGTATCTCTTGTATCGTACAACGTACTATTTTGTGACAAAAAATCTAAGCTGAAGTCAAGGTTTTGCCATTTGCACTGTAAAAATATTGCAAGTCTCTAACAGATAAAACCGTTTAACAGTAATTAGCTGTTTCTATTAGCGTGAAAATTCAACTTCAATCTTATGACATCAAAATGTTACACGTTAAGTGGCTCTGATCCGTTTTCCCTTGTTTAGTAAAAACACAAAAATATAAGTAACAGTTTTAAGTCTTAATTAGGCATCAGGAATGGGTATCTAAATATTTATGTGATCGACATTGGCCAAGCGTGTTTTTATTTATTAGATTAATACTTAAACCTGGGTGTTCTAAGGCTGTGTTTTCGCTAAGGTTAAATAAGCGGTATTAGTTACTCGTCGAAAGTTTTAACGTACAAAACTAAAAATGTATTTAGTATTTGAGAGAAACTATTTCCTAGTTCTTGTTTTTTGTTTGCACATACATAGAACATTTTAACGAACCATTTTACATTACAGAGAGTTATTATATTATGTACAAAAATATTTTACTTGTAAAAATAAGTTGCCTATATAATAATTCAACGTTTATTCAAAAATCGTCTTTCACTGGTCTTCAACCATTTGACGATTGCAAGGGTTCCCGACCTTAACTATAACAGCACATTTTAGAAGTAGAAAACTTACCATTACTTCGCTAATAACATTCTCGATAGTACATTGAGCGGCGACTACAACCTATTAAAGTATTTTTATTTCTAGTATGCTGGATGGATCTAGCTTGGTGATATAGGAAACACCACCGATGGGTAGTCAGAACAAAATAATCTTAAATATTTTTTTTTGTGGTACCTTGTTTCCGCTTCGCTCCCCACACAATACACAACCTACGCTGTATGCTCTGCATGCATTCTGCACTGGGCACGCCATATTTGCAGTATGATGTCAACTGACGTAGTGATTTGCAATCTGATAAGGACTGCGGTGGTCTACTTGGACGTTGAACTCGATTTAAGTTATCAGTCCAAGTTTGATAAGTTAGATAATATCATTAAGCTTCGCAAGTGGAGATAAAAACTTTATCAGGTTTAATTTAAAATGGCAAGTTCGGTGGCGCCATTGGTAGACCTAATGTAGTTGTTAAAGTAGTTTTACTGTCAGCAAAATAGGTCAAAGTTCTTTTATGTTAAAAAAAAATGGATTAAGCATACAGGCCCCAGCAAACTTCGTGACCATCGGGTGGGGATTGTGCAGAACCCAAATTTTGACATGCCTGCGCGCTATTGGTCAGAAGCATTCCTCTGACCAATAGCACGCGCGGGCGTCAGAAGATTCGCGCGCGCTATTATTAGTCATGCGCAAGTGCACATGCGCAAAATTTTCCCCTACTCCGTCAACCGTCAACGTCAAATGGTCAAGAAGATTGCCGGTAACAATACCTCTTTTTCATTATGTTTTGAAGAGTTTTGTATTCACTCTATTGACGTATTTGTGTGATTACTGGAGACGGTCATTATTTAAGTAAAGTTACAACGGGTTGGCCTGTTGGGAAGTGTATCACTTCGTGAATTAGCAAAAGCTTTGTTTAGTGTAAAGAAAAACGTCCCTGAAAACGGTTTACTAACTAACTCATAGCTGCAACTTATTCAATCAATGTAAGATAGTACCTATTAGAATTAAATCACACCAGACTTGTTTTTGACACGTTATTTATATCTCGCCTCTAGGTATATAGCGCGCCGTATATGGAATAACCAAGTAAAATGTTGTTGACACAAACGTCGTGTAACATTATTTTGAAATATGTACGACTAACGTAAGAATTATGGGAGATTAAGCAGTATGTTAAGTATAACGAGGGGCATTTATATTAGAGTAACCAGTAGATATTCGATTTTTATCTTAAATAATGTTTGATACAGTTTTGCATTAAATAGCAATGGCAAAACGTACAGCAGTTCTGTAGTGTATCATAATACTGCCTCTTCTACAAAAACTAAAAACTTTCCTAGAATATGCTATGGATGTTTGAATCAATGGGGGTATTAATAATATAAATCCCTTCTAATATTCTAAATGCTAAAGTTTTATTTTTTGTTTAAATCCACAAGGGTGGTGCTCATGCATACAGCCCATCTGGTGGTTAGCGGTTATAATCGCCAATGGGCATTTGGAACGGTATTTTTTTTTTATAAGAAGCAGTCAGGATGACCTCACTCCACCTGATGATAAGCGGATGTGAGGTCCAAATATAAGGTTGACTGGCTCAATAGAACATAGTACCCATTGAGCCAGTCACCCTCACCCTGAAGGCCTGCTTAAATGCCGCTTCACGCCCCGCCTAAAAAGCCCAGGATTATAGGAGGAAGGAAACACGTGAGCCGGAAGGGCATTCCATGACCTAATGGCACGGGGTAAAAAAGAGGAACTATACCTCTTTGTACGGGCCACCAGTGCCTGGATGGTATGCGGATGGCAACGCAGTCCGGCACATCATCCACAGTATTATCCTGTAATTGAAGGGAAAACATAATTAACGTTGACAGTAAGATTTTACCCGCTGTCAACACCATGGGGATTTGGGAGGGCCTAAAAGCTCTGGAAACCTTAATCACTAACAGAAACATAGCACAGAAGTTATGAAGTGCAATTTGACTTTACAGGAGATGGGCTATCATGCTATCAAGCACACTCACCGTTCATGCTAACATACAAACAACTTGTGGTACCTGTATTTAAATATAGCGTTGACAATTTTGAAACTGCAGTTGCTTAATGAAATGATAATACTGCAACCAAGGCCCCGTCAAATGTTTCACTCTCGCTTCTAATTTCCCATTAAACATTAACACCTGTTTAATTAAATAATTCAACCAAGCCCTTGCAATAGAAGACATTGAGTAATGTTATTCATTTAAATTACAACCTACAGGAAAATTTTGTTGAGGCGTGCCCTTTACAAATAATATTAATTATAATGTCTATACCTACAATATTGAGTATATAAGGGAAATGGTTCTCAATTGTAAAAGTTTTGCATCTAAATAACTCTGTTGAATATTTTTTTCTGGTTTGTTCGTATGTAAATTAAGGCTATACATATAAAAAACTTATTAAGAAAATTGGCCTGTATTTGAATAACCTCAAATAAATTTCGGGCAGGAAATTTTGGGCAATAATGTAATTTATTTAGATTAGGGGTAGTTCTTATTCAAAGGGGTAGTTATTCAAATAAATCATTCAACAAAGTTTAAGCGTTTATGCATGTAGTATAGTATAAATTACTAGTACATCAACTGCCAAGAGATACTAAAGTTAACACGTTAAAAGTATATCTCTGTTTGTTATTTGATTTCAGCTAATATTACTTCTCGTTTATGCCTTGACAGATGGACAGACAAACAGATATAATATTAGATAACAAAGTGATCTTATGTGACCTAACGGCCAGAGTTGTAACGTAAATATTGTAACACGCGATAACAAAAAAATAATAGATGAAAAATCGATGGAAATCATTTATTGGGTGGGGTTTGAACTTAGGACTTCTTGCACATAGGGCAGGGTCACACCAAATGCGTCATAGAGTCGATTAATATTTGAAAAAAAAGCGAGGATTTTAATCCCACCCAGAAGAAACATTTATAATGTGATGAACATCTGTGTTATTCTTGTGTCTGAATATTTATTTGTATTTATTTATTGTCCATATTTTTTTACCTTCATTGTTTCTAGTACCCATAACACAAGTGCTTAAGCTACTTACTTTGGGGTCTGATCAATGTATGTAATGTTGACTAATATCTGTTTATTTAGATAGTATTGATATCCGATTATATTTACATAGATATTGCTTCCAAATGACTTATTCACGACCAGCGATAAATTCGATTACTAGATACTGTCTTGTAAAGTGACTATAATGGAATAAGACAAATAACATGAATCTGATATAAACCTACCTATTTTCCATCAATGCAGTTTAATGATAAATTGCGGACCCGTCAACGGTACCTTAAGCATTATTAAGTTAGCATTAAGTGATAAGTTCATATTAAGTTAGATTAAGTGCCTAATCTTCGTTGAATTGGGTCTTTCACTGCTTAGGTTTGACGTCATTATTATGTAAATGTAAGCCGTCGAAAGTGAAATCGCATAAGAATAGGCCTCTACTATCTAAATGCTTTCTTTCGTAATGGAATTCACACATACTAATACTGTCTCTTCAAAATTACTTAAAAAAGAAGACTCCGCCCTTTCTACTTCCCATTTTAGGACCAAAGTGATAGCTTAGAAGAGTTGAAGAATGAACTCAGGTGGAACAGTTTAATCTTAGTCAAAACTTTGGTGGGCGCTTGGCTTGCTCCGCTCAAGGAGTGACTCACCTCTCCACAGCCGGGTTGCCCGCTACCTGCAGTGGGCAAAAAGAAGATGGCTCTAAATAGGCCTGTACTACGGGCTCAAGGGCATAGAAGCGTAGGAAGTAGAATGGGAACTCAAACTACCGCCCCCGCAAACTTCCGCTCCCTCTGCGACTGAGTCTAAAAAGAGCAACGACCTAACATCTAAGTCAGGGTAGCAATAAATATGCAACTTTTTTCAACGCGAAACGACGTAATTTGCGCGAAACTACGGAATGAACCTAGAACATTATAAACATGTGCTTATTTTCACAGTTAACCAAGGTTAAGTTTTAAAACAAGCTATGTGGCCCAGATTACTTTTTTTTTGCTTCCATTTCAATCGCGGCAACCGCTACTGTATCATTTGGCTAACGTGTGTTCTTAGCGGTTATTACCGCGGCCTTGACTCGGTCCACGCTAATGCATCGCACCATTGTCCCGCCTATCTCCACGTTCACCTTGCGTGCTTTCAACTTCAATATCAGAAATAAGTATAGGTTTGGAATTAGTACGAATATTATATCTTTTGGAACAGAATTTCAGACAATATATTCTGACATACACACAATATTTCTGAACTAGCTGGCACTAGCAGCTTCACCACGCGGACTTCTATTTCTATTTTCTCTGGAACTGAGCATTTGCCTGGGATAAAAACTAGCCTATATCCTTTGCTGAGTTTTGGTCTATTACCACCAATTTTGGTACAGTAGTTAAGATCAAGTTAGATAACAAGCCCGAGCTGTGCTTAAATATTTTTCCTGACCTTGAAATTTAAAAAATACCCCCAGATCACTGTCCAGTGCTCAAACTAATAGACCATCGAGATGTCTAATTAAAAAAAATAACAAAAAATACCATGGAAATAGGCAACGCATTCCATAAAAAAAGCGTGCAAAGCCGCAAGCACATCTAGTTTACAATAAAAGTGAAATCTTTCGCAAGTTCAGTAATCATAGTAAGTACATCGGTTTCGATCCGCTTAGCAAAATAGCATACTTATAACTCGGTAAGATTATTATCACCGTAATATTTTACTACCTGGTGTTCGCAAGAAAATTGTTTACTTAGTTGATGGTTGTTACTTTCAATAGAATTAATCATTTACAGGCACGCGCCGCAGACGCAATGTTGGCTAGACGTGAAACTGGATGTAATCTAACACACTGAATCAAGAAATGTTTACATTGGTGTATTTACATTCTAAATGTTTTCTATAAACTCTCTATGTTTTTTAACGGCCAGTGGATTAAGTCCTTCTCATAATTTTGGAATCCTGAGACGATTTTTTGTGGACACAGCTTGAGTTGTGATCAACAATCTTGTACCTATATGTGAGTGGTTGACCAAAAAGGGATCTGGAGGGATTGGAAACCGTTATTTTCTTTTTTTTGAATTTTTGAATCTGTGTCCTCTAACAAAACACAAAACTTCAAACGCGATTTACTCGAAATCAATTATTTTCCCTTGAGGTCCCTTCTTGGTCATCTACTCACATTGTGTCAATGACCTAATTTTAATGATAGCGATAGATAAAAAGCTCTTCTAAATGGCTTAAAAGCAGTTGAACCTTTTCGGATCTGACTATTCTAAAATTTAATTTGCCACTTCAGACTCGTCTAGCAGGTACTAAATCTTTGGTAGGTTTGCACTACAGTGGTTACCTAAGATAATAGTCAAGTAGATTACTATGCCTACTTTTACCTATCAGTTGTTTTAAATGTCAACTGTTATCAATTATTATTATTCTGCACTCCGTATCCGTGGTAGACTGGCAATGAGAACCACAAAGGAAAGAGACATAGCAGAACATTACTTATTTCCTTCTCGCTTTTTAGTCTCTTGGTAAGTGTAGTGGTTTATTATACAACGTATGTTGATGCTCACAAATGTTTGTAACTAGCAGGGATTGATCTCGCTTCCCCTGATGTAACCGACTTACCCACTGTTACCTACCATCACTAAATCGATCGACAACTTTTTAATAACCTTGTATTATCAAATCATATTAAGACAACGCCCATACCTTTACTTAACATACGCTTAAATAAACAAAACAATCCACAATTACATTACGTAGCACAATTAGTTGCATCAGTCGGATTAAGCGTAAAAAGTAGAACATTAACGATCTTGATACATACCTGTCTGGTTTTAAGCCTACCGGTGTTATTCCATTAGAATACATAATACGGATGATGAAATCACAGAGTGTTTATAAAAATACAGAATAATATGTCATTTTCTAAAATCATCTTTGTTCATGTCATCTTCCAACGGTTCTGAATGTTCTTCTGCCAATAGGGCACCGGCAAGAGCTCGGTTAGTTATCTTTCAGTTACTTTTTCATCACCTAGATTGTTTACAATCATTATTTTTTATTTTATCTAGACCTGACTTAGTAGTTACTTTACTACTGTGCTTCGTTGGTGAATCATCGACTTCCCATGCCTTTCCTCCATTCTGTGTCCTTGCACGGCTGTGATCACATACCGTCAGATGTCACTATTGCTGGTTTTCTAAACCCTTTAATTTTTAAAAATGGACCTACAACATTTTTCAAAGACCGTAATAAAGGCTCACTTACGTTTTGCAAGGGGACAATTATTACATAGAACAGGTATCATGATATCTCTTCTGTTAGACTGAGAACACATCTACGGGTCGTATTTTATTTCTGGGCTTAAAGATTTTATAGTTTCCAATTAAAGCTCATTTTTGTAAAATGATTATTGTTCTTCTTCCAGACAAAGGTAAATAAACACTTTTTTCACCTTTATGGCACTAGTTTTTCTCTCTAATGTTGTTTTAAGTCTAATTTGCCGTTAAGTGATAGTTGTTAATGAAGTCCCACAGTGTAATAGATCGTAGCTGCTGAGCATTTTATCTTCTTGCAAAAGAATAATGCGTTTACAATCGGAGGCGGAGACAAAACCGCTTTTTTTGAGATGTAAGTAAAATTATTCATTTAATAAAAGAATAAGATTAACAACTACTATTTGCAAACAATGCGCTTGGTGAACATAATTCTATAAATGATACAGACGAATCCGTCAATGATCCTCCTGAAGTACAAGTGTGTACGTATAAAAAGTTCAAATTGAGTTCTTAGCCTTACCATATCAAGAAGTTATTCTGTAACAAGTCTACTTCATTACCTTAACTGCCTATTAAAAGCGAATACTTACTAAGCCTCGTAATACTATGCAAATACCGTTAACTAACTTTTAAATGATCTCTTTGCATTTAAATGCAATGTAAACATTGTAAACTGAACTACTAATAGTAATAATATGTTGGTTTTCTTGCTGAATTTTGGCTGTGCGATTAACTACGCAGGATGTGGTGCACAAGTGAGTGCGCAAGCACAGGTTTATTTTCTATGCCCTCACGCTTTTTACACGGTGGGAGAATTTGCCGACAAGAGATCTGGCGCAAGACCAAAGGTGATAAAGATTCTTATCCTGATGTGACTGATGTGACAGAATAATGTGAAGGTTAGTCCGGCGTCGATTAGGCGAGTTTCTACTATTGTAATGGTGACTGAAAAGTAATATGTATTCTTATTAAGGTCCACTTTTTGTCATCGGGCTTATTGGCGTCATTGTACCTACCTACCAAAAACACATACAAATCAATAAATAAAATAAATATTGGACAACATCACATACATTGATCGGACCACTAAGTAAGTGGCGTAAGCACTTGTGTTATTGGTGTTAGAAACAACGAAGGTATTAAATACAAATAAACATCCGGACACAGAAAAAACACAAATTTTCATTACATAAGTGTTACTTGTCCTGGGTGGGATTCGAACCGACGACCCCTGGCGCATAGAGCAGGGTCACTACCAAATGCGCCCTCGGGCCAGTCAATGGTACAAAAAATGAGAGAGTATTTTATCAGAATACGTATTTATATATTTTATCAGAATACGTATTTACGTATTTATATATTTGTGGCCTATGGTAGCTAAACGGTATGAAACATCACTTCACATGCGAGTCGATGATTTTATTCACTATTTCTATGTGCGTATATACCAATCTTAAAATATTGTAGGGAAACATGCACAGTTGAATGTCTGTGTAGCCATGATCCAATTAGTTTAACAGGGGAAGTTAATGGTTATGAGGGTTAGATAACTTCTTGGCAGTCTCTCCAATGTAATAACTGGACTTGCTAATTCCTGGATCGAGGTGCAAACGTACTCTAACAAGATCATAAGAAAGGAAGACTCATCCTACTAATATTATAAATGCGAAAGTCTGGATGTTTGGATGTTTGTTACTCAATCACGCCTAAACGGCTGAACGGATTTAGATGAAATTTAACACACGTATAGTTTATAACACGGATTAGGACATCCTACTAATATTATAAATGCGAAAGTCTGGATGTTTGGATGTTTGTTACTCAATCACGCCTAAACGGCTGAACGGATTTCGATGAAATTTGGCACACGTATAGTTTATAACACGGATTAGGACATAGGCTATAAAATTCCTACGGGAAACGTCTCATTCGCGCGGGATATTTTGAAAAAAGAAATTACGCGCGGGTGAAACCGCGGGCGGAGAGCTAGTAAAAACAATTAATTTAACAAATGCTTGCATTAGTCTGATTAAATATTTCAACAGGCCATAAACCGCGCCGATTATCTAAACAAATATTCAGCCGATTTACATACTAAATTATATCAAAATGTAAGACGGGAAGGGGCCGATAATGCTTATGTAACATTTGTTAATTACCAGATGTTCCTACTTAATATGCAGTTTCGTAACATCCAGGGCCTGGTTGTGAGGGTAATAATAAAATCAAATTATTTACTAACACGTGTTAATAGTTCCGTGAAAAGATTCTTAATAAACGGCCGATTGAGATGGTTCGAATGTTGGTATTAATTTAGACGCTATCTCAATTAGGCCTGGTTGCATAATTATTTGTATTGATGCTCGTAACATCGAGCGTGGGTATAGTTTTATAGCTATGACAAATAAGACAGAATAGACTTTCCAATAGGAAAAGATCTCTCAGACATTGATATTGCTGGAACACGGTGATGAACCAATATATTTTTTAATTTATTTAAATTCTGCACCTACACAAAAGGCTTAAGAGTTCAGATTGTATTGATAAATGTCGCAAAAGTTTTGGCAATTGAAAAGAGCAGCTATCGTTTATTGCAGTTTCTTTTTGATAAAAAACAGCATTACGAAGCTGTATGATGACGATCCACAAACTAAATGCGTTATTAAAGCCGACAAATAATGAAGATTCATTTGTTTTTAGTAACATTTTAGCGATTTTGGCATCGGTATGACGAATCTAATTAATAAGCTTTCTGATAAGAAAAGGTTATTCAGAATGAGAACAGTGTTTTTACGGCACTGATTAGATAGTTCATTGAAGCAGAGAACAAATAATAGGAGGTATAGGGTAAAAGCCGGATAGTTGCCACACTTTTTAAAAAAGCTCTTTTATTCAAAATCTGTACCAATACATGTTTTATTCAAAGTGTATTCTTAAACACAGTTTATTAATCTTCTTACATAGCCTATTTTTTCAAATATAAATATTATTAGTTTTGAGTAAATCCTGTTTTATGTGACCTCTAAAAAAGGGGATAGTTGCCTACTATGGCGGATACTAGCCTAACGTTAAAAATCGTTCGGGGGATACTTGCCTAATGTGAGGATAGATGCCTGTCTGTCTTTTTTCAAATAGAAATTAACTTACATTAATTTATGTAATCAGTTTTTATTATTAAATACAGTCTTTTACTAAGTATTAAATAAAGTTTAATTATTAAAATTATAAAACTACAACTGAAATAGACTCCAAAATGGTAATAAGGTATCCAAAATAATAATGAAATATTATCATTTATTTTGAGATAAAAATAATAATTAACTTTTTAGCATTAGCATCTATTAAGTAAGTTTTATTAAATACAATCTTTTATTAAGTATTAATTAAATATATCTTCTATCTTCTGTCCAGTTGATGTGGCGCAGCACCACCCCAGGCTTTTGTTTATACCTATTTGCGAGGATTTTGCTATTGAGTATTTATTTTATTTAAGATAAACTATATTAAAACCAAATATAAACACCAAGCCCTATACAACAACAATAACAACAATAGTTTCCCTAGGGCAACAATCCGCAAAAGATGTCGGGGCAACTATCCGTTTTGATACGGATACTTGCCCTTTTTATTTACGAAATAAATAAAAAATATTTAACAATAAAATGTAATAAACAGTGCAATTTAAACTCTAATGCATTCAAAGAAATATTTTTTTTACTAAAATCGCAATCAGTTATAAAAATATTTAAAAGAGATTACAAGCCAATATAATTCTGACGCTTGTCAAAGTATCGCCGCGGAAGATTTTTACTCACACGGACAAAACACGTGCGCCTACTTTAACGGCTTATGTGGCACTGAGGCCTACCCGGGGGACGCTTTTAATTATGATAAAAAAGAAACACTGTCAATACGTCTAACATAGAGCATTTGAAACTGAGGCATGTATCCCTCCGAGGCAACTATCCGGCTTTTACCCTACTAAGATTATGCTCTTTATAGTAATTCTCCTTTCTCTTAGTATTCTGCTAGTATTTCGTGATCAAATCGGCTTACTAATGCCATTGTTCTGCAATAAGTAACAAGAGCCTTAGCATCCTGTTAGTTGTAAAAATGTACCAATTGGCCTAAACAATAAATTTCACTGCGTCTAATTATTATGTTAAGTAATTTAACATTGTAAACAATGCTAGAACAAACAGAATTAACTACTAGTATCTCCTCAGAGTAGGGCTAGCCCTAATATATGCCAATAGCCTTCAATACAGCTCATTATTGTAAACGGACCGTAAAATCGGCGCAGTGATAGCGGTATGCGGATCAATATTAACTATAGTTAGGGACATGGTCACTATAGGAATGCACTGTTGTAGTATCGATAACCTTATCAATTTTTATCATATTTTGTGGCTTTCTCTCCACATCTACTTATTCATCTTTTGTCATCTATAACTATATTAATACTAATAATATTTTAAGGAGGAAAGTTTTTTTGTTTGTTCGTTTGTATTGAATAGGCTCCGAAACAACTGAAACGATTTGGAAAATTCTTTCACTGTCGGAAAGCTACACTATCCCCGTATGACATAGGGGTCTTTTAATTCCGTAAATGGGGGTGGATGGGGGAATAATTGAGAAAGTCTTAGTCATCAATATGTACCTAAAGTAATAGTAAACGATAATTGTAAATAACACTTGACCGAAAGACAATCTCAATCTTTGATAGTTACATACTTATACAAATAGAAAAAGAACTGTATCATGTATATCGATTCAGTAGAGACGGGACATCACTAGCAGCGACCACGCTAAACGTGTCCGACTCCTGCACACGCATTCACTGGTCACAATGAACACACGCACGACCTGCCACCGGTATGCGCGCGCGCCGCTTATCCCCAAGGAAACGATATTTTTAAAAAAATAAGTAGTAGACAATATTAATTAACTGTTTATTTATGGTAGATGATGTCTATATATTAAAAAAGTAAGTTTCAGCCTATCAATGTCCCACTGTAGGGCAAAGGCCTCCATTCCTGGAATTAAGTTATCATTACAATGATGGGTACTGGCATAATCACCACGCTTACCAAATGCGGGTTGGTGATCACAAACACGAGCTATGTCCGAAAAAACCGACACAGTTAGCTCGACCCGGGAATTGAACCAAGAACCCCGAGATCTCGGCCCGGTAGGTACTTAAACCACTAGACCATCGAAACGATATATTTTTGACAAGAAAAAACGCCTGACCATGGTCAGGCGTTTTTCTTCGATATTAGTATATCGAAGAAACATATTAAAAGTTGTTGGCTTACACTTTGACCAGAGTCATATAAGTTCTTGATAATTTATCTGTCAGGTAACTTCATCGACATCAGTCAAAAGACGTTTACTGCTGAACATAGACCTAGGATCTTCACACTGATCTATCAGTCCTCTACAGCCAGCATAGAAGTTTATAGTCATTTATTTTTAACTAGTCTTCCGCCCGCGGTTTCACCAGCAGCGTGATTTTCTTTTTTCAAATCAACGATATTAAATTTTTAAATAAATAACGCACGGTTGAAACCCCACATTCCGGGATCAAAAGTACTATAATGTTACCCGGGGTAGTGTAGCTTTCCAACAATAAAATAATTATTCAAATCATTTCAATAGTTTCGGAGCCTATTCAATACAAACAAATAAACAATAAAATCTTTCCACTTTATAATATTAGTATAGATTTTGAAACAGGGCCTCATGTGAACAGTCTTTGTTCTTTCTGCATTAAAATCGATGAATCTAAGACGCTCTTAAGGGAGGGTATTAGTCCAAATTCAACCAAAAGAGGTATTTTTAAACGCTTACGTGTGGGGGTATAAAACATATTTATGAACTATAAAAAATATGGTAGGTAGAGAACAGTCTGTTGCAGTGGAGTATCGGAGCATAATTTGAAAAAACCATCTGGTTTCTTTCAAAAAAAAATATTACAAAATGACGAATAAAAAAACTGCGTAAATTCAATTACTCTGAATTTTTAGCGACGACCCCAATTTTTTTTTCACAAAATAAATAGCCAAGCTAATCCTCTAAAGAAGTATCGGATTAGATTTTTTATTTCATAATTATATTATAAGTAATTAAATGAAAACCCGCAAAAAATATAATCTTCGAACTCAAAGCCGCCATTTTCATTATGTGTGATATGCGATTTTCAACTCAAAACCCAAAGCGGTAGAATAAAAATAGACCGCGGTAACCCGTTTAGTTGTCGAGCAGCGCTCGAGGTGAAAGGTCGGCTCCGGACGCTCTGTGTCGCATGACAGCTGCTTTTTTGACAAGTTCACTAGAGATGCGGTGCTGTCGATTCCCGAACGAACACCGATTTTAGATCTAAAAATATTGTTTTTTACCTATGTCAATCAAATTTATGATTCAATAGTTTGTAAAATCAAGGATTAATACCTGCGGCGACATGTGTCACAGTGAAATAATATTTATCTAGAGACGTCGATTTATCTTAAACTAATAGTTAAAAATCGATTCGTAAGTATCGATTTTTTAACGACCAATACTGCAAGATTGAGTAACTACAAGGAAGTATTCCTATTTTCGAATCTGATTCACATTTAGATTTTTTATCCAAGGCGTTATACTTTTATTTAATCAATTTGATTATTATTTTTATTATACGATTTTACGTATGAAATTATTAACAAAACAATTTTTTTTCGAAATTTAACTCGGCTACAATCGATAATAATTGTAAGCGAAAGATGACAATGAACATCTCTAAGTTGGCGGCGCCGGCAATCATGAACGCTTTTTCTCTGCATACATTTTGACAGTAAAAAATTGTGAAACGTTAATCATGTCAATCTGATGGCATTTTGACACAGAATATAGTAATAGTACTAACGTAATTTTGAGATGATTATAGGGTAGGTGGGTACTATTAAGAGTTTACTATTCTAAAATACATAGACTTTTTTTTGAAGGGAGTTGTAAAGTATCTGTACTTATAAAGAGAAAATAAGTTTTGGAAATCAAAAATGAAAAAAAAACCGTTGACTTTTATATGCACAGCATTTTCCCAGGAATAGTAGACCCGAGGAATACACGGGGGATGACCCTCGAGATATTATCATATCATCAATTGATTGACAGCAGGAAACTGCAAAGCAATTTGTTTGACAGTCTATTTTTTATAGGTTTTGGCTTTGTACGGTTTGTACTTTAGCCACTGACGATATTTAAAAGGTCCAGTATTTTCAATAAATGTTTTCTTCTTCTTCTTTGTCGTCACACTCTTGGCAGAGTGATCGTGGTCGTCACATCAGGGGTGGTAGCAACCTTTACAATCCGCCGCCACTCATCTCGTACTGTAGCTCTTCTTGTGCATTCATGGAGTGGACCATTGAGTTGTCACGTTACGGAAGGTAACGGAGCAAATTTCGAAATTAAAGATGATATAATTTAAAGCCAGAAGTTTAATACCAAATGCCACGTCCTAAATCTTGCAGACTAAGATTATAAGACTAAGTAGGGCTAAGATTAATAAATACGAAAGCAATAGGTAGTAATAATGTAGGATCAGGTAGGGCGTAGGGCGTAGGCAGGCACGCAGGGACGTCCAGGCAGCAAGAGAAGGGCACGCGCCCCAAGCGGCGCAGGTGACGGCGCAGATGCCGGCGTAGGTAGCGGCGCAGATGTCGGCGTAGGTGGCGGCGCACGGATGGCTCGTAGCTATGCGCCCCGGCGATAAGTAGAGGCGTCGGAGAAGCAGGACGCACCGATGAGCACGTGGTACGCGCCGGCGGCGGAGTCAAGAGGTTCAAGGGGTCTCGCGGTAGTGCCGAAGCCTCGGGAGAAGTTCCTTCTGGGAGAGCAGCCGCACGACGTCCGAGGGGTTTGTGGCGGATAGATGGATCCTGAGGACCGTGCCTCGCGTATGCGGTATTAGACTGTTCCTTCTTCATAAAGCTTCCTAAGAAGACCACCAGATGTTTAGGTGTTCCCATAGCCAGGAGAGTCTCCCAAAGTACTGGCCACTTCACTGAGTCGAACGCCTTTGAGAAGTCAACAAAGCAAATATAGGTCGGTTTGTTGAACTCTCTGGCTTTTTCAGTGATCTGGCGCACATTCAGAATCTGCTCACGAGTAACCTTCCCCTTCACAAAACCAGCCTGTTCAGGAGAAAGGGGTTTGAAGATTTTGGCCTTCCTACGCGTCCGCCATTTTGATTTTTTTTCAAAATAGCGTTCACTTAAAATTGTATCAAAAATCGATACCTTATATTAATACAATCATAATATGTTATAAGACAAAAACTCGTAAAGTGTCACATTTTAAAGATATAAGCAACCAAAGTAAAGTTTCTTTATTTTGAGGGTTTTTTTTCTCAAGTTATAGTTCACATAAAATTCATTCAAAAATAGATACCTGATATCAATACAAACATAAAATGTCATTAGACGAAAACCCGTGAAGTGTCACGTTTTAAAGATATAAGCAACTAAAGATTTATTTAGTTTTTTTTTGTCTCGAGTTATAGTTCACATAAAATTCATTTAAAAATGGGTACCTGACATCAATACAAACATAAAATGTTATTAGACGAAAACTCGTAAAGTGTCACGTTTTAAAGATATAAGCAACTAAAGTTTTACTTTTTTATTTTGAATTTTTTTTCACAAGTTATAGTAATAATGACATCTTATGACATTTTATGTTTGTATTGATGTCAGGTATCCATTTTGAATGAATTTTATGTGATTTGACACAAAAAAATCCTAAAATAAAGAAGTTAGACTTTAGTTGATTATAATCTTTAAAACGTGACACTTTACGGGTTTTCGTCTAATGACATTTTATGTTTGTATTGATGTCAGGTACCCAATTTTAAATGAATTTTATGTGAACTATAACTCGAGACAAAAAAAAAACTCAAAATAAATCTTTAGTTGCTTATATCTTTAAAACGTGACACTTCACGGGTTTTCGTCTAATGACATTTTATGTTTGTATTGATGTCAGGTATCCATTTTTGAATGAATTTTATGTGCACTATAACTTGACACAAAAAAATCTTAAAATAAAGAAGTAAACCTTTAATTGCTTATAGCTTTAAAATGTGACACTTTACAGGTTTTTGTCTAATAACATATTATGTTTGTATTAATGTAAGGTATCGATTTTTCATAGAATTTTAAGTGAACGCTATTTTGAAAAAAAATCAAAATGGCGTACCACAAGGTAAGCCAGCCTCCATACAAAAATCTTCAAACCCCTTTCCTTAGATAAGTAAGACTTTAATCTCTCATAAATGTTTTAGTAGACTGTTTATTGTTACCCTGACTGCTTCTAAGATGACTATTATTAAAACATATTTTAATAATTACTGAAAGATGAAAATAAACAAAGATTTGTTTCATTACCAAAATAACCTCAAAGTACAAAAATACTTATAACTTTTTTTTGCAATCACCGTTTGTTAAAATTCTTTTTGGAAATGTTTATGTAATACAATTGCTAGTGTATAAATAAGCATTTTTTAAATCATAGCCGCCCCAATTTTTATTCAGGTAAAACGTAGTATGGAACTTTGCCATTGTTCTTTAAAAAAGTTCCCACTAACTACATTTTGTATGATGGTGCCACAGAACATATCGCACACCCGGTAAAAAACTGTCATAACATAAAAATAGGCAAATCTGGTAGAGTCATTTTGTTACATAATAATAATTGACGACATAATCGCACACCCGCTAAAAAACTGTCATAAGGTAGAGGCAAGGCGGGTCTCACTTTTTTCAGTAAAATAATATTTTTATAATCTCACTTTTTGCAGGAAAATAATATTTTACTGCAAGGGGTGAGATTAGCCTGTTTTTGTGTTATGACAGTTTTTTACCGGGTGTGCGATATACTAAAGTAAAGAAGCGACACTCAAGCATGGTGTGCTCGTAAAATCGCTCGGGGCTATGTGTGCGTGTCCTAGACGCGGGCGGGGGTGCTCGCGGCGCGCGGTGTGTGCAGCCGGCCGTCCTGGAATGCCTCGGCCAAGGGTTCGTACATATAACATATCTACTTTCGCTCGCCGCTCGTCGGATTGATTGCACGGATTGACTACGCGACGCAAAATCATGCCGGGCGGGCGTTATTGTTGTGTTTATGGCTGTTTAATTTAAAATAAAATATAAATTTATCAACTACATATTTCAAAATTTAAAATAAACGAAATTTTAATTATAATTAAAAGCTCTGAAAACAAGGATTTCAGACGATTAAACTCGTAAACTCGCAAGTAGGTAAAATTGACAATAAATAAAAAAAAATATTATACCTAAATCAAACCTTTCCTTTATTTACATGTTAAAGATTAAAAAACTAATTATAAATAACAGTAAATATAGTTTATGAGTTGCAATTTATGATGTACCTACCTAATATAAGTAATTTAGAGATTACAAAAACTTATTATAAATAAAACCCATGTCCTTGCACAAGTTTAATATTTCCTAGCATACTATGTAATCTCCTTTGCCACAAGTCTAAATTCCATTTCGGCTTAGATTATTGTAGGCATTTCGGTATCATCAACCCTAGCGTAACACGCTCTGGCTCAAGGTCGCTGGCGCTCGAACTCTCACGTACGGAGTAGAGAGTGTCACGGCTGTGATGGTGCGGAACCCTTCACGTTCGAGTTCAACTCACACTTGGCTGGGTTTTTTTTAATACTCCGTCTAGTTATTTATGCAATATTATGTATGTGTGAGGTTATGTTTATTGCACGTTGATGTATTTGGTGTTGATGTATAATAAATGTATAATATCCACGGACGCGCGGGTTCGAATCCAGCCTAAAAGCTGCATATAGGGCTCGTGGTTTTTTACTATCACATGTTTCATGTATTATCCTTTTTTCAATTATTTTAGCTATTTTGCCAACGAAATTTAAGTTTCTCTAGAATGTATGAGTTAGCCTGCAAAGTAACCTAATTAACCTGCTTAAATCATAAAAAAAAAAAACTGCCTTATAACAAATATTGATATTTAAAATTTAGTATGATGTCCAGATCTCGTAAACAGTAGTAAAAGTTTTGATATTAGTGAGTAGGTACCTACTCAAAATATTAAAACTACCAGTTTTTGTTTGGAGGTGAATTGTCTGCTTGTTTTGCTTATACTGTGTTCACGCTGCGCTCTCTGATTGGCGGTTGCGCTCCGCCTACAACGAGACGCGCGGGTGAAAAACGAATTTGGAATCGTGCTACGTCCTCGTCTTAATGTGGCCGACGATTTTATACCTCTCGTGTTACTTAGTATTTTTAGCAAAAAAGTACCACCGACTATCTAAAAAACGCATGCACGACTTGTCAATGCTATGCGCCGTCAATGTAACGTTTATCATATTAACACGTTATGTAATTACATAACAGTTGAAGCGTGCATGAAATGATATCTCGCTTTAAAAGGCATTTGAAGTTGTAACACCGTGAACAAGCAAATATGATTAAAATGTGCCGCGTATCTAGATCATATATCATTGACGTAATTAGGTGTGTGCAAGTTGTTTGCTATGCAAGTTCCTGCTTGAGTTTCTGAGTAGATTTAAATGACTAAAAGCGTATCTTTTTACAGTCAATTTGGGATAGTTTTGATTACGCCCGAAGAACAGTGGTTACAACGCTTGGAGGTCGTGGGAACTATTTTCGCCTTGGGTCTGGTTCGTGGTAGGAATTATTCAGAGTCCAACTAACTAGAAGGTTAGTCCGGCGTCGCTAACGCCTCCACGGGTAAATTCTGATGGCAAATGATGGAATAGCTTTGGCTGTTTTTGTCTGGTAATCAGTACATTTGAATTTGAGACTCAAATTAAGGAACTTAAAATATGATAGCATAGCTTTCAAAGTAGAAACAAGTGAGCCACGCATTTATCAACAAAAGAATTATAAAAAAAAAATGACCAAGCTAATGATAAAAATAGCACTGTGTCATTGATTTCAACACACTTTAAATCAAAGTCATTCACCAAATCACAGTTTAAATATTGCAGCAATTACCTTATCCTTTGATTGCGTTTCAAGAATAGTAGGCCACGAGATTGATTTTATTACAGAGCACTAAAATATTGACCGACAGCTTTTTATATAGGGTCATAAACTTGCTACATTATCACATACATAACCGGAGTTCAGTTTATGCCATAAAACGACTTGATAGGTAAACTGAGGCGGTAATGAATTGTAAAATTGCTTTTTACCTAACGTTGTAATAAGATAATGAATTCAGTCTAGTCTATTTACAGGGAATATAATGATAATGAAAAATATATAGGGTTTTCCTGTTACCCACTTATGAATCACAGAAAATTCTGTTCTAGTTTTTATATTGGTCTTGAAGACCAATATAAAGCAACTAAGTAATTAAGGAATAACTTTTGTAAGGACCAAATGTGAGGTCAATAAGTACACTTTTTTTTAGCAAAGGTACGCTATTTATTGCCTGTAGAAATACATGACCTGTATCCTGTGTGTATACTTTGATTGAGTAACTTTTTCTTTCATTAATTCATCCCAAGACCGCCTTCCTGTCAATCTACCCCTGGCCAACCAATCATGGATGCTCAGAGTTTATAAAAAAATATTTTTCTTATTTTAAGAAAAATATTTTTCTGACAGTATCCGGTTCTGTCACGAATGTATCTGATTCTGAAGTGTGCTTACTTCGAAGCTCCTAGCACTTGATACTATCGTAGAACAGTACTCGAATACAAACTGCTAAAGCCTAAACGAGTGACTTGGAAAGTTTTGACACCGGATTAACCACGTGCTTTTAATCGCACGATCAGAGTGACACATGTCTTGTAACTCTTATCTCAGATTGTTTGTCTTACCGGCAGTGGCTAATGGGTCGCACTTAAAAATAACACTTGAACCAGGTGCCCGGGTTTTTATTTATTTTACATATTTATTTATTTATATTTGGAAAACCAACAGCAATTAATACTAGTAAAAATTAACTAAAATTATAACTACTTAGCCATTTACAGGTATTCGCATATGGAAATTAAGATGCAAATAGACTTAGAGAGCAGAAATAGACTTAGAGAGTTACAAAAGAGCCCTCATGGAGCTCACATACCAATAATTAAAAATTAACAATGATAGATTAAGGAACTAGTAGATATATAATGCTTTAGATGTGGGAGCCAAAAAAGCGGTTTGAAGATTTTGGCCTTCCTACGCGTCCGCCATTTTGATTTTTTTTCAAAATAGCGTTCACTTAAAATTGTATCAAAAATCGATACCTTATATTAATACAATCAAAATATGTTATAAGACAAAAACCCGTAAAGTGTCACATTTTAAAGATATAAGCAACCAAAGTAAAATTTCTTTATTTTGAGGTTTTTTTTTCTCAAGTTATAGTTTACATAAAATTCATTCAAAAATAGATACCTGATATCAATACAAACATAAAATGTCATTAGACTAAAACCCGTGAAGTGTCACGTTTTAAAGATATAAGCAACTAAAGATTTATTTTGAGTTTTTTTTTGTCTCAAGTTATAGTTCACATAAAATTCATTTAAAAATGGGTACTTGACATCAATACAAACATAAAATGTTATTAGACAAACACTCGTAAAGTGTCAAGTTTTAAAGATATTTGCAACTAGAGTTTTACTTCTTTATTTTGAGTTTTTTCCCAAATTATAGTAAAAACATCTTATTTTATGTTTGTATTGATGTCAGGTACCTATCCATTTTTGAATGAATTTTATGTGAACAATGACTTGACACATAAAAATCTTAAAATAAAGAAGTAAGACTTTAGTTGATTATATCTTTAAAACGTGACACTTTACGGGTTTTTGTCTGATAACATTTTATGTTTGTATTGATGTCAGGTATTCATTTTTAAATGAATTTTATTTGAACTATAACTTGAGACATAAAAATCTTAAAATAAAGAAGTAAACCTTTAGTTGCTTATAGCTTTAAAATGTGACACTTTACAGGTTTTTGTCTAATAACATAATATTATATAAGGTATCGATTTTTCATAGAATTTTAAGTGAACGCTATTTTGAAAAAAAAAACAAAATGGCGTACCACAAGGTAAGCCAGCCTCCATACAAATATCTTCAAACCCCTTTAGAGGTAAACAATCTTATTGTTTCTTTTTCAAACGTTTGTCAAAGTTTGACAAACGTTTTCTCTTGGTACGCTTACGTGATCCAGGATTTTACAAGTCTAGTTATTACATTGGAGAAACTAACAGCTGACCTTCGTAACCCTTAACAGGGGGAACTAGACTAATTGAATCAATACACAACCATTCGATTCTGTTGATTTTCTCACGGTGTTTTCCGTCACCCTCGAGCTAGTAAACACGTACAATCAAAAGCACGTCAGACGTAACACTTTGGACTTTGTACCGCTATCGAACTGCAAGTGTTAACCGTGATGTGCTGTTGACCGTACATAAAAAATTAATAGATCTTTGGGTGCAAGCCGAGATTTGGATTATCGAATACACACATGTGGATTGTCACTGATTGTCACCCTATGACACCTATGGGAGTGACGTGTAGTAGGTATACGTAATTAAGAAAAAAAATTGTACCTATGCTTGCGCTCTCATTAAAGTGTAACAATTTGTTCATCCCGTACTAATATTTGAGATCACTGTTGTAGCTAAAAACCAACTAAAATCCAAAAACATAAATACTGAAGCATTAATGGTTTCTATCTGATTTAATTTTCTGTCCAAGACCTTGTTTTATTCAAACAATGCTCGTAAATAATCAGGGCTGCAACAATATCTTCACGATTTGGTACTCGTGATAATACTCGTAAGGGTTGACAGTACAGCGGTGAGTAATCCACCAAAGAATGCTACCGTGTTAACATTTTGCGCGTGCCGTTATCAATTCGTGCATGAGAGACGCGTGCGCCGACCGAATGCAGCTTGCTTGCTCTATTTGAATATCTGCTACCTTTGGTTAATGTCAACAGACAGGAAATTCAGAGTTCTATTGGTGGTAAATTAAGGGGTTAACTTTTTGGATCTTGGACGTAATTATTGTTTGACAATGATTTTGAGATTTTTAAGCAATTAGTTTTGAATCCTATAATGTGAATAGAACACAGCCAATAAAGTGGCTAATTGCACTTACGGAAAGTGGTTAGTCTTGAGCCCTGTGATCCAGGGCGTAAGAATACTACCACGTTCTTCTCTGGGTGGAGTATAAGCCTTCATCAGGACCCCGGGGTTGTTGGTAAGAAGTAAAAAGGGATCCGGTCGTTGGACTTGACACAGGACTTGACATGGGCACAGAGACAGGTTATTCGGTAACCCTTTTAAAAGGGATGGGAGTTCGACATAACCACAGTTGCACTTCTGAGCGGCTAGAGTATCCAGATCTAAAGGCAACTAAAAATGACTTATCACATGTGGTTTTTTTTTTATTGCTATGTGTTACAAGACGAGTAGATCGTACATCTGATGGTAAGCGCCACGTCTGCCCTTAGACAGTTCAGTGCCAAACAGTAACTAAGCAGTTACTGCCTGGGACCGCCCTGCGCCTGCTACACCGAGACGACAGTTATTAGGTCTCATATACCCAGTAATTTCACTAGCTACAGTGCCCTTTCCCCGGAACACAGAAGTGCTTGACACACTAACACACTTAACACTTGATTTGCTAATTCTATAATCATAACGTCAAAAAAATTAAGCTCATCTCAACTGGACCGAGACAAAACATTTGGGAAATGATTACCATTCTGGTTTTGACGGACGTCGTATCTTGTTCCATAAAGTATTACCTAATACCGTCTTAATGTGTAATATTCAATTTATAAAGTGATGATATATTTTATTAATTAACTGTAGCATGTATTGCATGTTTAAATACTCGTAATAGAAGATTATTGATTGATTGCCTCCGCAACTTTGTGCTCAATTAATGAGGCATTTAATTTTTATTGATGTTCATGGACTCTTGATGGATACACAGCAAGAAAAAAGAATACTACTTAGTATAAAAAATATGTTCTTAAATGTCAAAGGACGTCAAATCAAATATCAATACAACCCATTCATAATTATAAACGCAAGAGTAATTTAAAGGTCTGTCGGTTACAGCTTCTTGTTATATCTAATCACTAAAACAATTTTGATGAAACAGCAAATTTTATCAAAATTATGCTACACTTTGGGAGAGTTCATACTTCTTATCATCCCGGCTTTAGTTTTATGGCATAACATGAATAGATGATCGTACGGGCAAAGGCAAGGGGTAAACCACGGGCCAAATCTAGAATCTAAAAAATATTAGTAATTATATGAATAATGTATGCCTCACCGACCTCTTAATTTTTAAGCCTCATTACTCGTTTATGTAATGAGCACAAAAGTTCATAATCGTAATTCATTTATGATTACTCTTATGTTCAACCGTCTGACATTTAGTACTAAATTAATTAAAATTTCAATTAAAACGATATGAGCTTAATGAAATAGATCCAAAGCTAAGTTCGTGCAGAACATAGCCTTCAGAATTTATTGACACCTCGGAAATGTAATGGCACTTCCTTCCTCACATTCTTTATTGTTAAATAACTGCATGCTTTTTTTACCACGCAAAATGTGTTCTCAAGTTTAATGGAGCGTGAAAGGTGAAACTATGTATTATGTTTTATATTTGAGAATTTGTGTGGTATGTAAAGTCTATATGTAAAATCTATAACTAAAGACCATGCGTTCGATCTTCTGCGTAATATAAATTCCTTGACAGAATTTGCTTTGAAAGTGTATTTACCATTCGCTTGGTGGTGTCGGAGTGAGACCAACCGAACGGGCGTATATGAGACCCTTATGGCAATCAACCTGCCCATCCCCGGAGGTCTCGCTAGCCACGAGCTAACAAAAAAAAAACAATAAACGATTGTTATTATTGAACAATAAACAAAAGCAAACGATGTGTGTGGCCATTACCCAACCACATACTTAGCTAGGAAGTAATACTTGCTCCAAAAC
The DNA here is from genome assembly GCA_949319885.1 of Mecyna flavalis. Classification (NCBI taxonomy): domain Eukaryota; kingdom Metazoa; phylum Arthropoda; class Insecta; order Lepidoptera; family Crambidae; genus Mecyna; species Mecyna flavalis. The sequence continues at coordinate 15,798,762 of OX439429.1, forward strand.
TATCATTATTTGAATCGATTATATTCCATCATAACGCAACGTCGCTTCATTTTCGTGACTGGGACAAACGTTGCCAAATGGTCAAGAAATGAACACCACACCACCCACAAAATTTCGTTAGGCTCATACCAAAAATTGCGCTAGTTATGGAGAGGAACATTTATCTGTTGTCGTAAAGTTGTGTAATGTTTCAATTAAACCTACTTGCGGCCTACACAAAAAGTTGGCTTACGGCGACATGTCTTGGCTATTTTAGTTGCTTACTATTTAAATAAGCAAAATAAGCCAGTGTATTATTATCCTGAATACAATTGTAAACTCTTCAGATAACAAATCAATAAAAGAAAATTTCCATATTAAATATGAAAACATAAAAATATGGGGGTGGCTTTATGCGATTGAAATAAGGACTACGACACCGCGGTGTATTCAGGGACCGGGGTCAAACGACGAAACCTACATCTCTGAAGCCTATATCAATAAAGAATATTTTTATGAATAAATTAAAATAAATTGCAAAGTTTTTTTTTTTGTTCGTACAGACAAATTCAATGGTCCAGTAAAGTTCAGTCTTCGAGTTTTTGTCCAAAGCAATTTAGACAAGTTTTGGTCTAGCTCTATACCAATTAGTCAGAACAGAACACAAAGACAGACATGATTGGCATTAACCTATTAAAAAAATTAAACATTTGATTTTTATTAGATAAAATAAGCCTTGAGGCATGATGTTTAAGTGTTACCGTTGAATAGAAACAACGAACGCAAGATAAAGCCACAATGGAGTATCGTGACTGCTCCCGTGTCGCTCTGTCATGGCCGACTGGCCACTTACATCGAATAAAATATAACATTAAAAATGCTACAATTACTAAATAGCCCGTAAGGCTTGGTATTTGATAGGCTTGCTGCACACTATTGATTGCTTATCGAATAAAATCTTACTACCTGTCAATATCTTTACTCGTTTTAAAAAATAAAGATGTGCTGGTTCAGTTTTTAAACAGTTTTACGATTTTAAATTATGTAGTATGGGATCCTGAATCGCGCAAGCAAAGTAATCGTCACCCGCTAATCCTACTTATCCTACTAATATTATAAATGCGAAAGTCTGGATGTTTGGATGTTTGTTACTCAATCACGCCTAAACGACTGAATGGATTTATATGAAATTTGGCACACGTATAGTTTATAACCTGGATTAGGACATAGGTTTTTAATTACCTACAGGAAACGTCTCATTACCGCGTGAGTTAAAATTTTGAAACTACAGAACTGATTTGAATAATTCTTTCACTGTTGGAAAGCTACACTATCCCCGGTGAATATAGAGTACTTTTGATCCCGGAAATGTGGGGGGAAGGGGGAAATATCTTCCATATTTGAAAAAGAGATTACGCGCGGGGAAACCGTGGACAGAAGGCTAGTACTAGTATAAATTTACGGCACACTAAAAATGGAACATGGGACCATGTGCCCCGAGCACAGTCAATCTAGCTCGTAGAAAGTTCTTACACCTAAAATGAAAATTAGATCTCCTTTAAATGAATTTTCTAAATGTAATGTACGCATTTATGAATATTGATTATTGTATGCACGTGTGCAATCGTCTTAAATCGGTTCAGTTTCCATATTTATCTGCTACCGTCCTTGTTACATATTTAAATTATTTTGTCACGTTCCTTTCACGTAAAGAAAGCCAATCGTCATTATTTTCGGCTGTTTGTAATAACTGTTTTAAATTTATTGATTTTTACTTGCAAGTCTGTATCGACATAATTTTATCGATCTGCACTTATTTAATCTCAAATCCCATGCTTCGTTTCAATATTTTTGAATACAGCTCGCATGACTATTTTGCAATATTTTGTGCTATTGATAAATGCTTTTTTACTTTTATCCTAATTATGGATGTAGTATCTGTTTTTCAGATAAGGTAAATAAAGATTACTCTTTTTTTATATAGCAAACAAGTTTACCGACTCTCTTTCTTTACTAGTGCTATGTTTGAAATAATAAAACGATAAACTTGAGTCTTGGGCCAAGAAATTTAACCACTAGGCCATCTATGTAGGTGTTCCAGTCAAGTATAAAGATACAAGAATAAAAATAAATCGATCGTCGTGTAGTACGTGTAATAATATGACCATTATCATATGTGTCACACAGACTGACTAATTGCTTTCAACATAGTATAGTGAAGTGTTATGATTTATTAGAGCAATTTAAGTCATACCAGTCTATTAGTGTGTTACTGCGGGGTAGAAATTATTGTTTCAGTAGCGCTGTAGGTAAGAGGTCGAACTAGCTAGTTGTCTAGGTTTTGATCCCGCGTAGAAACAAGTAAATCTACCATGTATTTCTATTAGAAAATTCTTAGTTATATTCCGGAGTCTCGAAGTTGATAGAGTGATTTGACTTGGGTCTTGAACTTCAATCTTGTTTATTCTCACATTGTTCTTGACCCTGAACCCCAATCTGGTTTTCAATCTTTTCAATGGCAATGAGGAATAAACCTCTAAATAGTCGAACTCTGAAAAATTTCACTAACCAGGTCGAAGGCGGGAATCGGGGCCACGATAGTTTTTAGATGCGAGCGGCTTAGTCACTGTTCTACTAAGGCCGACGAATTTAGTTGTACACTATAGTATGTCCTGTATATTTGATTAATCGTTGACTTATTGTGACAAAAATGATGCTAATGTAGCTATCGAGAACGCTGTCAACGCGTTTAATGACTTTCTGCATCTATCACTTAAAGCTAAACCCCTCTTTACTCGGGCAGTACCCGGGTTGTTAAGCCGTTGGACCCGGATGTTCTCACAAGTAATAAAAACTTCACAATATTACGAGTACCTTATGGTTAACGAGAGCAGCGATATTTAAATTAATCAGCAACGTGGCAGTTTTGTAACCCAGCCCTACCCAGTGGTTTCTAATCTCAATTATTAATCTTAATAGTAATGTTGCCAAAAACCGATATAATCAATGGACTGATTCAGTTCAAGGGCACAACAGTACGCCTACGCATTGTTTGGATCTGATTTTTTGTGGTATCTTATTTATATAAATTTATTTAATGACGATTTGGTGTAATGTTTAAGAAGTTGGCGGCAATGATAATCCATTATCAGGCACCCTGGTTTAGTTTGGGGCTAGATGGCATTGTGCGGATAATGTCCAAGGAAAACCTTTATTAATTATATTATGTAGGTACGTACATACTTATGTTATAATGTGTTTTAGCACCATTTCTCCTTCGTAAAAAAACTCAGATCCGAGTCTGGTCCGATGCTGCGAGTACTTCTTTAAAAAGGGGTTGGGAAATTGTAAGTCGCGATGTTAGTTTTAATTTTAATATTAAAATGTAATTTAAATTAATATGTGTCTGTATTGTGTCGGTGTGACTTTTAGCGATTCTTTACTTGATTAAAATTTCATGATTTCTTAAAGTTTATACATGCTTATTATAATTTGAATAAAGAATTTACTGCACCCTGAATAATTTTATTTATATGCTATTGTATATTTTTATATTTTGCAGTACAGCAATTCAATAATTATAACAGAATAAAGTAATGGCTAATGCTAATGTAATAATTATCACACCATTGCCAGTATAACTAAATAAACTTGCCTATACGATTTAAATTTTATAACTTTAAAGCCCATTTAATTAATTCATATATTTTAAATTGACAATAAAATTGCTTTAAAAGTAACATAAATTACATTGCGTGTAAACAAATAACCTTAAAGTAGACGTAACATATCATTTGTACTTAGATTAAATGGGTGCAAATATTTGATAGCGAAGTACGGACGGCAGCAGATCAACCTACCCTAATCCGTCAAAAATTCTCAATTGAAAGAGAACTCTATGTGAAGTGAATAAAGCTGAAAATTTGTTGTAGTTTGTCAGCTTAGGGTAGTCTGAAGTGGTATTATATAAATCAATCTATCTCTAATGTTTAAAAAAGATTTGTAACGCCTTAACTGCTCCGATTATTGACACAGAATCGCAAAGTAATGCAATAAAAGTTATTTATATAGACTATGATTGCTTGGAATGCGATGTTGATTACAAACACGTAATCATTTTTTGACGTTGTCTGTCGAAGTGAGCTTATATTTGTTAGAAATACGCCAGTAGCGGACTCAGAGTGAGGGGTCTAAGATGTATTCATATAACATAAAGTCACTAAACATCCTTATATAATGCTCCTTCTCGAGAACATTAAATTACGTGCTACTTGAGATGTGCTTCTCTACTTGGTAAAGTATAATATCATCGCTTGTCCGTTTTTAGTGACAGCGAGGATATGTTTAAGAAAGTTTATAATATTTTTACACTACTTAAGTTGGTAGACATACATGAAAATCCATCTAATTTTGTACTAATATTATATTTTATCATGCGCGCAGATAACACCAGTTTAGAAAGGCGTACATTTTTTATGTTATTTGTTGGCAGACAACAGCAGGCTCACAGTCCGTCTGATGCTAAGATACTGCGGCCTATTCCAATAATTGATAACAGAAGCGTCGGTCAATATCAACTAACTAAATCGAGCAAGACCCCCAAAGAATTAAATCCTTATTCCGCCACTGCTCTATAGATATTTGACTGAGATATTCACTCGATTGCCAATGAAAGCAATTCATGATTGATGGTCCCGACGGTCTTTGTTCTGTCGTGGGTGAAACGCCGTAGGCGATGTTTTACAACAATCGTCTCGGGTACGCGCGGGCGTATTGACAAAATACTTATGTTTTGAGATTAAGTTACCCAGATGAGCGGTTCATTGGAGTGGATGATCCTCTATGCTCTACCTCTCTTTTTCATTTTTACTATTCAAAATAACAACAACTTCTGTTATTCTGTCATTGAAACCATTGCATTGCTCAATGAATAGAGACTTAGTCACTGTAACACCGTTGTTGTTGTTCGTACAGGTGACAAAAGCAAGAAAGAGGAAAAAATGAAAAGTAGCTTATTTCACTTTCCAGCTCCCATACTATCCCTATACCAAACATCTCAGATGTAAAAGAAGAACTACCAAAAACACACAAAAACACGGGAAGGTATAAAAAGTAGCGCTCCGTCCACTTGGATCCCATGCTTCGCTCCCATGGGATCCACAGATAATTTTGTTCGCCTCTTGAATCCCATAAGATCTTTAGATAATATAAATTCCTTTTGGATCCCATGCTTCGCTCCCATGGAAGTCTATGGGGTTTCACTTAGTCTAACCTGTACTGTACCTTATTTCATTAAAATTGGTTTTTGGTTGCAAGCTTAGACATAGGCAGAGACCAAGTTACTTTCGCATTTGTAATATTAGTATGGATAAGTAAGATTGAATGAAATACTTGTATAAATACAGTTTCAACAGTGCACGTGAATCACTACTCAAATAAACCAGTTAGACATTGAAATTGAGCTTAATAACTATTTTGCAAACTGGACTGCACTTTTCAGCTCATAATTTCTTATAAGCCCATAATCGGTAGCAGTATTAAGAAACAGATTACAAATTATAAACTAGAGTCATGTTATATCGCATCTGATAAAAAATTAATAGATGTCGAAATAGAGACTGGAATTGACTTCAAGTACCTAATTAGTGTCTAAAATGATAAACAGAACTTATATTAACAAGAAATTATTTTGAAATACTTTAAATTCTGATGTGTGTGGTCTCAGCCACAAAGATAGGTTTAATCCAATTTTTTAAACATATTTTTTTTTTGTTTCGGATGCGGCAATCAAGCCAGCTGGTCGCCTGATGGTAAGCAATCACCGCCGCCCATGGACATCTGCAACACCAGAGAGATCGCTGATGCGTTGCCAGCCTATGGGGTTATGTGGGATTTATTCACGTGGGGGATTTTACCCGAATGTAGAGACAGAAAACATAGTTCTTTTTACTATTATTCAATTCCCCCTGCAGGGGAGGGTCTTGTAGGCACTTCTTGAGCGAAAGTGAAATTCAAAAGTCGGCGGCTGAAGGGAGAAAAACGAAGAAGAATATAAAAAACTTAGGCTTTTTTTTTAAAGTTCGAGTAAAAGTTAGGTATTAAAATATATCGTAAAAGAAATCGGGTTATTTTGTCAAATCCACTTATAGATATTATCTTAAATGCCTATATCTTAAACTATGGGAAAAATCCAGTCAAACTATTTAGCCTAATTGTATCACACACCAACTTGTGTATAACATAAGCAAAGTAATCAAAGGCCTTGTTTCATCATCATCTGATTAAGCTCACAACAAAAGCCTAGGATATCATTGTTTAAAAAACGCCCTGATTGTACTGTTCTATTATTATACTTTATAGTACCAAACGCAGACGAAAATTCTTGACCACCGTTTCTTAAAAATTATATCTCAATTGTTGAATCTTATTAGTTAAGAGTATTACTCTAATTGCATTTGTCAGTTTGGATACCAGTACAGCTGTTGAAGTTGTTTTATTTTGCTAGTTATTGGGTTTGTATATACAACTACATTTTATTTGAATTTAATCTGAATTTTGCCGCAAGTCAAAGCTTTTGTTTGAAAGTAAAAAATCTCCGTCAAGATAATTGTGTCGAAAATGAAGGAACGTAGATGTCATTTTTATGTTTGAATGAAACATAGGAATGAAATAAAATGTTAGAATTTATTTCAGTTGACACTTTTATTTCAGATAAAGGTAAGTAAAACAACAAGTACGTAGCCATAGCGTCAATAGTTAAATGATTGCGAACCCAACCTTTATTTTGTGTGTGTATGTCATATACCTATAATTACATATTATTTGCCCGTATAAGTTTTTTTACATAAATAAATAGCACCTCTTGTACTATAATCATGGACAGTACAGTTGATAAGATGCCTGCAAGCGCAACCATAGCGACAATAGCCTAATTAATGTACTCCCATAGTTATCAGCGATATATCACTAGAACAGGGTCAAAGTCGCCGGCTGACCCAGCAGGTTACGAATACTGAACTCGTAACATTCACCTTGTAATAAATATGAATGTGGGCTAGTATGTGTGAATGTTGATACGTTAAATTAAATTATATAAGAGTGTTACTTTGCTTTAAAATTCCTTTGTTTGTTTTTTATCACATTAAAGTAAATATGCGATGAATCTTATTCTAATATTATAGAAAAAGATTGTTGCAATTGTTTCTTACCCGCTGGAAAGATTTGGATTTTATTTGTACATAGATATTTAAAAATAAATAATTAAAATAAATACTAGGGATGCATCCGATACCGATACCGATACCGATATATCGGCGATACTACGGGTTCGCCTTATTTTTATGGCCGATTCAACGATACTTTTCAAAGGACTTGGCTAAATACAGTTAGGGCCTCTGCCTCAGCAATGTATAAATACTTTACCTAGTTATATGCAATACTGGGAGGCTAAATGTTACTCTATTGCGTGAAAAAAGTTTCAGGAACTTTTCATTTTGTAATAATATTGATAAATATATTTATTAAAATTCCTACGCCATTAGCTAAGCAAAACATCTACAATAGATTTTTGCTGAGAACTTTTGACAGGCGTTTGTGCACGGAGTACAAATAAGAGATAATTGGGGCCTGTGGGGCCAAATGACAGCTAAACAGCTTCATAGATTTTCCTCACATGAGCGCGCCAGTCTTGCCGACGAGCCGGACTAAACACAATCGGCATAGTAAGAGTTAAAAACCCTTTGTAAGACATTTGGCTATTATATACAGGTAGAGATGGATTGTTACGTAAATAGTGCTGCAGTAGAATCGCTAATTAAATAAGAGCTGATTTTTCAATCATCAGTTAAGTTTTAACTGATCGATAAAGAACAATACGACAAAAATTAGGTTTCATAATCGAATTTCTTCAGAAAAGAGCATAGATTAATGGCATTTTGTATTTCGTCGTTATTATGCTGCTGCTGTAGGTATGTACCTCTTAAAAATTAAATATTAAAACTCAGTTAAGTATCCGAGTGATAATATTTGATTTTTAAGAAATGAGCCCAAAGACGACGGAATAAATAAATACTTGTTTGTTGATGTTTTTATATTTGATCATTTAACGTTAGTTGATATTAATTAATTTGAATAGATTAAACAATGTTGCATTTCGAAGATATCGACTCTTTTTCCCGGCCAGTTCAAACGAAATCGAGTATAATCGACATAATATGACATCTGTACGCGCGCCGAACAGTCAAAGGTCACCGGATGTTACATGAATAACTTTTAAATAATTATTTATTTTGCTAAAGTTCTAGAATAAAAATAAACATGTGATTAATTATTAATTATTATTTTAATGTTACGAACTAGTAAGATATATTTATACATGATATAGGCAGACGTTTAGCCATCACCTTTCGCGCATTAAAAATGCAGTGTAAACACGCGCGTGTTGTCCCATCTATTTCGTTGCAAACCAGGCACGAACTAACTATGCCTAATAGGTATATCGATAGACAAAGATCCGTTCGTTTTCTGGCGCCATGACGTCTTATTCCCTTTGAAAAAAATGGCGCAGAAGTACTTTATTTTCCAAATGACTTCTGTCGCATCTGAGAGAATATTTTCCACCGCTGGTCTTTTTCAAACAGACTTGCGAAATAGCCTTTGCTCGCAAAACTTAAGAATACTTTGTTTTTTAAATAAAAATCTTATAAATGTTAATTTTGATTACTAAAACTATAAATAAATTGTGTTTTATTTATTCTACCTTCCTTTTTGAATTCAATAAGCGTATCGGTATCGGTATCGGTATCGCCGATATTTTTATAAGAGTATCGGTATCGGTATCGTATCGGCAAAAAGGCGTATCGAGGCATCCCTATAAATATCGCTAAACACTACTTAACAAGCGTCGTCTGTAGTGATGAGCCGAAGAGGAAGATGCGAGGCAAGGACCTCAAAACGATGTTGCCGCCAATAAAAGAGGCGCTTCTTACTTCCTACATCTTGGCTTCACAATGACAAAATTGTATGAAGATACCTAACGTTCGAAAACATGAGACGCTAGCGTGAGTTAGAACTGTATGAAGGAGTAGTGCTGCCATCTCTTGAGCATAAGTGGAACTAACTTGTCATTCTCTTATGTTATTTCGTGGTTACCATGTTAAAACGTAAATACAATGTGAAGCCAATTATTTTAGCCAAATGCCAACATAATGATTTAGTGGTATTGTCTTTACTTCATGACAATTTCCTGACAAAAAACTGAATCATTATTATACACATTATTAGTTGAGTGCAGCCATTATTTAAAGTGTGACTAACAACTGAACCAAGGCAGTCAATAGTTCATAAAACTCCACCCATAAAAAGATAAATTTTAATTCCTATAGATATCAATTGAGAGGTCAGAACAGTAACAATAATAAAATTTGAAAAGGTCGGCATTAGTAATTATTAGTAACATTTCATTGACAATATCTTTTGACTCATTTATAAGTCATAACGTACAATTAAATTTAGATAAAATTATGGGCACGGAACCAATTGTAATATGGAGTCAAGGACATATAATAAATCATAGGTTCGATTCAGATAAAAGCGTGGTGACCAACGCCCAGTCAAACCATATTTAGCCAATCCCTATGCTGGTATTGAGAAATGCTGTTTACAAGGTTTCTAACTCTAGTTTTCATTCCCTTGAATTAATTTAGTTCTTTTGATACTTTAAATTAAAGCTTAAAGTAGTCTGCTACTGAGCTACAGCTACTTCTAAACATCTTACTAACATTTAAGGGAGTTTAAAAAAAACACTGTCAGATAACTTAGTGAGAATTTCTGTTTTTTTAGCAAAGGGAAATTACACATGTTAATCACTTAACGAGATCGAGGGCTGTGTGTCGGATTTAGGACTAAAAAAGTTCGTCCATTGCCCATTAAGCTCCACCGATTATCACGTGGTAATTTTTCAGTCTAAACTCTTAGATAATATCTCTTTTGTCTCTTTTTTAGAAAAAAGAGGATAGCTAACCATTTTTTCTCTGAGAGTTTGTACACTGCTTTTTTGTCTGATAGACAACAATCTGACCTGATAAGCTTTTTCTTTAATTTAAAAATACGCAGGTATACAAAATTTATTCTTTATGACTTGTAAAATTTCTATACTTGACTGAATTACAACAACACAAATCATAAGATGCATTTGTGAAACTCATGAACCAGAGGCACATTAAATAAACAAATATAAATACATTAGTTATAGCATTTGAAGCGATCTTTATTATAGATATAATAAGGAAGCAGACATTCCTAGAGGCATTGGCGTAAATGAGGTTTAATCAGGAATATCGATGGAACTTCCAAGTATTATGCATTCGTTCATAATAATTCAAATCAAACATCTGAATGGTGGAATTACTGACCTAATGGGAGGTAACTAGTGAGCAATATTGGTTTAATCTCATTGCCGCTTGAGGCTATGAAACCAATCCATAATTCTTGCATCGACGTCAACTTTTGAGAAATAGGTCTTTTATCAAAGACCATAAATCAGATAATGAACTATGCGACCTCCGCGAAAGTACTAATTTTATCTAACTTAATCACGAATACCACAATTTCCTGTTCTCAAATGATTCTTCGTAAAACCTTTGTTAGACTTACTTATAACTACGTCGAGACATCAATTATAGTTCTTTACTTTTATACGCGAATATCTAGTACAATAGCCTATATTAGAAATGAAGTGTCAACAGTTTGCGCGCGCTGCGAACTGTGGACACTCCATCTCAATGTATGGAAAGGCGTACTAAATCGATAGGCCGTAAACTCAGTCTGCCGCTAACAGTTTGCCTACTGGGGACGCAGCCTTAGATGAAAATTGTGTTCAATTTTATAATTGTACAAAATTGTTGCCAAATGTGCGAGAACCTCGTTCCATTGTTTCTTCGAACGTTTTTGCAACATAGGCCATAGGGAATTTATGCACGTAAGGCCATGAATATAGTCTGAACAAAATCGGAGTTATGGCGCCAGGTTTGATATGAAGTACCTATAATCCGCGACCTTCTTGTTGAACAGTGGCCGAACTGTGCAATCCATAAACAGCGCAAATATATTATATTGTGCTCATGACTTTCAAATAATTTGACTTGTAAATACCTATTAGTTACAATGGTTTATTATATTTTAATTAATGATTCAAAGTCTCGATAAGCCGATAGCAATTCTGAAAACGCTCTTCTTGTATTGTACTTGTAACTTATACCTTGTTTGGTAAAAAATTTTATAACTAGCTTTTGCCCACACTTATTAAAGTTGTGTTAACCTGATTTTAGTATAGAATATGACCTATGAGAATTACTGTTTTTTTTTTAATCTTAATCTGGTAAGTCGTTTTTGCGGTAAAGAAAAACACGTTTCCATCCATTCATCCTCAAAAAAAAAAACGCATTTATGATATTATAAAATAAGATTTTACCTTTATTTTTATATTTAACCGTCATTATTTTTTAAGTTTTTGTGGTGAATTCTTAATAACAAGCAATGCAATGAAATCAAAAGGAGAATTTAATTACGTATATACATAATTTATAATGAATTTCTATCGATTTAATAATTACGTTACGTCAATTCAAGATTCAATGTTCCCCGAGTTTGAGATAATAAATCAAGGCTTAATGGGTCAAAGCGACCGGCTGTCTGACTTCTCAGCAAAATACTATCAAAATATTCATTTGGCTCTTATTTTATTTGTGTAAGAGATCAAATTCCAATGACATAACGCGCTAATGAATCGACAGTCAATACAATTATCATACTAGTAACTAGCGGAACATGCATTAGGATCTAGATTGTTTGAATGTAGGTACGTGAAAAAGCCGGTAATTTTGTCTTGCACGTTACTACCTACCTACATTGCAGTTTAATTCGTACTTCCTAATGTAATATTCGAATGTAAAAAAATATCATTGGTTCGGTCACTCTAAAGTCTGACTGACCAGTAAATAATAAAAAATATTGGAAAACATTACATACATTGTTCTGACCTCAAAGTAAGTAGCGTAAGCACTTGTGTTATGGGTGTCAGAAACAACTAAGGTACCACAAATTTAATATACACTTAAATACAAATAAACACCCAGACACAAAACAAACACAAATGTTCATCACATAAGTGTTAGTCCTGGGTGGGATTCAAACCCTCGACCCCTGGCGCATAGGGCAGGGTCACCACCAAATGCGCCATCGGGCCAGTCGACCAGTACAAATTATGGCTACACAAATATTTGACTGTACAAGTTTGCTCCATGGGCGTACCCATGGTGGGGAAGAGTGGGGCAAGTGCTCCACCCTGGCGCGAATATAGTTTGCTAGTATTATTTTATACTGCTGCCCCACACTGGGTTCATGGCTGCCCCACTCTGGGCCTATGGCTGCCCCACCCTGGGTCCATGGCTGGCTACGACCATGGTTTCCTCACGATGTTTTCCGTCACCGGCGAAGTATAAATACAAAGATTCAAACCATCTACCACACACTTTTTTTATACTAGGTCAGTTGGCAGACAGGCACGCAGCCCATCTGATGGTGAGCAGCCACTGCGGCCTATTCCATTGAGGGACGCTTCATCTAGAAGCGTCCGTCAATGTGCTGCCAAACTGTAGACTCATCTGATCTTCGAGTCTCTGATTTCAAGTGTACTGGCTCCTACATTAATATTGCCGGAACACAGCCAGAGCTGTTATGTCTGTTCACACGTATGTAAAGCGTCGCTTGAAACCACTCGTCTACATGATATAAGTAAATAGCACTGGTTCTCTCGAGTTCGGAGATCAAATTTGCGATATCTGCTTCAGGCCAAATAAGTGGCAATTCTTTTCCAGTGTCCCACTGGCTAGCTTCCATCCCCACATGGTAACCAAATAGTCGACAACTCCAGCAAGCCTTTACCGTCTATCACAGAACAGAGGAATGTAGTCCACGATCAGATAATTGCCAGGCAAGACACGGGAACGTAAACCCATTACGTATGCAGACTTGATAAAGTTTATTGCGCCCAACGAAAGCATAGCAAAAGGGCCACATTTCTGCTCAAATCTTTCGTAACACGCTCGCCGTAGTTAGCATAACGCCTGTCAGGACTGAGTGTGCAATTAATAGATTATTTTGAAGTAACCACTTCGGGAGATTAAGCTGAACTGAGTTCATTTAAGTGAAAGTAATATAACAACATTGTCGCGTGAGATTTTAAGATTGTACTATTCTTCTCATTTAAGTTTTAAATAAATAAATATCTCTGGACATTATTCACACAGCGCCACCTAGCTCCAAACTAAACATAAGCTTGTGCTATGGGTGCCAGACAACGGATACACATTACTAATATACTTTTTTTTTTGTAAATACATACATATTGTACATAGAAACTCCCAGACCGATACAAACGGACATGTTCATGCACACAAATGTTTGTACCGTGCGAGGATCGAACCCGCGACCTCTGGTGTAATAGCCGACTTCTCGACCATTACACCAAATGGCTCGTCAACTGTAAATGCAGACTACAAGTATTTATTTAATGGGGAGGCAAAATTGCTTTTATGACACCTCATGGTAAGTGACCATTGCACTGCCTGCTCAAGGACACCAGGGTATTGCCCGTTAAGGGAGGGGGAACGGAGTATGGAGATATACATCTTTATGTCACACGCATACGATTATATCTATTTACCTGAACAGTTTTAAGGCATACAAGTAGCGGTAACAATTAATCAAAGCTTTAAAATAATAATTTGTTACATACTCGATAACATTTATCAATCCATGCAATATCACGGAAGTTTTCTACTCCAAGGTTTCAATCTTTCATCGAAACCTGTTATTAGGTGTTCCATCATTTGCAAATGCTATCAAGCTATCTGAAATACTGTATAAATTATTATGTCAGCGTGGACTAGACTCAATAAGGTAGTTATTATAATTCATCGGTTGAGAAATGCGTAAAAATAGGTGCAGTGCAATTTCCTGCGTTTTCTTGCCTTAGATTTTCATTCGCTTTGTGTAACGAATAAAAAAGAGAGAGATAATATAGAGCTACAATTTTGATTTTTGACTCTCTAGCCTAAATTACTTTTATTTTATGATCTCATGCCACAACTAAAGCCTTTTTCAGAAATAGTTCAATTGCCTTCGATTTCCTACCAAAGGACAGACATCATTTACATAAATGCAAACAACTTTTACTATTCGAATTGACTTCAAAATCTGTTAGATTTCAAGTGTTACCAATGCCCATAAAAGTTAATCATATCAGAATATAAATGTTGATGAATAAAATATCGATGTAGGTGTTTAATACTTCACTCGATTATGGAGCAAAACGAATAGGGCCAAGTGGAATAGCCCACAATTGCCACTGCTCTAATATTCTTTTGGCGTTCCTATTTATAAGTCTTTCCACCAACCATACTCAACATAGGAGTCCAACCTAGCGACCCGAAAATGTATACTTAAATACCGGAAAACATCCACAAAATATGACAAATACAAATGTTCAATACATAAATGTTTATCAGGGGAGAAGGGTTACTATAAAATGCGACATTAGGCCAGTTAAACTAATACTTTTGAAATTATGAACATTCCAATTTTTAATTTGTAATGTATACTAATTATTGTATGGGTTATTCAATCTAATCGATATTATACAAGGTATTTACGATTTTATCACGATAGCTTAGCGGTATACGTAATCATCATTTCACGATTTTTAATTAAACAAATTTTAATATTAATTATTAATTTGAAACTGGAAAACCAACTAGACATTTCGGTCACATCCATTGTTAACGCCCCGATGTTCTAGTGGTACCGGACCGAGATATAGGGTTTACGAAACTACCCACTCATACGTCCACTGTAACCACAGTTACAGAGACCATATACCTCAGGACAGTCCGTGTAACTACAGTTACATTTTTAAGAATTCGCGCCCGCCGATTGTTTTTTTCTTTTTCTTATCGCTGTGGATGTTTATAGTCTGTAGTGTTGCTGGTTTTTGACGCTCTATGATATGTACCACACCTTATTTCAAGTGGAACATAACTTCGGCTCATGGCTACAAAAAAAATAAATTGTCAAGTTGCTTGTTGTTTTTGTGGACCAGTGCGCGAGTGACTCCAGCTATTTTATTCGAGAAATCATGCCGTAAGTAATAAAATATTATTGTTTTGTATATCAAAATATTTATAATCTTACATATTTTCATATTTTATAACATTATGTGCGATTCCAGTCAGTTTTTTAGTTAAAATTTGGATTAAAAATAGGTCGGTGACTCTGTGTTTTTATTAGTGAATAATTGGGAGATCTAAAAAAGTTCTTGTATTATATCGTAATTAAATGTTTTAATATGAAAACTTATTAATATTATAGCCCGGTTATTACCATACTTTCTTGAAATATTCCATATTTCATCTGGATTAGACAATTTACCATACGTGAACTTCGATTTCACAGATCATGTAGCTTTAGTTTTTATTTTATTTGTAATATTTTTAAGATGATTTATTATAGGGTGTTGGTTCCAAATGAAAGGCCATTAAATTACCTAAAACTCAAAATTGTTTTAATATTGTAAACGTCAAAAATATCTAATAAAAAAAATATTTAAATTGAAAACTACGACAAAATTACCATTTCTTAAAGTTCGCTGTAAGATCATTCATAGAATAAAATGTTAAAATCAAACATAACTATTGCCTAAAAATCGTCAACTAATGAGGCTTTCATTAGTATTTTTCATTTTGCGATATTTGAGTTATTTACTGAGTAATAAGCATTTATTTAGCATACGTCTCCTACCGATTTTATTTTGCGCGTATCACGTGACTCGCGGACTGTCCTGACAACCTTGCGAAACGCGCGCGGACGTATGAGTGGCTACAATTGACATATTATCTCGAAAAACTGTTGGTTCTCATTCATCAGGGCTGGTCAATAGCCACAAGGCTGGCACCGGCTCGTCCCAATCGGGTGTAATGTCGGGATAACTTGATTTCAAAGATGGAGGCCCTTACCCTGCAGTGTGACTTGAATCTGCTAAATACAATACTTTACTTTTACTTTCTAATTGATAAACAATATAGATGATTAATTCATAAACTGTAAATTATATACTTTGATTGCACTGGCTTGGCTTATTATTAATTAATTATTTTCTTAATTATCTTGTAATAAATAGTATTTATCGTATCACCAGATCACTTACACTTACGCAACAATTATCGGCAGTTATGGGGCAAGATAATTTGTTTTACAGTGTCAATTTTACACTTTTCTATTTGATAATTTAACACTTTTGGTGTTACTAAAATAAAATTTCTGTAACGTAAAAATGTTATGCTATTTGTTTTATCTACTATTAATGTAAGTACGCCAACTGAAAGTGCCTAAAATGATAGGCATCATCTCAAGTATTCAAAACCTCCAAGGAATGTGCGGGAAGTGAATTCAAACTAATCTGTTTTACTATCTGCGCGTGTGTAAAAAGTCTTGGAAGGCCCAGTTCTATCGCATAAATCAACGTTGTCGCGCGCATACCAATTAGCGGTGTTGACGCAACTTGCGCGCGCGCGGTTCCGCTTGCGATCGGCACGCATGCGTCTAAGGGACACACCGTGAGAAATTCTTTCGCTATTTTGCAAGGGCATTTAAGAGATATTTGGATACCAGTTAAATTTTGATTTTATTATTATGGTCGAGATATGGTTTAAGATTATTTACAATTCTGGATCTCAGTCAAATTCAAATTACAATAATATTGCATGCTTATATTAATTTATAATTTTATATCTTTTAATTAAGAGAATTTTGTAGTAGAAAAATGGTAATAATGACCTGAAAAACTAACTAAAAAAACAAGGCCTAGCGATAGTTTATTCCAAGTTACAATGAAAAAGAAAACCACATCAAAGGACAATAAATGAAATATAAAAATAACTCAATAATTTTTTATCTGAAACCATAATATAAATGTTTTCACAATTAATGATGATTCAAGACGTAAAAAAATAGTAGAAATAAAAAACTTTGGAAGAATAGATAGCTAGAGCCATTGCGGAAAAGAGAAAAAAATTAAGCACTTCACTAACATTGTATTGCGCTTTAGCTCTTCGAAGACTAATGCGCTAGACTAGAAAGAATCTAGGGCATTCCCTCTATTATATGCACCAGACGACAAGCACTGAGGACGAGGTCGCCGGTGCAATGGTGAAAAATAAAGCCTACATAAAATGTAGATCAGACCCAGATATTATAAAATTAAAAAAAAAAAATAGCAGATAGTTTTTGTACTGATGCACGTATTCTTAAGGCTTGAAAACCGGGCAAAATCATCCATTGTTAAAGTTACAAACTAACATTTTAGGTACAATTATAAATTTCAATTATAACTACTTAACATGTCTTACTTTTATGACGTTACTCGTATCTTTACTCTATTTCCATCAGTAAAACATGTCAGTGTTTGCAGCTTTAGGTTCGGAACGAATTTCAAAACAAATTATTTGTACTTTCGATCAATCTATTGTTTAATATATAATCAGACCTAACTGGTACGTCATCCAGATCGACAATCGACCGGAACCAAATGCTTACTTGCTGAAACGATAACAAATACTGCGATGCTGCAGGTGTTGCGCAAGGTGCAGTTTTTGCTACATTACTCTATTTATTGTATAACGCCGCGGTCGAATAGATTAGCTTACTTGTCGAGTTCTTGACATGATTACACAGTTTGTTTTGGCATTGTCTTGTGGAATTTGGGAGCACGATAAATAATTGTACCTTTATTTGAAAATTGAGGTCTTTCGGTTCATTATTGGTGGCATAAATAACTATCATTGCTAGTGTTCGCTTTTATTTTGTTTTTAAATCCTTCAAACATTTTCATACTCTATATTATTTCTTTACTTTCTAATTAAGGTTGCAAATTCGTTTTTAAAGTTGAATACAATCAATGTTCACAAGTTGCAAAATATGTAATAATAAGTTATAATAAAAATAGCACCACTGTTTAATACTCAACGTAGTTTGTCACCAGTAATGTATAACCTAAGCAATTGAAAGTAATGTTACAAACCAATACTTCTTAATAAAGTGATTGAATGATGTCGACATTATTTTTGCTTTCAAAGATTGCATTTTAATGTTTCAATTGAGGTCACTGAACAAAAAACATGTGACCTGAATATTTTCTAGTCTAGGCAAGACGAAATGACACACTAACAAAACTGTAATAGTGATGATTAATCGTCATTTTACATACGAATGTGGGGAATTCGATACAGTTGGTGTGATACAACTTGTTTGTTATTTATATACTGTCATCATTTGTGGAATGATACCATGTTATTTGAGTAAAGTTTGTGGGTGTTACATACAACGCAATCTTTAAGTTGCATTGTTTGTCTACTTGTTTCTTTTTGTAAGTTATTTAAAATATTATTAGTGCTGTTCTGCTAAAATTTAAAATGACGACTAGCTACACCTTAATTTTTCATTGATACAGAACATTTCTACAACATAGTTCAAGTGACTTATTGCGCATACCAGTCTAGTTAATGACAGTTCGTAGCGGAACAACGCGGTTTCCTTGTTTGAATATCAATAGATTGATCCGCAGAAGGCGTGCATAACACGATGATGAGGTAGAAAGTTCAGACAATGGCGGCGAAGACAGAACGCCGCAGGAACTGGCGAACTATCATTTGCGTTTATCACTGCTGGTTTGCGTTACATGATCTGCTGACATGATTGGAAGTTGGCTGTGGAAGATTTAGCGTCTAAAATTATAAGAATACTACAAAGAATTTAAATTCAGTTTCATTGGAATTTGGATTGACGTGACATTTGGTACCCATAGTAAACCAAACTAGGTGATGTGTTGTCATTTTAACGAATGTACAATATTTTATGATATACCTAATTACAGATTTTAAAATGACTTGTTTAGTAGCATTAATATTTATTTATTTTTATCAACACACCATTTACAAACTTAATTTAGTACAAGAGTCTCCTTAAAAGCTAGCATGTGTCAGGAGATAAGGCTCTTCCATAACCCAGTCTAATTATTGTCAATTATTATTTTTTTGGAACTTTGTGAGCTCATTTCCCAAAAACAAAAACTAGAGTGGCTGAATCTAATCTAATAAAGAAAAATAACATGAAAATAGCGACAATAGACAACCAACGCACTCAGACTTGCCCATTGAGTCATTGCTTAAATGCCCAAGAATAGAGGTCCGATACCATAAACAGCCCTGCTAAATGGCAATTTCGCAAACTCGAAACCATCGTTCAATTCCTAACAACGCCAATAAATCGATCGATCCCCACAATTGATTCGCCGACGTTAAAATGTCATAATGAGCTGCGAATGACGAAATGCAGCCTATCGTAAAGAAATTACGACTAAGGCGGTGATTGTGGCCACGAAAAATGTGTTGGAATTGGGCCATTTGCTTCCGGGCATTTGAGTGCGGTCACGATGTGAGAGGTGCACACTGTCCTATCTCAGTCGTGCGGTCAAGTACAGGCGCGAGGTATGGCATGTGTACAAACTTGTTGGAGATAAATAATGCCAGTAAAAGTGATACATTTTCTCTTGAGCTAGCTTTATTCAATTCAGCATTGTCCCCAGCATGTTTTTTTGTACCCTGGAGACTCAGATATAGGCTAACTGTCTTTCGTAGGAGCACAAGTGTTTTACGTGGTGCCTATTTACCAATAGTGACGCGCTGAGATAAAACATCAATATTAAATGTTTCTGGTCTGTGAGACCATTATGCTTTATATAAAAAAAACCTTGTCAATTCTTGGATTAATGAAATTAACAAAATAAAATCAATAGAATCCAAAAAATATTTCACTCACAAACCAGCATTCCTATGTCCATGGATAATATTATTTGTATTGTATTTGTGTACAAAAACAAATGTAAAATACTTATATTTAGTTTCGGCCTAGACGGCGCTGAGTAATGTCCAAGAACATTAATTGTAGCCAAAACACAGCCACGGCTTATGGCTACCCCCACTTGTGTGTCTACCTTCTGTGTTCAAACCTAAGTGGCAGAATCGTCGTTGTTTCACAGAGGTACACTTTTTGTTTTTTTATAATAAAATCGATTGGTGTAAATTCCACCTTGCAAAGTTTCAACACGAGACTGAGTCCTGACGTTATGTCACCGACTTATTGTCCGATCTAGATCGGTGGAAACGGCTCGCTCAAGATTAACGGCAACTATTATTTGGCGAGTTACTGCTATTTATGACAATTTCATGGATCTCGGTTACGTACAGTCCGGCGATGGTGGGTTCTGCAATTTCTACGGCCGCGTATCTGAATTCGATTTAACTCCCCAATAAAATATCTATCACATTTAATTTTATGGTGATCGCGTTTGCTCGTAGTTTTGTTAATGCGATATTTTTACGACGTTGTTAGATATCTTTGAGTTATTATTTCGTTGGAATAATTTGTCTCTCAGTATTCAGTGATGGCAAAACTTGTCTAACTTCATGATATTATTAATATTATTGCTATATAATAAAGTGATTAATACAAATTACTTATTTCCAAATTTTTATTTGTACCCTAACAGAATTGTACGTCTTTAACAAAAACTTCGACTTGCATCGATTTATTTATTTTATTAGCACCTACAAAGGATCTGATCTAAGCTTTGCCGAGTTTTAATACACAATTGGTTTGACGAGCCATTTGGTGTAATGGTCGAGAAGTCGGCTATACACCAGAGGTCGCGGGTTCGATCCCCAAACGGTACAAACATTTGTGTGCGTGAAAATGTCTGTTTGTACTGGTCTGGGTGCTTCTATGTTAAATATGTATGCATTTAAAAAGAAAAGTAATATTTATCCGTTGTATGGCACCCATAGCACAAGCTTATGCTTAGTATGGGGCTAGACGGCGCTGTGTGAATAATGTCCAGAGATATTGATTTATTTAGTTATTTAATATACGGCATTGTGTAGATAAAGTCCTGGGTTTAAATTAAATTAAAAGCTTTACCTATTATTCAGTAGCTATCATGCGATATCAGCAGCCAACAACATTATTAATTAAACATTAATTACTTATTACGTGAAACGACCAAAACGGGGTTTATTCGTTTAATTAATATCAAAATGTGATGCTTATCACTTGTTCTAAAATATAGTGTGTGTCAAAGAGAATACCACAAAATAATAATGCGTTTGCAACAGTACTGAAATATTATTCTAATATTTATTTTTATTTCCCTTACCAGGATAATATTATTTGGTTACGCTTATCCGATTTCAATAAAAAATCCAATCAAACACTTTTTATTGTGATCACAAGACTAAAGTATCAGCCTATTAATGTCCCACTACAGGGCAAGTCCTTGAA
Source organism: Mecyna flavalis (assembly GCA_949319885.1). Classification (NCBI taxonomy): domain Eukaryota; kingdom Metazoa; phylum Arthropoda; class Insecta; order Lepidoptera; family Crambidae; genus Mecyna; species Mecyna flavalis. The sequence continues at coordinate 15,820,188 of OX439429.1, forward strand.
ATCAGGTTATCGCTACAACGATGGGTACTGGCTTAATCACCAAGCTTGCCAAATGTGGATTGGTGATCACAAACCCGAGCAATGTCCGATAAAACTGACACAAAGTTAGCTCGACCCGGAAATTGAACCCAGGACCCCGAGATCTCGGCCCGGTACTTCAACCACTAAACCATCGAGGCGAACACAAAAAATAATAAAAGACAAATGGTAAATTAGCAATTAACGGGTATTATAGACCTGGCAATAGTACAACAATTATGTCAGTGATTTAAATATCATTGCTTTGTTTACTTTACACTGGTCAGACCTATGTATAATCATGATTTTATGTTATTTCATCATCATCATCATTATCATTTCAGCTAAACGACGTCCACCTGGACATAGGCCTCCTCCAAGGATCTCGAAACCGATCGGTCCTACGCCACCCGCATCCAGTGGATTCCGGCGATCTTTATGAGATCATCGGTCCACCTTGTGGGAGGCCTACCACGCCTGCGTTTCCCGGTACGTGGCCACCACTCGAGGACCTTTCCGCCCCAACGGCCGTCAGTCCTCCTTGCAATGTGTCCTGCCCGGCTCGCAATTCTTCGGGCAATGTCGGTTATATTATTTATTTTAAATAAATATTATGTTATTAAAAATTCTGTTCATGCCTATTGTTTTACAAAATACCAACCTGTGGTAGGTTAAAGTGGATTACGCCTCATAAAATAATTTATATTTCGATATTTTGAGGAGTTTGGGGAAGCAAAAATATTATAAATTATAAAAAATATATAAATAATAAATATTATTATATATATAAATGAATGATTATTTTGTAGGTATTTCTGTATTTTATACAGTGATTTCACAGGTCAGACGTCAAAGTCCATTTGACGAAGAAACGATTGACTTGTGCTTTTCGGACATTTTACGTTTAGGAGCCTTTTCACCATGGAAAAATAACAGATATATATAATTTTATTGTACTACATAAACACCCTGTGAATTAAATCTTTCACTATCTACATTTACCATTTAAATTAAATATTTCACAATTAATTCAAATAGCTGCAAGTTAGCACTTTACTTTCTTGAATTGCAGAGGTTTCAGTGGTTTTAAAGTGATATAAAAGGATTCAGGCTGATTCCACACTCTTTAGAAGTTATAAGACGATTGACACAAGAGAGTTTAAGTAATTAAATTGTAGTAAGTGTATTAAAATAATACTTGTGAACCATGAACAACTTATGGAGTTTGCTATTTCATGTGCTTATAGTGCAGGTGGTATTAAAAACAACAAACAGTATAAATTTTAATGTACCAAGATTTTCGGTACCAAAATTTTCTGCACCAAAATTATCACTACCAGACTTTTCCAAAATATCGGAATACAATCCCCGAATATCTCTTCATACACCTGAAATGGTACATTTACCAGTATTGAACAGTGAAACTGTCTTTCTAAAACAGTTAGATACACTTTTATCGAATAAAGAGATACATGAAAATAAGCCCAAAGATTTAGAGAAGGTGGATGAAAATTTGGCAAGTCTGACCGATTCTGATCAGATACGAGAAGAGTCAACAAACAGATTAAAAAACATATTTAAGGAACTAACTGATGAAATAGAAAAGAGTGGTCGTCAATTTTCAAAAAGAAAACATAAAAATTCAACTTTAACGGAAAATATCTTTAAGACTCTCTCTATGAATCATAGTTATCACGATGTTCCTATTACTGAAAACGATAAATATCACTATATGTCTCGAGAACATATAACATTTGCGAGCTCCGGTGAAGAAACACATCTCTATCCAGCTTATCACGGTAATCCACCTGGTTACATATACCTGTATATACAATCAGACAGCAAATATGGCGTTCTACTAGCAGGTCTTGCTTTACTTAATCTTGCAACTCTAGAAGTCATCGGAGATTTTGGCAGAGAAATCAAGCCACATAAATCTGCAGTATCCAGGAACATAAATTGTAAATTCGGTGTCAGAAATGACAAAAGTGATTATGAAGAAGTTGGAATTGATTGCAATTTGACAACAAGTTTTATATTTGAAAAATTTTCAGCGGAAGATAACAATGGAAATGTTGATACCACATTGACTGAGACGCCTATTTACAACAAGAGAGTTCCAAACGCTCTCGATGTGAAAGGAGAACCTATAAGGGTAAACTCGGGAATGCAATGTTTTGTTATATGGGAGTTTCTGCTAAACGAAAAAAAGAAAATGTTGGAGTGTGGCTTGCTGCAAAGTTATGCCGACCAATCCTTCGAAATTAATTCCGGACTTGTAAAGATACCAAAATTCACTGTTTGGTCTACTTCTTTAATATTGTTAGTAAATCATCATTCGATAATTTAATGGTCATCACCATCAATTAAATAATTTTAATTATGTGATGACTCCACTCATTTCGAAGAATAAAGGAATGTCCAGAAATATTTTTATTTTATTTCCGATAGGCTTCTTTTTACTTTTGAGTTTTGTACCAAAACTTTTAAATGGATAAAATGTTAAAGTCAAAACAATATTCTTGTCATACTAATCCGGTTCTACACTATCATGATTCCATTCAAATCTGACAATTAAGTGCCACAGGCGTAAATTAGGTCGTTGGTAATAAAATAACCTGCCATAATAAAGCATACTCAAAATGCCAATAAGGCACTTATTTATTTTGACTCAGTACCATTATTTGCATAGTAATGAGGTCATTATGATTTCATAATCATTGTTTATAACAGTAATATACGATTAGATTCCTAACACTCGTAAATGTAGCCTTAATATTAGTAAGGTGATACTGAATCCATTACAAAATTATTTTGCAAGTGATAAAGTTGAGGTGTTTTTATGTTCTAGGGAGTAAAGTACAATTTTAAATGTCATAGTTACATAGGTTTACCAAAGGTTGGCGAATCATAGCTGTCAGTCCAAAGGCGTATGGACGCAGGTTGTCCTGTCAAATGGCTGATCTAGTGATCATTACTATTGATTTATCGCATTGCTTCATGTGATAAACAATAATTTGACCGCCTCCATGGAACAGTATAAAGTAATTTGGTTCAAATTCGGGAAAGACCGTGGGTTTACTTGTCACATTAGGTTTGATTGGTCATAGAAGGAGGAAGGAATTTTTCAAAGTACTAGGAAGTATTAGCCTATTAATGCCCCACGGCAGAGCCTTTGCTCTGCCATTCTCTCCTGCCTTCATCATTCAAATCAAGTCATCGTTATAATTAAGCAAAATGCTTAATTACCATTCTTGCCAAATGCGAATCGGTGACCACAAATAAATATACAAGCGTCTTCCTTCCGTAAAAACATCTTATTATATCTTAATTATTATGTGTTTCTTAATTGATCAGGGTCAAAAAATATATGTAATAACTTTCTAATTTGTCTACCCACGTGGTTTTATCGAACTTGACTTGCGGTTGAAATGAAAAACGTGATTTGAAATCAAGTGTGTTAGGGTAAAAACGGTCCATATTTTATTTGCTATCAATACTTTTTTTGGAAGTATTTAAATATTGTTTAAATATTAGTTTTATTTTTGAAACGATAACAAGTTATTTGTTAAATTACTAGCAGTGAGCGAGTGTTTGGAGAGGTATTTATTGTCTACCAGCGTACTGGGATAGGCTGATGTTGATTATGTTAAATTGATAAGCTCTTGGAAGGCGTCTTAATTTTATTAATAATTTACTAAATTTAAAAACAAACAGTAAGTCCTGTTGCTTCACGAGTAAAATAAAATTTATTATATTATTATTTTACGCTTTTCTTGTTTCATCAACAGATTAAACTTATATTATCTCGTATAAAATATTGAAATAAAATATTTTATTTTATCAGCTAGTATACATACTTTAGCCGACTCCACTCGGTTACTTGATACTAATGCCGTTGTATGATGTAATAAACTTGATATCAAAATGTTACGTTGACAATCATTGAGAGTGTCATTTGGGCGTTGATAATTTCTCTAAGTGCTCAGGTATTTTGCATACCGAGATTTCGGTTACGTGCCAAATTAAATTAGGAATGCATTGCACTACACCGCAATTACCGAGTCCTTGATTGAATATCCGGGTTGAATGGATAATATTCGAGCGAATATATATTATTTTTTAAGCATAGCTATTATAGTTTGGGATTTCGCTTAGTGTGGTGATCTATATTACTTACATAAAGAGGAAAGATTTGATTGTTTGTTTGTTTTGAAAAGGCTCCGAATTTCTTTTACTGTTGGAAAGCTGCACTATCCTTGGGCGACATGACATAGGGTACTTTTGATCCCGGAAATGTGGGGGGAAGGGGGAAATATTTGAAAAAAAAATACGCGCGGGTGAAAACGCGGGCGAAAGGCTAGTTAATAAATATAAATATCATTGCAATGACAACTTGATTCCTAACAGACATAACTACCTTTTACTGCTCTAAATGTAGGTAATAATATTAAATAACATGGGTTCATTGAAACTAGGTGTAAAGAAGAACCTTGCAGAATTATGAGCTTTAGCAAAACACTAGGGTGGGTATTTTCTCATAATTTAAGGCCTCAACCACGACTCTGTAGAGACTCAAGACATTGTAGACTAAACTTCCAATGTATAATACTCGTATTCGTTACAGCAATGATTTTTTATACAATTACAAAAAAAAGATGGCAAACCTCTAAAGCAAAGAACAATTTAGGTAACTATTGCTGCAAGAAGACTGCTAAATTTGCCATTTTTAAAAACAACCAAGATGACGATTCACCGGCTCAAGTGAATCTATATGATGTTAATTCGAGGCAAGCATGACTAGCTAGACATAGCTCTTCTTAATGATGGTATGCAATGCAGGTAATAAGAGCCAAATACACCGAAAAATTGTTTAGGCCCGTAGCTTGAGGGTGTTCTAAAGTAAGTTTGAAGCACTTTTTTCTCATATCATCACTTAGTTCTTGTTGGAGAGCAACTTCCATCTCTCTGTGGACTCCTTTTTCCTTTTTTACTTTTGTCAGTTGTCTACAACGATAAAAAATGGTAAGTACTACAAAACATATTGCTATCGGTGTCGGCTACGCAATACGGTGGCTGACTGGTGGACTTTAAAAATAACAATAAACTAGTATATAAAATACGCTCTACACGGGTATTTTACCTCATCATCATCAGCCTATAAACGTTCCCACTGCTGGGACACAGGTCTTATCTCAATTGTGAGATAGTGTGGGCCATACTCCAGCACGCTGGCCTAGTGCGGGTTGGTGGAGGATATTTTACCGAACTAAATTTAAAACGCCCATAAAGAATTTGGTTGTTACGCTGGATGTTATGGAGCTACAAATACTTTTATTGGTTTGACAAAGCATTCGGTTACTACTTAATGTGCCATTTTGTTTATCCGTTGTCTGGCACCCATGCTAATGCTTAGTTTGGGGCTAGATGGTGTTGTGTGAATAATTTCCAGAGATATTTATTTAATTCTCAAATAACTCAATAATTTTATTGGTAAAATACGCGATTTCATGAATTGCAAGTAGCATTTCGATCTAAGTTTTCGCAACATTTACCTTGCCGTACACAATGGCCAGAGTTTAGCTTAACGCTCTGGATCGTTTCATTGTTAACCGTTGCCGACATTATTTTACGCCACGGCACATTAATTAATCTATTGATAGTTTATTTTTTACGAATTGTTTAATTAAGTTTCACGGTCCATCGAATATTGGAGCCACGTTTTTAATAAAAACTGGATAAGATTTAAACATTAAATAAGTATCGGGCAATATCTTATCCAGATCAGGGATCTGATGAATTTAGTTTTTTGGAGCTATCAGTTATGTATTTAGGTGTATACCTAAATACATAACTGATACCTACCTATGATAATACATTTTGCAAATATGGTAACTTTGTCGCGGCATCACGTCATACATACATACCTGCTTAATTTCACCTGATTGAATAAGTCATTGTTAAATTTTCCCTATGAGTACCTACTTAGGCTAAATCTTGTAAGTCGTATTACCTTGTAAGAGTGTTATGAATGAATTATGCCCGTTATTCAAACAATAACCATATCTGTATAATATGAATGAGTGGCTTAGCTGGGCGTGTCAAAACTGGGTCAGAGGTGATGTCTTGCGTAACATTGTCATGAACTTAAGTCAACTACATTGTAAACAATGTAGTTGGTTTTATATGCAAAGGGATTTTAACTGAAGTGAGACAGAGCACTGAAGATAAGTCTTTATAAACAGATGCAAGAAGGCTTGCAATTTGGTAGAAATATTTATCACACTTTGTCATCAAGCTTGAATCGCTATTTCGTAAGTTTCGTATACTTCTATTATTTTATTTGTTAGGATGAATCTAAGTCTTATTTTAAACTATGGATATGCTACGTCCGTAATAGTTTGGTCATCTGTCATCATCAGATAGAATGACATATTTAAAAGTACCCAAATAAGTATCTTCTCTAGTCAGATGTAAGAATTAAGTTCAGATGTTATTATTATCTTCTGTTTCTTCTTAATTACTAATTTTGACCAAACCTTCAAGAAAACTACAAATACGACCAACAAATAGGTCGTGCTCAAAATTTGACCCATGTCGTAAGTCGCGCCCGTGGCTAAAGCATGCTGCTCTAATTTGTACCCTATGACATTTTAATAAGGTGCCTGTCAATATATCTTGATAGGTCGTGTCAAGTTGACAGCTCTCCGACCTTCGGCCAAGGCCTTAGACATGCCATAGATTCCTTGGGCGATGAATGAACTAAATCAACTAAACCTGATTTACATAATGTGATGAAATTATTTCACGTTGAGTTAGGAATTTGTGAAATACCTTGAGGTAGGATTTTGTTACAGTATCCTACAATTAAAAGACTATAATATAAATATTTTTAAAAGTTTTCGTCGCAAAATATTTTTTACGAACTTAGTCTCAATGGTGGAAATGGGCCTCATTCTAATTAATCATTTATTTAGCAATTTTACAGAAAATAATATTTTTTTTGGAAATTGCCGCATGTTTTATAATTTTCAATGCTTTCGTGGTGGGGACCCACTCGATCTGTCTGCACGAGTACAGTAACTGCATGATCGTATGAAACAGGAAGAATTGTAAAAGGGTCAATAAGGTAACCGCAAACCCTTGCGTACCTAATAGAATGCATTAGGCTGAACCACATTATCAAACTTTCGCTTCTTCGTGGTTTAGTACTAGGAAACGTATTATAGTAAGAATTTATTAAGAGTTACATCGCTAAGCTTGATTACGCTTCACCTCGATACTTTTCCCCCTCATAATTTGTACCCGAACACAGTCATAGGTTGTTATGGCGAAAGATTTTACCTGTTGGTGATAACTGAATCAGACTCTGAGACAATTCTGCCACCTCTCTCTGATCTTAGTCGAGAGTTGAATCCTAGACCTCCTTGTATTTTTTATACCGACAGTGTTGAGAGTGTTGTAACATTGCAACTGAAATCAGTTCGGAACCATTCAGGCTTTCTTTGTTTTAGATCTCCTAAATTCATAAAGCATAATTCAGACTTCTAATATTTTTAGTTTACCCCACTAATCAGTCAAAGTTGATAATAATTTTAGATCAAATATTTGTATTATTTAGATCCCAGTACTTAATGCTTTCAAGATTCTTTTTTCAGGCGTTCTATAAATTCGATAACTTATTGTGTGGTCAGATAACATAAAAAACTGAAAACCTACAATGATTGCTGTATTTAGTATTTCTATAGGTCACGTTTAAAATGTGCAGCAACACTGAGTATTTAGATTGTGAAACATTATGTGATCGGGATTTACGCAAATCAGAAATCCGAATAAGGACAGTAGTCAACACAACCATGAAATGTTTCTTACAAGTTTCTATCTGTGGAAGATTTGATATCTTAATTAGCGTTTACCCAATGAAAATAATTGCGACCGCCCCTTGAAGAAACAGTGGCTTAGCCGTTTGGGTTTAAAAACTAGCATTCTGAATAAATTGTACAATTTCAATCTATGGAAAAGGGGAAAGTATGATAAGTCCCCTTAGGCCGCGTGGTCGGATCGGCTAGTCCGATCGATCGGACCACTATGTTTTTTCAACCTTGATTTGTTATACATAAATCGTCCAATTATAAATAAAACAAAATAATTTCCTTAAATTAAATATATTTATAATAATAACATAAACTGCGCGTAGTTATGCCATTTAACTATATTTATAATTAACATTAGTTTCATCAAAACACATCTGTCTTAGATCATCAACGTAAATAATTATTGATGACTGAGAAAACGTGCTTTGGTCGTCTAATTAACTTAAATTTAATATTTACATAATAATCACATATAAGTACATAGCACCTAAAAGTAATATTTTCCTAGAAACATTTATTCTCCTGTCATGACCTCAAGGAATTCTGAAACAAAAAATATTATATCGTTGTGAGTTGTGACGCAGACGCAAGTCAGAGGGCAAGAAGTTTTCAGTGTCTCGTTAATCAATAAAAAATAAGACAACATAATAACAGTTTTTTGTACTACCCTAAAGTAATAAGTGTAGCGTAAGCAAGGTAAAATGCGCCATCGGGCCAGTCGATTGCTAAGGTAGATTATTTGCCCTGGAGTGAATGACTAGGCTGATACTTTTAGGTATCTATATTATATATAAATTTTATATAAAGGTGGAGTAAAGTCATACCTTCAAAGTCTACTGTTCCTGAACCGTCAGAGTCAATTTCCTCAATCATGGTTTCCAAGTCATCGGGGGGGATGGTGCTATCGAGTTCTTTGAAGATCTCTTTCAGCACGTCTGTTGTGATGTAGCCGTTGCCTAGAGGACAATAAATAATCAAATATAATGTGATAACAATAGAATGAAGCATAAAACAAATCGCACAAAAGACGCCTCGACGAATAATAATCGTCGATTTTTTTTTCTTTTCAAAAGCTTTGCCCGAAACTAGATTTATACTTGTGAGACATACTAATTTATGGGAAAGTCATGTAGATAAAAAATCTCCAAAAGGGATTTTGTACCCGAATTGTTCCTGTAAAATATTTTTTGGAATCAATTTAGTTAAAACATTATTAATCACCTTCTTTGTCGTATAACCTGAAGGCTTCCCTTAATTCCTGGACCATGGCTTCGTCGTCTTCCTCCTCTTCTGTCAAGAACTTAGAAGCGAGCTGACAGAACTCTCCAAACTCCAATTCTCCCGATCCTGGGGAAATAATAGGTCATCTACTTAATTGACTGCCTCTAAAGTGCGTGTTAAAGCAAGCCCGTTGTATTATCTAACTCTTTTTAATTTTTTGGTATATCAGTTGACAGACATCTGTTCAACTGTTGACCGCCTCGAGATCTCGGGGTCCTGGGTTCAATTCCCGGGTCGAGCTAACTATCTGTCGATTTTTTCGGACACAACTCGCGTATGTGATCACCAATCAGCATTTAGCAAGCAAGCGTAATTGTAATGATATCTTGATTTCAAAGATAGAGTCTTTTGCCCTACTGTGTGACATATTTAGGCTAAATACTTTTACTCTAGTTGACAGACAATAGGTACACTGATGTTAAGTGGCCACTGCGACATATTTCAATAAGGTACACTTCACCAAGAAGCGTTGCTTAATGTGCTGCCACACTAGAGTCAGGACTAGTCATGAGTTAGACCTTTCTTCACCGCCACTGCCATATTTTCAATCAATTATCTGATGGTATTTAATTTTGTTCACAAATTTTTGGACCGTGGCGGTGACAGGGTTGTTACTTCTACCACCACGTAGGCCACCGATGATCTACGTTTAGAGAATATTATTTTCTTCTTCAAATAAGTTCTCGTTCTAGGATTTTTTTTTATAGAAAATATAAAATCAAGAATAATTATCAACAAATCATTTATTTTTGTTTATTTATGTGTACTTTTAATTTATGAATTAGGTCAAGGCCTCTAGGTTTTAATGGCGGGTGGCTTATTTTAAGTGGTTTATTTTTTTATTTACGCTTGCTATCTTCGGAACCGACCCGGGGCTCGAACCTTGAGATCACCCCCAAAATATGTATAAACTGTAAGTTTCATAATAATTAAAAACATGTTTTCTTCTAATTAATGTTTTATGAGCTTTTAATTCTCTTGAATAAATAAAAAACCAATTTCCTTTAGTCCAAGTACATATAAGTATCAGTGATCTTGTAGTTTTCTTCGAAACAACTTGGTGAACCAGGTAAATATTTTATAATATGTGTAAGTGGTTCTTGTTATTTTTAGAATATAAATAATTATATACCTTATAGACATAAAATCTGGTGAAAGTAATTTGATAAATTGGCTAGAAACGCATCCTGCGGGATTAATTGAGTGGGCTGAGTTGACCAAAGCCTCGATTTTTATAAAAAAGCACAAACCTTTAATTTCTCAAAATATATTTATCTACTAAAGCTAAATTTCGCCGATTCCTCACATGTCCCAGTAGCCGTGATCGTCTAGTGGTTAGGACCCTACGTTGTGGCCGTAGTAACCCAGGTTCGAATCCTGGTCACGGCAATGCTTAGTGCATTGTCACGGTGGGACGACTCTTTTTGAAGATTTTTATGATCATTTTATCCTTTATTAAGAGTTATATTTCTTTTTATATTTGAATGTTTTATGTTTTTTTATGTTTTTTCACAACCTTTTTGTCTTAAAAATTTTACAAATATAAAATTTTAAAGAAATTTTAAAGACGTAGCTACGTTTATTTGTAAGTATTTCTTTAAGTATGTACTAATTTTAGATTAAAGATAAATAAAATCATTATAATTTAATAAAAATTGTATAAGCGCCATCTTACGACCGTTATGCGCAGTAACAAGTACTTTAACCAGTGCGTTTTATCGCCGATACGCTGTGAAAGCATGACTAGAATTTTGACCCTATTAGCCACATTATTTGATAGATGTCGCTGTTCTGCAAAAATGTTTAGCTCTATGTAGAGTTATTATCATAATAATAATTATTATGCTTAGCAACTTACTGTATTTTCTTAAAGCTGGTACTATCTTGAGTTTAAAATTGCTATAATTTATATTTAAGAGTTAATAACCAAACAGATGAAGCTAATTATTTCTTAGTGAGAGATATAGAGGGTCATATTAGAAAGTCGTAGTAATGTAGATTACGTTAGAAATTGGTTGATTAATAATACAAAATCATTAGTAACATTGTTTATTCGTTACACACATAGCTTCTTAGGTTTAACATATCATCAACAATATTCACTTTTTTTATACAACTTTGCACATAGAAGAGTGGCCATCAAATTGTTTAATTAGTTGAAAATTTCTGGGCTTTTTTGATCTTAAGTTTATCGTTATAATTGTTTATATTATCGAAACACAATTATTTAGTAGATAAGGCATAGCTTTAAAATATCAAAAAGTCTAATTTGATCAAAACGATTGGCAGTGTTGAACTAAATGTTTGAGGTAGTTTGCAAATAAAAAAAGTTGTAGCAGATACACTGAGATACAGACACAAGTCCAAGATGAGAGCATGTTTGTTGCTTAAAGAGTCATGACTCTCATAGAACCATTGTTTGATGTACTAGGCGTTGTAGAAGATTTTGTAGAAGTAGAAGAACTTTCGCCTTCTTTTTTAGTAGCCTCAGTAACTGTCGTACTAGTTTTAACTGTCTTTTCAGTTGTAGTAGTCATTTCAACTTTGGACTCTTTCTTTTCAACTGTTTTCTTTGCCTGACGATTTGAACCGAAAAAGGCCCCAATGACTTCTAAAACAAAATATAAATAGTTTGAATATTCACAAAAAATATAGAAAACAAAAATTTACAAATTGTTACTTGATCGAGCTTTTTTAAAATACCCAAACTTTTGGCTTTACATTACGCCAAAGCGTTAGAATAAAGGATTTAAAAACCAGATGGTTTAAATTAATAGTAATACATAAAATGTTGTTTAATACACGAATTTTATTTCTACATAATATATTACTATTGCATTTATTTTCTTTATTAGTATCGTTATTATTTATTTTCAGACCAGATAACAGACAAGGCGTCTGTTCATTTCACGACAGTAACACAAATAAATAATTGGGAAAATTGGTCTTAAGTTAATAATTCATACTTACCTTTTCCGATTCCAATTAAAGGTTTAAATTAAAATTATTTTCTACGAAACAACATAAGCGCAAACAATTCCATTCCATTCGATTCAAAATAATTTTAATTAAAATGAAAATAGGTTGTGGTTTAAGCAGAATCTAGTTAGTAATTTAAATAGTCGATTTGAACAAAGCGTTAACGCAGGTGTGGGTTAAATAATTATTATTTTGTTACTAGAAATTAATTTATTACTTAGCTAATGAACTTTTTAATAAATTAGCTGAACTATTTTGTTTACAGCCGTACATTAAACTATCAAAGCTTTTAATGTCATCATAATTAAAATTTCTCTTGTTAAGAACCTTAATTTTATTGCAAGATAATATTTGTTTAAGAGTAGTTTTGAATGGCCTGACATGGCTTCATCCGCAATCTGGTAAAAGTAAATTATACGAGTACCTGCAGCTATAAAATTCAGGCGTTTGGTCAAAGTAACTACGGAAACACTCGATTAAACTCGGTTAAAAATAAAAACTTGTCGTTTGTTCCGGTTTACTTTGTTGTGCAAAAGTAAAAGACATTTTAGTACATACGGTGTACTTCTGTTGCCTTATAAATAAGAAAAAACAATTTTCTAAATTTTTTGATCTTAAAAGATTAAATCAAATCACAAGAACACTAAGTATTACAGTTAATTTAAAATAAGTATTTCAAGATTTATACAACATTTGTTATTAAATTAATCGTCAGTCTATTTTAACTTTGCTATTGAAATATTTAGCAAACACTCAATTTGCGATTCAGACAAAAGCATTTCATTTCATGTTCTGATTTGTCGCTTGACATTATTGAATCATGCGAACTATCGTCCGAATTTACGCTGATTTTGATTCAGCCACTGATTCTAGTGAATTGAGTTACTAAATTCTATTAAAATCTAGTGGCAAATGAAAGTTGACATGTAAAGAAAACGTGACCCTACAAAAGTTTTATTGTTCTTGTTGACTCTACAAAGGTTTGACTTTAAATTAGTAATTTTCGGTATGGTTAAAACAAAAATATTAAGATCTAAAGGAATTATTATTATTGATGCAAAAACATGTGAACTGCAAACATGTAGTTATAAGCTATAGACTTACCGTCTTGATCTACTTCTTGGATGATCTCTTTTAGCGTTCCCTCATCAAGTTCATGACCCAACATCTCCAGAATGGTGCCGATCATGTCTGTGCTGATGACGCCTTTCTTCTCGTGGTCGAAGGCATCGAAGGCATTCTTGAGGACTGTTGAAATGAGATTTTTTTTAATTGCAATGTGTAACAAGACGAGCAGATAATACACCTGATGGTAAGCGCCACGTCTGCCCTTAGACAGTTCAGTGCCAAACAGTAACTTTCTGTCTGTTCGCATTTACTACTACGGCACTGCCGTGTGCTCTCGCCTCTCCTCTCTCCTCGTGCCAGGTCTCATATACCCAGTAACTTCACTAGCCACTCAAACGTCCGCCCGCGTTTCACTAGGTTGTCAGGACAGTCCGCGAGTCACGTGATACGCGCAAAATAAAATCGATAGGAGACGTATGCTAAATAAATGCTTATTACTCAGTAAATAATTCAAATATCGCAAAATGAAAAATACTAATGAAAGGCTCATTAGTTGAAGATTTTTAGGCAATAGTTATGTTTGATTTTAACATTATATTATATTAATGATCTTACAGTGAACTTTAAGAAATGCTAATTTTGTCCTAGTTTTCAATTTAAATATTTTTTTTTTATTAGATATTTTTGACGTTTACATTAATAAAACAATTTCGGGTTTTAGGTAATTTAATGGCTTTTCATTTGGAACCAAAATCCCATTATAAATCATCTTAAAAATATTACAAATAAAATAAAAACTAAAGCTACATGATCTGTGAAATCGAAGTTCACGTATGGTAAATTGTCTAATCCAGAATGAAATATGGAATATTTCAAGAAAGTATGGTAATAACCAGGCTATAATATTAATAAGTTTTCATATTAAAACATTTAATTACGATATAATATAAGAACTTTTTTAGATCTTCCAATTATTCACTAATAAAAACACAGAGTCACCGACCTATTTTTAATCCAAATTTTTACTTAAAAACTGACTGGAATCGCACATAATGTTATAAAATATGAAAATATGTAAGATTATAAATATTTTGATATACAAAACAATAATATTTTATTACTTACGGCATGATTTCTCGAATAAAATAGCTGGAGTCACTCGCGCACTGATCCACAAAAACAACAAGCAACTTGACAATTTTTTTTTTTTGTAGCCATGAGCCGAAGTTATGTTCCACTTGAAATAAGGTGTGGTACATATCATAGAGCGTCAAAAACCAGCAACACTACAGACTATAAACATCCACAGCGATAAGAAAAAGAAAAAAACAATCGGCGGGCGCGAATTCTTAAAAATGTAACTGTAGTTACACGGACTGTCCTGAGGTATATGGTCTCTGTAACTGTGGTTACAGTGGACGTATGAGTGGTTAAAGGACCCAACAGATGAAGCTGTATTGCGAGTATACAAGCACGGTTGAAAGCGATATAATTTAATGTAGTTCGAGGATAAGGAGATTAGTGATCTTCTCGAAAAGTTTCACGATGTAAACGCTTGGGTGCAGTTTTACTGTGAGTAAAGCAATACCTATCATGTGCAGTGTTATTTAGCTGCAAAGGAAATAATCGAGAACCAAACCCCACCATTATTTTACAAGTTCATTGCCGACAACGCAAAATACAATGAATGTTACAATATTAACCAATCAGATTAATTATGGGATAAGTCATAGCAAGACGTCACCTCTTTCATGCCGCAACAAGTGCCAAGAACACAATTGCTGCAATTATTTTACCATCTTATATGTTTTCATTGATATTATTTAAAAATATAGGTACCTATATTGAAGAAATTATATTTATTTGAATAGTTTAAATCAAATAAATATTAATTTAGTTTTGTAACAATTTACTGATAACTGGCATTCGTTGTGAATAACTAGTGCCTGTCTACATGATTGTTAAAATAAAGTGGCACATATAGGTTAATAAATCCTAGCATAATATTATTAATTTTAATGCATGTCACCAAATACTGGATTTCCGTTTATAATGATTTATTTAAAGTATTCGTTCGATTATAAAAGTTTATTAATAGGAGTGAAATGTTTTCAACTTACGTTGGAGCTGGGTTTTGTCAAGTTCGTCCACCTTATCACCAAATATGAAACAAAGGAACACTTATTAATCGCACTGAAACAAATTAACCATCACAATAGAACGAAGTAACTGTTTGTTTTTGATTTTATAAAATTACTATCACCCACCATTTTGACGGGTTGTTTTTAATATATCTATATCCACAATATTGCAGGTGCACTGATTAGTTCAGCTTGTCTTAGTTTGATCCAGACTTTCTGAGTGTAGGCCGTTTATATATCACGACATCGATGTTTTCCGCCTAGATAGAATTTATCATGGATGATCAACATTTTGATTTTTTTATAAATAATAAAACGGCGTGTCATACGGTTTTTTTCTTGTCTTACTTACTAGTGCTAATTCAATGACATGTTGATAGTTCCCTTTTTTACCTTTTTAGTAAAGCTCGAAATAATACTTTCCTGTTCCTATAATGAGCCATACAGTTTATGATGTTTTTCCGATTGGCGGCTCTAGTAGGCAGTCGGTTCCATGAGAAATGGTTAAATGAGGAATTAAATATTGTTCTAATTAAAGCATTCATAAGATTGGTACTAAGCGTGATTCTAAAATCACTTGGTTGGTCAGTGTTCATTATTTCTACACTTTTAGAGCACAAAAGAAAAGAGTTACCGCGTCTAATAGACTTATTTGAACAAGTTTCAATTGTTCGAAACACACTTTAATCAAAGTTTGGATCCATAAAACTTGTGATTAAAAAGTCTAGCTTAGCGAATAAATATTTTATTCGAACTCTCTGACGGAAAATCACATTCGCCGAGAGTTTGCATAGCTTGGTTGTTGTAGCAGCCACATATAATTTAATTTATTTTGGATATTTAGTACCAGTGCAGAGTGTTTTTAGTCGATTAGAAAATCAACTAAATAATTTGAACTTGTGTATGCACATATTATTGTATTTCAAGTTAACCCAATTAATATTCTGTGGTTTAGCAGAATAGAGCTTAGCAGTGCATACGTTTACCAATCAACGCTCGAGCGATTGGTATTGAAACCGTTTATGGTATCAACCATTGTATTGGTTAATTTATGCTTCGGTTAGCTTTGTACGAAGCAAAGCCTCTGGTGATATCACCTTAGATATGTTAAATGACAAGTTACAGTCTGGCAGCACTTTGAGTGACGCTTCCTGAAAAAATAAAATAGGCACGAGAGGAAAAGAGTAATATATTATTTAAATTTGCCTTTATATTCAGCTCAACTAAAGGTATACGTATTTTCATTCAATTACAGTAACAGATTCAATAATAAGCAGACGATCTGCTTTGTGAATACAATATTGGCAGCGTTACCAGTTTTTATTTTTACCAAGTCGGGACTTTGGTAGGTACTTTTTGAGGGAAAATAGCGGGATTCTTCCGTCAAAAGCGGGACATAGTAAAAAAACGTATACAATCAAAGGCTTTTTAAATATTTATTTATCTTTTCATTTGACTTAAAATTACGTTTACGTGACAATATAATATAGCAAGTAGTAGTAGTAGTAGTAACGTCAAAGGATGATTATCTTCATTACACGCCTTTCTTTCTCAGCACTCTGCACGTAGGGGTCGAGTTCTGCCCGAAAAGCGGGACTGAGTCTGTCCCGCGCGGGACATTTAATTTTGATTTAAAAATCGGAACGTCCCGGCAAAATCGGGACGTCTGGCAACGCCGAATTTTGGCGTATTTCAAAAAGCACTGGAAGCTGCATTCTCTGCGATATTAATAATAATAATATGTTAAGTTTCAAATAAATTAATACAAATAGAATACACGTGTACCTGTATAATCTTTGGTCGGTTTATGCATTGCGCTTGCATCCGGGGTCGAGAAAAAATTGTTTCTTTTTCGAACATAAGTTAGTCTCCAGATCACCTACATTTAGCAAATTGTATTTTTGCGACCTAAAAGTTACAAATTAATGATAACAAGGTTCTGACTTACGACTACGAATTACATATTATGGAAGCCTGCATCGTACAGTCGACAGCACATCAGACTACCCTAATCTGTCAAATTTCTACAACCGATTTTCAGCTTTATTCACATCACATAGAGTTCTCCTTCAATTAAGAATTTTTGACAGATTAGGGTACGTTGATCTGCTGCCGTCCGTACTTGCAAAATAATGTTCACATGTAAACGTCACACCAAATCACATTGGCCCCTGACTACAGTCAATGTAGGTAATTTGAAGGATGATCTTCCATTGTAAAGGAACATTAACATTTCCTACGGTTAGCCATTACCTATAATTATTGTTACTTCATCGCATTATCGCTTTACCTTGCAATGAGACATTAACAAGTCAATACTAATTTATCACAGTAATGCTCAAAAGCAATAACCCAGTCATCATGTACCAGACTGAACAAAAGCATCAATAAGTATATTTTAGGCTTTCGGCACACTTGACGGAAATTACGTCGCGGATCTTTCGCGACGGAACGCCAATGCATGTAATTGCATATAAATATTTTCCACAACGGAGCGGCCGATCTTCTGCGTAGTGTGCCCGCTATTTTTAATTTATAATATATGCAATTAGGTACATGTATTGGCGTTCCGTCGCGAAAGATCCGCGACGTAATTTCCGTCAAGTGTGCCAAAGGCCTAAGACATAAATAAAGTGATTATATAATACGTACGTAAAAAAGAATTTAGGTACTTTCATCACACGTGTACGTATTACAAAGCAGTTTATACCTTCTAAGGAGTAAAGTTTTTGAATGTTAGCAAAACGTAGGATCGTAAACTTTGTAATGGCCGCGGGAAACCTCTAGATGGCTTAGGACCGGCCGTTATGAATATCTTCGACGAATATATCCGCGGTTTTTTAGTTAAATTGTTTGAACTACCTTCCATGCTGTTGTAGCTTTCCGAAGTCCTTATACATAAATATTATATAATTATAATTTTTTGGTTTTATTAAATTCCATAAAATGATATCCATTAAGTTAATAAATTGTATGCTGCATTAATTTTTATAAGGAGGATTAGATATATTAAAGTTATCACAACAACACTTATAACAACAAAATATTTCACTCTTTTTGTAGTAGGTATGCAAAAATCTTGCATTGTCACCTCTCAAATGAAGCAGATAGCAATGTACTACGCATATCGTGCCTTGGAAAAATAAACATATTACATACAACATTATTATCCTAAGGTTGACCGAAAGAGATATTAGCGGATAAGTCCGCCTATATTGTACAGCTTTTATTTACATGTTTGTCCTAAAGTGTTTTGTGCAATAAAGATTCTCTATCATATTAAACTCGTTGTTATTTTATGGGCTAAAACTAATTTAGACCTTAATTTAGCCATTAACAACGTACAATGTTTGGTTTAATTGAATTTATATTAATCTCGTACGCAATCTACTACCGGAGATTAGTGTGAATCTAATCTATTATATTTAGTTCGTGATTGCGGATAATTTAATCAAACATATTTTTTTCTTAGCAGATCGTGTTTTATAGTCTGACATAATAATATTGAGTAGTTTTATTAAAACTTTAATGAATAATACATCTAAAGTTTTTTCGTATTATGCTTTACTCTACTTTTTCAACTTAAAGTATGCCCTTTCTTTGAGTACCAATCAATATCGTATTGCTTATTAATATGCTGCAAGTCATAGTTACAATTAAATATTGGCTTAATTTTCATGCTTGCACTGGAGGAAAATGATACCACTAATACATTCGAAAAGTTTCAATTAACCCGGTTAAAGAACCCACCGAGACAAAACTAACAAGACTTTTAAAACAAAATAAACACTAGTGAAACAAAACACACTGACTTAGTATAAAAAATATATAATTAATCTATACTAATATTATAAAGAGGAAAGATTTGGTTGTATTGAATAGGCTTCGAAACTACTGAACCGATTTGAATAATTATTTTACTGTTGAAAAGCTACACTATCCCCGGGTATCATAGGGTACTTTTGATCCCAGAAATTTTGGGGGATATTTGAAAAAAGAAATAACGTGCGAGTAAAACCCTAGCAGGCGGAAGGCTAGTTTAGTATAATTTTATTCCCTGAAGATAAAAAAAGATGTCACATTTAAATAATATTAATTAAAATAAATATCAACACAAATTGAACCAACTAAAAATTAATGACTTACTACAATGGCTCTGATAAATAAAGCTGATATTGAAAACAGACAAATTAATCAAAGAACTATAAACGAACCGTAGCCGTTAATTGGCCGCAACTAATTAATATATAAGACAGTAGATTTATTAATGAAACCAATTAGCCGAAAACGTTGATCACCCCTGCACACACGCTAGGAATCCTGGGCTTGACAGCCAATGATATTGACATGGACAGATTTAGTTGCACTATTAATAAATCTCTCGATGGCAAAACGTAGTCTTAAACGACTATAATTTGCGATGTGAGATGATCGTATGTATACTTGTCATTGGTGATTGATTTCCTGATGATAAGTGCGGAGAATGCTTTCAATCGGAAGGTTATTAATTAGAGGAAGCAGAAACGTGAGCAAAACGTGATAATGGACTTCTCACGTAACACAGTTTTGTTATGAGTGGTGATAGAATGCACTATGATTTTTTCTACAGTCTACGGTAAACGTGGTTTTAAAATGTCAGTGCATTGTGCATACAGCGCCATCTAGCCCCCAATTAAGTATACTTTATTATTCATAACAAAAAATAAACATTATCTACAAACTTCTATTTAATTGTTATACATAGAAAAAAAACTCGCAGAGAAAAGTTTTTATCGTGCGGAGATCGAAACTGCGCCTTTTGGTGTAACAGCAGACTTTTCAACAAAATCAGGGTATGAAAAATTCGGCTAACAATTAATACATCTAAAGCGTTTTATCTTATTTTAAACTAAACGGAGAAATGGGACCTTTGCAAACAATATTGGTATATGTTATTAATATTGCACAAGTACATGCTCATGGACATTATCACCAATAACTGTGTATTTTATTACCTAAATTAATTTGATTTAAAAAGAGGCAGACTGTCGAGTTTGTTGCGGCAATTATTTTCGACAGCCAACCAAGTGCTGGTAGGTTATGAAAGACTTGACGCGCAAAACAATTTTTTGTAAATCCAATTGCAGAAATAAATAATTAAAGGACCATGCAAAACAGCGTCCCCACCCACCAACAGATTTCCAACGTATCTCTGTTAATACCTCTTGCCGTACTGATCTTTTTTTTATGACGACATTCGCCGTAGGAATGGGGATTTCACGCAAATCGAATTTGAAGGTTGTATTTTTCAAGTATTTTTTTGACACAGTTAATTATGAAAATAATGTTCAGGCGATCAAGGGTAACCCCCCTGGTCTAAATAAAAGTGTTCAATCAAAATGTAATCTTAAAAAATATTTTACAGTCGAGTCTACTTGAAGCTAGACACTTACAGCCCAATTCTGAATCTTAGGCGTGCGGCATAAGGACGGTTTTATTTTTTTTTAATTACCCGTCATTTTTTGGATTAAAAACAGTTATTTGTCTTTTTATGGAATGTCAGAATAATATTGAAACTAGTGCCAAGTCTGTTGGTGGGTGGTGACAGAGCCCATACAATTTCTTGCGTTGTCCTTTCAAATCATTTCATTTCATGGGTATTTTGTTGCCGCCTCCATAGAATAGTGGCTAAGTTGCTATTTCGTCCTAACGACGCAGAGCACTAAAATTAAACAATTAATCAAAACAGAATGTTTCAACATGTTTCCATTGTTTCATTCAGTGTCCAATCTTCCGCTGGGTACAAGTGATGATGCCATTTCCGCACCGCTATTGCCGCTGTATCGCCGGAAATGGCGCGAGCCATATTGGAAACACTCCAAAAGACCTGTCGAACTGTTCAAAGTCGATGCTATTGAAACTTGAAGTAGGGTTGCGACAAACAAGTTTCATTCCCGATTCAGAGGAATTTCACTCTAAAATATTAATTTGGCTGGCTCGATAGTGCGTAGTGACATTAGGAGTTTTGATTCCAACCCAACCAAAGGCAAATAATTCTGATGAAAATAAAAGTAAAAAATAAATGTCCTTGGATGTTTATAAACCCTCAAAATATATTTATGCGCGAGTATAACTTTGAAGCAACAACACTGAATGTTAGTAACTCAATGTGTACCGATCCTGTTAAGGGTATGTAGGGGAGGTCCCCAGCTAACACCATGAAAATGCAGGTCAAAAGGTAACCAATAATAAGATTTTTTTATATATTTTTTTGGAAAATTACTTAGGGATTTACAACTTAAAAAAAAATATTAAAAAAAACTACAGTATATTTTAATGTAATTATTTATTATCAAGTTGACGTGACAGAGAGGAGGCCTATATCCAACAGTGGGTGGAGACGGGCTAAATAGATAGATAGATAGTTTTATTATAAAGGTAGAGCTTAGTCTAGTCCTTTAAAATACAGTAGGATAATTGAGAGCTTTGTAATTTTGAAATATGAGATTTTAACCTAGATTTTTTTACGAAGTTTACAATGTAGTTTACAATAAAGTATCATTTTCTTCAAAATATATTGGTTCACTTTTGACCTGCATTCTAATGGGTCAATTGTTAGCTGGATAAATTCTCTTAAAAGGATCAGTACACATTACCAGTAACCCTGTATTCTGTGACTAAATTCAATACAATAGTTTGCTGACGTATTGGTCTAGTTTAAGTACCTGGGTTCAATTTCCAAGTCGAGCAAAATTTGTGTCGGTTCTTTCGGACACAGCTCGGGTTTGTGGTCACCAATGCATTTGGCAAGCGTGGTGACGGACTGTTGCACAGCAGTGGGGCAATAATAAGAGGACGGGGAATGATATCTTGCCGTAGTACAGTAAAATGACTTATACGGAGGGTACATGCTCCAAACTTATAGGTTTTAGCCAAATACTTACTGCGTATCTTATTAAAAATGTTTTGCAGTAATATAACTAATTGTACTTAGTACTTAAGTACTAACCCAACATTTTGTCCCTGCGCGGATCAACATACCCAAAAATTTCATTCTGAATCCAACATACAAAACGTTTTTGCTGATGTTTTGAATAATATTATCTCGAAGGGTTTTTAATTATTAGAGATTCGAACCTGATTATCTTTTTTATCCATCGTGTGCGGGTTATTATAGAAAGCTTAAAACGCGGTAGAGAAAATATATTCCATTATCGCTGCGAGGTAGACCTCGTTATAGAGAGCTTAAGTTTTTGCAACGGTAAGTTTTATGAAAGAAAAGATGGTTGTTTTTTTTCAAACACAGGTAGCAGGAAGGAACCTAGTGTATTATTTTCACTTTTTTTTCTCTCTTTTGCCCGTTAGCACTACCCACTATTTTTTTCTGCTTGGCCCGAAGGTTGACTGGCAGAGAATGCCATTCGGCATTTTAGGTCCACCATAACTCTTGATTGTGCGTTAAAGTTTAAATAAATAAAATTAATAAATAAAATATAAATTTTATATTGTTAAAGCTGGTTTTACATTTATATACGGGTCTCTCTCTTTTAAAAAAAAACAAAGTTCTCGATCGTGAGTTTATTACTATGGATAGCGAGCGCGGATCCGAGGATTTCCGTCTTATAAATTATTGAAGTTTCTTGTAATCGGATTCGAAACGAGTCCACGCCGTTCATCTAATAGAGAATCTTGCGCCTTCAGTGTAGAAATCAGATTTTATTTTAACACTATCTCGTGCTATACGATCCGAACTAACTTTATTGGAGAGATAATTTGCTGATTTTCACGCGACTTCCGCGCTGTAATGTTTTCAAAATGTGTGTGACTTAAACAGCTGGATTAAAAAAAGAGAGTTATTTTATTTAGGCTATAAATTGTAGTCGGGTAATCGAAAATCTAAGAAATAAAAAAGTGAATGAATGAACAAAGGTTATTTCAGTAATTTTTGTTGTTTATAGTTTGTTTGTTATTATTTCAATTCCGGGTCTAATGTTTGCAGGACCCTTTTTTAATCAGAGGAGAATGCTTTTACGCACCATAACCGCAGGCTAGCAAGACCTGCGGCCGTGTGTGGGACTCAGAACTGCTCGTCCACTACCCACTAAACTCCCCCGGTTCAATAGAGAGACGAGCCGGTGAACGCTTTGCGGCGATTGATAGACCCGTCCCCGGGTACCCCGGCGTATTGATTTAGACCGGGATAGCGCCTTAGGAGGATCACCGGCATGGGTGACCTGTGCAATAGGTTCTGAAAGACCCTCCGAAAACCTGGCAAGAAAACTTTTAACCCTTTCAACGCCAATGTCTGATATATCAGACAAACCATTTTTGTGCCCACCACGCCAATGACTGATATATCAGACAAAAAAAACATGATCAAGAAACGTTGTATTTTTACTTGCCTGAATGAGTTGAGTATAACTTAATAATATTTTGGGTTTTTTTAATGGTCGTGGCGTTAGGGGCACTATTTTCGGAAAAAAGCGTGGCGGGGAAAGGGTTAAACAAGCTTATCCTACGTCTGATTGTCTTTCAAACGCATCACACTGCATACAAAGTGCTGGATGAAAAATGCCCTCTACTTTGCTGCAGCTAAAGAATCCTATTTAAACCGGATGCCATCCAAACCTTCATCGCTTCAATACTTATGTAAATCACTAAATTATTTATGTATTTCAATGAACAAGAAAGAACTTACTGAGGAGAAAAACTTTCGATTAATAGATAAATTACTTCATCGTAGTTTGGTCTGGTTTTGATATGTTCTTTGAGTTAGTTTTTAATTGTTTATCTTGGAATATTTTGGAATAATTAAGGGCACGTTTTACTACTGACGGATGAGATCGTTGCTCTCTCTTTTGTCAATTTTTAAAAAACCGGATACTTAATTCTCCTTCATTGGTGAATCTGGGCCTAATTATTTTGGACTAGCGGTCGCCTCCGCGGTTTCACCCGTGCCAAATTATTTTTACCAATTATTTCCCACTTCCCCCCAGATTTCCGGGATCAAAAATAACCTATGTCACCCGGGGATAGTGTAGCTTCCCAACAGTGAGAGAATTTTTTAGTAGATTCAGTAGTTTCGGAGCCGGAGCAAAGGCCTTTCCAAATATTCGCTACGCTGATCGGTCCTCGGCCACTCGCATCCAGCTCCTGCCAGCCACCTTGCGCAGATCATCGCTCCACCTGGCCTGAGGACGTCCTACACTACGTTTTTCAAGACGCGTTCTCCACTCTAGAACTCGCTTACCCCAACGGTTATCAGTTCTACGGCTGATATAGCGAGCCCACCGTCACTTCAGTTGACTAATCCGGCGAGATATGTCGGTGATTTTGGTTCTCTGCCGGATCACCTCATTTCGGATACGATCTCGCAGAGAAACGCCGAACATAGCTCTTTTTATAGCCGGCTGAGTTACTTCAAAATTCGGATAGGAAACATTAAACCAAATTGGTCGTTTTGTCACTCAAGTGTCAACCACAGACGAAGTCGTAATAATTCAATTCAAAATCAACAAACAAAGCAACAAACTAACATTTTACTTGCAGCTAAAAGCTTTGTCAAGTCCAATCCAAATGCCAAATGACGTCCGCTCGGTCATATCTCACGGGCCCTAGTGCTGCCAAACTAGTGACAGTATGATTATCGATAGAACTAAGAATTTTTGCTATCGATAGATCGATTATTCAAAATATGATTATGTTTTTGGTAGCAAATCTGTATACAATCACCGATACATCGATTTAACTCTTGACACTATTGGTATTAATGTTATATATTGTTTAAAAAAAAATTAAGATTTTTAATTTAGATTCGGTGCAATAAAGTAACTATCATCACAATAAAAATCTTCTCTTAAATTTTTGTATGGTTTAAATGGCGTATTGTTACCTTTTTTTGGCAATATGCAAGAAAGACTTTTTTTAAATCCTTTGGATTTTTATTTAATACTTGCCAGCCCCGGTTTTACGCGGGTTTGAACCAAGCATAATTAGTCATTTTTAGCGTTAATAATTTAACAATGTTGAATGTAAGAGCAAAACTTTCTTATCATTTGTTTCTGTTTTGTATTTTCATTACTATAGATTCAATTGTTTCTGTTAAAATAAGTGTATCAGACATCAGCTTATTTATTTTCTGGTTGTAATTGATAATCTTTCGATAATGTACCTACTATTGAGTAGTAACACTATGGCCACGTATTCGATGCGAAACGTAAGCACAAAATAGATCTATGTGGTCTGCCATCTGTCTTGCCACGCGGCCAACGCAACCAAACCCAGCCACAGAAGGAATTTAAATACGGTTCAGGTGTCTAAATGTTCTGGACCAGCCTAATTAGAGACTCGTTTATAAGCACATCGCATGCAGGGAGCCAATTTATGGAAATCGGTGAAACTTTTGTAATTGGCTAACGGAAATTTCCTATTATTAACATTGACATCTTTTATACTATAATTGACGAACAAAAGGTTTCGGTCCCCGTGCACAAACATTAGTGTGCAAAACATGCCTGTTGGTGTAATTTTGGGTGTTTCTATGTAAAAAAGTAAGCTTTGTTTAGTTTGGGGATAGACGGCGTTGTATGAATAATGTGAAAAATCCAAGCAAATGGGGCCTTGCGCTTCGCTTGGTTCGTCTTCGCACTACTTATCTTTTTTCGAAAAGCTTTGTCGTTTTTTGAACCCCTTATATTTAATTTTATTATTTATTCAGTAGGAAAGGTAAGTAACTTCTGCTCCCTTCTGTTGAAAATCTCATTTTTAGTTATAATGTTTTACGGTTTTACATCCCAACAATACAAACTCAAGATAACAGGACAAAGGTGTTACAAAGAACAAAATAAATTTCGGCCATTTTTGGCAAATCATATTTTTGTTTTTGTAAATAAATACTTAGTACTATTATACATATATTCTGTGTAAATACTATACTAGACTAATTTTGAAATTTATTACGGTTGTAACTAATTTTGTAATTTATTACGGTTGTAAACCAATAAGGTATAACTAGTATTAACGTAGATAAAACCGGCCGCAATAGTAACTACGCATTTCACGACATCACAAAGCCCTATTGTTGTAATAAAATCATACAGTAGCTACTTGTACGACCGACCGACTGCATATTGCATAATATTACAAAGTAACAGATGATAACATCAACATCGTATATTAAAAACTCAACTGGCACATACCTAAACACTTCACCCATGTAGTACAAATGTAGTAGTAGGAATTCCAAGGAGCACAAACATTACACAGCTCCGTTTGTGTTCACGCTTCGCAAAGTTTCTGGAATCAGCTTAAATTAATTTGGGCTGTCATTCGAGCACCCTGTGAACGCTTAGACGGAAGATTAGAGAGATAAACGTCGTAGAAAGTATTATGACCATATTTTTACTATGGACTATAAATTTTTTTACAGTTACTAGGGTTGAAAAAAAAAACGGTGAAACAAACTTTTATAATTTTGTAGAAGCTACCTGCCCCTACTTCGCACTTGCGGATGATAACAATGACATAGATATAAATACGTATTACTGGACACTATTCACATAGTGCCGTCCTACCCCTTACTAAGCATAATTACCTACCTTAGCTTGTACTATAAATATTGTTAGAAAAATAATCTTAATGTCCATTAAAACTCAGTGACGTAGTTTTTGCGCTACTAGAAAGTTGTTACATACCTACTCGTAGTACTGTGCGTACTCGCCCAAGCTGTAAAAAATGTTTACCTTCATAATAAGATCCCGTTTTATGGAGGTTTAAATCAAAAGCACAGTAGTGATTCTACCAGCGAGATATCCCAAACATCGCAGACACCCTACGAAAACCAGGTGAAGTCGTATTGCAATGGTAATATTTATAGTCCATTTGCGAACGCGTTATAATTGCTTGAGCGCGCGGAAATAGCTCGGCCGAGCGTCTGCTCTCGGCGCTCGCTTGCAAAGTTAACCGCGTGTGGCGGGTTATTGCCGCTAGCCCACTTGTTGCAACATAGACCAATAGACACTAGAATAAAAGTGGCAGTTTTATTATGGTTTTAGGATCCAATGAATATTAAAAACAAAATATTAAGAAACCAAAAAACACCCATTATTAGTGAAAATTTTCTACATTTGTGTTTTTTTTATTTTTAAGCGGGGACGTTTTTATGACGTCATTGCTAACTAATTAGACTAATTTAGCTATTGAGTAGCTTGACTGATATTGCAAGCAAATTAATCTTAATCGTCCCTATAACTCATTGATGGACTGTTTATTTCACAAAAGAGTAGTATCATTTCCGCGCAAGCAGTTAAAAATGTTTACGTGTAGAGCAAGATTCTGAATTACGTTTTATGCAGGTATATGTCAAAACATCGCATACACCCTACGAAAACCAGGTGGAGTACTGCAATGGTAATATTTATAGTCCATTCGCGAACGCGTTATAATTGCTTGAGCTCGCGGAAATAGCTCGGCCGAGCGTCTGCTCGCGGCGCTCGCTTACAAAGCTGTTATAACATCAATAAATATGTACATTTTGAATTGAAATGAATTGTAAAATAAGTATTCTCCTTAAACGTTTGTGTCTATAATATTATAAATATCGATTTAAAAATGAACTAGTAAAGAGATACAATGTGCTAGAGAGTCCAGAGCGAAAAAACATGGCTCTGTTAAACATGATATTTAACAGACAGATATAATGTAACAAAACAAAAGAGTAAGTATAATAAAAAAATTAAAAATAATACATTTAAACTTTATAAAAGTAATGCTATTGACCTGAAAAGCCAACCACCGACCTTGACTATGGCAGAAGGCCAAACAGAAATATTCAAATATAATAATTATGATAAAAAATATAAAAAATTGTCTAATTTTTCATATTTAAAACATTATTTGAGAAACAGAAAAAACATTTTCAAATATATATCACGTAGAGCTAAATCTAGTCTTAGCAGAGTTATACATTAATTAGTTATGAACAGACATAATAATGTCTGTCAAATATAAATAATCGACATTGCCGATAAAATATTTTTATAGACCTTATCTTTGGAGATAAAATAAAACTAATTATCTGTGTTTCTTTGATAAGATATTTATCTAATTATTTAGAGTAACCACATTAAAAATAATCGTCACAAAGATAGGATTTCTGAAAAGATCTCTATCATTTGGGTTTACAGATATATTTTTGTTAAATTTTATTTATGGTTCTTTAACAAATTGAAAGTTAGGACTAATAGCGCATTAAAAATTACAAAAGACGAGACAAGTTGTCTATTATTTTTTTGACACAAAATGTTTTATTACAATTCATGATTTCAAAAAAACTCCGGAAGTTATCGCATTTACAAACACTGATGTGACTTCTTAATTGAGTCACAGAGTAACTGCTTAAGTCTAGTTATTACCAGACGAATCCCGTCCATTACACGAGCATTTTATTTTAAACATATTTATGCGAATACCAGAGGCATTAGCAGTTGTCACAGAGAAAGATTTATGACCGTTTTTTAAGCTTTCTACATAATTAAGACAACATAGTACAATAGTATCGCAGAATTGAATGTCTGTTACCTCTTTGAAGTCGATTTTTATTTGCTTCTAATAATTTATCATTGGTACCTATTTTTTAGCAGGTCTTTTTTATTATTAAAAGAACCAAGTATTACACCTGTTTTTCTTTGCCTGACGGTGGTTTTTGTAAAACACTAGCAATATTTCTAGACCTAGTTCAATTTAAATAAAAGTTCTCTAAGTTTTAATAGGGATAAACATTAAACATTATATTTAAAATTAAATCATCTTCAGAAAATACCGCGTTAAACTGGTTTAAGAAAGAAAGAATTAGTACCTGTACAGTGTCTCAGTTTCATACTTTCATCCGATAATTTTAAAAATATGTTATGGTCTAAGTTTTATATTTTAAAGAACACAGTTTTTTATAAAAAAAATAAAAAAATAAGTTCCCTAATATTATTATCATTCATACTCGTATATTTTCATATTAAAGTACTAACACTAGTTAATAAATAGGTAAAGCTTGATATCCTAAAATAAAAGGCATAGTAACTTATGAAGAATGTTGGTTTATTTAAAAATAGCTTAACAATAATTAAGAATAACTTATTTTTTATATAATTAAATTATTTGCCACATCTGTGGGGAGTCTGTAAGGAAGTATGTGAAGATGAATAGCGCTGGGTGTTGTTAGTCGTCACCGCCTGTCATGACTTCCATGAATTCTGTTGACAATAGAAAGAATATCAATAAGACAAAACTACAGAGTGTCTTTTCACAAGTTGGTATTAATTTTTGCATAGTTTGGTTGGTTTTTCAAATATTATCCAACTCTTAATTTTTTGTCAATAACACGGCAGCTTAAAAATAATACTGCATTGTTGAACACGGTTTGGATAATGTAAGATGTTTGTTGTAATCCGTAGTTGTAAAGTAGACCGAGCATGCGGTCACTGAAGAATATCGATCTAAGAATGCTGTTTTGTGAAATAAGTAATTTTCATAGAATAAGTTGTTTAAGTTACATAATTTTTAATTACCCTAGTGAATTCATTTGCTACTTAAAGTAATAATGAATGCAAATAAACGTTTTATCTATCTATCTCAAATTACTCGTTCGTCTAGTGATTTCCCAGAGTATAGATCTTACAATATTAATTCAAACACCTTTTGTTCTCGAGCATCCAATTGTATTGAACATGACACTCATAAATCAAAGGAACAATGTAAAATTGCCTTTGTTATTGTTCAATGAAAAACACTTGAACAAACTTTTGTGAGAAGCTTAAGTACTTGACCATAGCTCTACTGGATAAGATCAATTAAACAGATCTCGAATTCCTGAGTTTATAAAGCAAGTTGTTAAAATTAACCTTAACGCAAATGTCCATTGAAACAAAAATTTCGAAAATGTGGATCTATGGCTAACATCCAAGAAAAATGTTATTGAATAAAGTCGAATATAAATAATTAAATTATCTCTAGAAATCTTAATTTAAAAATATTTATGCATCAAATCAGATTATTTAAAAAAAATGCAACAAATCATGTTATTTTTTTTTATTATACTAAATGCAAAATTAAATCTTTTGTATAACTAAATTATCATGATATTGACTCTAAAACTGATTGTGTTAAATAAACTATCTAGAAACTCTATCGTTTACAAAAAAAAAAAAAATATGTATAAATTATAATGATGATGAAACATACCATCGAAGTCAACGGTGCCGGAACCGTCAGAGTCAATTTCCTCAATCATCATGTCCAATTCTTCGGCGCTGATCTTGTCGTCCAACTCTCGTAAGATCTCTCTCAGGACACCTGTGGTGATGTAGCCGTTTCCTTTAAAAATAAACAAATAGTATTAGATATTTTCTACAACGCGCCATCTAGCCCTAAGTCAAAGAGGATAATGCATTTATGCATTATACCGCGTGTTTTTTAGTCGTTGTTTTCCCGCAAGCAGAACGCCTAGCCTTTAGTAGTAAGAACCTACTATCGCTTTATGCAAGTAATATTTTATTTTATCTTTTTGTAATTTTTTTTTATTTTTTTAAAGTTTGAAGGAAAAATTGAAATCAAATGTTAGTAAATAGTGAGTTATCATCTTTTTAACAAGCGCGAAGGGTAATGATCCCAGCAAGTGACCGTCCGCGACGAAGATAGTACTATTGATTCGAGTTTCGTCTATCACAATCGTAAAACTTTTGATTTGAAAAAAAAAAATTCATTAATCTGTTGTACTACTTAGAATAATTTCACTGCGTGAAAACAACGACTAAAACTACTAAAAAGTCACGCAGTATAACCACAGGATAGCTAAACCTGCGGTCATTGTGTGGGACTCGGGGCTAAAGCATTGAATTACCCCCAGACGGCCTGACCTCCCCCGGTTTCATTTCTCAACTGAACAGGGGATTGGCCGGCCCAATCTAAACAAAGCTTGTATCAAAGTATGATAGTGCAAGATCCACCTTACATAATTACGACACCCATATGGGGTTTTGTGTCAGACACAACGAATTTAATATCGTTGGTCAGACATTCGTGAATTATAGAGAAAACAATAATACAAACACACAATGTTTATGTGTAAAAAATATTTGTATTGAACCCCCTGGGTTATTCACACTAGCAAAACTCTGCATATTTTACATATTTTGTAGAACAAATCATTTCATTTTACTTCAACTTATATCAAAATGAAGCAACAAATGCCATAAACATTATCAGTACTTTTATTAAGTAATGCGTGACTCTAAAAATTTTATTTATCATCAGACAAGATACCTAACAATACGATGTAATCGTTCTTTGTAAAAAAAAACTTCATACAGTGGCAAACTATATTTAAAAACATGTTCATTGCAATGTATTTATTGGAATTTCGGCATACACCAAGGTGTTCGTGGCAAACCATATTATTATTGTTCTCACTATAAATTGTTCGCTGTTTTCATATCAAAAGGTTGTAATATTTTCAAGAAAAATAATTTGTCTGACTTGAAACCGATAAAATCTTTGGTATTTAAATTCTAAAAAAAAATAATTGAAATGAGACGAAATTTTGCTCGAAATAAAAGCATAAATAAATATTTCACACTATTAAAATAAAATAACCTGAGCCAAAATTACTTTTACCATCCCCCCATACAATGTGACAATAGCTGCTGTCAGATGTCTTTCATCCTTTTATCCCACAGGGAAGAACTTATTGTTTCCCCCGTTCTATTGTCTAACACTATAGCGCAACATCGTGGCTATTTTCGGCATTCCATCCATCGGCGCCGTGGCTTAGTTGGTTAAAGCGCCTGTCTAGTAAACAGGAGATCGCGAGTTCGAATCTCGCCGGGGCCTACAGCGGTAACACTTTTGTTAACTTTGAATTTTTTTATTTCTGAAAACTGTTTTGATTGACATTTTTGTCCGAACTTGGGGATGTATTGCAATCGGTCTCTTTACATACATACATTACATACTCATTGCATACTCCTTAATAAGGAGTCCTTATAAGCAGCCATTAAGAGCAATGTTTTAATATAATATGATTAACGGGTTCGCTATTAACTTATATAACGTGCAATAAAAAAATTATCAAAATAAATATACAGGGCAGATTTTCGGCTCTACACTTCATTAAAAAGTCTATAATCCTCTAATAAATTATTTTAGGTTACCTTCTTTGTCGTATAACCGGAATGCCTCTTTAAGTTCCTGTTGCATCGCCTCTGCATCCTCCTCAACCATGAATCTAGAGGCCAGTGTAACGAACTCTTCGAACTCAAGCTCACCAGATCCTGGAATGTTTAGAGGAATTAGTTGTTATAACGAGCCTAAAAGCCTTTCTTCATTAGGTCGCCATGGCGACGACGCTACCGAATCCAAGTAGGTATTATTGATATCACTACATAGTATAAAACAAAGTCGCTTTTTCTGTCCCTATGTCCCTTTGTATGCTTAAATCTTTGAAACTACGCAACGGATTTTGATGCGGTTTTTTTCATTAGATAGACTGATTCAAGAGGAAGGTTTATATGTATAATACATGCATAATATAGTAGAGAAACACTGATAATTTTAGAGGTTTTTAATTTAAGGTCGTAAATAATCGCATTTTTTTGCGCCCACATTGCAAACGCTGGCTGAAACCTACGAGATAGATCAAAATAATGTACTACACTATTGTACACCTTAAAAAGTTTTACAAAAAAGTCCGCGATGGTATATGTCTATCTCCTAGGGATAACCCACAATAACCATTTTCCTTTACTTATTACGATAAAATAATGGCTTATTTACGAAAAAGTGATTTCGACACCAGCAAATTAGACTACGCTAACTCGAAATTTTGCAAATTTCACTTTTTTACACCATACTGCTTAATATATGGAGTAGAATCTACCACATAAAATTCATATAGAAATTCTAAAAAGTAACAAAGTTACAAATTAAAGAAAGCGCTAAGTAAATGTACTTTTTAAAATCACCCGACATAGACTACGCTAACACTGGTTGGAGGCGTCTTGTCGGGAATCGCGCCTTAAGTATCCGAAAATTAAATATTCATATTCACGGGATTAGTGGTGATGCATTGATAAAAGTATTTATAAGTGAGTTAATCATAAAACAATAATGTCTCAATATCGAGCTCATTTTATAGTGGAATTAAGCAAAAACAATAATTGCCAATTGACGACTCGTGAAGAAATAACTGAAAAGTCAAGTAGGAATGATGAGAGAGGTAAGTATTGATATTGAATATTTACATTTGAAACGAATTAATGAATGCAAATACTTTTAAGTAGCCATAATAATAAATTAAGAAAAATTTAGGCGCTTGGCATCTTGTCCGCGTAACACTACGCTATGCTTACTTAGCGTTGTTTTATTCGTTCAAATGCCGCGTACGTGTTCTAACACGTACAACTTAGCTTATCGTATAGTTCCGAAAATCGTTAGTATAACTGATAATGTTATATTTTTAGGGTTTCATTGTCAAGTGCCAAATAATGAACAATTGAAATTTTATCCTGTCTGTCATAATGGCATAGAAATGGTCCAAAACGCCCAATTTTGTTGATTTGTTACTATTTTGTAAAGTTTTTAATTTTTTTTTATTGTTGATAATGTAAGAATGTAATAAAATAGTAAATAGTTTTAACAGATGATCGTAACAATTTGGAATGATACATTATAAATTAATTTATTAGCAGTAGAGGTTGCAATCGAATACTCGAATTATTTTAATCTTCATACCAAATTTGTATTCGAATAGTAAATTAATACAAATACGAATATTCGAATATTACCAGAAAAACTACGCCAACTAATTGTTGTTGGCAACACTGCTTGACGCCCTCCGACTGACTCGGGCCTACAGTGTTCCACATATAGAACCCTCAAAACTTCCAACCCGAATTAACGAATCGCTTTGCTAGCCTTGACAATTGCGTTACGGTGGACGATATAAACGACAGGTTTGTAAAAACTGTCCACTCGGTGGGAACTGTATAAACCTCAGAAACTAACTGATCGTACCCTTTAACCTCATGGGCTCATGGCTGAGCGTTGTACTATGATGCTGCATACTCTTGATGACGCTGAGGCATATCGGTAGCTCAATACACGGATTGATAAGTCTCTGCGACATGATATCCGAGACTTGAATACAAGTAGTATTACAGACGCGATAGAGCGGAATAAAGGTTTCAAAGCATTTACAAAAGTCTTATCTATTGAGCTAAGTCAGCTGAAAAAGCTAACAACTGGGGACGGCTGATGGTGGCTACAAAGTCTGAGGTTTTGAAGGAGATCGAGAGGTTCTATGGACAGCTTTATACCTTGGTGTCAAAACCAGTCAGTAACTAGGCCAAAGAACTAAGAGCCAAGCTTACCCGTCACTACACTAAAGGCATTTTGGGCATCAGTCTGTATGAGATTTGGATGGCCTTTAAGAACATGGCGCCGAATGAAAACGGTATTACTTCCGAGCTCCTGAAAGCAGGTAAAAAAACCCGTGCTGAAGTTACTTCAGAAGCTTTTTAATTTCGTCTTGCTCGGGAGTGTTACGCCACAGGTATGGATCAGATGTGTGGTAGTGCATCATATACAAGCTGTTTGAGAACAGCTTGTGCAAGGGTCATCACGAATCGTCTCGCACGCAGATTTGCTGATTTCCAGCCAAACTAACAAGTAAGTTTCCGAAAAGTTGTGCTTAGCGTTTGTGGACTATGACAAGTCTTTTAATTCGATCGAGACATAGGTAAAGTTACAGGCTCTCTCTACTGTTAAAAAAATAGTTCATAGCAATTAAACCGGACAATTGTTAAAAATATAGTTTTTAAAACAATAAAAGTATAATTTAAGTAGTTTTGAAAATCATATTTGAATATCACTAAAAAAATATTTGAACATTCGAAAAGAAAAATCATCGAATATTTGCAATCTCTAATTAACAGCCGGGTGTGCACGCTGCGCGTGCTGCCCGAAGATGCGCGTGAATTTATTCAAATATTTTTCCAAATCGTATTTTATAGCTAATACGTCCGGGGCTTGTGTACATATTTCCCTACTAAGTTGTTTCTATTAAGTACCTAGCAATAATAATGATTGGTTGTTATAGGTACCAAATAAATTAAAATACAATAAATAAAATAAATGTGTTTTTATATCATATTAGTATCTTCCTATATATTTTAAATTACGTTAAACCAGGTGAATAAGGTAGCCAAGACGATAAAAAACTATGCTATGTGTAATTTAGCGCCATTTAATATGATTTACGTAGTCATTACATTTTTCTGAAAGACTAAGCTAACTCGTAAAAATATGATTTACATTTAATTATTTAACTTTGTATAACTTTAAGTTAATAATTAAGTTAATGTTTTCATAATTGACATTCTTTATTTATGCAATTTGTCCACAGTTCTATTTAAAATTATTAGTATTATGATTTTTTACATTTCATACAAAAGTAAGCTAAGTATAAGTTGGCTTAATCTTTAAAGCATTACTTAATCAGGGTTTCTTGTGAACACTAAGCTAACTCGAGCTAAAACTTAAACTAATAATGATTATTAAAATTAAGTAACAACATTCCCTTAAGCATTAAAAGATACGTAAGTGTATAAAATTTCATAAAAATCTGTAGATAAATAAAAAAGTTATCACAAGTTTCCTTTCAATCCGCTCTGGTGTAAATATGACTTTTCTAAGTTAGCGTAGTCTTAATTGCTGGTGTCGATTTTAAGCAATACAGTATTAATCCTTATCCAATAAAGTACCTTAAATAAATTGTGCATGTAATATAGATCAATATGGCCCTTTACATCATGTAATTTAAATGAATAGTTTCGAAGATATTACAGATTTAAAATGCAGGGACATAGCGGTTGCGGCGGTACCGGCCGGGGAGCGGATGGATGAACTTTTGTTATTCTTTCACGTAAAAACTACTGAATTGATTTTAATGAAACTTTACAATAATATAGCTTATACATAGGCTACAATTTACAAGATATTCCCGCGGGATAACGTCCTATAGTTCACGCGGGCGAAGCCGCGGGCGGAAGGCTAGTTAATTATATTAGAAAAAAAAATCAACTTGTTCCGCCTGATACCTGGACAAAGTGCTTTTTTTTGAATATATAAATATTTATACCGCCATTAAGCAGGCAAAAAGCTTTAAAAATTATAAAAAATAAAGTATTGTCCTTAGTATTTAAGCGTTTTCTTATTTATTATCTTTTCCACATAAAATATAATATTGGACGTAGTTACAGAAAATCACAGCTACACACTTTAGTAGTGGTGGAGCCATGTTTTTTACAGTACAAATGGGCCGGCTCTTCCGGGGAAGTACCAGTCTCTCACATAACACCAGCGTGAAGTAATAGTGACTACTTTTGTGTTTCGTGTGGTTTGTGAGAGTGCCGGAGGTCCAAACCCCATAAAAGGCTGGCAACGCATCAGCGATCCCTCGGGTGTTGCAGATGTCCATGGGCGGCGGTGATTGCTTACCATCAGGCGACATGCTGGCTCGTTTGCCGCCTCTGGCATAAAAGAAACACTCTTTTAAGTTTGAAAATATGTTGTTTTTAAGATCGTAGTGATAGATTACATTTGAAAAATATTTTTTATCATAAATATAGTTGAATATTACTAAAAGTAACCGGACTTCTGTATAAAACTTATCATGGTATTTCAGATAATGCGTGTAGATAAATTGACGTGTAAATGACTACTTGTTAATGAGAATCGTATAGAGTGGTGATAATGATAACACAAATACTTTTAAGGACATGAATCGATATATGCAGAATTAGAGTGATATAACGTATTTATTTTTAGTTTAAATATATGAACACAGCTTACGTACTATGATACATGTTCTAAGAGCTTTAACTTAGAATTGATTTCTTATATGGATTATGATTTTATAAATAAGTTATGTTAGACGGTAGACACATAGTTTAACTGTTGACCTGCGGGCGAGGGTAGATCCCTAACGCATACATTGCACAGGTCGCCCGCCCGAGCCAAGTATGGGGGTCAACTCGTTTACCCGTTAAAAAAAGGTGTATAGCACCCATAGCACAAGTACATGCTTAGTTTGGGGCTAGATGGCGCTGTGTGAATAATGTCCAGAGATATTTATTTATTTCATGTTGTTGGTCCAACTATCATCAGAACACTCACCATCAACGTCGACCTCAGCGATGATTTCGGCGAGGGTGTCATCGCTGACCTGGTGACCCAGCATGCTTAGGATAGTTCCCACCATCACGGTGCCGATGCATCCCTTCTTCTCCTGGTCGAAGGCTTCGAAGGCCTTTTTCAGGACTGTGGAGAAACACAATATACCTATATGAATCGTCAATATTAAATACTTGTAATCTTTTGGATAGAAAGCACATTAAATAAAACAACTTAAAACGGATCAAATCGCGATATATTACTATCTACTACATTTAAAAAACCGTTTCGACTACTTTTCAGCAGTCGTGATCAGTAAAGGCTCAAGTTTTAGGTTGTTTTATTTAATGAGTAGTAATCGCGTAAACCCTTTTCAACTATTGTCCCGCGCAATTATGCTATAGTACTTTTTTAAGCATTAATTTATTACTTTTTTCGATGTATTTTACATTTTAATTAAATATCTAAGTATTTTTGAAGAAATTTCATGTCGTCAGATTCCGATCATTTGATGTCGTTAGTTGGCCTGTGAGTTGGCCACCCAAATAAATGTAGCGTTTTCGTAGCTTTTGCTTCAGTTATTGCTGTTATATTTACAGATATATAGATTTAAATTCTTTATCGTGGATGTCAGTGTTTAATGTTGTTATTTTATTACCAAATATTACTTATTACGTTGACTTTAATACTTCTTAATTGAACAGCAACTGTTGCTTTTTACAAAATGTCCGGATTTAAACTAAACTAAAATTATGATTAATCTACGTCATTTAATATGACTATTTTTGCACGTAAAAATGTAAATTGCTAACGGAACTATTACGTTCTGATTGTGTTAAAACAGCCGTGGTCTGAAGCCAACATTTCGTACTACAAAATTAATATTGCGTTTAGCCCCGACCCTACTATTCAGAGTTATAAAAAGAGAAAAAAATCTTTTGAGAAATTTGTAGTTTATTTTTTTGTCTTTTCAAAAGTTACTAATTAAAAGACAATTCCTACTAATTCTAAACAGACATTGTGACCTACTTTCTTGATTTATTTCTTTTACGTTATCGGCAGGTGTTTGCGATCGCTACAGCCACTTATACGCTTTTTATTCTAATGGAAGCTTGTGATCACAATTAGCATTGAAAAAATAGTAAATTGTACTTTTTTATAGTTGGAAAACAGGCACACAGTAGGTACGTCTGATGGTAAGCGGCCACTGCGGCCTATTCCATTAAAGGACTCTTAATGAGGATGCGTCAATAAATGTCCTGCCACATTAAATGCTTCTATGATCATGAACCTTAGATTTCTTCCTTCTATATTCGTTTTTTAACTTATTTAATAAATAATTATAAAACATACTAATAAAATGGTAATAAGCAGTTATGGTAATTGCGACGAAAACAGAAACACATGATTTTTAGACCTTTTTAGAGGTAAAACAAAATTAAATAAGCTCTATATTTATTGGATGTAACTTATGAATATTGTATTTTAAAATCATTATTTATTTGATGATAGTTTCGGAATAAAAAGTCTAATAAGCTGTTTTATTTTAAAACTATTAATTCCCGAAAGTACCTATTTATTTTGAATAGGCGCTGTTTGCGTACAGTGGTTTGAAGCTTATTGCATTACTGTACACTAAATAGAAATTGCATGGTCAATTGTTCATAAAGCATGCCTGATAACGCATCAATCTCGCTTCATTATTCTCTAAATGTCAACCTGAATAATATTTTTAGTGCAACAAAATAAGCGTTTAATTTTGTCATTTTGTAGCCGTTTACGAATTTTATCTATGTGCTGTTTTCTATCATATTGTTCTTGTATTAAGGTTTCAATTGGATTGCAGTAACGATGTTTGCAGTGTATTTTGTTACCTGTCATAGTAGTTTTTGGTAAGGCAAAGCCTTGGAAAAGTTTACTAAAATACATATACCGATAAATGTGATATTATTTGGTTTTGGTAATTGTTTTGTATAATATGTCATCAGAAGCAATGAAGAGACCACGAATAATACATAAATACAAATAAACATTCAGATACAGAATAGACATAAGTATTTATAACGTAAATTTGCCCTAAAAGGGACTTGAACCCACGACCCTGATAACTGGAGAATAGGGCAAGGTCATTACTAAACAAATCTTACTTTAAAAAAACTTGACGAGTAGAAATGCCAGCAACTAATCAAGTAACTGACAGTATGGTAATATTATATGCAATTAGATAGTAAAAATCGCTATTCAGAAAGGTCACATATGATTTTAAATTCCCGGAATTTAAGTCACTATCACCCTGTTGCAGAAAGCTCCATTAAAGTTAATGCTTCATTAAATCTAATGCTGTCACTTTTCGTTGTCATGAAATAAAAAGTGACAGCAATAGCTTTAATGACACATTAACTTTAATGGACGTTTCTGCAACTGAGTGTATGTGATCACTTGCTAAATAAATCGTCCACTTCATCCCATCCCACGAATTATGAAATTCAAAAGTAAATCGTCAGCCCCACTGCAGGTCAAAGGCCTCCTTGTGTCAAATCAAGTCATCGATACAATGATGGTTGCTGGTTCAATCACCTCGCTTGTCATGTTCGGTGATAACAAACCCGGACTGTTTTCAAAAAATCCAAAATAGTTTTGACCGAACCGGGAATCGGTCCCAGGACCCTAAATTCCGTAGAAAGAAGTAGACGTAGATCATTGAATCTTTTTTTTTTGTAAATGTTACTATATTAAGCACCTAATAATTCAACAGATAGGTAAACGTAATCATAGAAAATAAGGGCTTTTTTTTTTAAATAAAATATTTTTCATTGCGATCAAGTTTACTAGTTTCAAACAAAGATATAAAATCTAAGTTGGAAACCGAAACTGAATTGCAAAGTAACCACAATGAGCTTTCTGAGGGAACTAAATCTCCTTTTGTTCTAAGCTAAATAAAAAACTAAAACTTACTGTTAAGTTGGTCCTTAGGAAGTTCATCCTGAAAGCCACACAAACAGAAATAAATTAGTTTCACACCAACAATTTCGAACTTAAAGCACACTATCACCAAATTTCCCACTTTTCTCAACAAAACTAACAAAAGACTCTCACCATTTTAAACAATTGGGTTTAAAGAAATTGTATGACTGAGTACGCGATGGTGAACCAAAGAACTAGAAACACAAGTCCTTTTATCTGGATTGACTGCGCGACTGAACGTAGACGCGACCTGATGTCACCCAGGTTGGCTCGGTTTGAGGACTCTGGCGCATCTCCTATTACGATTATCGATTCACGAAAGCTCTCGTGATACTTATAACAGCCCGAGTAAGGTCACTACACATAACGCCTGATGCGGATGCCCACGGCTATTGTGAACATCAAGACAGCAGGCCAAGTATGTATTTCATTATTTTAATTAGATTCTAAATTATTCGCCGATAAATAAACCGGGTCTGGACGATTGCCATGGACCAGTTTTGGTGTGAATACCTGGTTAGTGAAATTTACTACAATGTTTGTTATAAAATTTCATTCCATGCTAACATGCGTGAGAAGATTTATGGTCTCTCAGAGTGTAGGAGGTTTGTTGGTATTACATATTTTACAAAATTATTTCTGTCTAATGCAGTAAGCTTGTCTCAAGTCTTCTTTATATCTGATACTTACATAAGAAGGGGACCAAAAAAAAGTAACTTAGTGAGCAATTAAGTTTGGTCCAGAAACTGACTGAAAGAGTTTTTACAATTTCAGAGATAAAAGTAAAAGTTACATAAAAAAATCTGCTCAGACTTTTACTAAAAAAAAATCACCTCACTCAAAGCATTGACCCAATGATAGGAAACTAGCCTGCTAAAATCATCATGAAGGATTCAGAAATATGACTGACATGATTAATGAGACCAAACATCAAAGCGTAGTTGACACAGATAACAGAAACTAAAGGAAGAAGAAACTTTTTATTTTAGATCTCTATGGTAGTTGACCTACATTCAGTTGATATTACAGATTACTACAGAGAACAATTATGCGAAGACCTGAAACTAAAGCCCAGATAAATATGTGATAAAGATTTTGAGTGCTTTCTTTGTGTAGTCGTTAATTGGCACTTTTAGTACGATGTTGGCTATGTAGCATATCTTTTTCCTACATTCACTCACGATGCAATATTAAGATAAAAGCTAGTGCAGTTAAAACTAAAAGCTCTTAGTTTATAGGACTCTACGGAACAGTGAAAATTAACAGGTACAAGTATTTGAATGCATGAAGCTGTTATTTCATATTGCTTGATGTAAATACAAATGAACATCCAGACACAGGACGAACACAAATAAAATTGTTCATCACATCAAGGACTCTCCTCGGTGGGATTAGTACCCACGACCCCTGGCGTAAAGAAAGGTACCTACTACACGTAATTTTATAGAAAATAAAACTAAATTATGATACGATCTATATCGGTCAGTCTTTTTAAATGTTAATAACCTAATGACGTTCTGTATCGTAAATTCGTTCCTAGTTTTAATTTTACCGAAACAACGGTTAATTGGTTTCGTCTGCCAAAAAGCATATTACTCGAAGAAAAGAACAATCAGAGATAAATTTGAAAATAAAAAAACGATGGCACAAATCGCGTAACGTTAACCCTAAATTGTGAGATAACAATATTATGTTTGAATCTAAAGGAGGGGTGACGCCAGGAGGACAGGTGTCTCCAAAAGCGAATAGAAACGCATTTGTTTCGCTGACGCTAAATCTAAACAGTTATTATTGTCTTACGTTCCTGAGTAATAGAATACCAAAATGCTTTGAAATATTTGTTATAAATAGCAACCGTAATGTTCGCATTAATCTTGATAATTTTTTTTGTCCCTGTCTTCTTTTAATGTAGTTCCCGTTTGATTGACGCATTGTGCTGAGAGTTTATCATACAGTCGCAATCTATCACGGGATTGTGTAGATATCTCCCCGATTTTCACGTTGAATTTTAAAATCGGAACGCAAACCAGTTGTGACAGTGCGTTGTTGAGCATTCATTATGAGATTGTAAACGGTTGCTCTAGAATTTAATTTAAATCAAACACTGAAATTTTTAATCTGTTTCGGATTGTTTTATGTAATACGTTGGCAAATAGGCATGCAGTCCACCTGGTGGCGAGCAGTCATTATACAATAGTATTATTCCGGTATTCCGTCTAGTGAATATTTTCGAGAAAACATCGTTCAGTATGGTGGCCTAGTCTTTTCTGGTCTTTGAATCCTTTGGTGTTTACTGGTTTCCATCCATCCATGTGGTATTGCTAGTCTTTACAAAATCGGCTACTGTAATTATGACAGTACCAAGTAAAAATTTAATATCAATTAATAGGAAACAACATACTTTAAATGGTATGTTTGTGTTTTTCCAGATAATAGCGGCTTATTTTGCCTTTAAAAAGGCCAAAAAGGACGCGGCAGCCACTGCCATTTTCAACGGGATTTTTTTCAAACAAATTATATGATATCCTCGCTATTTGTCTTTAGCTCTACTTATCTCATTAACAAGAAATTTTTTTTTTCATAATTACGTTAGTGACCATATAAAACACGTAGTGCGACCATCAGAACGTACACATTATAATGTAAACGAACATAATGTTCTAAATGAGGGTTGCGGCGGTAGGCAGCTGTTGCGGATCGTAGACAGTGACATATTCGCCGCGTTCGCTTCCCGAGTGCCAAGTGCAAGATGCAGAAAGCAAGCGGGACTTTGTAAATAGTTGTTTAAGGTAAACAACAGTAATAAAATGTAAGCTATTATTTTCGTAGGCGCCACTTCTATTAATACATTTGGATGGCGTCTGATTTGATGAGTTTTGTACCAATCCCAGGTATTTGCTAATCCCCCAGGACAAAGCCACCAAGTTAAAAAGAAGAGAGAAGCGTGAGGAATTACATTTAGTGAGTTGTAATAATGTATGTATATTTATGTAGGAAAACATTTGGGGCTGTAATGATTCATTCACTTCCGGAGACTAGGACCGTAAGTCACCATTTTTTGCGATGTCTCGATTCTAGGTTCTATTCTAGGACCCAGTTCGAGCAAAATTTGTGTCGTTTTTTTGGGACGCAGCTCGGATTTGTGCTCACCAATCCGTATTTGGCAAGCGTGGTGGTTAAGCAAGTACCCATCATTGTAGCGATGGCTTTATTTCAATAATGAGGCCTTTGCCCTGCAGTGGGACATTACATAGGCTGGTCAATATTTGTAAAGTATTTGGTTTTCCTCTGTGTAAGGTTTACAGTCAAGTTTGTTGACAAAAAAACTTACAGAAGGGCCTTGAGTCACCTCAAAACCAAGAAAAATATTAATTTTATTATTAATAGTGACGAGCAAAGAAACAATGTAGGATTCCGTTGACTTTCAACAAATAGGTCTTTGAATGAACATGAAACGACAGACGTCGTGTCGTACACATCATAACTCTTGAAGACAGAGTTATGAATATTTATTGCTAAGTCAGTCACACAGCGGTTGACGAATGAGTAACAAAACAACTATTACTTGTAACAATTACTGCACGATAAGTCATAAGTAAAAAAAGAATGAAAATCTTTGCTAGGCATTGAACTATAAATGTACTAAGAGGAAAAACTTAATTTTTGAATAACCACGACTCTTTTATGAAATGTTATTAAACCAGAATCTGAAAAATAACTGAAATATCCAAAACCACCGCTTATACTTAGTTAAACTACTACACTCTCCTCTCCACTTAAGAAACTAAGTGGAAAGTATAGTCTTGTTGGTATTG
Source organism: Mecyna flavalis (assembly GCA_949319885.1). Lineage (NCBI taxonomy): Eukaryota > Metazoa > Arthropoda > Insecta > Lepidoptera > Crambidae > Mecyna > Mecyna flavalis. Next base: position 15,864,528 of record OX439429.1, read on the forward strand.
TGACATCAGGTGGTTTTTTTACGCGCATAATTTCAAAACAACTGTACCAAATTAGGTATTCCTTTTTTTACTGTTGCAAGGATAAGCCTTGTTGTGGATGGGGAGATAGTACATTTTTTTGCTCTTATTATTGAGAGTAAGAGATTTATTCATCTATAATCCTTGGCACATACTACAACTTCCAAAATGTAAGTTACAGTGGTTGAAACGGTGTTTTACCAGTCTTGGTTTGATGAAATTAATGACATAATTCCGCACGTGCTACTGACAGTGAGATGTTTATTTTAGATAGTAACGCAAACATTTTTTTTTTCTAAATAAAAATGTAGGTATTCTCAGGCGCAAATATTTAAGCATAAATTCACCTAATATAATAATATATGAATCTAGCGAATGTAATCATTTGACATCTCAAATTCAGAATAACTTTTCTCTTGGTTGATTATCTAATTAGTAGTAAGAAAGAGATTAATTTATCAACAGGCGGAGCTAATGTTCAGTTACTGAAATGTCAGGCGCCGAGACTGAATAACTGTTTGTCATTCATGATTATTTCTAGTATAAATAGTAGTACTTCAAAGTAATTCGTGGACTCAACCAGCTGTATAGTTTGTAAAGTACACTTAGTCACTTTTTATTTATTTTAGCAATTATTATAATATCATAATTATTTATATCGGTGAAATTTTTAAAAACGGTCGGTGAACTCCCTTATAACAAATAACTTGCTCTGAGCATTTATTTTTTGTCCCGATTTACATTAGTCAAGGAAGCTTGCTCCATTAAACAGAATTTGGCAAACCCGGTTATTACATTGGAGCGACTGCCATGACCTCCGTAACCCTTCACAGGGGAACCAGATCAATTGGCTTATGACAACACAGCAAACGGTTACTGTGCAAGCTTCCTCTTGAGATTTTCCGTTACCAAAACGAAAATGCGAACATATTAGAAACATTGACTTTACTATAGTTAATGATCATTAGCTTGCCATTACAAGATTTTTTTTTCTTTAAGTACAAGATTTTTACTCGTCGTTTACAATGATTCTTGTCTTGATTAAAAAAAAAAACAACAAAATAAGAATTATATCATTTTGTGCAGCCGTAATGAAATTATACATGCACATTATAAATATAATATAACATAACATAAAGAACTAAGCTTGTATATTAATGCTATGTATTATTAAAAACAATGTAGTCCCATTGTATTACCGTAATGTAGTCCCATTGTATTACCGTATATTAATTATTTGTAGGTACCGTGTAATTTTCCTTCTTATTCGTGTTAATATTGCTACATTTTTTACTATCGTCGCATTTCTTATAACGAAAATATCCTACATAAATAGAAAAGCTAATTAGGACATCTCATCTTAAAATAAACAGGAAAAACATATTGCGACCAAGTCAAAGCTGTGAAGAGTGCTCAGGTGTCGTAAGGCGAGATGCATCTTGAAACCTTCCTGGCACGTCGCTCTTCAACATGCTTACTATTGTTTGCAAGAGATTGTATTATTTTTAGAAATATTATTGTCTGCGGCTCTTTTCTTTTGATTGGTGTATGTTTGGTCAGAATTTGTCAATATCAGTGAAAATTTGTGGAATCGGAAAAAAAAACACTTTTTGGTTCATTGCTGTGTTATTCCAAAACGAGTGCGTGTAATTTTGATCTACTAATAGAGCTTCAATGCTATGGTGCATTTCTCTCGTTGTAATATTTAGACAAGCAAAGTTTCAGCTTGTGACCAAAAAACGTGGGATATATGCAGCGTTGCATTATGTGACACTTTTACAGGTTCATATTTTTTTAGAAAACAAGATAGAATTTAACAGAACAGTTTTGTGGTCTAAGCAAAACACAGCTAAACCGTACAAGGGCAATCAGGTTTTTTTTATTTCCTTAAAGAAGTCGGTAATTAAATAAACGCTAAAAAGTTCATTTCGTTAGAGTTTGTGATAACTAATTCGGCTAGAGTGATTTTCACGGAAGCTTTTGCAGATTTTACCTACCTATCGGATAGTTAGGAAACTACATTTTTGATGCAATTGGATACATTAATATTACATAAGTGCGCTTTATGTGAAGTAAAATTGTATCACTTTTGCAATATTATTATTATTACATATCATCTCATGATATTTTACCAATCATTAAAATTTTACCCATATTTTCTCTTAATTCATCAGTGAAATGTAAATGTAGATTTAAGGATTTAAGCTAAGATGTCGAAGCAAATTACTGGACGTAATAACTATTGTTTAAAATATTATATATTATAAATATCATTGCAGTCATACGAAAACTTCTTTATAAATCGTTGCACGGAATGCACTGCCTATTTTAAGTGCAACAAACCTCGACATTGACTCTGATCCCAATAATAATGTCAGGAAAATCATTGCCACCCACAGGCACTCCACCACAAAGTGATTATAAATCGATGTAATCGTCTCAGAAGGATCAAAACAACCAATGAGCTTAACAGTTGCGGTACACTGATGCGTTAAGTATTAGTAGGGTTGACCAAATTATTATTTATTCACAATAATGTAAATTTTCGAAATTGTGTGAGCCCATATGGGCTTGAAGTAACAAAGTATTTGGCATAGTAATGCGAATGTCTAAACTAAAATTCCAATGGACAGGACACGTAGCTGGTAAATCAGATTGTGGTGCAAGCGTGTATGAAGACCGTAGAAATATAAGCGACCAGTTGGCAGACCGCAGATGCGCTTGAAAAATGATATCTGGTTAGAATGGAGACCACACAGGTGAGAGATTTAAAGGAGTTCTTCACAAGGCTGGTTGAAGAAGTGGGTCAGACAACAGTTTTGATTCTAGCTATTGAAGAAGTGTATCAAATACTGATTAGTCAGTTATTACTTCCGCGAGGTGTCGAATCATATACATTCTTATTAATAGAGGAAATCTCAAATAATTTGTTTGAGAATAATTCGCTAAATGGCAGCGGAAGATTTTTGGCCTTTCCAAAAACAAATATCTATTAAAGGAAGAAGCACAAACTACTACTAGTTACTGTCCGGTACAATGCCAAAAGGAGCATAGTATACACAGACTATATCGGGACGCAACGCTCAGAGAAATATCTGTAAATATATTTTTATTGCAAAAGCTAGAATGATGGAGTAGGGAGCAGAGTATATTTAATTCAATCGCTAGAGCGAACACACCAGTGTAATGACACCAGCAGAAAATGAATTACTTGTACGCTTGCGCTCAGTCAGTTGGCAGTGCACTCACGACCACGTCCAATTAATGTATCATCTCTGCCCAATAATCATTTGTACAGGTGTTCCTCAATTAATACTGCAAATAAAAATAACGCTCTAATATTTATAGACGCTACTGTTGTATGCCTAGTGAATCTATAACTAATATTGGAATGTCTCAGTGAAGTTTGAATGTTGGAAAGTGCAAAAGGGTTACGTTAACAGACAATGTTAGTGTGTCTCTCGAAAGAATTTGGAGAATTTTTTTGGTGAAATGTTATGAAAATATATAAGTATCTTTTTTGCTGATAGGTTCATTTTTTTGTCTTTAGGAGACTAACAAAGTGTGGCGTATTTGAATTAACAATAATAATAGGTAACAATAAATTAAATATACACAACAGAACATTCCACACGAATTTCGTTTTTCTATTTGTGGTTGTAATTTGTGACCAATGGCGGTGATAAATGGAATTTATTTCTCTGAGGAAAAGATCAATAACTTTATTTCCTCAGAGTGTAAGTACCTACCGATACTAAAAATAATAAAAATAAAATAAAAAGGTATAAACTTTCTTATTTTTTTTTAAATTAGCATGTTGAAATGTGTTGGGTGACTGGTAAAAAATGATTTTAACCTTAAGTCCGCCTTTTTAATAAATAAATTTGTTTGCCAAAGGATTAAGGGATTGCGTGAAGTATAAAATGTATGAGTTGCAGCAGATAGAAGAGAGTGGAAGGAAAAACATGTTGCTTCGATCCTACTAAGCTCAGTGTGGTACAAGGGCAAGGTGATGATGATGCTCGCATACGAACAAAGTCCGTTGCTAATTATAAAGTAGGTCTTCCCTGATATTATCTTTTATTTTTAAATTAATAAAAAAATATTTTTGAAATGAATCCTCGTATTGCTTTTCATGAAAAAAATTGATGAGCTTACCTGTATATAAGCTAAACAAAATCCTAAAAATAATCCTTGTACAAAAACTTTAAACAGATACATTGTGATCAGCAATAATCCACCACAAAAATAGTATTAGCAATCAAATCTCTGTAATTAGTCGACATTTAATGACGAAATCTTCGGCCATGCCAACCCTAGCAATGTCAAGAGCATTGTTCTACGGAAGACAAGGGCTGCCAATCGCAATGTAGTCCGTTTCGTCCTATTGTTAGAATTGCAAAGGCAGGTAATGTTTACATTGACGAGTCGCGTTCGCTTTTTTCCAAGGCCGATGAGAGAAGTTTTTTAAGGCGGCTTCGTTGGCACGCGGTAGTCGATGGGCACGTGTATCGGAGCCGGAGCAGTCAGCTGTTTAATGATTTATACTGGTGCTGGGATTTTTGATTTGTGGATATTGTGTACGAATATCTTTTTTTAAACATGATGGATTTTGAACGAAGATTTTTTTTTTGTAATATTATGTTTTTTTGGAATTTAAACAGATTAGGGTAGGTTCATGAGCTACATACTGAGCAAATTCATATTATTTGTAAAACCTGTTTTTTCCTGAAAATTGCAAGTGGCAGTAAGGCGCGCAACTCACCCTACCCCACTTTTCTAAAATGTCTATTCTATTAAGAGACACATCAACAGTATATGCTCCTGTGATCTTTGCACTCCATACTGACTATTACAAAGTTCTTTGTATCCCACTCGCAAAATGTTTCAGTCATTGACGATGTGTGAAGTTCTTTCGCAATCTATCCATCTCTTCTACTAGAGTATAGTATTGATTTTGCATCCTACTGTTTGATAAATAAAACTTAATTTAACAAAATTGTACGCGTTGAATAAACCTTGCATACAATGTATACGAGTACATCCAATTAGGTACATCACTAAAACGCAAACATGTTTTCACCATACTTTACAATGATTAGACAAACTGCTTCGTAAATACGTTCATATTTCAAATAACGAGTTACAGACTTGCCTACGCAATACGTCCGAGAGAATCTGGATTATAATAATAGACCTATTTTACAATACCCAGGAATCGGATGACGTCAGCATTCCCGAATTGATAATGAAACTAGTATAATTATTTATCCCATTTCGAACTAACAATAGATCCACGTAACTTGTAATGGATTTATTGTATTCGTTTTCTTTGAAGGTTATTAATAGTTGATGTTTATTTGTCTTGCAATTATTGGCTTGCTAAAAAGGAGAGTGTTTATCACTTTACCAGTGCCAATGTTTCTATAGTATATGGCCAGAGATTGGCCAAGATATTAAATTAAGTAATATAAATTGTTTACTAAACAACGTAAATAAGTAACACCTGAAGAAAGAGCCAAATTCTGATTCAAAAATATTAGTAGTAACTCATAAAAAAATAACATTATTTTCTTAATGAACTGAAAAAGATGGTTTCAAACTTTGTTTTGGTTGTGTATTTAAATCTATGTCAAGAATGATATGAGCATACTTGACCAATAACCAATAGTGACGATATAACTTGTATGTTATGTTGACTGCATTGAATAATGGAAAATAAATCCCCATAGGGGGATCCCCCTTATGTTATTTGTAGCTAATAAGAATAACTCAGTCACAGTCCGGAGACTGGAAGTTGTCGCATAACATCTTGCCTGGGAAAGTACGTTAAGCCTCTTGTCCTGTGCTTGATCTCTGTTCGGTCATGTTAGACTGCTATTTCACTTTGCTATGAGAGCTATGGTATAGCTTCTCCATAATCTCCATCCTGTCCATTCATCCTAACGAACTTTTGCATTTATAATGTTAATCTATGTACAAGTTATGTAGGATAGGATAGTTAGTAAATGATGGATGTAAAACAACCAACCCGGGTGACCAATATAAATCTACCTAGACTCGTTAATAAAAGGCTTAGCAAGTCTCAGTGCCCAAAGGTCTGCAGCTGATTGTCACGCGCCGAAATAGACGCCAATAGCCAAGACAATGAGGCCGTCAAACAGCTGTACTGGATTGATTCACGACGCGCGACTAGTCGGCCGATCAGTTTGCAGTGTCGCCTGTCACTGTGTCATGGACTATTAATGTACAGAAGGGTAGGGTAATGTGCTCCTGCCTTACCCTACCCTAAGCCGTCAAGTTCCCAAAACCAATTTTAATTTTTATGTCTGTTATAGATTTTTATTTCTATTGACGATCGTACAAATTAATAGTAAGTACATGTGTGAACTATGATTTCTTAAACTCCATGCCACCATTATAATAACTGGTAGCTGATGTAGTGACATGCGGGGAGGAAAATGAGTTAGAAATTTTGTTTAAGGACGGTACTATTACCAAATTTTTCAATGGTTGGTTTTAAAGAGATGTAGGTATTGCATTCCCACTGGCATCAATAGCATGAACCACTTTACTGAATAAAGTCAAATTTTATTTTTATCTAAGTAAATACACAATGGGTTAGTCCTACGACCAATCTTGTATTTGACCTCTTTTGTGACACTCACTCTCTTATTACTAGTTGTGTCAAAATTAAGTGGAATAAACCTTCTGTATTATATTTAGTCAGCCGCAGTGTTCTTGTTATAAATTACCGGTGCAAGTACACGTCATCATAATGTTTGTAGCTAATGGACTCTTTCAGAGGCCATTAAAGCTGTGAAAAATGACGCAGTTTCCACTGTTTCCAGCGCCTGATCCTGGGGTTACATTCGAGTGTTTGTATTGGCATTTTTTATACTACATCAGTTGGCAGACAGACACGCATCCCACCTGATGGTAAGCGGCTACTGCGACCTATTTCACTGAGGGACAATTCGCCTGGAAGCGTCGCTCAATGTGCTGCCAGACTGTAGGCTCATCTGATCTTCGAGCCTCTGTTTTCAAGTGTACTGGCTGCCGGAACACAGCCAGAGCTGTTATGGCGGCGGCATTACTGTTAGTACAATGTTACGTTCCTTATTTTATCGTGCGTAGGCTCAATAGGTTGTTTGTGCCAGTTCTTGAGTTCTCTATCAGCTGAAGAACACCGCCAATTCTCGGTTATTTTGTTTCATTTTCAGTGAAAGCCCTTACCTTGATAAATGACCAAAACATTTATATTATTGTATTTACTTGTGTGTTGTGCGTCACTTACGTTTACCTGTAGAAATATCTGCTGCCTCTTTATCTATATTTTTAGTCTTTCTCTTTTAAATACATATTACTAACTTAACAAAATTCAAGAGCAATCAATTATGGAATTGTCTGCTTAATATTTATAAATGAAACAACTAGTGCCAAATATTATGTTACATATATTATAAAATACCTGTGTGATTACAAATTAATAAAATATTAATATTAGTAACTGTTCAAATCTTAATTCTAAAAATTTACATAAAATTGAACTAAAATGAAACCTTAAATCCTTCTCATATAATAAAAAAACAAAGAAAACATAATTTTATGACAGTCAAATAGTTATGTAAATGTAGTACATAATATACAGTCCCTTTAAGGTAATATTGACATAAAAATTACACTGTATAACAACAAATGGGAAGACTTAATGTATCAAGAAAGACATTTACTTCAAGCTTTCATAAGGGGTTTTGGTGTTCCCATCTTCATATCCATCATATACCCAATAAACCCTGGATACATCTGAGCTTATAGAAATAATCGAGTCATTTTTGTCAAAATGGTTCCTTATACGCCATTCCGCAAGCTGTAGCTCCGTTGGTTGCATAGCAGATATGTAAGTAGGGGTACTACTTTTATCACTACGAACCGAATTCGACCTATGAAAATGATTTGTATACAATTTATCATTGTTAAGGACTGTGAAAATTCCCTGTTTCTTGATATTTATTTCTTCATCGCCCGTCAAACTCGTACGCAAAGGTATTTTCGGTGGCAACACCAACGCATCTACATTTCTATGCTTCACAAATAAAATTCTTTTGCTACCCCTTAGCAAGGTCGGATTCTTTCTAATAACTCCATAAACACACATAGCACCGAAAAATAAACACAATATTCCCGTAGCAAAATAAAAAAGTGGTGTTGGTTTTAAATATTTGTAAACCATTCCAGTGTTCTTGGCAAGGGATGTATTGTAAAAAACACAGTTGTTTGTGTCTATTTCATAAGAAGATAATTTAATAGGACAGAATGTGTACGTAGTCTCTAATCTAATATTATAAACTCGCAATATTCTAGGCATCATGTTTATGCAGTGTAGCTCATTAGGACAAGTTGATTTCAACCAAACAAGTCCATAACCGTCTTCGTCAGAAGAATCGACTTCCATTATAGATACTTTGGTATTTTGTAAAAGAAACGACGGCCTTAGCCAATTTTTTTTATTATCAACTTTATTGGTTTCTATATTATATGTCTCTAAGCTTCGTTGTAATACTCTATCAAATCGTCCTATTGTTTCCAGTCCACATGTGTACCGTGATACAGGTGATATTATTCTTAGAGAAGAATTTGGCAGTGATTGGCTTCCGTGAATACACGGGGCATTAAAAGTTTCCCATGGGTGCGTGCCTAACCTGTCTTCACTCTTGTAAATTATTTCAACGTCTTCTTCATTATCATTGCAGTATTTCTCCAGACTTGAAAAGGGTCTCCCTTGCAAGTAATAGGGACCATAGCAAACAGGATCAACTAGCAGTAAATCATGTTTTGCGAGAAGCAGAATATCTTTTTGAGAACAATCACATTCCCATCGATTATCTTGTAAATGTACCCTTGGTTTTGGTTCTTCAACAAGAAGAATACTTGCAAATAAACCAGTAGGAATTTGGACAAGATAGTTGTCATTTAGAAATAACATTTCAATATGTTTTAAGTTATCAAAAGCTCCAGCGCCTATGGAAGTAATTTTACACGAATTAAGATACAGTACTTTACACGATTTCAAACCTATGAATGTTTTGGCCGTAATGACATTTCCAAAATCGTTTTGCGAGAAATCAACGTGCTGTAAACTTTCCAAGTCGTGCCATCCGGTAATAAATAAAGGATTCCATTTTCCATTTCCAGTCATCGTGACTGATTGTACCGTCTCATCAATAGCTCTAAGAGCATGTCTGTCAATATTCAAGAGAACAGAATCCTTGATAATAAGCATTTTCATGCTTCTCAAGCCCACGAACGTATCAGATGTCCAAGAGGATATAGTAATTCGCTCAAGCGTAAGAGCTCTTATACCTCCACTGAATTGTCCCAGGAATGCATTTGGAGGGATGTGATGCAAATTGCCGTCTTCAATGCTCAATCGTTCCACATTACTGGACAATCTACTGAATAAGCTAAGAGGCATCGTGCCATTTGTGAATTGGATCTTCGACATAGTCAACATGAGATGCTCGCAAACCAATCCCGCTCCCTGAAAATATATTATAAAAGTAAAAATATATTGATAACTGGAACCAAAAATAAAGTACGTGTAAATATCTAAACTTTACCAAAACAGTCGCAACAACGTCTCTCTCAAATTCAGGGTCGAAATTCGCCGGCCCGCATTGTACCATGCAGTCTGTGGTGGTGCAGGAGTTTGACCTGGGCGAAGGCCTTGACACCGCCATAATGACAATCAGGATAAAACTCGTGACTGTGATGACACCAAAGATCGTTTGAACCACGACGCGAAGCCAACCAGAACTACATGATGTGTTTCTGCAATATTTATGTACATTATATACCTTGTAACATTTTAAGACTAATAACCGCTTACAGAGACGACAACCTTTTTCGTATATAGGTAGTGATGTTTTTGAGTTAGTACCTCAATGAAATAGGCCGTATTGGTCACTTAATTAGGTGAGCTACGTACTTTCTACAGTTCAAATCAGATATTTTATAGGTAGTGTTTCCAGGAAGTACTTAATGGGTAATAAAAAGCAAATTGTTTGTATTGTTTTATGTGATATAAGTGCAATAAAGTTTACTATGTGGATGTATACATTTTTATAAAGTCAAAAGTTTCTTACCTTACAACCGTATTTATTGTTTGGTTAGATTTAGCAAAGACTTTCGATCGAACCACCTCCATTATTTTAGGCATATCACAAATATTTGGTTACGTAATATCATAACTTCGACTCTTCGTTAAAAATATGTTCGTTTTATCTGAAATTTAAATGTGATCATATCTACTATTTACTACACTCGTACCTGAAAGAGTATTGTAAACATTAACATTAAGTATACCTACTGCGTGACATTTTTTTTTTAATAACTTGCTTAAATCGATAAGGTGAAGCGTTCTGCTGCGTGAAAACAACGACTTATAAAAACACGCGGTATATTTATTACGAGTATTATCCTGTTTAGTGTATCAACATACTATGGTCAGATTAGTAATTTGTAATATTTATTGATATCCCAAAATCACACTTCTCTGTAAAAAAATAACTTAGTAACAATAATTACAAATCAAGCCATGATCCCGGGGTCTCAAGTTCGATTCCTGAGTCGGGCAGGATTTTGTCAGGTTTGTGAACATAGCTTTTTTCATTTCTACATTGGCAAGCGTGGTCATTAAGCCAATCCTCATCATGTAATTCATGATGTAAAATGTTTATTGCAAAAATATTATTGTAATAAAAATATTTTACAATGTCTTTCTGTACTAAAACTTAAACGTTTTATATATATGTGTTCTACACAAAATAATATTTAAAACAAATTAATATAAACCCATTTAGGTATTTTGAAGGGCATAAAAACAAAAGAGCTTAATTTTTTTTATTTTATTTCTCCAAATGCGAATTATGGCGTATTTCGGTCTTCGTTGACCGGAATAAATCCAATTCACCATGTCCCATGCCGGGAGAGGAAAACTGGCATATTTAGACACGGGGCAATTATTTGCTTTTGCTTCACACGGGAAATCGAGTTATGCTGACAACGTGGTTTGAATTTTATAGAGTGTAACTAAGTGATAGCGTTACGTACTAAATAAACGACTAGAAAGAGATAGACAGAACAACACATTACCGTATTGGTGTTTTATCGTCGTCTTCAAATATCGTATTATAATACCTATTTTATCTGCATGAATAGACAATATCTCTATTACTCTCGTAAATGGGAAAAACAGACTTGACAAAGAGAAGGTAGCGTGGGTAGACACAAGCATTAAGTTAGATAGCCCTCATGTTTGGATTTTTTTTTGTACCTACTCTTGACTCAAACATGAGGGCTATCTAACTTAATGCTAACACTGAACACGTTAAAATTTTAATTTTAAATTGGCAAAATCTTAAAAGCCGAGCAACTTTTACTGAGGTCATGTTAGGCTTGTTCGATGCCTCTTGTGCTGGCCTACCCACAGTGTCACTGTGACGTGTCATTTTTGGGACACCCTGTATAGAAATACAGGCCGGTCAATCGCCACAAGGTGAGCACCGCAAAAAAAAATATATTAAGTGGCTGACCCGATGGCGCATTTGGTAGTGCCTGCCCTATGCGCCAGGGGTCGTGGGTTTGAATCCTACCCAGGACAAACACTTATGTGATGAACATTATTATGTGTTTGTTCTGTGTCTGGATGTTTATTTGTATTCAAGTATATATTTATTTGTGAAACCTTCGTTGTTTCTAACACCCATAACTCAAGTGCTTACGCTACTTACTTTGGGGTCAGATCAATTTATGTGATGTTGTCCAATATTTATATTTAATTAATAAAGTGCAATATTTGTGGGATGCAATTGTATTGTTAACAATTTAGGCTTTAAGTGTCCAGACGAACATTTGAGCTTATTATTAGGATAATTGGAGTTATAAGCACGAGCTAATGCTTAGTTTGGGGCTAGATGGCGCTGTGTGAATAATGTCGAGATATTTATTTATTATTTATAAAAGTATTATTGCACTAGTATTATGAAATTTTTATCTCATAGTGTTGAGCTTATTTCGTTAAAACAGAACAGCATTGGCTAAAGAAATGAAATCTAATTCATGTCACATAAAAATAAGGATAAAGTATGAAGCAAAATACTCCACCCATATAAATTTAGATTTATGGTAATTTTTTTAGCTTTTGTTTTAAATCGCTTTCTAAACTTAAAAAAATTAATTTTACAAGCTCATCGAAACCAAAACTTTGTACTCTTCTACACCAAAACAACATAATGTAATTTCAACCCCAACGATTTCTCACTCGTCCTAAAATCACTTCCCTTTAATATTAAACTTGTCCACGAAATTCCCGGAATTACGTAACCACTGACCACTCGCCCCGTCCAATTATAACTGACATAACATAATACCTCATTCCAGTAATCTCTACCGTGATAAGCGGTGACAATAACGTTGTATCAGCCCATTAGTGCCTATGTCGGATTAACTTAGCAAACAAGCTGATTGTCACAATACTTTCAGCCTTTTCATGGGCAAGGGTAAAGCGTGGCTCTGTTATCCAGCTCTGGTCACTGTTATGACGTAATAATCTGAAATAAAGCTTGGCTAGGAAAATTGAACTTGAAGGAAATGCTACTGCACAAAATTAAACAGTGCTGATTGAATGAGATTGCTTGTTTAACTTGTTTCCATAACTTTATCACAATTACTAAAAGGTGAAAGAATTTAGAAACCTAGTCCAGTCAAATCCCAAACTCAAACCTTATAAAAATGCATTGAAATTTCCAACAAGTTCCACGCTGTACAAGCTAAAGAAATATTTATATTACATAAGTAATCAATAAATACACTTTGTGTGTTTTATTATAATATTATGAATACGCTTAAAACCTGACTGCCAAAACCAACTTTTAGACGTTACATTTGGTGATTTTGTAACAAAATTTTTGTGATGTGTCACCCAAAAATAATTTAAATCTTACTACGCAGGTGGAGTACAGCTTTAAAAACAGTTGAAAGCATAGAGGATGCTAAGCAAGATAGTAAGTAAGTAATAAAGTAAGTAAGTAAGTAATAAAGTAAGTAAGCACACTATGAACTCAATAAGTGGAAGCCAAAACAAGATCCAAGATATACGTTTCCTTTACAGATACGCAACTTTGATGATAAGTGGTAAGCACGTTGTTTTATACCACGGACTAGTGTGGACAAAATTACAACGCATTTTTAATTTGCTGCAGTGAATACACGCTATGCAACGTTAAATAAGTCCCGGGTCACTGTCAAAATATGCAAAAAAAAAAAATTATTTGTACAACATTATTTAATTTCGATAAAGCTTGTGATAAATCTCAGTTATAAAGTTGGCAATGTTACGACGAAAGCATGAAAATCAGCCTCTCATAGTTGGAGCCATAATTACAAATTCAGTTTATTTGATTTAAAAATTAAGTAGTTTTTGAGGTGCGTGCTCAAAGAAATGTTTTGCTACCATTTATTATCAAACGTCATGCAACTAATATTTCTCTGTCATTGTTTCAGGTCGGGTCGATGCAGCATTGTTTTTCATTCTAATAACTACACATGAAGTCCTTCTTGTGTTCGTATATAATGCTTAGCTGGCCCAGTGTGCGATTTGCGAGAGCAGTTTGTATCAAGAAAGTTGAGTGGGTAACATAGACAGACACCCTGCGGCTGTACTTCGCAACTTTGAAGATAAGACAGGATTCACTGGGCATAACATCGCTTGTTGTTATTAAGTATTTCTAGTTTCTTGACTATTTTAGGCAATGCACGTAAAAAAATTAGGAGGAAAGAAAGAAATTTTAAACTTCTTAGAAATATCTCCCTCTTTTATCGCAACAGATTGTTTTTTCGCACTGAAAATAGCCAACTTTAAAAATTACTAGCTTTCCGCCCGCGGTTTCAACCGCGCGTCATTTCTTTTTTTAAATATCCCGCGAGAATGAGACGTTTCCCGTAGGAATTTTACAGCCTATGTCCTAATCCGTTTTATAAACTATACGTGTGCCAAATTTCATCTAAATCCGTTCAGCCGTTTAGGCGTGATTGAGTTACAAACATTCAAACATCAAGACTTTCGTATTTATAATATTAGTAGGATAGTAGGATTTACCCGCGCGTAATTTCTTTTTTCAAATACACCCCTTTTCCCCCACTTTTCCGGGATCAAAAGCACGCCATGTCTCCCGGAGATAGTGTAGCTTTCAAACAGTGAAAGAATTATTTAAAGTAGTTTCGGAGCCTATTCAATACAAACAAACAATCAAATCTTTCCTCTTCATAATACTAATATAGATTAGGTACTAGAGTTGTGTTAACAGAAAAATGGTTGTTAAACCTTTTACTTATTAGGTTGATTTATATTATTCAGATGAGGTCGTATACGGCATACTCAATCTCCGCAAGGTGGGCACCGGCTCGTCTCTTTCTTAAGTGGAAGGGAAAACCGGGGTAGTTTAGTGGGTAAAGGGGTGAAAGACTTTTGTTCCAACCGCAAGGGCTGGGTCTCACTAGCCTGCGGTTATTTTGATGAAATTATGTTCTGTATTCAAATTAATTTAATTATTCCTGAACACTATTAACACAGCTCCGTTCGACCAAAACTAAGCTTTAGCTTGTACTATGGAGACAATTGATAAAAATTACTTATATACTTTTTTTTGTAAATAGTTACACATTATACATAAGTACATGGTAACACCCAGACTGATACAGACAGACAATTATGTTAATGCATCAAATGGATCTAACCCGCAACCTCTTGTAATCCCCCTCTTGTAGCAGATTTCTGAACCATTACACTGAATGGCTCATCAAAAAACATTAAAATATCAGCCAATACTTCGAAGTTGGATGTATCAATAAACCTTTACAACGAAGGCTTTTCATTATTTCACAATCAATAGCTCGTTCCGGATCACGGAAAGCAACGATGAGTTACTGCACAAATCTGACCTCATCGCCTCGAACTATAACTGCAATGAAAAAAGAATAAGGCCGAATGCACATATTTTTCATCAGCGCGGGGCGAGCGGGCGTGTCGGCAAATGCCGGGAATATTGCAATCACTGCTACATAGACTAAGGGATAGGTCTCTGCACAATATATTAATATTTATCTGGGCTTGAAATTGTTCAAATTCATTTTTTTTTATTTGGCCCTGTGTCCAAATTAGATCTGTGTCCATCAGAGTATATTATAATAAATACATATACTCTGATAAACATACATACATACAGAATTTTAATGGTAATGTGATATTAGACGTCTAAAAGACCATGATGTTAGTATTAATTACTTGGGCATTGTTTAAAATCATGTAAAGCAGATTTAAACGAACTTTTCTTTTTGAGAAAAAAAAAATTGGTAAATAATTTAATACATTCCCAAATAATATTTAGTACTATTAATATTATGTGATAAATTATGACACTGTGTACCGTAATTAAAATCCAAGTAAATGTGCACCGATGTCAAAATTACTGATTGATTAGTTACAGAAATCTTTTTATTTTATTGTTTAGCTCCTTAATAGCTTTTTTAACAGATAACAATCTTTGATATGCAACCAAAATGTATAATAACTTGTAACTTCGTTCTATGCTGTCTTCAGGACTAAGAATCCGCGGGTGGCCGGGTATGCGTTGAAATTTCCACTTTTCACGAATAACTAGCTGAACTTTTTGCAGCAACACATACCGGCCTCAGGCACGCATCGCAATTGGCTTGCAATTTGCCCCGGAAATGTTAAATACAAAATTTTGCGACCATTTTTTTAATAATCTCGCAATATTTGACATTGATGATCTTTTGTGTTGTTTTTGGGTTTCACCTGACGTTTATTACTGACTTGTCATAACTGGTATGACTGTGTTGTAATTTATTATTTGAGCGACTGTGTCTGGTTAGTTCTCGCAATAGCAGACCCACTTTGCAAACTAAACCTTTCTAATAAAAAGAATACCAATCACAGGTGTTTCCCTAACTTAACAGATAAAAATAGGACACTGAAATATGAATTCATAAAATACAACCTCACTATCCGAGTCTAGTTTCAGCTTAAAATTCCGACTGAAACAGAATTTACGACGATGAAAATGGAGCCCTCGGCTCGTTAAAAATGTAACAAGGGTTTTATGAAAACTATAAAAGCCGGTAACCATGGCGGGAGGGAAATAACGCAGCACTCCGTCCGCCCATCGGTAAATTAATAACTCGCAGACACGATTAATGTAGTACACGGCTATAATATACCCAGTTTAGATAATACCGCGATATTATTAACGGTGTCAAACGGCCAATTCGAAAAGAGTCCTTGTGCGTTTGACACCGCGGTGTATTCGGGACCGGGGTCAAACGACGAAGCCCCCAAACTATAAGTTAATACATCGCTATTCTGCACAACAATAAATATTCTTAGACATGAGAAAAGTAATGTTTGTTCGTTGCCTGGCACCTATAGTTCAAACTATACTTAGTATGTGGCTAGCGCTGTGAATAATAGGGATCATCATTTCTGACCAATCATCATTTATGGTGAAAGCTTCATGGAACTTCTCCTCACAAACTTTCAGATTTAATTGCTGCAGCCAGTCCTCAGGAGCCGGAGTCAAACTATTGAGCTCTTTCAGCCCCCCAGGAAACCTATAAAGTGGGCAGTCATTGACAACGTACGCAAGAGTCTGCGCGAGTCCACACTCACAGGCATGAGATTCCCTCAGTCCTAACTTGTGCAGATGGTGGTTGGACCGCCCGTACCCTGTCCTAAACCGATTCAGACCCACCCATATTTTCCGTGCAGCATCAAAACCATCGGGTTTCTAGGTCGGGTCTGCAATAAGAGTTTTCTGCGGACCGTCGAATGCCTCCCAAGATTGCAATAGGATAGTTGGATAATAGGGAAGATTAATAAATAAGTAAATATTCTTAAGGACATAACTTAAGGACTTTTTAAAATGCAATAAAATTCAATCATTTATCTGCAAACGGATTTTCGAAAATCGAAACCGAAACCTAAACTAATACCTAATGGAAACTACCGCCGCCCATAGACATGTGCAAATCAGGTGGAATCACAGATCACAGATGCGCTGCCGGCCTGCACTCTTTTTGTGAACATTTGCAAATCAACCTTGTTGTTATCTTATAATACGGAGGCGGTTGAAATGGAAATTGAATATAGGTACACGAGCATTTTTCTGCCCACTTGCGGCGACGCGTTGTAAAACATCCTTTAGATTATTCACGCGCCGACCAGTCCATAAATAGTGGCATATTTATGAAGGATAAGGGACTACGGTCTATGTGGTAGGTGATTTATCGTATTTCCTACAAAGCTTAGTCTCAGTCGCCAGACTCGCCACGCGTATTCCAAGAAATATATTCAAGCCTTAAATATGCCGATTTTAAGGTGACAAGTACGAGTATTGGGCCGACACCCTTTTGCATACCCGCCGTAGGGGGACGAACGGGGTATGTGGGGCTCTCCATCTGGGATACTTCACAGAAGAAGCTACCCAGAGGCATACCCACTAAAACCCCTGCGACGCTCCATCATTGTCCTTAGTGGGGAGGAACCACGGTAAGTGGCACGAAGCCTTTTACGCGGTGACTGTTGGAAAGCTACACTATCCCCGGGTACTTTTAATCCCGGAAATGTGGGGGGAAGGGGGGGATAATTGACAAAAGAATTGACGCGCGGGTGAAACCGCGGAGGCGATCGCTAGTGAAATAATAAACTGATGAAGGGTGTTAGCGAACCATTATGCTTTCACGCGCGTTCTGCGGCCGCATTATCATTTCCTTACAAGGACTCTTGATTTATCAACTTTGTGTCTACCGCCTTATTTCTAAGACCAAAGGCCTTCGGCACACTTGGCGGAAATTCCGTCGCGGATCGTCCGTGACGGAACGCCAATGCGTGTAATTTCATATAAATGTTGTCCGCGACGGAGCGACTGATCTTCCGCGTAGTGTGCCCGCTATTTGTAATTTATATGCAATTACATGTATCGGCGTTCCGTTGCCGAAGTTCCGCGACGGAATTTCCGTCAAGTATGGCGAAGGCCAAAGGATTTAGCAACCCTATGTGTAAGAGGTAATCCCAAACCAAACAGGAAGAAGGAGTAAATGAACAAGCACTCGTAAGAGAATATCACTTAAAACAAACTCATAGACCCTTACGCTTAATTACACATTAATTCTATGACTTTTACGCTACGTCACATAAAGCTAATTAGACACAAGTTTTAATTAGCGAATGTAACGTGAACACGCACCTAATTAAGCGTAATATAACGAAGTGATTTCAGCTAATTCTTAGTCATTTATTTATATTTTGGTTGGTTAAGATTTAATCTAGTAAAGTACCTATTAGCCTATTAATGACCCACTGCAGGGAAAAGGCCTCCTTGAAATTAAGTTATCGTCACAATGTTGGCTACTGGCTTAATCACCACGCTTGTCAATGTGGATCGGATCATAAGCCAAAGCTGTGACCGAAAAAACCGACACGAAGTTAGCTAGAACCGTATTGAATCCACAATCCCGAGATCTTGGCTCGGTACTTGAAAGATTTCATTATATTCGAAATTTTCCTTTTAAGAAGTAAAGTTACAATTACATTATTGGCTCTTTTGCTTGATTACGTCAGAAAGCTTCTATTAATGTTACTCATAAGTTAGAGCTGCAATACTTACCATTAGTATGTAATGTAATGTTTTTCTGTGTTCGGGCCATAGTATTTAGTTATACTAGTTACCTACTTAAATGCAATCGATACACTTGAAATCAAAGGCTTAAAGATCAGATGAGCCTGCAGTCTGGCAGCACATTGAGGGACGCTTCCTGGTGAAGTGTCCCTCAATGGAATAGGCCACGGACCGCTTACCATCAGGTGGGCTGCATGCCTGTCTGCCAACTCATGTAGTATAAAAAAAGAAAAAACATTTTAACAATCTTAGGTGAGATAACGCTTAGAAAAATAAGAACGCAAATTATTGCCGACAAACTGTTATTATACAGAGTGGCATATTTGTATTGTAAGCAATCAGTTTCATACTAAGAAAAAATTAATAAAAAATTATGCTTATTTGTGTGTTATTTTTTAATTATTAGGTGTTACACAAATGAGTTAAAAATAGCACAATTTCCTTTTTAGGTTCTTTATAGATAGAGTATCTACCTATTATATATTTTTTCATTTCTTTACTCAAATACCAAACGGTATCGGAATTGTTAAAATCATAACCTAGTTCCGACTCCATATTGAAACTTGGAGTAAAATTAATCACTGTCAGGTCATGACATAAACGTCCATAAATTACTTACAACAGTTTTGTTGCCGGCTTTTCAGTGTATGACTTTCGAAGGGCGTATCTACGCCATTTATGAAAGTGTTCGATATGTACTATGAAAGGTATCTAATGTTGGGCTCAAAAATATTGCCAATAATTTGCGCAATAATACCAATACCATATATGATTTTCCGAACAAAGAATACCATTGTTAAGTCTTATGTACATATATATATGTATAATCGAATAAATAGATTATTAGAACCAGCAAAATTGTTGAAAATAAAACTTCAATTACAATCATTGTTTTTCATTTGTGTTGTTTAGACTGTGTTAAAGGTCAGATTTTATCGTTCCTTGGTTTTTAACAACGGCGACAGATTAAAAAATATATATTTCTGTTTGTCTCCGCTCCCCCTAAATATTTTTTAATTAAAACGTTAAGGAAAGAAAAAGTTCAATGTTTCCTCCATTCGCAGCATAGGGACAGTTAGAACTATTGATTGACCCTTTGGTCAGATATGAGGATGGGTGAGAGATCGGAATAATTATAATTAATTAATCTATCTTTACCATAATCAAACTTCATGCAAACTTGTAAAGTATTTAAAAATCGTCAATTACACAGAGTGACTCTACCACCGGATCCGGAATTTCGTTATCTGTCGAAAAAAACCGGCAAGAAACTCGACAATTTTTAATCACCAAATAATAAATCCACCTATAATACTAAGCCATACAGTTTTCGTGTGAATATAGAAATAACGAAATAATAATTTAAATATTAATAAAAAATATAACTGTAGGACACCGTGTAGGTATTACAACATTATATCGACGCAGCAAAAAATATGACTTGATTTAAACATTCGATTTTTTCCAGGTATGATATTTTTAGCAATTGATGCAAAAAATAATTACCTAGGCCGCGGTACCTACTACTCGCATTGGCTAATGGACTATCGACCCGACTAATATGTTGCGGCTTTCATTGATTAATACGTTAACCAGCCTATAAACCATTTAAGGAGGTAGTCTGTTAAGTTTAGAGTGGTTTCCGATGTGAGCTGAATTATAAAATTACCCTCATAATATCATTAAAAGTGACGCGTCTTCCAAAATCATATTAAAGAGAATGCTTATGTCATTTAATTATACAATTTTAGAAACTGAGATGTACAGGTAATTGTAAACTGTCTCTTAAAACAATCAGATAGGATGTCAGGTATATTACATTAAGAAACACTAGAAATACTTTTTTCCGCCTCTGTATATAGTTGTCACACCGTTTAGTTCTAAAAACCTGGAGGTCGTGGATTCAATTGCTACCTTGGATCTGCAAGGTGGTAAGAAGTTTTCAGAATTAGTTCGACTTTCGGCTAGACACCACAGATAAAATGTACCGCCCTTACAGTTTTGGCTGTGTTCTGTCAATATAAATTAGGCAGCCAGTACCATTGATACCAGGCTCGTAGATAAAAGGGGCCTACCTACAGTGTTATAGCACATTGAGCTAAGCTCCCTGATTGAGTGTCCATCTATCCCTTCATTTCATCAGCAGCGCTGTAGGTCTGTCTGGTCACTGAAATCTGCTAAATGCCTAACTGAGGACTGTAACTATTTTTTTAAATGAAAATTCTAAGTAGTTTTGACAATAGGTTACTGAATCAGGACAGTTAAACTCTATCATATATGTATGATTTCAATCTAAATAAAAATGAATTGTGGTTCGTTAGTCTAGCTAAAACTCGAGAACGGCTTAATCGAGTTGACTCATTTTAGTCTTGAAATATTCGTGGAAGTCCAGGGAAGGTTTAAACGATGAGAAAATATAAAAAAACTGCGAGGAAAATACTAAAGTTAGTGATACAAAGTTCACCGGGTCAGCTTGTTTAAAATAAAACACAGTAGTTACCCATGCTCGTTTTTAATTAATAAACCAGACCACCCAATTTTTAAGATTGTTAGAATCAGCAAGAGAAAAATATAATTTTGTTCAGTAAAATATCTCTAGAGCAAGATCATTAATTTTCATCGTCAAAAGGTCGGGTTGACCTTTTTCTTCAAAGACACTGTTAGTAAGCTAGACACGTAGCCACACTTTTTTTATTGGTTGATGCTAATCTGGATACCTATTTGGCAAGAAGTAAAATCTCCTTAATTTTTTTTATGTTAAAAATAGTGGTATTTTGTTTTTTTTTGTATACGAAAAGAGTAACACTCATTCTATTTTTTAGGAATATTATCTAGCTTTATTAATTTATTTATACATAATTTACTTCTTTAATGGATATTAACTATTATATTGCAGAGTATTTTGCCCTGATCCAGTCAGGGTAAGCATGCACCACGGTCCAGTTATTATTCGTACATAGGTAGGGCTACTGCCATTTAACCTTCTTGCACTTAAGGCGATTAGTGTCGTCATAGTGGCGCCCCTCATTGAATAAATCCTATGTTATTAATTAATTTTTGTATTCTTTATTTATTTAATTACCCCTCAAGATGGTTTTAAATTAAAAAAGTATATATCAACATATTTTAATAATTTTCAATAACAATTATTAAAGCACAAATTTTTGGTTACAAAATCATAGCACGGGCGCATCAAATTAAACAAATTATATTTAAACGAAAAAGTCTCTGAAATCTTAAAATATATGAGGTCCTAAATGAAATAAATAAAAAAAATCAATTTATCAATAGGAACACTTTAAAATCGCTGGAAGTCAGCCATATTATATATGGCTATGTCAGTCAGTAGATGTTCCCCACGTACGTTTGTGCTCGTCTAACTCCAACGCCGGCTGACACAACACTAAAATCACACCACTATCCTCCCCAGCACTTCCTCACTTCCAGCTGCACGAAGCCTCGAAATCGTCGCATATATATCGATACAAACGAACACTGGGGTATGTCACACCCCGCCACACTCTCGCCGGGTTAACAGGGGCACTACACCAATCGGATCATGGCTACAGCCATTTAAATGTGCAGATTTTCTCACGATGTTAACATGATATTTTCGATGAATGATTTTAGAGGTGGCTTCTTTTATGCAGTAGAATATTACTAAGCTGAGCTTTCTACAGGTGGATATGATTAATTATTAATCGACCAAATAAAACAACAATCATAGTCATATTTAAATTTTTTACTTGAACCGAAATGAAATAAATACACCTTTACAGTAAAATCTCAATATTAGAGTTAGATAACCTACAATTACATTTAATTTAAATAATAAATGTGACTATAAACACTTGATTAACAGACGAATACAGATTACGGACAATTTTTCTATGTTAGACAATTTTCAATAACAATGAAGAATACACTTTTTGATTACTTTGATTACTCATCAACTTATGAAAGATTATGATTACGATTATTCAGATTATTGCTTTTTAACATTTGAAGAATCCGTTCAGATAGCCTACATTTTTGTCCATGGCATAATCGTTTTCCCGTACCACCTTTATAAATTAGATTTTTTGTACATAGCCAATTTTAGTACCAAAGTCAACTTTTTTTTTTAATTTAACACGTTTGGCGCGCATTTTACATATACTATTTTTAAATAGAAACAAATGTATATACTAGTTCATATATCTTCTCGTATTTGTATGATCTGATTTTCTGTTATAGGAATAAAATGACTTCTTTTGATTTTGAATTTACCGAAGTTTACTGGTGAGGCGCTAAACGTGTTAAAAGTAATAAAAATTAACAAAAATACAGTGTAGTATTACAGTCATAATATATAAAACGTTATAGGAATTATGAATGAAACAATGATATTAGGTAACACCATAAGGAATTTTAATATAAATTGTACATAATGTCCGTCATTAAAACTTTTCCTTGGTAAAATCGCCTCCAAAAATCGCATTCAGACCTCAATCCTACAGTGATAAGGTATCCACAAGAGTGAACTAGAGCGCATCCACATTAACAATAGTACCATATTAATTTCTTTAATAATATCATCATCATCAATTTTAATAGTGTTTTTACCAGTTACGATCAAACTTTAGAAGCAGTTCACTGCGGTGGTACTAACCCGTTACTAAGTATAAACTTTTATGACAGGAGTTTAATTATATCTTTCTGAACCTAGCACATTTAAAGTCGTAACCTGATTTTGTAGGTCCATGAGCGGCTATAAACGCTTACTTACTATTTACGAAAAAATATTGAAAACCATTTTCCAATATTTTAAAAAATTACTACCCTAACCCCTTACTGCCACGGACCGCGATCTTGTAAACCTTTTCCTACCGTCAATCGCCAGCTCACAAACCTCTCACTGCCTTCTAACTACTGACTCAATGTGAAAACGAGCCAATATAAACACACCGAAGCCATATTCATCCATTCTACAACAATTAGTTATCATAGTACAACAGTGAATAATATATTAAACACAGTCACAACAACATATATAAAGGTACAATAGATTAAAATGACTTAACACTAGTTGATATGCAAGTATTGGCCAGTGAGGTCACAATTTTTAACCTCACTCACCCGATATGTATTATGCTGGTTCCCTTTTAGGTTCCATCATTGATAATGGAATATTATAATTATAATTAAATACAATGTTGAATGGTATTTGTTTCACCATACATTCGAACTTTTACAAACAAGCAACAGCCGTAATTTTAACTTGCGTCAGATAAAGTCTAAATTCCGAAGTAAAGCGGTAAATATGTTTCACATAAATATATGTAACACGACATATAACATCGAAATATGACAATACAATGAGATTTCAACTACAATATAATTTAAGACGGTATAATAAGATTCCCTTAATTTATCAGGTTTTCTTGACTCTGTTCGTTCTTACTTAATGATTATAATAACATTATTATAATAATTATACATGTGCATTTAATATATTCGTGTATAATTGTGCTTCATCTACAGACATATTAAAATGTTTAGTGAGAATATATTTTTACTACTATGATAAATACGTTTTGACAGAATACAAAAATGTAATGAAAGTCTATATACGAAAAATGTGACAATGTCTGTAAATAGAATACATCTGTATTCAATCTCGCGTCTTACATACATCTGTCACTTTTTTCAATTGATAAAATATTCATTCATTCTTCCCATGCACACTTTCCATGAAGTAATGGGGTAAATAAATATTAAAATTGGTCTTTCAATTCCTATTCACCGATACAACATTCAAAGATTTTATCCAACTCATCTTTGTTAAATACCAATTTCTTCCCACGATCCATTTGTGTAAATATAATATCAAATTCAGGCTAAAGGATATGTTTTTGGTTACATTTATCACTTACGATTATAAAATTCAATAGGTTTTTTATAAAATATGTATTGATTTGCCGCCTTCAAACGTTAACACAATTGTTTTTGTCTAGATTGTTATTCTTTTTTGATACTAAATCAACGACTGCGCAATGAAATATTGAATATTGTAAGCTAACTCGCTTCTATAAACTGGCGGCTTTGAAGGCTTTATGTGATGAACTCGCAAAATGAATAGGCTAGCAAACGATGTCTAAAGTCACATTTATTACTCGACTACCTAATATCGATAAACTTTAACAGCAATTAAATTACTGTGAAATTACCTATCAACAAAAAGCTAAAATAATATAGCTTGTCAAGCCTCGTACAAATAACGCTTTAAATGAAAAAATATAAATCAAAGTGGCTCTCAAAATCACCACTTAACAGGTATATCAAGAAATCTATAAGTGTCAACGAATCAACATTATTTAATGTAATCCGACAAAATTATCTAACACTTAACTAGCTACACCTAATCTACATCAAATCGAACATTTTATTTCTGTGGTTTCTATTTAATTTAGAATAACGTACAATCGTATTCGAAAGAAATTTTATTTTTCTCTTTTATGGCTTTAATATTTCTTGCAACAAAAATTATCACGTAAAGATTATGAAAGTAAAAATAAGTGTAAAAGTATTGGAAGCACTATGGAGCCTGTAAATAAATGAAGATTTACATACAAAAAGCCTTAAAAATAAAATTTACCGTATTAAAATGTCTCAGAGAATTATTGTATCAAATAATTAAAGAGTATATTCAATAGTGTTCAACCGTAATGAAGATAGATGTAAATTTTACATAAATATAGCTCAACACACCTCTTTGATTTACGCTTACGAGTATAGATATAATAATATTATAATAGTCAACATCGTAAATGCATAAAAGCTTACTATAATTACATCCGTAAAGGCAGGGGTAAATGATAAAAAATATTAAAATTTTAATATCAAGGGCATTCATTGTAAACATTAAAACAAAAAAATTGTGCTAAAAGTTGTGTTCACTTGATTTATTTTCCTGTGATTTAGCTTCTTGCTACGAAGCACTATTATTATAAAATTTAGACACTTCTCCAGTGATACCTATCAACGATTGGTATAATGAACTTGTTTCCACCTACTTCTTGGTATATTACTCTAAAGTAAGGCATACCATAAGAGGTCTTCTAATTTTTAAAAATACCGTATCACACTAAATTACTCGACTTTAGACCCACCTCATCTTATCAAGCTACCGCTCCAATATACTACTATTTTGTTTTCAGCCCAAAATTGATATGTATCGTATTTTATTGCACAAATTCATCACGTTAAATTTGAAAAGAATGTAACAGCGAAGACGTTTCGTCGGGCCATCCGGCCACAGCTGGCCCGAGTGTGGGTCTTCGGTGAAATGAAACAGGACTAAATGAAAGGTAAGGTTGAGTTATTCTAGAGTCTTCTGGTGACGACGACGATGAGTGCGTTGGCGGCGATGCTGATGGTGTGACAGGTGGTGGGCGCGCTGGAGGTGCGGCCGTACGCCGGTTTCCGCTTGCAGCTCATTTTCTCGAGCGGCATCTTGGCGACGCTGTACTCGCGATGCTCGTTCACCATGGTGCAGACGGTGCGCTTTTTCTGCATCATCTCGTCGTCGCGGTCTCGCAGGCCCGCCAGCCAGGCTTCGTACCAGGCGAGCTCGCAGTCACATATCAGGGGATTATCTAGAGACATATTTTGAAATATCACTATTGGTAAGAATGCTGCTTTTGACCACCTCCGTGAAACAGAGGCTCAGTCGCATATAAAAAAACGCGGTGTATAATTTTAAAGTCATCTACATGGTAAAAATAATACAGTGGGACACTGGAAAGGACTTTACTTGTAAGGAGCAAAATCAACCAATCCATTTTTCTTTCTTTTAAACCAAAACACGAGACCAATTTTAAGTCAAGGAACTGCACTACTATTCCATGAAGGCAATCAGAGAATTTTCTATCAGTCACATTGCACGTTTCTTGGTAAAAACTTGACTGGAAATTTCCAGCGTAATGGTAATCTCGAGTTCGTTCCGGTTTGATTATCTCAACGTATATAACGAAAAATAAAAAAGATATTGATACAAATTCATAAAACAGAAGTCGACATAATCAATATTTCAAATTTGTACTGCCAACACGGCATTCTTCGTAAGCAAATCGAGGTCACAATGAATAATACCTAAATGTGTCAGTTACTTTATATAAAATTATTATTAGACGAACTTTGTCTGTGTTAATATTCGCTTTATTGTTTGAACAGGTACAATAAACTTTGAAAGTATAAAAGAAAATAGATTAAATAATAAAAATCAATGTTTTTATCTGGAATTTGGGAATCCTGATTGGAAGGCTATAGGCATAGGCACATCATTAGGCATTTAGGTATCCACCTACACCCAAGTTAGATATTCGTCTTTAGTTATCTTTTCAAAAATATTTACTTTTGAATTGTTTGTATTTAAAGCTATGTGCTGTGTTACAAAAGCCAAGGATATTTTAAACTAGTTCCAGGAGGATCGTACGTACCCATAATGTCAACAACACGAAGGGTATCCAAAATGGGCTCCACAATTTCTTCAGGGATATGTTGAAGTTTGTTGTTCTGTAGATTCAGCGTTTCCAGCGAGTTGAGGTTATCGAAGCCCATAGTCGGCAGCTGATGAATCCTAAATAGAAAAAGAAATTATGTTAATTAATAATTAGTAAACAGTTTCTAGGCCTATCGAATGATAACATCTCAAATAACACAGAAAGAGTTTGTGTAGTGATTTAGTTAATTTTAGTCCAACAGATATTTGACACCACTTTTGAATGATAAGCCAAAGACACAGATGATATTGTCCTGATGTTACTAGCTTATTTAAGCTATCTGTAAAAGAGAGACGAGACAAAATAGATGTAAGATCAACAGTTTCATGTAATTTTCTAAAAGTTTTTAAGAATAAAAAATAACCAATTACGAATACTCGTAATAAAGATATGAACTGAGTAAGGATCAAATCCTGCTTCAATCGTAAATAAGTGCAACGTGAAATAGAATATGAGAAGTTAGGAAGTTATCAAAAGGTGATGAAGTTTATTATATTCACTAGCCCTGTACGTGGAAGTTCATAAACTTAATAAGTTACGACGATGTTGTTTTTACACTGTATCATAAACGTTCTAGATCTATCTTCCATATCCTCCCATATATGTTACTTACTAAAATTTTATTAGTATTAGTTTTGATAAAGTGTTACTGGGCCGGTTATGTCTGCCACATGCCTGATCAGCTTTGGGCCAAAATATCCACGGCATAACTACCAACAGAGTCCGTCCTCGCGATAGACCCAGAAAGAGATGGCGAGTTTAATGCCAACTGGCACACCATTGCCTAAGATTGCAAAAGATGGAAAGAGGGTAAGGAGGCCCTTGCCCTGCAGTGGGACAATACCGGCTCCTAATAATATAATTAGTTTTGATGTATCATGTGAGCTTAGACAAGAATATTATTTGATGTTGTTGTATGTAATTTAAGAAGCTTTATACATTAATAAATATATTAAAGACTTGAATTTTTCAGGCGTTCCTTGTTAGACGCTGTTGTTAGATGACAATGGAATGTAAAATCCGCCATACTACATGATTAAGACGATGAGAGACAGGATATTAAGTCCGATAAATTCTGGTAAGTTAGTAAGTTTCCTATTAACCTACTATTATAAAGTACTCGTAAGACCAAAATAATAATAATTTAAAACAGCACGGTAAAAGGAACATAACTGATAACAAAAAAGAAGAAAATAAAAACTTCCCAATTTTTTTTCTCAAATTCTTGATTTCTCCACTGTAGGACCATAAAATACAACAACATGTTTGTAATCAATCAAGAAATAAACAAACCAGCCGACGTTAATCCGGCAAAGTGAACCTTGTAAATTAATCAAGGAACGGCATTCAAAACAAAATGAGGGAGAATATTATTTCATTAATCGTAAATTCGAGGTGATGTGGCTCAAAGAAAATCTGCACCCACCTAATCCGAAATAATTAGATTCTTTAATTAAGTTTCCTACATCTGGTCTAGATCAAACGATTATTATAAAAACAGGAGCCAGATACAATGTCATGGTAAAATTAATAATGAAAAATTTAATTTATCTTTGAACCATTTCTAGCGAATATTATTGCGTGACAGAACTTATAATAAAGTATTTTTCTCCTGGATGTTAAATCCTTTAATACAGTTTTTAGGCACAGTTTTTCTCTTTTGCCACGACAAGTATTAGGCAAAGGCAAAAGTTATTATTTCTCCTTAATTTAAACAGCCTTTGTGAATTCTGAATTGGTTCGTAAATGAACTGAGTCAGTCAATAAATGTTGAAACATTAGAAATAAATTGAAATTATAAAACAGATCTTCGTGTTTATAAAGGCAATGACTAACTGGAAAGGTTTGAATGCAAGCTTAGAAAAGGCTTTTATAATTTTGCCTGTATTGTGGGAAATATAAAATATTATAATCTCAAAAATAAATCGGCTCTTCATGGTCCATTGTGCGATCTTGAATGCACAATACGGCCTTCACAAGGATTTATTCTTGCTAAAGAACGGTTGGAATTCCTACTATATTGTCAAAATATAAAATATATTGTTAAGCGTCTTCTTAGCAGATTATATAATTTTGTTGGGAGCAATTAGGTAATCTTTACCTGAAGTTGGAAGTCGCTACAATACCTACATACTTATATGTTATAATGACAAATAAGTTTGGCCTAGGCCAAACTAGTTTGTACTAAGGGGGAAATCGACTCGGATGGATATAAGTTAGCCTTCGTGGTTTTTTTTTAAACCCTGAAAAACTTTATATTCTATAATAATTTATTCTATGTTGGCTTAAGTTAGTTTGGCCTAGGCCAAACTAGTTTGTCCTGAAATCGGGTTTGGCCGGTAACATATTATACATTTAATTAAATTTATACACTACAAAGTATCTTTTTAAATTTTATACTTTTACCTACTTTATTTCCTTCCACTTTAGTTGCGCAGATATTTTAATAGAATAAGAAATATGTTCAACAATACATAAACACTTACATATTTTTCTGCAAGTTTAGGAACGTGATGGAGTCCCCGTAGCCAGTAAAAGCGTCTTCGCTGATGTAAGTGATGTTGTTGGAGCGCAAGTCCAAGTGGCGAAGACGATGTAGAGGGCGGAGCGCCTCTGACGGAATCTCATGTAAGCGATTGTCACCAAGCCGAAGGTACTGGAGGTTTTCTACAATAACAAAGAAATTGTTAAGAAAACCGTTAAACCCTTCCCCATCCCCCAACCTCCATATTTTTAGAGGAGGGCAACGTATCGAAGACCCTAGTCACGGGTCACGTAAATGTAGTACATACATGCTCGTTTGTCTCCTAAGTTTTCTTACTTTAAAAAGGGTTGCATTTAACTGTACATCAAAAATTACTGAAATATACATCAAAAAATTTAATAGCTAACCTAACCCAACCTTTGGTGTGCAATGAGTTATTTTGATGTACATTTTAGTATTTTTTGGATATACACTTAAATATTTCCCATTTAAAAACATTACGTGTGGCTGTTTATCTTTTTAAATCAGAACTACCTAGAGAAAAAGTCAGCAAACATGATCATAGTGTCACCCACAAAAGCTCAAGATGGAATATTTTAGAATAGGAAATTTCATCCTCACAATTAGTCGGAGTCTGAATTGTCAACGATGTAGGTACTCAATTTCAATTCGTTAATTTTAAGTTATTTAATAGGTATTACCAGTACGTACAAGGTTTAATGTCTGTAGGCAAAAGAAAACACACATATCTACTTTTAATATGAGTGTAGACAGGGTATGATAGATGAAATTGGTTAGGAGAATCAATATTATTACAGCGTAGTTTCAATATAAAATATTTCAGTTATAACAGTATAGAGAAGATCGTATATGGTTTAATGTAGACAAGGAAAACAAACATTAGGCAAATATGTGAATATTTACCTTCAAGTCCCGAAAAGGCCGTCTCGTCGATCCTTTGGATTAGATTCCCTTCGAGTTCCAAGGAGTTTAGGAATGACAAATGCGAAAACACTTGAGCCGGCACTTCTCTCAGTTGATTGTGAGCTAAACCAAGCGAATCCAGATTGCGTAAACCTGAAATAAAAATAAACGTATAAAACCTGATAATATTGTGAAATAATGAAATGCTTTTTACATAGAGAACCGCTTTAATAATAATGCTTCTTTCTGTATTTATCCGATTTCCAATGTTTTTGCACCTTCATTATTATGAAAAAATTCTCAAATTACAATAAAATGTGGTAAATATTCCTGGACAAATTCGATGGTTCCCGGAATAAACTCAACTAACAACAACAAGCACAGATAATATTTCGGATTAAACGTCGAATTTCGAATTACTATTCCGTCGTTGTTGCGAAACTGATACATAATTCTCACGGGGCGTATGCGTTAAATTGCCGCAATCGACAATGTTTCATACGTGAATGTTACTTTGCCTCGCGCCAATCATCGATAATTTAAAATTATGTTGTTCGCTAATAATTTACAATTATGTTGTTCGCTAATAATTTACAATTATGTTGTTCGCTAATAATTTACAATTATGTTGTTCGCTAATAATTTACAATTATGTTGTTCACTAAAACAGATGAACACTCGGTTTCAAAATGTATGAATATTTTGCTGTGCTCAAATAATCAGCCTAATTTCAGCTATTGTAAAAGCAGAGAGAATTTTTGCAATGAACTCTCTAGAATGTAATATTGTTGTTTTTATAATTATCAAGTTCTATAAGGGCGAGTTTTACCGCTGTAAGATGAGTTTTTCGTATGTGTGTCTTGGTATACCTAATATACCTTCGTGCGTGAGTGCGTGGTTGTGGTTTGGTTTCTTACCTGCAAAGTCTCCTTCCGTAATGGAAGCAATCCTGTTTTCTTGCAACTCAAGTTTCTTTAAATTCTCGAGCAAAGCAAGAGCTTTTTGTGGCACTGCCGTCAAATCATTGCCACCAAGATTCAAACGCTTTAGTTTCCTACAAACAAAGACATCGTCAGTCGAATACATTGTCGAATAGGGAAAATTTACGAGAAAATAAGCCTATGAAATCCCTACCAAGTAAATAACTAGAAGTTCTTAAATGGTAAACGTTCCTGAACTAGGTATTCAGTCGCTTTTCCACGAATCTTGAAATTATCGGGTTTATTATTGAAAGAAGATGACTAAAGCTGAATGTGTTATTTTTTGAGATATTGCTGAATAAAAGGAACTTTTACAAGCTATCTTTGACTTAGGTATTATTATATAACATAGACACTATTTTTAAGGATTATCTCACCAATTTATATACATACGCAATGGTATGTTTTGGAATCATAGTTAGGTATTAATACCTAAGTAGTTTGAATTTGTTAGGACCAAGCAAGATAATATGTACGAACAAAATTGGTATAGCAAGCGTTTGTCATCGTTAACCCGTATTCCCATTTGTTCTGATTAACCCAATTACCCATAATTGTATTGGTAATTTGCTTCTAAAGGACGTCTGTCCTAGTTTGCAATTTAAACAGATTGTACGATGAAAATAGTAACTCCGTTTCAACGAACGAATGTTTTTCTTTTCATAAACGAGCAACTCATTTCGTGTCAACATGAAACTAAGTTTAAAAACAAATTGTACATTTTTCCATAGCAATTCAGTAAGTTAGCAGTTGCGTGAGAGCAAAGCGGTAATTCGGCTGAACAGGCTTGTTATTTATTCGCCCAACTTCGCAGTAACCCTGGCAATAATTTTCGTAGTACTAAACGTAAAAAGACGAACACGCTCACGTTGATGCTTACGTCAAAGACACAGGGTTCAAATTTGCAAAGGTATTTTTGAAGATACGTACAGTTTGCAAAGCTTCTGTTTGGTACACCGTGTCGTTTAATTTGTCGATAGCCAGTATAACTTCCTACGGTTCGCTTAACCGACATTACAGAGTTCTGGCTCCCTCTATATTGGCAGTTACAGGTCGTTCCAGCGTTAATGTATTCGATTGCGAAAGTATTTCACGTTTAATTTGACACTACGTGTACTGTTACCGTGGATATTTGTTTACGTTTTAATAATGGGCTGTGTAAATGGAGTTTTAAATGTTTATTCGTTATAAAAAAGGTGATATTTCAGTACGCCACGGCCACAATTTTTACGTTTGTTCTGTGATTGCCGCAGATTTACTAGCTTTACTCATGACTTAACATTTATGTGGTAAGAATTTTTAATATTTTCCCTCCTTTTAACTATTACGGATATCAACGAAGAGACGAAGTAATTAAAACGAAATGAAGATGAAATGTTTTATTAATTTTCAGCTGGTATTACAAGAATTATTATGTAGTTAATACGTACTACTTCCCCGCACATTGTAAAGGATTAAGCTCTTTTGTTTTAGATGTCGGAATCGAAGAATGTGCCATTTTATCAAACAGATATTAGAAACCAGTAGTGTTGCCCAAATTCAGTCTTGGTCTTGCAGTCTTGGTCTTGTTCTTGCGTTTTTGCAAGACCAAGACCAAGAACAAGACCGCGTATTTTTAGCAAGACCAAGACCAAGACTCACCGTGCAAGACTTGAGCAAGAACAAGACATAGCCTGCAAGACTCTTGCGTCTTGCAGCTAGGACTTAGCGCTATTTCACTGAGTAGTTAGGTGTAACAGTTCGGTGTATAGGTAGGTACGCTTAGGAATTCTATGAGACGCAAAAAACTGTATCAAAGAATATGAAAAACTGGACCTATGCGCATTACGACTAATACCATAAACATAGCGAATAAAAAAATATCTATTAAAATCAAACTGAGTGCATGCATAGTTATGTTTTAACCATCGGCACTTTGATAATGCGGCATCGTTTTGTACTTACTTCTCAAAGAAATTTGCCGCTTTTCGGAAGTACATGGTTATGATACACGCGCACGTGTTTATTAAGAAACAGTTACTTCCATGGAAAACGACATATAGGTCAGTTGATTTTTCGAATTTCTTATCAAATCTTCAGTTATTTATTAATCTGCTTGATCTTTACTATGGCTATGTTAATTCAAGCTCACAATGTTCCAATTCTAATACGTTTTTCTAAGATTTAAAGTAAACTTTAATAAATAGTAATAGACTAATAGGTAATTGCAAGACTTGCAAGACTTGCAAGACTCTTGCTGCAAGACCAAGACCAAGACCAAGACTGGGAGCGCAAGACCAAGACCAAGACCAAGACCAGGTGTATTGGCGCAAGACCAAGACCAAGACCAAGACCAGGTGTATTGGCGCAAGACCAAGACCAAGACTGGCTAAGTCTCGTCTTGTTCTTGCATTTGGGCAACACTAGAAACCAGACACAGAAGAGTACAAGACTTGTACTTAGTTGTCTTCACATGCCAAGGCTTTGCCTATTTGTTGTTGTATTCCAAATAAATTAATATCAAGTTCAATAATACTGACATTGGATAGTCAATAGCGTAATCAAATATGCTCAAGTTTGGCCGTACCGAATGAATATGTTAGAATCAAAAGCATTTAAAAGGAAAGAGCACAAAAGAAAGACATTTATCTTTTCGGAGCTCTGAAAAGGATCTGACTACTTACTTTTCCAGTCCTTTAAAAGCCTCGCCGTCGACGACAGATATCCGATTCTCGTACAACGTTAGGATTTCCAGAGTATCTAGACCCATAAAGGCTCTATTATGTACTGCGGTTACCTGCGAACAGAATATTATTCTATGACTCCTGAACGGTAATGTCACTTTGAGTTAGGCTTGGCCTACGCACTATTGGATGTGATACGAATATTATGCTAATATTGAAAATATTCAATGTTTTTATTTATAAGTTTATACAGTTTGTTTTTGCTTCTTGTAGTCTAGACAACATTTTTTGATCTTGTTCTCTTTTAAATATAAAAATATGAAGTGTACCTACTTCTAATAATTTTACTTTACCTTATTATGATTCATGTTTAGAATCAGAAGATGGTTCAAATGTTTAAACGAAGACGTTGGGATAGTCGCCAGGCTGTTTTGTGAGACGTCCAGCTGTGTCAACTTGTTACCTGCAAAGAAACACTTTATGAGAAATATTTTAAAAAAATGTTGATAAAAATAATACGCTTGGCTAGACATATTTCTCTATAAAATAAGATTCAATCCTTTATTTACTAACACTCGTATCGTAGACGAGTAACGAGTATTACTCGAGTCTAAGAAATGATAAACGATGTTAATGATTGTAGTAAGAACTGCCAAAAGTACTTAAGAATACTTGGACAAGATTGTTATATGATATGAAAAAAGTATTTAAGTAATGTTTATCCGTTGTCTGGCACCCATAGTATACGCTAATTCTAAGTTTGGGGCTAGATGGCGCTGTGTGAATAGTGTTCAGAGTTTTATTTATAGCTCTAGACGTCAGATTAATTCATGATTAATTAATGAAAACAAGATTGATTCAATTACAGCTCCGTAAATTGGAATGCCGTAGTTACCTTAGTGGATTTAATTGATCTGTTTATAGAAGTAACCCAGCTGACCTTTCAGATACGATCGGTTTAGTGTAGCGGTTCAAAAGTCAGCTTCTACTAGAAGTCACAGGTTCAAGTGGGTTATTAAGGTTTGTGAACATTGTGCTTTTTTATTTATGTATATTATAATGAATGTATGTATTTCGGAGCAACTATGACGTGATATTTGCATAAAAAAAACCGTGGCAGCTGACGTGACATTGGTTCACTGTCATCAAAGAAAAATATCACATAATTGCGGGATCATGTCGCATAATACGCGAGCGTGAAGTCACAGGCAGAACCTCTAGTTGTTTATACATAAGAAGAAAAGATCAAATTTAAAAAAATCTGTCTCAAATAAACAATCGTCGTCAGAATCCGTTTTAGTTCTCAAATTACTAGTACACCAAAACTTCCCTATTACCTTCATGCATCATCACAAAAGCTATGAAACCCACCTTCAGGTTCTATAAATTACTTTGTACTTTGGATAAACTACGTGGAAATGACATCCAAACTGGCCCATTTATTCTCCATAATCCATTTCCGTGGGAAATAAGTTTCCTCGTATTAAAATAACTCTACTTACTAAAGTAGTTACTAGTTTATCTTTGCCTTTGATAATAAGAAGCTTCTACAAACACGTAGGTTTGATGCATCAAATAATAATAATAATAATATTCTCATTTGAATGCCACTGAAAATGTTTACTCTATTCATTTACAATTACAATTAAATACGCACATAACAATGAGGCTGCAAAACAGAAATGTAATATATTTTTTATTTTTCCGAGAGTTTTCGATTTAATTTGTAAAGTTTCGAGTAAAGTTTATGAACTTTTATATAGTTATAAACCCATTTAGACGGATTCATTCGGTTACTGCGTAAAGAAATGCATGTTTCAGTAACATAGTTTCACTTGCGAGTGACGTTCTCTAATTGTGACGATAATTATTTTCGTCCGAAAGCTCTGGATAATAATATGTTTAACTCCCGTTAAACAACTAATTATGTGCATGTCACAAAATTCAATTTAGACCGCAATTTAGAGCAATACAGTCAGGCCACATCACACAATTGATGCGATGTATTTTGAGCTGTTAATTAGGGTCTGTTAATTATTCCAAACCACATGGATTAATGGCCAGCAGAAGGTAATACATAATCATATCGAATCAGTCCTATATTGTCAGCGTCCTCAAAATAATTAGATGATGTTGAGGCATTTTTTTGACTAATAATAAAATTGTATTGTGAGTTACAGTGAGCATAACGCAGTAAGGCGTTTTTCCATATATTTAATTTTTAGTTTATACCGAACCGAGAACAAGGGAAGACTGTGAGCATACTCAGGTAGCGGCTGACAATAATTTAGTGTGAAAGATGTTTGAAATTTACTTTCGCTTTGTCTTCGCTCATTTTTTATTCATGTCTCAAAGATACATCTTTTTTAGTGAAGCATCTCAGATGGAGTCTTTCTATGACGGAAATACAAAAGAGTGTCGGCCCATTCACTTCAGGTCAACAGCATTTCTACTAAGACATCAATAAACCCAGGCTTTACTCACCAAAACCCCTGAACCACGGTAAGCGATACGAAGCCTTCTATGCGGTCACCTTAAGTCCTACATCTCCACGCATTTACATTTTCTGCTACGTCCAACGAGATACTAAAGGCTTTAGCATTATTTATAATTAGATACGACCTGGCAACCTTAGAGAAACGGGCGTATTCCTTCCTAAAATACTGGGAATCAGCGTTGTTTAAAACGTCCATGGGCGACGTCGCCGCGCGCACATTTTTTTTTATATTTGGACTAAGCTAGCACTTGACCACAAAGTTGCCTGATGTTAAACAACTATGCGGTCTACGATGGAGCGCGCTTGCTTAGAAGTTGTATTGTGTAGAAAAGATAGATCTCGGCAGAGAATTCTACTCCCGCGCAGTCCGTATCAAGAAAGATGAATCAAATCGCTCATCAGGTCATATACCTGATGACGTATACAGGTAATTTGTTCAGTTGACTTCTTTGCAAAAAGAAAATATATTTAGAAACACTTACCAATGGAACTCAAGGCAGAGTCTTCAATGACAGCCAGACTGCTATTGTGGACGGTGAGATGACGGATATCCAGGCCGAGGAATATGTACGCTGGGAGCTTGGCCAGGTTGTTATGTCGCAGTTTCAGGTAGAAGATTATCATCGGGTTTGAGCGGAGTGTGTTCATGGCCTAAAATTAAATTATAATAATTGGTATCACAGTATAACACAAGTGAGTGAATTAGCACAATATAGAGGTAAAGCAAGGTACGGCAAGGTAACGCAAGGTAAGACAGGGTAAGGCATGTGAAGGCATGGTCGGGCAAGGTAAAGCAACGTTAAAAAAGTTAAGACGTAACATATCACCTTCTGTATGTGCTGCTGCTCAGTGAACTCGCAGAGTATGTCGAGGCCATTCTTCTTGACGGTGCAGGAGCACGGCGACATGGTGTTGGCCGCGGGGCACTGTTGCGCGCCCTGCGGGTACGCCGGCCGCGCGCATAGCACCACGCAGCAGACCGCCAGCCAGCGGAACATCCTCGGGCTATCTATAACAAACATGCTGAATTAGACAACAGACTTGACTGGCCTGATACCACATTTGGTAGTGACCTATGGCTATCGTAGGGTGCATACTAGTGGGCCGTTTGACTAAATATCAACAGAAATGACTTTTGACTGGCCCGATACTGCATTTGGTAGTGATCCTGCCGTGCACCCAGGACACTTTTCGTGAGTGTGAGTATATACTCGTATTTGTACCATTTTGTTTCTGATATACTAAGTACATAATATGTAAGTGGCTTATTTTGGCTTACTCAAAGGCGTTAAATAGATCATTTGGTAGACAGGCTCGAATTTTAGCTATACCGTTCGTCCCACCAGTCTTTGGCCTACTAGTTGGACAAAGGCCTAAATCTAATAAAGACGACGCTAACAGTACCTAAAGGTATGACGCAGGTTGTAACT
The DNA here is from genome assembly GCA_949319885.1 of Mecyna flavalis. Classification (NCBI taxonomy): domain Eukaryota; kingdom Metazoa; phylum Arthropoda; class Insecta; order Lepidoptera; family Crambidae; genus Mecyna; species Mecyna flavalis. The sequence goes on from OX439429.1 coordinate 15,902,823, forward strand.
AATACATTTATAACTTGGCAGGGTATGTTACTAATATAATTAACAGAAACTTGTTCTATAACTTCCTGACTTGGGTAGTCACGAACGCTATTTATACGAGTTGTATCTATACTAAAAACGTTTTCCTATATTGATTTTTACTACTTGAAACGAGCAATGGGGTAAAAATATTCCTACGAGTACGCTGAGCTGCTAGATCATGCATATTCACGTTTTTTAACATAGGGAGAAAATTCCATATTTAATAAAACTAGTCTATAACTAGTATTCACAATGTACCAAATGGTTATTCTCTACAAAATTAATTTATTAAGAGTTATATTATAACAACTTATTTTCCAGATCGGAACTCATACAACGACTCGCGTATTTCATCCTATCAATCCTCTCATGTCACGTTTTCCTATTACTTAACTGGCCACATATAAGTCTCAAAAAGATATTTGAAAAGGTAATGGTAATTAAAATTTTCTACCCCCGGAATTTGCCGAGGGCCCATGGATTACCGTTACCTGTGGCCCCCAAATAGTTCCGTGTGTGGATAAGGCCCTAGGCAGTCATTTATGTTTTGCCCATAAGCGCTCCTATAGGGCGCCGGAGGGACACATGATTCTTCCATACCACAGGGACAAAGCTACTGTTCATAGCTACGCGTTTAAATCCTCGACTATTTGGTACTAAAACATCAAGTTTCTGTCCTAATTCCTACTACGTACCTATTACGCTTACTAAACGTGTCACTTGCGTTGCCGAGCCTGTGGTTTGTGGTCAGCAGTCATGACTGAAATAGCGACAAAATGACGTGTGGTAATCAACACTCCCACGGGACGGAAGGATGGAAACTGCTATTGTACGAGGTTGCAGAATGTTAATGCATTTAATGGCTGAAATAGTTAGAGATTGATCTGGTTATAAAATGTAATCATTAGTCCTACTAATATTATAAATGCGAAAGTCTGGATGTTTGGATGTTAAGATGATTGGATGTTTAGATGTTTGGATGTTTGTTCCTCAATCACGCCTAAACGGCTGAACGGATCTAGATGAAATTTGGCACACATATAGTTTATAACCCGGATTAGGACATAGGCTATGAAATTCCTACGGGAAACGTCTCATTCCCGCGGGAATAACAATTTTGAAACTACTGAACCGATTTGAATAATTCTTTCACTGTTGGAAAGCTACACTATCCCCGGTGAACATAGGGTACGTTTGATCCCGGAAATGTGGGGGAACGGGGGATATTTGAAAAAAGAGATTACGCGCGGGTAAAACCGCGGGCGGAAGGCTATTTAGAATAAATTGTAAATATGCCTCCATTTTACTGTCTATTATTCACTCGTTTTTCGTGTATATTAAGGGGCAAAAAGTAATCTTTGGCGATTTCCAGCTCCCATACCATATTGAATACCCATATTAAAAATCACATTAATCTATGCTTCGTTGTGTCGTGAAAGGAGGACAAACAAAAAAGCTTTTATTTCTGTTATTCGGGAAATTATCATTATTTCGGGATAAACAAGCCTATTTTCTGGTCTTATGTGCAGTAAGTTATACATCACAACAACATAAATTGGCTCTAATAATTTTAAAGTCGCTGGCGAAAGCTAGTAGGTACTTTAAAAATAAGATACAGTTTGTAGTGGTAGAGCCATGGTGTTACAGTATGAATGGGCTAGCTCGTCCAGGGAAGTACCACCCTCTCACATAACACCAGCTTGAAATAATAGTGACTACTATTGTGTTGCGTCTGGTTTGTGAGAGTGTCAGAGGCCCAAAACCCTCATACCCCCATAAGCCGGCAACGCATCAGCGATCCCTCTGGTGTTGCAGGTGTCCATGGGCGGCGGTGATTGCTTACCATCAGGCGACGCGCGCTGACTCACTGCCTCTGACATAAAAAATAATTGCAAAAAAATAAAAATGATGCTTCCTTTTAATCTTCCTTCACTAAAGTCTAAAGTCGATAGAAACATGCCAATTGGCCATTATAATTATGTCATTAACAGATCCTACAGAAACGAATAGTTACCCTAAACTTCTAACAAAATTATCTAAAACCCACCGAAACTACCAATGTAGAATAAGTAAGTAGAAGTAAAGTGCGCATGGATAGGACCAATGAGCTACAGTCCACCCGTTGAACCATCACCTGTCCAAGTGTTAACATAAGTGATAAAGTTAAATCGTTCTCCACTCTTGTTTTTCATTGATTCGATGGACATAAGTTAAAAACAATTTCATTTATTATTCAATCCAAAAGGTCGACGTGGAATAAATTAAAACAATTCATATCAAAACCGTCGTAAACCAACAAACAAGCAGAAACATAAATCTTGTTTACGCTCGCTCAAACGCGAAAAACAAAACTTTAATATTTTTCTCGTAAAAATACAGAAGGAGAAAGCCAGCGTGCAGGTGAAAGCAGAAACTAGTAAAGTAATATTATTTTTTCCTTCGCGGAAATATATTTATTTAGGAAAATCCTCGTGAATAATTAAATTTCATTTGTTACACACAGAAATAGGTGGGCAGCCTTGGAATTTACGAATAGGGTTAGCGCTTTTATGGGAAGGGCGGCTGTAACAGGGACGACAGTTGAATACTGATAAGCTTTGGATAAACGTTATCGCCAGCTTTCCGTCAAGGAAAGTCGGTGGTCGTTATAAGCTGTAGAATTCATCGAAATATTCTCAATAGACTTGATGAAAACAATTATGTTATTTTAGATTTGCGTTTAAACGTAATGAATAGTTCAAAAATACAGGAAATGTATGCACATAACTTCAAAACGAACGCGACAGAATGAATAAATCCTTTTTTTATACTTTATTAGTAGGAAACTTTAGAACCAGCACTAGAAACTACTATTATATTATTCCTTTTCATTTTAAGACAGTGAGTCGTTTAAAAAAATAATTGAACGTTGTTCAAAGGGTTATAATGAAAATTTGAATCGGATAATAAATTTACAGAGCAACGCATTTCAATTTAACACCTTTAGCCTTTGAAGAAAACTTGAGCAAAGACTGAAGTTCACTTCGTGAATAAAGTGATTAAGAAATGGACTTGTCTGGCTGTCGTCCAAGCTCTATTAAGTACTTGCCGTGGTAGCTTCGACTAAGTTTCGTTCTAGACTCTTTAAAAATAGCTCAAAAACTTGGCAGAGAAACTCGAACAAGTTCAGGTATCAAACTTTAATTTTCTTAAGAATTTTGACACCTTTTTCCAAAAATGTTATTCCTCTGTGGTGTTTATACCCAAATATTCATATTTAGCAAGATTTTCAAAATGACATTAATATTATCCCTTCGAATAAACTAACACTAGAACATAACACTATTGTAAAACTAAAACTCGTTCCTATCCAAACGCAATTTGTAATTTTTCAGTATGTCAACCCTAAAATGTGACAGAGAGTGAAGACAAGGAAAATACTCCCAAAAAAGGTAACATTGACCCTCTTTTCCGAGCGTGTAAAACAATCGATTCATCGCCAAAGAAGTTCAAAATTGAAAACTTAATCAAAATCTAAATTCAATGGCCATCGTTTCTATTCGAATCTTTAATGTATTATGAAATCATTGTTAACTTCGTAACAGCAAAGCGGTCGAGAATACGTAACATCTTAAAGGCTATATCCCTGGTGGTATATATTATATTGATACTGGGTGGGTCTATACTATACTAATATTACAAATGTGAACGCCTTCGGTTTTCATTCTTAAGCCACTGAAATCATTCTAAATGAGAACTTGGCAAAGGACATAGGTTAATTTTTGTACCGTGATAATCTTACCTTACCCTTTTTGGACCACCTCGGTAAAACACTGGTTCTACCGCTAGGGGTTTATAAAAACACGGAGCTCGTGGGTTCTATTCCCACCTTGGGTCTTGTTGGTGGTTGTACTTTTTCGGAGTTTGAATGGCTAGCTACTGACCCTACCGGTGAAATCTTCCGCTGTGGGTTCAAATACTTTTTACAGTTAAATAAAACAACTTATAACGGACAAAATCGCGAAATATTTTTTTCTACATTTCATATTAAAACCCGACGTTTCGACCACTTTTTAGCAGTCGTGATCAGAAACCACTACTTTTAACAGTAGGTACACACGCATAGGGATTGATCATTAAACTAAGCTAAATCAAAGTGTAGGTCTAAAACAACGATAAGCCTGCAGATTTCAGTACTCTTAAATAATAAAACAGTTTAACTTTCCTGTTACATATTTAAACATTCCGTTTTGAGCGAAACAACACATAACTCATACTTAACAAAATTTAAAAGGCCGAATTTATCTCAAAAGTTAAGTTTAAAATGAAAACCATCGACCTGGCTACTAATTCAATCTCCATTGTTTCAAAGACTTGTCAACTTAGTCATTATGAGCTCTTAGTTCCGGGGTGACTGGAATTTTGTAAAGGCTTTGGAGCAGCCGACAGGTTAATAAAAAGGCTATAATTTTTTCATTTGAGACTGCGGTCGCTTTTTTGTTCAAGTTTTTACTTCGCGTTTTTATTTAACACAAACTGTATTGGAAGACAAAGGTATTTGACACTATTTAAAGATAAATAATAGAATATAGAGGTAGTTTTGGCTTATTAAACTATGCTTATACGAAATCATTTGATTTTTTGTCAGTCAACTTTGTAAGTTGCAAAAAATAGAACCCACCAAAGTTCCGGTCACAATCAAATCGATGGTTATGAGAAAAACACACACATACATAATAGACAAAATAGATTCCTACCTAGGGGATTTCTGTTCGATCCGATTACCACTGTAAACAAGACAATCACCCAACATAGTTTATGCAAAGCGTCTACAGCTGTAAGCAGTGCCTAGGGCTGTTTCAATCATCAATATTCAATAAGAGCGTGACCCAAATTAATTCTACATTCTACAGGTGCTCAAGCATCAGTAAAATGGAACCCGGCTACTAGTTCAACATTGTGTGAAAGGAAAAAAGACTCGTCGACTTTCATTTTGAGCTCTTAGCCAAACCCGTGGCAAATATTAGGTACGGGAGTGCCGAATCGCAAAGAAGTCGGCAGCCGACAGGTTAATTAAAAGGCATTAGAGTAACTATTTAATAATCTGTGGCATTAGGTTTTAACGTGCTCTTTGCTTGTATTATTTACTCTGTGAGTGTTATCACTATTTCTATGAATGTGACATTGCAAATGGTCACACAAATTTGATGATCTTTTTTTATAACATTTCTAATAGTTTGTTATGAATCTTTGCAATGAGCGAATCCAATTAAAAAACAAGCTCGAGTGCATTGACTACTTGATTTCAAGACACTTCTTTAAATAATAGTTTATTTCAAGCGAACTGTACGGTAAAACTATCAATATTCAATCAAAGCGTGATCCAAATTTATTTTCAATTCCACAGGTGCTCAAGCATCAGACAACAAATGGAATTCCGCTTCGATCGTTACAAACAAACGAACAGATCGGCAATTATGTCGCGTGTCAGAGACGTGATTGGTATTACACAGTTACGTTCATCGAGATGGGTGCTTACTTTGACGATACCTCGTGATGCATGTAGTAATATTTTATCGGTGCTGCCTGGCGAAACTTTTAGCGAAACAATATTGGCTCAAATAAAGAATGTTATAAGTATTATCGCTGTAGTTGTCCTTGATGGAGATACTTATGCTTATTCTGTCTGTCAGTCGAAATGGGTTGGCTCGACTTGTGAAGTATTTAATACACTCTTACAGAAGATCGACATTTGACTAACTTTGCTATTGCGCTTCATTTCGTACTATGTCATGTCTCAGATGCGTTTTTTTTTGTTCAAATACGTAATAACATGTAACATTTTAATATTATTATGTATTTACATTATCGACATTGGTCCTGAAGTAATTTTAACTCTTAACAAATAAACAAAGTTGCAACATCTACTCCAGACTATCATTCCCTTCTATTGTTCTTGCCACCGTTGACATAATACTAATGTTGTTAGCCTAGCGTTAACAGTGGAACGCTTGATCAGCAAGTGTAAACATAGTTTGTATTACTGCATCTAACCATGCCATGATGCCGTTACTACACGCATAATGGTGACGTAGTAGGTTGTTAGGGTTGTAAACTCTGAACACAATATTATATAGCAAAACATATATAAAAATAACGAAGTGCCAGAAAGGGGGACAAAGAAAGACTTAATTGTCTCAGTGCGGAATACAGTTTTTAAACAGTGAAATGTCATTGACTTTTTACGGAGATGATTCGCTCACATTAGCAATATGTATTTTCGCTGTGGCAGGCATGAAATATCGGTATTTTTTATGCAAGATCAGATGGATGGTAATGCATTCAACAAAATAATAAAAAAAAGGTTACGTTAAGTTGTCCACACTTTCACAATAAAGTAGAATTTCATAACTGTTTCTGTCGAAGAGTAGGTAAGGTCTCCAGAGCTCAATATTGGGGAGGGCATGATATTGGCAGAGGGAAGAGAGGTCATGAGAACTGAATAGCTGTGGAACTCATTGCCCGATTCTGTGTTTTCTATTGAGTACAATATTACGGTCTTCAAGTCGCGAATTAATAGGTATCTTCTAAGCAAGCATGTAACAGCTTAGGCCGCACCAACGCTTTCCATCAGGTGTGATCGTAGTCAAATGCAAGCCTATTAAAAAAAAACCTTTTTTGCCGCCAGCTTTAGTTTCTGGTTGGCTTCAGCGTCGCCCTCGTGATGGTAATTAAAAAAGGTTTTTTTTTTGTAGAATAACACGTATTTCAAAGTAATGTAATATATTCTTACGTGCGTACTGTGTGCGTGTCAGGTCGGCGAGCGGTAGTGCGGTGGCGCGGGAAGGAGTGCCGATGTCATGGGGCACTAGGTCATATCGGCGACGTCCCACAGCCGCCCTGGGAAAATACAAATTAATTATAACGTCATTTATTAATTATATTAACCTATTTTTTATTGTTTATGTTGTGTAAACAGGACTTGAAATTGTTCGAATTCGAGTATGGGTTTCTGACATATAAATTACAAGGAACATGTTATCCGACAGCGGTGAAAAATGTCACAAAAAAATTTCGAATAAGTTGCGTTTCAAATATATCCTTGACAACTTCCTCATAAAACTTTGCGATTGCATTGCAAGATTTTACTCGACGATTCGTTCTTTTCTACGCCAAAAGGCAGTGAATCATACTCTTAAGTTCTTATCCACGCTAAGAGCTTCCACAAACCTTAAATTTTAAACAAGATGAACAGGGAAATGGGAACAAGGAAAACTTATTTTCCAGGACACTGAGATTTATTCAAATAAATGCAACATAATATAGCGCTTAGGTATTTGTTTTTCTTAACACTTTAAAGGACATAAACAAAAAGATATTGTTTTTTGTTTTCTTTGAAATAGTAACAGATTTGTTTAACAGAATTATTATAATATTATACAAATATAGTTCAAAAAAGCCGGGGCGGCGGCACATTTAAATATTTCCTTAAACTGTAAAAGAGAACCACTGATTGCTTTTTAAACGTAGAAAATTTTGTTATGTTTAAGTAACAACAACACTTACAAAATGATTTATAAGTGACTGCTAAGAATGCAATTATCAACAAATGAAGTAAACACTATTTTCTGAAATGTATTTGTAGAAATATCCTGTCATTAACTAACGAGTTTATAATGAGCCATAAATAATAAAAACGCGCACGCAATCTACGGTGTAATCGGAATGGCCCGTCATTTTCAAAAAGGCTATAAAGATAAGTCCGGACAGAAAATAATTCTTTCCCAAATGTCATATTCCCATTAAGCTTTCAATTTGAATCATTTGTGTTTAACCAACATCACATAATTTAAAAACCGTTGCTTAAACTCTTGTACGAGTATAATACTAGAACTGGCTCAATGTCTGCTCGGGATACCTGCCTCTGAAATGGGCTACGTCTTGCTGTATGATTTTCTATTCTTAGGTTAAAGGAACTTATAATATAACTATCGAGTAAAAGAGCAACTTTCGAGTCGGTTCTTCTCGATAGATAACAACATTTCAAATCCGGTGGTAGAGTCACTTTGTAACATATTGACAATACATGTGCATCTATGAGGCCTATTTTAATAAAGAATATTTTCATTTTAATTATACTTAAATCAATAAAACAGGTAAAATCTGCCGCCATAACAGCTCTGGCTGTGTTCCGGCAATATTAATGTGGGATCCAGACAAAGTCTACACTCAAAATCAGAGGCTCGAAGATCAGATGAGTCTACAGTCTGATGAAGCGCCCCTCAATGAAATAGGCCGCAGTGACCGCATACCATCAAGTGGGCTGCGGCCTGCCTGCCAACTGTCCTAGTATAAAAAATATGCCATTTTTTCCAAGATATGAACTGATTTCTCATTCCTACAGACTTAACAATATCTTCTTGTTATAGAGACAATTCCTAATATCGGATTCCATTCTACAAAATTTATCGGTCCTCTAAAGAAACCCTTTATAATCCGGGTTCAACGCGTACTTCTGACTTTTTCTTTGTAAAATAAAAAAATCGACCTCGACCTCGATCTTCTAGATGTCAAGATTCTCGGACCCTACTGGCGAAATTGAGACGGATTGTTTTAAATCACCCGAAGGGACCGAGCTTCCTTCATATAATTTTATTTGCTTTAGTCTTGTTTTTGTTAAGCGGTTCAAATAAAACAGGGGTTTAGCCAAGCTGTTTATATAACATGAAGGTCGTGGGTTTTATTTTCGCATGGGTCTAGTTAGGTAGAACATTGAGAGGCTGAATACCAACTCCACAGGCAAAATCAGCCACCGTAATAGTAGTATGTACGTGTATGTAATATCAATGAGGATGGTTCCACCTAAAAGGTTGAAGATCAAAGGAGACTAAAGTAAGCGATGCTTCCGCAGGGTTAAGTATCTCTTATTTGAATAGGCCGCACGTTTGACTATACAGTGACATAAAAATAAAACTTTTTGCTACTATTATAAGGGAATTAATAATCAATTTTTTTCGTTACGGTCACTATGTTTTGATATTCAGTTCTGTCGAAACTTTTGTTAAAATATTAGAAGATGAATAACAGCATTTCTCCCTTAACTTTTTTTTTAATAATATCGGATGACATCACATAATTAACAATATATTGTTTGGTTGGTGGTAGGACTTTTTCAGAATCTGCCTGGCCAGCTACCACCCTACAGATGAAATCTGCCGCCTTGACTGTCTGGTGGTGTTCCGGTAACATTAATGTGGGAGCCAGTTCACTTGAAATCTAAGGCTCGAAGATCAGATGAGCCTACAGTCTGGCAGTACATTGAGCGACGCTTCAACACTTTAGTGTTTATCAATGAAATAGGCTGCAGTGGCCGCTTACCCTCAAGTAAGCTGCCTGCCTGTCTGCCATATACACTAACATGGTTTATTTTATGCTGACTACGGTTTTAATGAAATTTGTTCTACTGTAATAAAATATTATAATTTCAGTTAATGGCTTAATTGAGTCATTCGGCATTTAATTTTTATCGTCACACATCAAAGAACAACAGCTATTTCGCCGGTTACGTGACATTTGGCTATGAATTGGGAAACCCATTAAAACTATAATTGGAGCGGGGTAAAGTCAAAAGCTATTAAAACTGTTTAAGCATAAAATATTCGTAGTGATCGTTCCTTAATTTGTATTGGAAAGCATGAATAATTGTGACTTAAATTATTTTTCAGTGGTGTATGAGAAATGACTGTGTGGGCCAAGATCGTAGTTAATGGAAGGATTAAAATTTTATTTCTGCATTTCTGCCTACCCCAAGGAAAAAATTTACACTACCTATTTTACACTACATATCTTTAATTCAGTGGTAGATAAAGATCATCGGGGTGATGTTGGCTAGAGAAGTAATGTCAGGATTTGTTTGAAAACAGACGACAAATTAAAAGAATACTGTGTACTTTTAAGTTCAGGAACTACTTATACACTGATTTGATTCTGATTATACTATGCGACTATAAAAAAACTCCACAATACCCGACACTTACAACAGTGATAAACCACTTTGCACAATTAGAACTCAAGTAGATATTACTCGTATTACCTGTTTTAGTATTGTTTATGATAATTATTCTCATTAGGCTAGTATCGATTTTATTCATAATTAATTTTACACATTCAATTAACAAGACTTCAACGCTTAAATATAATCTGTCATCACATAAGTTTTTAAACTACTATATGTTATTATCTTTCTTTTATTATCTTTTTGGCGGAGGAGAACGAGTGTGTAGGGCTCGACACTAAGTCCCACTACTCACTAAACTCCCCCGGTTTCCCCTTCACAACCAATTGAGACGAGCCCGTGCCAGCCTTATGGCTATTGACCAGCCAACTATATTATAAACTCTCTGTCTTTTTGTACTTTTTTGAACTTTTTTTGTCTCTGTTTTGAACTATATTTCTTATTATTATACTATGGCATTGCCTTCACCCGCGTGGTTATGTATTCTGTGGTAATACTTTTCGACTAAAATACTTTTATTAGTTTTTGAAGTGGTAGTGCCATGCTATTTCACAGTACGAATGGGCCGGCTCGTCCGGGGAAGTACCACCCTCTCACATAACACCAGCGTAAAATATAGTGACTACTATTGTGTTTCGTCCGGTTTCGACGCATCAGCGATCTCTCTGGTTTTGCAGATGTCCAAGGGCGGCAGTGATCGCTTACCATCATCATGCGACCCGCTGCTGGCTCGTTTGTCGCCTCTGACATAAAAAAGACCAGACCGAAATCTTTTCCCTTAATGTACCCATCAATATTGTCAAACAGTTACTTCTTTTCTAGCAATAAAAGATAACACAAAGTAATACTACTTCGCGGCGTGTTACGAGCTATTTCAGATTATTGGTGGTACTTAGTGTCTTTGAAAGTACTCCTTGTACTACGTGTACGTGGAGTTCTTTCTAATGGCGGGAAGTTAGTGAGGCAATATTTATAAACTGTACCAACCATATCTTTTCACTAATCTTTGTTTGGTTCGCTCCCACAATCCTAAGTTGGCAGGTTTTATCGATTTGGATCATAGAGCAAATATTAAGAAGAGTTGCCATATTGTGTTTTCATTGAGAATAGTATAAGACGTTATGCAATGCCATTGCCAGTTATTTTGGAGTTAAATTGGGCATGTTATATATTTTTTCTGCCCGTTTAAATATTTACTGTCAACGTTCTCTGAAATCTGAATTGGCATACCAGTAGAGGGTAGTCTACATCGCACAGAGCAAGTCTACTTATTGACTTTGTGATTTGAACTGATGATTGAAAATAGTACATTTTGGGTAGGTCCTCTCTTTTACCCTATTTCTCCAATGTCTATATTATTATTTAATCAAACCCTGCTTACTCAGGATGGGCCTTAGCAAAAGGTTCTCAAACTGTTTACATTTTATTTCTACTTAAACGATCGACTGTATATTTAATTGCACATTGTAAGCTTGCTTATAAGTTGTTGAATAAACAAGAAAATAAGTTACGTTTATCGAGTCCTAAGTAAATAAAGAGGTGTTGTGTTTCCCCCACATCTATAGTGCTTGTGCAAACTACCCTTATTCAGTATGTGTTAGGTGTGACCTAAGAAAAACAAAGGGGTTGGCGTTGATTGCTAAGGCAAAGAGCGGCGTGGCAAAGGACGTATGTACACACCGCAATAAGGAGTATTATTGTGACAGCGAAAGGAAGGTTCATAAATAAAGTAAAACCATCCTTTATACTTTCCATGAGGGATAGTGTTGGTAGGCAACCAACACTATCACTAGAAATACTGCGTTATTATAACAGATGACGACGTCTATAACCACTGGAGGGTTAAATTAAAATATATTTTCCCTTTCACCGAGAAAAAAAAAACTGTGATGGGTTTTTCCCTAATCGATTAGGGAATATTTTCGTACCTCTTCCGGAGAGAACTGCCAATAATATTTTTTTAAAGAAAAGGATTCGGTAAGGTAGGTAATTTATGATACTCAATTTAGAGTAACTCAAAACTTAAGATAAGTGGGCAATAAAGATTGGCTGGATTGGCCTTCCTTCCTGGTCCTCAATTTTGGCCTTTTTTTCAAATTATCGATTACTTGCAATTCTTTTAAAAATACCATGTAGTAATTCAAATATTAAACTTCATCAGGCAAAAACCCGTAAAGTGTCACATTAAAGATATTGGTAAGCAACTGAACGTCATTGGTAAGCAACCAAAGTTTTGGTATTTATTTTATTTATTTAATATAACTGATACAATTTAATCGGTGTTTATTTTAATACACTTTATCTACATCCATACCATAATATGTCTATTTTATAGTCAGGACCATCGAGATACGAGGTACTAAGCGAGAGTGTAAATCTCTTATGACTAGTTCGGGACGAAACGCTCGGAAGAGTGCATAGATAACGAAAGTGAAACGAAACATAATGAACTATTTAATCAACATTTACATATTTAACTACATTAACAGATAATTCCACGACGAAGGACGACTTTTATATAGCAAGATATTTTTTAATGACTTTATCTACATCCATACCATAATAAATGTCTATTTTATAGTCAGGAGCGATGAGCAAACGCCCTACATTTAGATATAAGTATCTGTGGCTGCATCGTAATGTTTACATTTTAGTATCGGTAACCGATACTTTAATTACGTTCAAATTTCGAACGTCTTCTTAAAAAGTAAAAATTAATGGATTTGAAGCTAACATATGTAAGCAAAACATCTTGATGTATTTTCAAAGGTACCAGGAGAGCATAACCGCAGCGTAAAGTTTGAAAGACGCCAGCTAGCCTAGCTTCTTGTTCTTCTCTGCTCTCCTGGTACTACGGATTATATTCCACGCGGTTTCACATCGATCCTGACTTTAAAATAGACATTTATCGTATGAATGAAGATAAAGTTATATGTATGTGACTGTACATAATTAGGCATTAAAATACTCATGTGATCCTTTTATGAAACTCACTTCGTTCGTTTCATAAAACCAGATTCGTATTTTAATGACCCTCATTATGCAACAGTCACATAAATAACTATTTAAATACATTGTTAGCCAAACAAACGGGCTCCAATAAATATTTATAGATCACAGAACCAGAATAAAACGAATGTTCCGCAAATAAAGCGAATTTATAATTTTGTAACAATACTAACTAAACTTTCTTGTGCTGACTTCAGCATTTCAAAATTCAGTTTCCCCTATTTGCATTAGTTAATTTTGTCTTATTTTGCGTAAGGATGTAACGAAGTGCTAGCAGTGTCTAAATTTGTTGTAACTTGTAAACTATGGGAGTTGCTAACTAAAACTTTGTCTTCAGTATAAAGTGTTGGGAAGTTGTTGAGTGGGTAGGAAATATCTGCTTTGATTATGAAAAGCTTTCTTAGTTAGTTGTTAAAATAGTATCATGTTAATTAAATATTATGTTGTTATTTTATTAACAAGACGTTGCCCGTTTAGTCTTTGTACATTAATCACAAAATACTACCTAACCCTAAACTAAGCATAGCTTGTATTTTGAGCCAGAACAAAGGATAAATGATATATAGGGTGTCCCAAAAAGAGCGTGCCAAACTTAAGGAGATGATAGACTAATGGATGACCATTTATACAAAAAAAAAAACACTTTAGTAAAAGTATCACCATTTCAGAGATATGATTTTTTTTAATGTTTATTTTAAAATCCCCAATTTTGAGCCTACCTCTTGTTGCTGTGTGTACAAATGAGCAGATATTTTACTGATATGATATGTTTGATATGATATGTAACTTTTCTGAGATAAATCAATTCTTCGAGAATATTTGACAAGAAGAATAAGAAAAATATCTGCTCATTTGTACACACAGCAACAAGAGGTAGGCTCAAAATTGGGGGTTTTAAAATAAACATAAAAAAAAAATTATATCTCTGAAATGGTGATACTTTTACTAAAGTGATTTTTTTTGTATAAATGGTCATCCATTAGTCTATCATCTCCTTAAGTTTGGCACGCTCTTTTTGGGACACCCTGTATATTTCTTTCGTAACTTCAAAACGACTGCACCTAATCTATATGTAGGTACTTATATTATAATTTAGAGGAAAGATTTGTTTTCTTTTTTTGTATTGAATAGACTCCGAAAGTTCTGAACCGTTTTGAATAATTCTTTCACTGCTACAAAGCTACACTATCCCCGGGTGACATTGGATACTTTTTATCCCGGATATGTAGGGGAAGGGATATTTATTTTGGAAAAAGATATTACGCGCGGGTGAAACCGCAGGTGGAATGTTATTCAGATACATATTTTTTTTATTTTGAGTAGCCAGTATCATATAAAAAAAAAAATTAAGACGTTCTTATAACCATGCCTACCTAACAATATACTCTCTCAAATTCAAAAATCCAAGTTAAATAATAATAATTTATATCAGTATTATTGCTATACAATATTTCTGTCAATTTTGTCTCGTATTAAGCTCGCATAATAAGGAAAATCTCGCTGTATAATGACCTTAACTACGTTAAATATTCCAAAGTAAAAGGTCCATTTTGCAGCAATAATCTCTGAAGGAAGTTTTGTTACATTGCTTTGGCTTTAATATTCATAATTTGTCCACTTTATTTCGTACTTGTAAGTGCAAGGAGACCAATTTGAATAAATAAAATGCATTTGTGTACATAGCTAATTAGCTATAGGTATCACTATATTGTAAGCGCCCTTGTACTCTATTCACACTTTTTCACGCTAAAGAATTTAAGACAAAGGAATGATTTCCCAGTTTTAAGTAAGTTTTAAGTATTTTATAAATATATTATATCACAAAATTCTATAGATCATTGAATTTATCAATATTTGGCCATTCTTCGAATTTACTGATATTTTGTCCCCTCTATGTTAATATTTATAGCAAAATATAAAACACTACTTTACACAAAATGCTCGATTTACTGGATATTGTTAAAATTTAAAGCTTAAACATTATATTTTATTAATGAAACTTTATAACTTGGAATAAAGGTTAACGAAAGGATTTAATAATACTTAAACTTTAGGAAAATTTAATGAAAATGCATGAATAAAGAGGGTATACAATACAGAACTACCAATTTATACAATAAAAATTTAATTAGCACATTTTAGCACAAAGCTTTTATGGTATGTAACATACAAATAATATGTATTGAGAATTTTAGAGTTCAATAATATACTAGATACCAGAATTATCAAATTATGCCAAAAATATCTCTTTGAATTCGGAGTTAGGCAGCGATTTGTGCCTTTAAAATTTCCCTTGTCAGTTATAAAATATGCTATACTAAATAAGCAATTCATACATACACTAGACAGCCAAGTAGTCTCTCCCTTAAAAAAACGGCTTGCAATATTTCTACAAACTACACACCAACATCCCACAGGCACTAAATTTCACAGCTTTTCACTGGCGTTTAGGCACTTCTTAACAATATCCACGATATCCCAATATAGATCACTTATTGTTTATAGCGCTACACTACTGCGCAGATAGGCCACGAGTGACCAAGCCCCTTTGTCATTCATTATAGTTTGATGGGCCACCTCCGTTTAGGTCACGTCGTTGGGAGAGTGATATGATATCTTTTTGTGACGGATGCCGCTCCTGTGAATATGTACAGTAATCTGAGTCGGTGAACTCAGTTTTTCAAGTGCAAAAGTGTTAAAGAAGTTGAGTTATAGATATTTTGTATTGAATAGGTGACAATACATGTCATTGCGATAATTTGATATTAGTTAGAGAATACATATTTATAACAATAAATCAATTTATGCAGTTGTTCGCTCTGGGATATTTTATTCGCAAATAGAAAATGGGCTTACATGTTTCCAATCAATGGATTATTTAAATGAAAAGGACATAAGCTATTAACTAAACGACTAGCCAAATAAAAAAATTACATTTCATCAGCCATTCTCATGATCAGTATAAATTCGAAAGTATATAGGAATATTTGTCATTCACACAAGAACTATTGAACGAAATGAGATGAGACTTTACAGATTATTCGTTTATTCACCAAAATAACATACTTAATATAGATAGACTACAGTTTATCTTGCGCCTGATCTCTTTACGATTGTGTCAGACAAACAGTTTGCTATGAGAGTGAATGAATAATCCTCGTTCACCTGTGCTTGCGCATTTACTGTGCACTACAAAATGCTGCCTTGTTGGTGGACACCGTAGTAACAAGTTCGGCCAAGGACTAAAAAAGGACGGCCTATCAGAAAGATAAACAGTAAATGGCAAGGGTTATAACTGCCGGTTTTAATGCTATATTTGACAACGTAATTACGGTTCCCTATTTTTTCGCATAAGTTTTTTTGTCAAATTTAACATGGCATACTTTTATTTATCCTAATAATAGTTACGCATAATATTCTTTTGGCATAACTTTATAGGCATAATTTTTTAGGCATATGTACCTTCTTTAACACTTTCCCCGCCACGCTTTTTTCCGAAAATGGTGCCCCAAACGCCACGACCATTAAAAAAAAAAATTCCAAAAAATTATTATGTTATACTCAACTCATTCAGGCAAGTAAAAATACAACGTTTCTTGATCATGTTTTTTTGTCTGATATATCAGACATTGGCGTGGTGGGCACGAAAATGGTTTGTCTGATATATCAGACATTGGCGTGGAAAAGGTTAAGTATAATAATTGTTAAGCATATATTCTAAAGCCATAACTTTTGGAAATACTTTTCCTTATATAAATAAACATGTTGGCGGCTTAGGGGTACCCGTACTTACACTTTAGATTTACAAAACAGATAATATGAAGAAAGCATGACATTGGATTCTTTTAAAATAAAAATACAAACAGATTTAGGTACAAGGAATTTGGCTTTAATACTTTATTTGCGAAATAAATCATTCCATCACACAGCAAGTAAAGCGTCGCCGCTATTTTGTGATAACATAAACAAATGAAAATAGCTTGGTCGTTCTAATTTATTATAACTTACGTAATACTTAGTACAAGTCCAAATTGCCCGATAAAAAATCTAATTTTATTTATAGCGGGTCGAGAATTGTAGTGTTAGAGCAATAACTTCCAAGAAAACATTACTTCTAGTAACTTGTCAAGACCTGTACACGCGATGCTAATATAAAGTGCTAATCTCGAGAGCTTGTAAATCAGGGAATTTTTTTACCTAACAGCGACAACGTTCTTAAACAAATTTATATAAAAAAAATTGACATTGAAAATTACTTTTAGATCGCCTATACTTAACTAGGTCCCATTTGGGTGTTTAGTGCGACACAGCAATTCTATGGAAGCTATTGGTAGTTCATAAATAAATAGGGTGTCAAAGGACGCTGATTTTTTTTAATGAGTACGAGGTATGGGGAGTTATGTAATAAAAAACAAATTATATCAATAAATTAGCATACCAGCTCAGGTGTTTTATCCAATCCTGAAGAACTTGTCGTTTGTAAACATTGAGTTGAGCACATACAGTAGTAATGTTACCTATCAGTAACAAAATATATCAAGCTGTTTCTATGTTGTTTCTGGTGAGCTAAGTAAATATTTAATAAGTTATAAGTCGTAAAGTTCTCAAAACCTGTCACATGGAAATTTATGAAAAAACCATTGATGAATGAACTCCATCCTACGTATCAAAAATACGGAATACGAAAAAATAAAAATAGAGCTAAAACCCAAACACCAGTGAAGAATCTTGAGAGGACAAAAAATGTAGTCCTTTAAATAAAAAGACGTCGGAAACAAATGACAGTCGCAACAACAGTTGGGCCGGAAAATCTGTTTAATTATGATTCCGGGAAAGAATTTTGAATTTGGAATGAGTATAACTTTTATCTTTGTCGCGACACGACAGATCTCCTTGCTAAGTACTGGCCGGTTCGTTGACGTAATGACAAGGGGCTTGATTTGAAATTTAGAACGGGACAAATTTTTTTTTTTTTTTTTTTTTTTCTTTTCTTGGCTTGCACGGCTTATGCATCAGCCACTGACATGTGTTTATTTTGTTTACAAAGGATAAGGTAGGGAAACGAAACGCGGGAAAAGGATTTTAAATAAAGGAATAAGGATCAGGTAAGATTACATATAAATACGATACGATATAGGTATATTATTATAGTTTAATATTATTAACAGATATAAATATGGATAACAGGGAATAAATATCAGGATCATTGGAGTGTAATAATGAAATGATTGAGGTCGGAAGCGGAATACGGAGGGATATCAAAGAATTATATAAAGAGGAGTGATCATAAGAGGGACAACAAAGGAATATATGATTTAAGTCACCTACGTCGGAACCACAATCGCACGTGTCATCATTTCTCACCTTGATTTTCGCAAGGAAAGCCGGAGAGCACGTATGGCCAAGTCTCATACGGATGAGCGTTGTAGTGGTTATTTTACCAAATCTCATGTTATGGAACCAAGGTTTTATTGGAATCACTGGTTGGATTTTTCTATAATACATAGCTTTATTCTGATTATTTTGGAACCAATTTTCGTTCCAAGAGCTACGAAGTTCATGTCTTGGAAGAGCAGTCAAATCTGAACACAAATTTTTGTAGGCGTAAATATCTCCGCTAACTACTGCATCATTTGCCAGTTTGTCGGCTCTCTCATTACCAGGAATGTTAATATGACTGGGAATCCATGCAAAATTAATACTCAGACCCTTATCAATCGCTTTAAGTAGTAACGTCCTACAATGAAAAATATATGCGCAGCTGTTAGAATTACATTTAAATGGAAACATCATCAAAGCTTGTATCGCACTTTTTGAATCAGAAAAGATTACACTTTTACCAAGTTTCATTAACAATATGTATTCAAGAGACTTAAAAATTCCAAAACACTCTGCTGTGAATATAGAAGTTTCTGGTGGCAGTTTGATCTTTTGTACTATTCCGTATTGTTCGTGAAAAACTCCTACTCCAACATTATCTGAGTGTTTAGAAGCATCGCTGTAGATGTAATGAAAGTCTGGCCAATCCCTATCAACAATAGTACTAAATTTATTGTGAGCATTCTTATCATTTTTGGATAAATCTAAGTTCAAATAAGTTACTGGTGAGAGTAGCAAAGATTGGAAATTGCTTTCAAAAATTGGAAGGTGCTGAGATCTATGGGTAGGAGCTTGTAGAGCTAGAAATTTACGAAAGCTAATTATAAGACAAGGTAAGTTTTTCGAATAATTGATGGTTTGGAAATATTCGGATAGATATTCTAGCTTAGGGAAAAGAGGATGATTTTTAAATTGCAATGTACGAAATAAGAATTTATCACATAAAAATTGTCGTCTCAATTGTAGAGGTGGATCACAACACTCAACTTGTAGTGCGATTATGGGGCTAGATTTCATGGCACCAGTTATTATTCTCAATGCTTTGGATTGAATGCTATCCAACTTCTTTGATCCTAATGTATTACCAGGTTCAAGAAAATAGGTACCGTAATCCAACCTGCTTCTAATTACAGCATTATACACCAATTTCAAAGAATCTGGATGGGCTCCCCACCAAACTCCTGATAAACATCTTAGTATGTTCAGAAGTTTTTCACATTTTGCAGTGACGTAGTAGCAATGAGAGAGACCAGTAAGTTTCTGATCTAGAATGAGACCCAAGAATTTAACCTCTTTGAGGACAGGGATACAAACATTATTATACTTTATAACTACTGGGGGAGGAAATCTCATTCGGGTAAATAACACAATGGCACTTTTAGAAGCCGATAAACTCAACCCATTGTTATCTAACCAAGATTTTAAAGAACTAAGTGCCGATGTTAGGGAGACACTAAGTTCATTTATGGACTTTCCTATAAAATAGAATAGTAAATCGTCTGCATATTGAAGTATATGGCAACCATCTATATCTATGGAAGACTGAAGGTCATTTGTGTAAATATTATAAAGGATAGGACTTAATACGGCGCCTTGGGGAAGTCCTTTCCATATTACTCGAGATTTAATAGAATCTTCTGCCTGAACATGAACAGACCTATTAGATAGCAGATTTACTATAAAATTTATCAACATATGTGGGACTTTTAATAGAGTGAGTTTATTTTTTAAAATTGATATATCAACATTATCATAGGCAGCAGATATATCTAGAAAAGCAGCCAGAACGAACTCTTTACGCAATAAGGCAGTCCTAATATCAGTGGTAAATATTGCCAGACTATCCATTGTGCTTCTCCCTTTCCGAAATGCATATTGGCTCTCGGATAATAAACCATTGCTTTCAACATACCACTCTAAGCGGTTCTTAACCAAATGCTCAGCTAATTTAATCAGGATAGAAGAAAGAGCGATAGGTCGGAACGATGATGCGTCAGCTGGCGTTTTTCCAGGTTTTAAAATGGGAATAACTTCTTGGGATTTCCAAGCAGAGGGTATAGTTCCGGAGTGTACAAAATAATTAATAAGGTTCAAGTAATATGAAAGAACAGGGTCACTTAAATGTGTAAAAAACGAATAAGGGATACCATCCAAACCAGGTGCTGAATCCCTTACATACGAAAGAATCCCTTTGAGTTCATCCATAGTAAATGGGGCATTAAGGTCTGGATCTAAATTAGTTTGAGATGGTAATAAACAATTATTATCTACTAGTTCTTGTTTAGGAACACATGGAGGTGCTAGAATGTCTAGAAACTGTTCAACAATATGATCGGGAAGATGCGATGGAGTTTGCTCTTTATAAATAGATCTAAACCTACGGATATTGTTCCAAATGATGGTTGGAGATGTGTCTGGGGATATGGAAGAACAGAAAGATCTCCATCCTTCCCATTTTTTCTTTTTAAATAGTTTACGAGTACTAGTAATTAATTCAGAAAGAGTTTCAAAATTGACACTTGTGGAATTAAGGAGATAGTTTCTTTCAGCTGCTTTTCTTTTTTTTACCGCTTCTAAACATTCTTGATCCCACCACGGAGGAGATGGAATTTTTGGAGAATTACGTTTATTAGACGGGAAAACTTCATCAGCAACTTCTATCAAGAGAGAAGCCAATTTTTCAGCGCATAAAGAATGGTTGTTTTCCATTATATGGGGAAGTGAAGAAAGTTTTTGTTCAACTTTTTCCCTATAGGTTAACCAGTCAGCATCTCTTAAATTATATTTTAAGCGCTTCTGTTTACAATTTATCTTTCCTATTCTGGTTTCAAATGTAATTAAAAGTGGAAAATGATCGCTGCCATATGAAGACGACAGCACAGACCAAGTTAAAGTGGATGCTATGTTTGGAGAACAAATGGTGAGATCTGGGGCACTCAGACCTTGATGAGGATTAGTATGACGAGTTGAGGATCCTGTATTTAATAAGCAAAGATTATTATTGTCAAGAATATCTAAAATTCTACTTCCATAATAATTAGAATTAGAACTGCCCCAGGACTGGTGTTGGGCATTGAAATCACCCATTATAATAATAGGTTTAGGAAGATTTGAAATTATTATTTCTAATTCATTGTAAATAATGGAGGAGGGTTGTGGAATATATACAGATAAATAGCAAACATTATTTACAGACACAGCAATTATTGAGTAATCGCTACTATGAGAAGGAATTTGAATATGTACAAAAGATAAAGAAGAATGTACAAGAAGGGCTACGCCACCGTAGCCATCAGCCCGGTCCTCTCTTATACAAGAGTAACCGGGTATTCTAAAGTTTGTATCTGGCCGAAGCCATGTTTCCTGAAGGGAAACAATAAAAGGAGATAATTTATTAATTAAATGGATTAATTCGCTTTTTTTATTCGTTATACTGCGGCAGTTCCACTGAACTACCGTTTGCATAATTTATAATACTACTATTTTCAATGTTGGGGTGGGCAACGTTGGACGGTATAGATATAATATTAGATTGAGATAAAGAGTTAATCAGAGTTAAAATCAAATCTCTAGTGGTTAAACTAGAGAAGAAGTCACCATCACTGTTGATAAGAGCACACCCATTTCGGGAAGAAATAGTGTTGTGACCTTTAATAATGGACTCATGTGCACTACGATCATATCCCTTGCCCAGTTGAGGAGGAGGACGTGGTTTACGGAATACAGTTTTTTTATAGGACATTGAACTGGTTGCTGTTTTATTATTACCTACTTGAGATGTACTTAAAAGGTTTGGTTCAGTAGAAACTGACATTAAAACATCAGCATAAGATTTTTTAACTTGTGGATGTATTTTTATTGCTTCTGCGTAGGATATGTTTTGTTTTGCCATGGTTTCTTTTATTGATCTTTGTCTTGCATATTCAGGACATTTTTTATTATTAGCAAAATGGGAACCTGAACACAGACAACAGGTTACGCCCTCTTCCTCAACAGAACAATTTTCCCCAGAGTGATCTTTGCTACATTTATAACATTTTGGGGTGGACCTACACTGAGATTTAACATGCCCATACCGACAGCAATTGAAACATTGTATGGTAGGATATATGTATAGATCAACAGGAATCGAATTATAGCAGATAAAGATTCTCTCAGGAAGGACTTGTCCATCAAATGTAAGGACAACAGTCCCTATGGGGACAAATTCCGTTTGACTATTGTTTGTTTGCTTTCTTTTCAATCTTCTTACCTTAATTATGTTGCCTGTACCAGAAGGGACAGTAATATTACAAATAATGTCATCATCTGACCAATCTATTGGAATACCCCTTACTACTCCCATGCGAGAAACATTGAAACTTGGTATGAATGCTTTGTATTTACATTTTTCTAAAAGTTTACTTAAAATAAATGAATTTGCATCCTGATAATTTGAGAACGAAATTGTCACTCTGTTTCTACCAATCTTTTTAAGACTTCCATCAATTACATTGTTGAACCTGTTCTTTTTCAGGAAATGTCCAAAATAAACAGGATGAATGCTGCAGTTTTCATCCGGAGATGACTGAATCTTCTGTACATGAACCACGTATGGTGCCGCATCTGAGGCTTGGTAATATAACCTACTCACGGGAGTGCGCTCAATATGGGAGTCAGAAATACTATTTTTAGTTTGCGTAGGGAGAGAAGGAGAAATTGAATTTTCTTTAATGGAACTATTTTTGTTTTCGTCATTTGTATTATCACATTGACAATGGAAATCACTGGTTGAAGCTACGTCTGACCTATGATTTCTTCTCTTATTGCAATGTTTGCAAACTTTTCGTGATGAGTACCGTTTACGTTTTACACTTTTTTTACTTACTCCAGACCCGTCTGTATCGGGAATGGAACCCTCCGTATCCATTCCAGACTGATGATTATAAGAAATAGTTACATAACTAGCAACCTGAGGGCTCGTGCCCCCAGGATCGTCTGGTCCGTTCATCGGACCGTGAAGAGATTTTATAAATGTAAAAGACTTACCAGATGGCAGCAAATGTACACAAACTAAATAAATAAATGAATATATATACTAGTTTTACTATTTCTATAACTTATCTGATCCTATTTAACTTAAAATAAATTTTACATTAAAGAAAAGTGGAAAAAGACAACCGCCCTACTCGACGTTTCCCGCGCTTTTTCAACGGGACAAATTGACGAGGGTGAAATCTAAATACCAGCATTCGAATAAAAAAATTCATATTTCTCTATGAAAAATTTATTGCCGCATATATTAACGCTTTTCACTTGAATACGACTTGACTGATCTGGCTTTTAATTTATTTATTTTTGCTGTTTGTGGTGGGCCAGGTAAATTTAAAATCTGTAGAAAAAGACGAGCAGTGGGAAATCGTTTGCAAATCACATAGGTACTTATTATAAATTTTTATGCGTCTTGCAGCATTCATTATCGAGTTGTAAATACCTAGTTAGTAGTTAATATTAACTAGTCTTGTCAACTTTAAACATAAAAATTACATTTTAACTTATTTTGCTTTAAATAAGTAAATTGTTGTATTCGCACCTAGTTTTGAATTTGGTAGGTTTATAAACCTTACCGATAAAATCCGATTTAACTACTGTTTTATGTCACATAATAAATTATAACATAGTAATTCATGTATTACAAGAGTTGAACCGAATGACCTCAAACATATCGTGCTTGGCCTCAGTAAGACGAAGACCGCGCGATCGATAGCTCCGTGGCTCTAAAATTATCTTAGAGAACGTTTCCAAATGCTAGATTCTGTAGTAAAAGATAACCCAGTTTTTGTTTAGATATATTATTGTGTCACGTATTGTTTGTTTGTATTTTATAGGTAGGGATACAGACCTCCTACATATTAAATTTAAAACCAAACAAACCGAGGAGGCTAGAAATGAGTGTAATACCTGTATTAAATGTAATACTTGTATTAAAATAATTTCTATCCTTCTCGGCAGTCCAACGTCCAATTTAACCTTACCGCGCGTGAATAAGTTGATATGTCATTTTTGCGTACTTTTCAGGGCAGCCAATTTAAAGTTTACGATCTACTGGTAAATCGAAATTAATGATGATTACTTTTTTAACTGTTGAATTAAGGTTCTTTTAGGACCTGTTTTAAGTCTACGTTACAAAATAAATGTAATATTTGTTAATGCGCTTAAAAACAGACTTATCCAGTTGTTCACCGACGACTTATCAACTTATTCACTGAAGAAAGATATAAATTCAAACTGTAATTATTGAATTAAAACAAAAACCAAATGAAGTAATAACAAAGTTTAATTGCAGAAACCAATAAAAATCCTATATTCTTTTTGAATTTATGAAATTGTACCAAATAACAAGAAAAAAAAATAGACATTTCAAAATTTCATAGTCTTCTGTATTTTCTTCTTCGTCATTGTCTGTTTTTATATTTTTATAAAATTAATGAAATGCTGGATCTTTTAGAGCCTTTATTCCCATTTGCCCCCACAAAGATTGCCACCCGAGGCAATGGGGAATGAAAATTCCCAGTTGCCTCTGGAGGCGACCGGGAAGTTATTGCCCCCACTTTAGCTTCGCTGTACAATGCTGCTGTCTTCCTCGTAAAGAATGAAAGCATGAAATAACTTATTCAAAACCTGTACCTTAGAGATGATATCATTGAGACTTAAATTATTGCATAGTTTTTTCTATGATTTCCTTTTATGAGTATATTTCGTGCTAATTGTACTAAGAAAGATGTATTATAGAAGAAAATACTAATAAGATGAAAATCTTATAATATTATAAGAAACTTTTTACTCACGCATAAATCAGGCTCTCTTGTTTATAATAAACTATTCTAAAAGACTTAAAATTTTCAATAAGTTTAAATCACAGATAATCAACATTTGACATAATAAAATAGGGTTTTAGGATTTTAACTTCATAGTATTTATATAAATATATTTAAAATAAATAAAAATCAACCACCTTATTTCATCCATAATTATTATCATTCGTTCTTGTGTGAACGAAAACTGAATGCGTGATGCATCTATATATTCATGCGAAATTGGACTTTACATTGTGTCAAAGAACGCTATTTATTTTCTTACACGTTGAGTAGATAATCTGTACTGAACCATACTGAACTTTAGATTCAAGTTCAAAAGATTAATAAAGATTAGTTCTACAGAAACAACTTAATTAAGTTGGCCGATTAATCAATGATTGTACGTAACTAAATGAGACTCTGATTATATTTATAAATTTAAAGGTATACTAGAACTTTCTTAGTACAATTAGCACTAAGAAGAATTGCTCTCAGAAAATCAAAGGGAAACCTATGTATCAATTGATGTAGGTATTTAAAAAGTTGATACAAAATGACCAGTTTCTTTTTTTATATAAACATGTTTAATCATAAGCAATAAAAATAAACTATGATATAAATGATTCTTGTATTTTTATTCTTTCGCTTAAAATTTACTTACGTACCTGTTACTTTGATAACCAACTACAATATTAGAAAATTTCTATAGCCTAAATGATATCATCTCTAAAGGGTAGGTTTTGAATAAGTTATTTCATGCTTTCATTATTTACGAGGGAGAGACAGCAGCAATGTACAGCGAAGCTAAAGTGGGGGCAATAACTTCCCGGTTGCCTCCGGAGGCAACTGGGAATTTTTATTCCCCATTGCCTCCGGCGGCAATCTTTGTGGGGGCAAATGGGAATAAAGGGTTTCTCTTCATAAAAATAGTTGTTGTAATACAAAACACTTAAGTAGGTAACGTTCTTACAATAAACCTTCGACAACGAGATACTCAATACAGACAAGTTCCGACACGATCTTTTGAATGAACGAACCGATTTTGAGCATGTACCTACAGATCTGCAGTGACTTGTAATATGAAAGCCATTCAAGTATAAACATGCCCTACATGTTTACAATTGAGTTAAAATTACCAAAATGATGAAATCAAATCAAATTCTTAAAACGATGAAATGATTTTATTTTTATAAAAGTTAAATTATATGCATATTTGAAAGTATTGTCAAAGATAATAAACGTAACAATTCACGATTGGTTATTATATAAACAATAATGCTGTCCATTATAAAGAACTTGTTATGACTCGTGTGATTTTATTATAAAATAAAACTAGACAATTCTAAATATTCCTTAATATATCAACTTTTGATAGCGTGCTTAACTAGATAACTCGATATAATATGTGTGTGATTCGTACTCAAAGACGTTCATAACTTGATAACTGATTTTGTCATATTACACTCGCAAATCCACAAACGTATATGTTGATATATTAACTAATGAATGTTCTGACTTATGTTGATAAATCGAAATGCAATAATATAAACGCTGTCAGTTAAGTATTATTAATTTGACATGTCGTTTTATCAAATATTTATTGCCAAAATTGTAGATACCCACTTATGTACGAAAGCAATAATTTGATTTTGTTTGAGTATTTCGAGTTGAGTTTTTAATACCGGTAGGGTATAAGGTCACAGAAGCGTTTAAGCTAAAAAAAAAAAAAACGACATTTCGAGTTATCAACGTATTCACGCGCGGTACTGACCGAATAAAAAAGGAGATGTAACTTACGTAATTTCCATGACAAACGAACCTCTATCTTTTCTGAACATAAAAAAGCTGATAATTTATGATACCCAGAATATTGTTCTCTTTTCTTCGCAATTTTTTTTTTCACTTCAACATCCTTATGTCTCAGCCTAATAAAATGTTGATCAAGACGAAGATAAAGCACGCTTATTTCTAAAGTGCCTTTCTACTCTGCGAAGAGATGAAAGCGAAGCTTAAAATTTTAATCAAGGATTTAGTGCTTAGAACTTAGAAAAACCTTTCTCTTGGCGTTTGCTTTGAAAGTAGAAACTAGTCGATAACTTTGTAATTGAACTGAAAAATGAATATAGACTAGTTAGCTCGTTGAACAAAATATTCCTAGCTCTTTGATGCTTTAAGACTCTTATAGTAGTTTCATTACTGGTACGTTGGACTTTCTGAATATAATCCCAAGCGCCTACACGATACAAGTAATTCATTTACGATGAGGCATTCAATTTGTGGACCTTATAATTATATGTAAATAAAGGTACTGCATAAAATTTTATTTATTGTTAAAATAGGTAGGTAAGAATTATAGAACTCTGGCACTTATATCTCACGCCAGCAAAGTACTACTACACATAATAAACAATAGAATCCGCTATTTCTTGGACTGGCAGATCCCACAGGTGCAGGCGGGCTTTGTGAAAGGTAGAGGAACTCGCGAGCAAATATTGAATGTCCGGCAAATAATAGAAAAATCTTATGAGTTCAACGTCCCTGCCATCTTGTGTTTCATAGATTATAGCAAAGCCTTTGATTGCGTTGTGTGGGCGGACCTGTGGAGGGTGCTAAGTGAGCTGGGAGTGCCTCATCACCTAAAAGCACTCATACAAGCTCTGTATGTAAGTAGTCAGGGTATCGTCAGGGTCGACAAAGCCAGCTCAGAGCCCTTTAGTTTTGGTAAGGGGGTGAGACAAGGATGTATTCTGTCCCCTATCTTATTTATTGTATATGGAGAATACATCATTAGACGTGCATGTGAGGACTGGGAAGGTGGCATCACGATCGGTGGCACAAAAATTTCCAATCTCAGGTATGCTGATGACACTACCCTACTAGCAGCTAGTGAAACGGAAATGGTGACTCTCCTGGACAAAGTACAAAGAGTTTAGCTTAGATCTTGGTCTCAAAATCAACCACACTAAGACTAAGCTTATGCTGGTGGATCAGGCAGAGAAACTACAGATGACTGGAGCGCTCAGCCTGGAAGCAGTTGACGATTTTGTTTACCTCGGCTCAAGTATCAGTAATACTGGATCCTGTGAAAAAGATATCAGAAGGCGCATAGGAATGGCCAAGAGCGCAATGTCTCAGTTACACAAAATATGGAGTGACCGTAGCATCACCCGGAAAACCAAGGTGAGACTTGTCAGATCGTTGGTGTTTTCCATCTTCATCTACGGAGCGGAGACGTGGACTCTGAAGAAGGCTGACCGTGATCGCATCGACGCTTTTGAGATGTGGTGCTGGCGAAGGATGTTACGGATCCCCTGGACTGCTTTCCGCACCAATGTTTCCATCTTGCAAGAGCTCAAAGTTGGGACCAGACTGTCGACGATATGCCTCCGCAGAGTGCTTGAGTTCTTTGGTCACATTGCCAGAAAAGACGGACATAACCTGGAACAGCTAATGGTCACTGGCAAAGTCGACGGGAAACGCCCAAGAGGCCGCAGTCCGACAAGATGGTCTGACCAAATCCGCACTGCACTGGACGCCGGGCTTCACGATGCTCTCCACATTGCAAAAGACCGCAACAAATGGCGAAATATCGTCAGGGAAAAGGCGATTCAGCGGGGGAATCACGACCCTCAGTAATGAGGAGCACGACGCGAGGAGGAGGAAGAATCAAAAGCACAAAATTCCTAAGCGTGGATTTCAGTATCTACTGTTGTGTAAAATTAATATTGTTTACAACAACTGTTCCAACAAAAGATCATTTTTGCTACAAAAATTCGTTAAAGTTTGAAAACTTTACAACCTATTAGTTTTTTTACTAAAGTGGAGTCATTTTTATAGGTAACATTTTTGACAGTTCATTTAAGCAAAGAAAAATATTACCTTACGCTAAAGGAATAAAACTAAAGAAAACAACATCAGTATTTTTATACAATTACCTATTTATTTAGAAAATTAGACTCTACTCCTGATGTATTTACATAAGTAGGACTTTGCTTTGCATAAATGAACTGTCAAATGTTACCTATTAAAATGACTTCACTAATAGCTGCAAACAGTCACTAATATAAAAAATAAATTATTATATGAGTAATGGAAGCTTCCCTACTAACTTTACTGCGTTGCAAAATATCTTATAACTTGACGAACCTTCATTCCCACTTACAATACTCACGCTTGCATAGATAGCATCAAAGAGTAACTCTATGAGGGAACATAATTATACAATGCATAGTTACTGCTATGTGGTATCTTAAGGCCATTCGTGATTAGATAGGATCACAGTGTAACGTTATATATTACGTTACGTTATATATGTTATTATAATTCTATTTCTGAATTTAAAAAAAATAAGAAAATAGTATTCCTTACTTTATTTATAAAAAAATAAATGGAGGGGAACCGAAAAAGAGATACCTATAATTGTGGGTCTCCTATCATGGCTGGGTCTCCGAGCACGTTACTTAGAACATTCAAAACTTATTTAAAAGAATAGGATTACTCTATTTTTTACAGACCTCTCAAATGCAGCAGTTTATTTTGAATTTCTTTCTAGTTCACTCACTTCCGCTACTAACTTGATTGATTGCATTCCCTTGTTGGCGTATAGCTTTCATGCAATTCACTTATCCCTAGAGGCAAGGCGTAGCACTAATTGGAAACCACTCCTTCATAGAACAAAAATATCAGCCTATTAAATTACTCCAGTGTCAAACTGTTAATAACAAATCGTGATAAAATTGAAACAGTTATTTTTAGAGATTACTTTTATTTATATGGAAAACAATACAACACAATATAGGAAAACTTATTAGTTTTCCTTCTTTTTTGTGTATGGGTCTTAAAACTACCTACTGAACTCTCCATCTTTGTAACTTTGTAAAACGATTGTACATCTGACAATGGCACCTACTTTACTAGGTATTAGTTTTTGAAATCAATGTTTTTAATTGCATTCTTTGTGCTGCTACCTTATACAGGGTGTTAGGTAACCCGAGGGACATATTTAAGGAGAATGTTCAGAATCCGATTTAGAGTCCAATTCGCTATAATATATCCTTAATTTTTTTCATAATTATCCTAATAATTTATGTATGCATGAACTACCTAAAAATCCCGTGTGCTGAGCGGCCGGTTACGCCCCAAACTCAAATTGTACGCGAGTACAATTTGAGTCGTACTTGAACGAGTGCACGAAATATGTAGGTAGGGGAGGGAGGGGGAATAGCGCTCACTGGGTAATGGCGCTCACCTCTATAACTCTGTCAAAATGGAACGTAGCAACAAACCACGTCGCGTGAAGCGCGAGAGGATGGGACCTCTAACAGACAGCGATGCAAACGGGCAATCAGCTCGCGTCATGTGACCGTGAAGTGCGTTTCTTCGTTTGCGGCCGCGCTGATCTAATTTTTGGTTACGTGTTTTTGCCGGTAAGTCCAATACCTTAATGTTTATTTGATTATTAATTTTACTTTTCTGATAGTAAAACTATTATATTTTGTGATAATGCAATAAATACTCAACAACTGTGTATGACTTTTTTTAAATTTCAAATTAATTACAAAAAGACCGCCTGGGGTTATACCGCTCATCTGAGCGCCATCCTCTTGCTTGGTGACTTATTTTCTTATTGTTATAGATATGCCAAGAAATCTTCAAAGGATCTCCGCTAAAGCGGCTTGGAGCGAAGAATTTGGAAAAAATAACGAGTTGGTGGTATTGCTGCACCATCTTATTGTTAAATTGAAAAAGGATAATCTTACATACAAATGGCGATAATTGATACTTATTTGTGTTTGTAGACTTTACTTTTATCGGATAAGGTTGATCTCAATAATATTTCTTTGATTAAAATGTATCTTATTTGTAAAAACATGTTTGAGCGGCATTACCCTACGTCAGGGGCAATGCCGCTCAAACGTGTTTTTTTTTAAATGTTTTCCTACTACTAGTAGGTCAAAGATATATACTTTTGTTGTTGAAATGTTGATTACTCTATAATTAAAGACTTTGTTACTTTTTTAATTTTGATTTATAATAAATAATTAAAAAATATATACCATGTTTTCCTTAAGTGAACGCCATTCCCCCGCCTTACCCTACTGTGAAGGGAAGAGTGCCCGCACGTTACGCGGATTTTCAGGTTTCGACTAAGGTTATTGACAGATATTTACCAAAGTTTTTATTGATTTATACTTATTTTGTTTTATGGAAGCATGAACTATTTGGGGTTTAAATATGACCCTCGCATTTCCTGTCATACTGTATATGTAACCCATTCTTAAGCAAAATTTAGACGTTTTGTCTCACGAATGCGGGTGAGCTATACATAGTAGCCTCGAGAACGCTCGTCTCAACCAATCTGCTACTTTCCTTTAGTTACGCACACCAGAGCGCGTATTGTATGCATTATTACTGCAAGTATGGCCCACCCGCGCTCGTGAGGTAAACATCTGTACCATTGGTAAATCTCTAACACAATCGAACATGTCAGAGGGATGTAAAACGCGACCTTCCCGCCGTTCTCCAACACGTGCGATCGATACTCCCACCACTCTAAAATTATCCGATCCGACCGACCGAAGAAACAGGTAATTCCTATCGAGAAACGCTTAGATTGTCTATTGACTACGTCTTATTTCCTAATTAACATCTTTATTAGTATTATTGGTAAAGCCAAAGAGTGAAACTACGATAACTCAGATGATTCAAATGAAAAAAGAATAACTCAGAATGAGAAAGATTAAGATAGATATCTAAATTGTGTATATTTAGATGTTTCATCAAGCTAACGATTTTGTCGTTTCTTTATACCCCCAGCCACCTCATCCTTTCTTAGCTATGATCGGAAGTTACACTTGTAGTTTAAAACTTTACCATCGCCTTTAAAGTTTATCTTCACATCGAATGAAGCTGTTAGAATATGTTTTCAAGTTGTTTCAGACAAAAGGCTGCCGTAACAATAAGCCTATAGATATATTCACCGACGAACGATAGCTTTGGTGTCAGTGTTCTAGGTGGAAACCTTTGTTACGCAGATGTAAACTTCCGTTCACCAACATCTCTCATTAATTGGAAGGAAGCTGGTAAATTGAACCACTGTATCCGTGCTACAGTGTATCGAATACTTAGAAGTTTTAGTGTATCCGATGAAAGACAAGGGCAATTTAACTTATTTTCTTCTTATTAATTCTATTAAAATGAATGATTATTGTTTCAATTAATTCTAAGAAAAGCATAATTATAATGCTTGATTCCTTATCGCCTCTAAGGAACTGTGGTTCAGTCACTTTGGTCTTAAAACCCGGAGGTTGTGTGTTTGATTTCCACTTTAGATCTGGTT
Organism: Mecyna flavalis; assembly: GCA_949319885.1. Lineage (NCBI taxonomy): Eukaryota > Metazoa > Arthropoda > Insecta > Lepidoptera > Crambidae > Mecyna > Mecyna flavalis. The sequence continues at coordinate 15,935,401 of OX439429.1, forward strand.
ACGAAGGGGAAACTTGGGTTCCATGATTTTAAAATTGTGCAGGTCAGTCAATTGCCACACGGCAGGTACCGGCTCGGCGATTTTCTACCTACCTACCTACCTATATTTCCGAAAAAAAAAGCAAACATTGTGTGTCTGACGAAACTATATCCATAAAACTATAATCGAATGATATAAATGATGAGCTTTTGAGTTTATAGTCAACAGGTCCAAAAACATTGTAAGAAACTGTTAATGTAAGTCTCAATTGTCTTGTTGTGTATATAAAACCATCTCACTCACTCGCTCCGAGTCCTTCGTGACTGAAATGTATTCCATATTTCACCGCGTCATGGTTTGTGATTTGTTATTGTTTTTCTTATTTTCACACAACTTGTTTGCATAGATGAAAATAGTAGCATGTTTGGTCTGAAAATATCTTGTTTATTCGACGTTGTTTACATTTTTGGACTTACTACATATAGTTACAAAGTTTTCTTACTCGTTTATCCTTTAACCTTATAAACATTTTCATTTACAAAACTTGATTACTCTGAAGATTTGTAACGTACGGGGATCACGTATATATAGCACTTGAGAAATCAAATGCGACATTATATGATAATAATAATAATATGTAAGAAGTAAAATATGGCCAAGTTTATGTCGACCGTAAAAACCGCTCTCGTATAATGTTTATGGATCATCGTTTGTCTTTATTAGCTAGACTAAGAATATGTATTTTTAATGGCAAATAATTAAATACGTGATTGTATGAAATAGATATATACCTAATGGGGTCACATTTTGGGTAAAACCTCTTAGAGTTAGCAAGTCCGATAATATAATTACATTGGAGCGTCGTCCATCTGTCCTCCGCAACTCTTGATACGGGAACTACATCAATAATTTGATCATGTCTATCCACTTACCACCCAATCTAGGCCTTTTTCACGATGTTTTCTGTCAACTAGCGGCAAATACGTACGTAGGAATATCCACAGTTGCTCACTGAGGTTCGAATCATTGACCGACGTGTTATACCTACCAGTCGCCCGTCACAGCTCTTCATATACATATGTATAAAGAAAAAGGAATGTATTTATTGTTAATAAAAAAACTCTTAGGATCACATTTCTTAACTCCCAATCTTATCAAAAGTCACAGTAAAATTGTCTTCCAAATGAGCGTGACTCAATGGCAGACGCGCTTAATTGAATGAAACCCCGTACTTGAGATACGTTCCGTGTAACTGTAATATTTGATTAGATAAGTCTTATTTAATTTGTCGGTAGCGTCGATCGCAGGCAAGCAGGAAATAGCTTTTATTTCTCCCCTTCACGTTTTTCCGACACCAGACCCGGCTATTAGTTGCCAACGGAAACGTAAGAAGTGAATACTTTTCAGACTTAAGAGATATTGCAAGAACAAGCCCTTATTTCCGCGTCAGAGAATGTGTCTTTGATTCAGCTTTGGATTTCTTTTTTATGAAAGAGGGAGGCAATTAATTTATTCCCAAAAAAATTTAAACTTTCGTTACGGTACGGAAAATTGTTAAAAATTGCTGGTACTATTAAAAATATGAAAGTTCAAATAATAAAAACACATTTATTTAAAAACAAATCGAAGTACTGTGGAATTATTAAAAAACGTACGCTAAATGAATGTATGAACATTTGTTACAATTTCACGCATTATTATTAAAACATAATATATAGAATATTTTTAATTCTAGTAATAATTGCAACCCTAAAACCCCAAACAGACGAAGTCATGGATAGAAGTTGGTCTTGTAAGCTTATAATATCCTTAACATGGTAGCTGAATGTAGCAGCAAACACCCCAATTTCAAAATTAGCAACAGTTCGCTTCGACATATTCATCGCTAAAGTTAGTCAAACGAATTTGCTATGTAAACACACTTTCAACATGAAACCGCTTAAAGCATTAAGTGCAAGTTGTAGGCAGAGTGCAAACTATTCCGCGGTCCCTTTCAGAGGCGCAAATGAATTTCTGCTCCGAACACAAATTAAAGCAGAAATTTTTAAGTTATGAACCTCCTGGAAATGGTGAAATGTTTCACGAAACTTCAGTTGCAAGTCTGCCTGTATGCTTCCGATATAACTGTCGTAGTAGCCTTTATCAAAGGAACCAAAGTTTTGAACGTATGCGTTGGCCTTTTGGTGAAAGAAGAAGGCAAAAGAGCAATTGTGAAAAATGGTTAGTATTCACTGATGGTAATGGAAACGTGCGGCTAGGAATGACGTTCAATTAAATATATTGAACGTCATTGGCGGCTAGGAATTAAGATACGATGCTTGTCTTTGAAAAAGATAATACAAAGGGAAGGGAAGGTAGATTCGGGTTTCTGGCGTTGTCTGTTACTTAAAGAAGTGCAAAAGCAAGGCAGAAGTAATCTACACATTAATTAATCTTCTGTGAAAAGGTGATGCTTCCCCTGATAGGCCATCGTGTGAACGAAAGACAAGCAAAACTCTTCTGTTTCTGTTATGACGTAGGAGTTGAGCATATTCTCGGGAAAAAAGTAGCATATATTTTTCAAGGTCTATTCTATGTTTTTCAAATGTAGTTGAAATCGAATAAGAGATAGGTATTATCTATGCCTGAAAACGTAACCGACACAGTTATTACGCATTTATAAGTGTAGATTATACTGTTGTTCGTCATGTCACTTTTAATACAAGTCGTTAACCAATCAAACTGAGGTCTAAATCAAGTTATACTATCTACTACTTAACAGTATTAACAGTAACTATAAATGCGAACAGTGAACTAAAAACCACGAATTAAACTCGTTCCAAATGTCTTCTCCAGACATTACGTGCGCCTTCTGAAAGACAGAAATAACATTTTCCAGTAATGAGCTCGCATTTCCTGTTGAGAAGTCTAGAGCCCTGTTCAGCAAAACATTTCTTTAAGACTCAAGATTTCCATATTGAATTGCAAAACAATTCTTAATTGGGGTTAAATGCGATTTTCTTCATATATCCTGTTCCTCAGGGTATTGTTCGGTATAAATACTCTAAGTGACAAGAAGTGGTAATGAATATATTATGATATTTTAGATACAGGCACTATCAACATTGTGTTTTGGCCAACTTTAGAGGAAAGACTATCGTTCAAGATACGGGAGATACGAGTCAAGAAAGTCTTAGCTTAAGAGGCGAAGCACATGTGCTTTGTTATGAATGCAACAAAAGCGTGACAGTAAGTTTGTACATTGTATGAATTCAACCTAAGTACTCATATTGTAACCGTTTGTTGTATCTACATTTTTGGTAAAAAATAAATAAATTAAAAATACGTCAATCAAGTTTAATAAAGATCAGTTTGATATTAAATTAATTTAAACACCCGAGTAAAAGCTATGCAGCTCGAGCCGCTATCTATTGAAAATTCAGTAATATTCAACCCTATAGAGGTTTCTATCGAAGTGCAAAAGTTGGGCATTTCAGTATTCTGTCGATGCTTGCGACCGTCCGCCAACAACGCCGTAACTGACCGATGAATAAAACATCCCGAGGAAACAGACTTTGTTTTCATATCGCAACAACGGGATGAGAATTTCCGCAAATACTTCATGCCGCCTTTGTATTTCATATACATATTCACATTCTTAAAAAAATAAGTGGTTTTAAAATCTAAAGGTTAAGTGTGATTCTGTTCATAAAAATATTATCCGCCGTCTATAATTGAAATTCCAGTTTTGGTCAATTGATTGCTTGTAATCAGAGGCTCGAAAATCAGAAGAGCCTACATTGTCCGACCCTTCCTGATCTGATGAAGTTCTTCTCGGTTACCATATTATCATCAGAGAGGTACTTACTTGCATCTACACGTAGCGAGGACAATACAGGCTCTTTATTAATATGCGGAAATTGTACCTCCAAATGACATGATAGCTAACAAAAAAAAATATAAAAAAACATTTATAGAAAAATGATTTAGGCTGCAGGTTCATTCCCGTTCGTCCCACCAGTGGGACGAACTGGAGTTGAAGTATGCATCCCGCTAAAGGTCATTTTGGTCTGCAGGCTACGCTTAGACGGTCACAGTGTTGTTTTAGGTGGTGACCCTCCCACTAAATCAAGGGGAGGAGAGGCCAAAATGAACCCGGTTGTTACGTCAGGGGAATGTTAAATCGGTAAAGGAGGGAGTATAAAAATAGTTGCAAATAAAAACCAATCGTTTTAGATTGATAGCAAAAAACCCTAAGCGTACACTGATTACATCGAGAGCGTTCGGATAACGTTGAATTACTCTAACTCGTCCTTACATTATTAAATTATTCATACTAATCTAAGCAAAGATGAAACGATCAATAAACAGACGGGATGAAACCCGTGTATTTCTGGAGTGGAAAATGGATCCCACTTCACAAATAATAAACCGAACAAAGGGCAGGAAATTATAAAAAGAATAAAGGAAATATACCTACATACAAGCTGGCGTTAATAACATAAATCAGTTTCCGGATTTATTCAAGTTTTATTTCCAGAAAAAGATTATATGTAAGTTAGAATGAAAACTCATTTAAAAGACGACACTGACAAAATCAAAGAATGACCTTATAAAGACTATAATAGCTTAATGTTTATCCTTTTAATGTTATTGTTTAAGCTTTATTCAGGCCTCAGCCGATATTCTAACAAAACGATTTACCAACTTCGTAGGATATTAGTAACTAGCTTCCCGCCCGCGGTTTTACCCGCGCGTAATTTCTTTTTTCAAATATCCCGCGGGAATGAAACGTTTCTCGTAGGAATTTTATAGCCTATGTTCTAATCCGGGTTATAAACGATACGTGTGCGAAATTTAATCTAAATCCGTCTAGCCATTTAGGCGTGATTGAGTAACAAACATCCAGACTTTCGCATAATTTTATTAGTAGTAGTAGGATAGTCCGAGGGATGGGCCGGCCAATCTCGTTAACCCTTTCCCCGCCACGCTTTTTTCCGAAAATGGTGCCCCACACGCCACGACCATTAAAAAAACGAATTCCAAAAAATTATTAGGTTATACTCAACTCATTCAGGCAAGTAAAAATACAACGTTTCTTGATCATGTTTTTTTGTCTGATATATCAGACATTGGCGTGGTGGGCACGAAAATGGTTTGTCTGATATATCAGACATTGGCGTGGAAAAGGTTAAAGGCGAGCACCGACTCGTCCTTTTCGGGTGTGAAGGGGAAACCGGAGAAGTGTAGTAGGTAGTGGTATGAACTTTAATCTTCATAGTCGAATCGTCTAGGTTCGTTTTGTTAGCCTGCTTTACGGTATTTACCTCCGAAAAAATATATTTTATAATAGTGCACAAGTGAAGTGACTTTACAAGTATTGAGTTTAGAAGCAGGTGTTTTACCTCGCCACTTCCAGAATGTCGTAAAATTGTGACCTTACAAATTTTCTATTCGACCTAGGGATGGAAATCGGTACCTTTGGTCTTTAAAATAACACCTACTTTTAACCATAGCGCCGTGAAAACAGTCACATAATATGTAAGTAACTAAGTATAAAACTACGTAAATAATGTTGAATGTCGCACTGATGTTGATCGAACGATGCGGACGAAACTGCACGTCCCAGTTTTATTGACATAGACAGAGTATTTCTGCCTTTCCTAATTCTGAAAACCAAAATAAACATTCTACTCGTACCTTCGCGTAGTTGGAAAGTACCGAACGTTTGGAACTGCCAAAGAGCTGAAATGGCTTTCAGAGAGATTAGAACACTCGGTTACTTTTTGTTTTCGACTTAACAAAAAGGTTGCGTGGAACAATATTATTATTTTACTTTTGTAAGCAAAATTTGATGTATTTTATTGACATTTTTATTTAATAAATTTGATGGTGAACAGTTTTATAGTTCTCAAATTAGTTCAATAAAACTGTGTTTAATAATTTTATGATTTAGTTGTATGTATGTAATAAACATGGATACAAAATAATGATTATGACATACATCTAAATCTTGATTATTAAAAGGAAAAAATTGCGAAACTGATTTAGATATAAGTTGCTTTTTCTTTTGTAGTAAATACCTGATACCATGAAACTCTATATCTGCACCGTCGCTTGCAGAAATGCAAGTGAAACTCCGTGTGACACAAATTGTCTGGGCGCCAGCTACATTTTGAAATCCTTTGAGCGGACGTATAAAATAATTCCACTTAAAATATTTTAAAGGCGCTCAATTTATTCATCTTAATTTTCTAAAAACAGTTTTCGAGAATTGGACTTCTAAGATGTTAAATAAAAGATGAATATTTTAATATACAAAATGTTTGATGTTAGACTAGAATTATTTTTTGGGTGGTATTTAACCGCACATCAAAAAATGTACAACAAAAAAAATTAATTGCTAACCTAACCTAACCTTTGGTGTCCAATTAGATATTTTGATGTACATTGTAGTATTGTTTGGATGAACACTTAAATATTTCCCTCATTTCGTGAACTGTAAAGAATTTGGCTGCAAAAGAAACAGAAAATTAGAAACTATGTATTATAAACTTAGCTTATTGCTACTTTGTAAATAAGGAGGTACTTATTTGTGTACGACCAGTAGATGCTAATATTTGAATATGTTTTTCTAGAAAGGAACTATTGAAAACCCCTTAGAAAGATCTATTAATAAAAACATCCATAGTTTGTTTAAGTTTTTGTTCAGGTTATCACCCTAGTACGTTGCCAACCTGATGGTAACCGGATACTGTGGCATATTCCATTAAGGGAAATTTAAACAGGAAGCATCGCTCAATAAGCTGCTATACTGTAGGCTGCTCTGGTTTTCGAGCCTTTCATTTAAGTGTATTGGTTACTCGCATTAATGCTGTTGGCCTGGAGCTATTATGGCGGCAGATGTAACATGTATGTAGCTAGCGGTCTGGAAAAGGCCTAAATACAACAAGAATTAAGGTGACAATTGCACCCACAACCCCGGGTTTTTTAAGTGGCTTTAAAACTGCTACACAAAAAAGTCTCAGCATGCCATTCAATTACATAACAGTAGATTAAAATTACAAATTAAAATTACTATTAAATTACATTAAATTATATTCTTACTTTACATTTTATTTTGACAGTCTGTTACAGCACATGAACCATTGAGCAATTATTAATGTACTGAGACAGTCAAACCGTGGTATAGGTTAGGCCGCCTATACGCGAACATTTGCAGCCATTAAAAATTAAAAAAAAGACAAAGAACATTAAAAATAGCCAAACCTGTTGACTTATATAACCTTAGTAATACCTAGAGGTTTCTCAATGTTGGAACTTTGATAAACATTTTAACGAAGGCATTTAATTACGAAGTTCATATCAAATTACCTACTTAGAGTTCTAATTTAAACTTTTCACTGGGTTTCAATTCCCATGTGTTCCAGGGCAGAATAGGATTACGGCATACGTGAGTGGCTTTGTTTACTGAACTTTCATATTGCTGGGAAAAATTATATTAGGAAATGTAACAATTTTCCTATTAGTTGCGACAAACAATATAATTTTTGTGTAGTCACTATAAGAAAAATAGAATGTTAGTCTCGTAAAAAATAATTTAAAATACTTTCATTTGATTAGCTCTTTGTTAAAAGCATTATAAACAAAAACCCAACGAAAGTGACATAATAGTTTTTTTTTAATACTTTAAAGTAAAATGGCCAGTATTCAATATCTTTTTAAGGTTTAATGAAAAAAGTTTATTTTGTTTGTATACGACGACAATAATTGCACATCATTTAAATTATCCCAACAATTATTTTAACATCCCTATTAAATATCCAAGCGAAAAGTTATCGATATTTTTCCGTGTCACGGAAGCTGATATTCCCGTGAAAGCTGGTCCAATGTTAATAACTACATCGCATTGGTAAATGTGAATGAACGCAAATAATGTAAATGAAGAGAAATGCGTTTGAAAGTAGAATGTTTCATTGGTGTTCCTCTTTAATTTGGAAACGTTGGTTACAGCTTTGAGGATTATTTTTGCTGAATGAAGGGTCATTTTAATGTTTTTTCTAAAAGGATATTCGGGCTTTGGTTTTATAATACTACAATTATAAGGTCAGTTTCACATCTATCAGATAAACTTCTTGTAATTTATCAGTCAGATCATCATCTTCATCTCAGCGTATTCCTAATTTCATCCAGTATTCTCAGGGTACGCTTCGACTATGATCCTAGATTTGACAAGCCTGGTTATTACAATGGAGCGATTGCCTTCTGACCTCCGTAACCCTTACAAGAGAAACCAGACCTACTTGGAACATAGTCGGGACCAACGGCTTAACGTGCTTTTCGAAGCACGGAATCATCATTCTTTTCAGACATTCAGGTGATTCAAGCCTGCAATGTCGTAACCAAACTAGAAACAATTACACAAAGTGATGCTACCGGGTTTTAGCGCCCAACGCTCTAACTACTGTATACGGAGGCAGTTCAATTTATCAAAAAAGTTATCAATTTCGAAAAAAAAAAGCCGTTCATTTTTATCTGACAGTTGAATTTCTATAGTTGAATTTATATGACCTTTTTAGTCATTTATGAGTGGTAAAGCAATATAAACGTAAGGCTTAAAAAAATTAGTATTAAACCGCATTTTCATCCGTTTAAGTTGTTCTACCAAATCCAGTCGTCAGAATATAAAACTTTTCACCGACGCCATTAAACTTTGCGCCCACAATAGGTCCCGTGTTAATTTCGCCACCTACGTTTAATTACACTACAAAATACTGAGAGAAGTACACAACTCATCTGCGCGGGTACTCGCGAACTACTCTAAAACCCGGCTCATTTAGAACTTTTACACCTAACCTCTTCAGCAGTAACTCACAAAGTTGCCCTCAAGGGATGGGAGAAAATATTTTACCGTGGTAAATGATCGTAAATAAAATATCTACATAACGGAAACTATTAAAATCAAGTATTTTGGTATTTATGCTGCCCTGTTAATTCTGACACCTTTAACAGAAGTGCTTACTTTGGAGTCACATCAAGTTATGTTATATTTATTCAATATTTACATATTCATTCTTTCAGTTATTCTTTACTTCAGGGTTGTCTGGTAGAGATCGTTTATAGCCATAAGACCGCCTATATTGTCCGTTTTTGTTCTTTTTTTATTGAATTTTGACTACTTTATGTGCAATAAAGATATTTATTATTATTATTATTTATTTTAATTATTACAGCCACAAATACTTATTTCCTGTTCAGTCTGAACCTTTTTCGTTTTCAAATATCTTCGAAATCCAATGTTTATTTTCTAACAGAATGATAAAAGTGAGTAATATCTATATTTCTTATTTACAACATAAGCAAAAGCAAAAATAATTCAAGGTTTCTCTTTCTCATTTTGGCAATATTACGTAGCTTAATGCGGTCTTCGTTGACCGGAATAAATCCAATTCACCATGTCCCATGCCGGGAGAGGAAAACTGGCATTTTAGACACGGGGCAATTATTTGCTTTTGCTTCACACGGGAAATCGAGTTATGCTGACAACGTGGTTTGAATTTTAAGAAGTTATAATGTTTTGTTCCCTTATTTGGGGGCGACGAGAGGCTATTACTATGAAAGTGGGGGAAATCTTTTACTTCATAATTATATACTTAGGTATATAATTATGAAGTAAAAGATTTCGGAAATTGCTTATGTGCATATATATATATATATAAGCAATGTCCGAAAAAAGGAGAGAAAAATAACAAAAAATTTTTTTTTACTGAGCGTTTATAGGGTGTGTGTGACTCAGATATACCATTTAAGAAATCATGTTACAAGTTTTTGCAAAAAAAAAAAACATTGTTCTAGACAACAGATAAAAAAAGGATGTTATCACTTTTTTTTAATAAATATTATGCAGAGAAATACACAGACTAGTTAATTCAAACAGACATGTTTAATGCATACAAAAATAATGTTTGTACCTACCCTTTGAGGATCGAACCCGTGACCTCTGGTGTACCAACTCAACATTACACCAAATAAGTCATCGAAAAATATTATTACGATATCTAGTAGATATCTTGTTATAGTAAAAATTGAAAAGAAGCTTTGTCATCACATATTTCGTACGGAATAGAATAAAATTATCAAGCTCCTAGTGAGAAAAAGACGTTTATTGGGTTACTTAAAAGTATTTCACTTCTCTCGATCCAATAAATGAGACTTGACTTTTCTTGACTTTGACCTTTTTTGTTAAAATTTCCATCTCTGCGACGAATATTTAGAGGATAAATCAATCAATTTACTTTTATTGGAATTTATTTCTTTCTCAGGTGCATTAAGATACACCGTAGTTACCTAAGATATTTAACCTAAGGGAATTAGAAACTTATAGACGAAAAATGTCAATCATACTTATATAAAACTCTCTAGTGGTTGGGCTTTTTCCAGAGTCCCACTGGCGAGCTCCCACCCCTACCAGGCGACATTGTTCCGCCAGTATTATTGTGGGAGCCAGTACACTTGAAATCAAACCCACGAAGATCAGATAAGCCTTCTGTCTGCCAGCAAATTTAGCGGCCTTCCTGGTGAAGTGTCCCTCAATGGAATAGGCCCTCATGGAGTGTCTGAGAATTGAAATGGTTCGGTGCTCCCAGACATTTCCTGCGCTCCCTGTCCGCGAAAGAGGGTATGGTCGCATCTACGCGTTTATACGGGTGGTATTACGAACGCAATGGTTTGTTAATTTATTATCTCTTAGGAAAGCACTGCGCGTGAGAGTCCCACACAGTCCCTCCTCACCCAATGGGGAGTGTTGAGCAATGTATAACATTTAAAAAAAAAGTGACCAACTCGTCAATCCACCAAAATACAGTTTTTAATAGCTGTAATTTCCATGCAAGTTGCACGCACGGCCAGTAAATTTCATCCAGCCTCAGTGAATATAACGAAACTCTAATTAAAACTTGAGCGGTTACGTAAAATTTAATAAACCGTCCGCCCCTTACGCTGGAGGTGTCAAAACACGAATTTAAGTTTTTGTATAAAGGAGATATTATTATTTTTTAATTAAGTTAGCTTGGCGACGCCCTCGGCTATATAAATTAATAGCCCGAGTTTGTAGTTGTGTTCGAGGTTAACTTTCTTATTGTTGTGAATTTGCTAGTGAATTTAAGTGAATATAATGAAGTTTTAAAAGTATCGTTAAATTAATAGTTCAAGTAATGCAGTGAAACTTTTAGATTATGCTCGCAAATGAGTAAAAATATCTTAGAAACACTACAACAAACTACGGACTAACTTACAATCGTAAAAATTATATACTTTTTTTTATAAATGTTTACAGTACTATTATTCATAGGAATGATTATGATTTAACTTTAAAGCAATATAGGTACAGAAGAAACAACATAATATTTGATATATTATAATTTAAAAACATAAAGTATTCAGGAATACCTAAGAAAACATGTATTTTAGGCCATGTAATCACACGTTATAATAAGTTTTAGGATCCTGACAACGTATAATAAAGTTAAAAAAGACAATGAGTCTTTTTTGTCAGGAACAATTTTGTCTAAGTCACTCTCGTGTAAAAAGAATATCATGGAGCTCTTATCAACAAGGTAATGCCTGGGGGGCGCTTATAACCCGCCGTGCATAATGTAGACTTCAGTGTAGTAAATCAACCCCCTAGTGTTCCCTAAGCATTACGACCAGCCCATGGGTATGTGTGATACCGCACCTACTTGAAAATGTAATCCCTCTGCTTACTAATTGTTTAATGTTATCTTTTCATTCTAACAAAGGGATGCGGAAAGGTTGATATCAAAAGGGTTTCTGTGTTAGATAAATGGGTATGATATCTCGTAAAATTTAATTAATTTGACCGCCTACGTGAAACAGTGGCAAAAAGCGCTCAAGTTTAACAATCGGAGGTCGTAGGTTCAATAATCGATCGAAGTTATTTAATTTCTTCATGTAAATTAATATTTTTTTACTACGATAAATAAAATTACACTTCATTCACCAGACTAAACTGCAGACTGGTCTGCTTAGTCCCCTATATTTTCTATAATATTCCTCGGGGAACTCTAAAAATAAAAAAAAGGTTCACCTTGGGTCTCGGTGACCTACATAATTCCCTCGATTTCGGGTTATCACGTTGCTGCTTTCGTCCGAGTTTTCCCTTTTGTTTTATTTACTTATGTATTTTTACCCGTGCCCTACTAATTTAGCTGCGTTTACTGTTGTAGCATGGCGAAATAATGTTTTGGGAGAGCAAAACAACATTTAAGAGGATAATTGATATTTTCTGTTTTTTCTATTGTTTGCATTTCCCTTCACAAAAAGGGAGTTTTTCAATTTACTCTCATTTTACAATGTATGTATATGTCGCAGGGATATGATGAAAACAGGGATTTGGTCAATTCCCTAAGGGATTTGATCAAGTCACGGAGAATGTTGAAATAATAACACGATTTTATAATTTCTCTAAACAAATCAAGTGATTTGAACAAATCCCAAAATAACTAGTTCTTACTAAGGGGGAAAATGACTCGGATGGATATATTCGCTTCGCTCCCGCCGTAGCCTTCGTGGTTTTTTTTTTGTATTTATTGTCAGAAAAAGGTTTGAGTATAAAATATTTTCCACCCATGCAAAGGCGAGACAGGCAGCGAATTGAAATGGAACACTAAAACTTGCCAGTTTTTATCTCAATACTCTCATGTAAAAGCAAAATAACTAGAAAATCTTCACACAAATCGAAATTTGAAAAGTATGGTTAGTATTTTAAATAAAACAAGAAAAAAATAACAATATTTCCCTAACAAAGTTCCGCTTGCCTTGTTTCCACGTGGCTTGGATACTTTTTAACAACATTATTTCACTAACTGGCCAGTCTTTTTTGCGTTGCAAATTCCTCGACACTGGCTAAAAATAAATTTTTAGGAGTTTTCGGTGAACTTCCTTGCGGAATGATTGGTGTTTATTTGATTTTAATATTCCGAAAAAGCCTTAGTAGTTTTACTGCAGCATTTACTTATTTTTTTACCAGTCGAGAAAATATAAACCAAATTACTACTTATATAATTATATGTTGGTATGATATGTTTTGAATTATTGTGAATATAGTGTATAAATTATACTTTAAAAATGTCCAAAGATATTTATTTATTTTTATATTTGCACTGCCCAATTTATCTTGTTCTAATTGACATACTTTCCTCTATCCTAAGGTTGACTGGAAGAGATCGCTGTTAGCGATAAGTCCGCCTGTATTACAGTTGTATAATGTTACATGTTTCTATGTTGTGTGTAGTGCAATAAAGTATATCTATCTATCTATCTATCTACTAACTTTTTAAACAGTACTATATTCATGAATAAATTTTTAACTTTTACTTATTTTATAACCCCCATGTCACATTTTATACTACCAAATTTCACCTTTATAAAACGCCACATCCTCTACTATAAAGGCCACGTATCCAGCCTGTCTACACTCCGTTCGACAGATAGCAGTAAAGTGAGTTTTATTGGTCGGAGCCGTATATATCCGCATTTCAGCACTTCGGACACGTCCGAACAAAATGCGTTTTTCTTCAAATAAACCGCTCAATATTAGCTGATTGATGACTGCGGATCTTTTGTTATCATCGCTCCTCGAGTTTTATCTCTATCCAGACCTAGTGCGCTAATATCTTTTCAAGATTTGGCCAGACTAGAATTTGCAGACTTCATATTTCTTGAATTAAGCGAGAATCAGAATTTGATCGTGCCTACACAACCTATCAGCTAAGTGTGTTGTGTAAAGATTTTTTATAACTAAGTATTATTTATTTTATATTTTTTGTTAATTTAGCTTCGTCTGTAATTTACCAGCAAATCTACTGAATATTTAATATGTATGAGCTTGCCGCCCCCCGATTTGCGAAACTATTATCCTAAGTTTTTGTTTTCCGTTTTCTCAATAAGTGACCCAATTTTTCAAACGAAGACTTATTTTATCGACAATGATAAATTGGTCGGCTTAGTTGGAACAACAGGCTATGTTAAATACGATCCAACCCGGTCAAAGACTAAACGGCAATTTCGATACTTGTTACGTCCGCAAACACGTCGCAGAGACAAAGAGGTTTATGCTCGAGAGGATTCCATAATTAAAGACCGAACTGAGCGAAGCGGAGCGAGCGAGCGGATGCGGGATCCACGTCGGATGCGGAATACCCGACGGATGTCGGGATCCAAAAGAACAGCCAGAATATGAATAAAGCTTTGCGATAATGGCTCACGTGGCTATAGAGTACCGCATTAGCTTTGTTGGGAAACCGAGCGAGGTTTTGCAATTTTTTTGACGTAAAAAAATCAACTACATCCGTCCTCGTATCTCGTAACTCAACCTCATTTTACGTGAAATGTAAAATCTTCCAAATAACTTCATTGGTCTGAATACAATCTTTTTTGTTTCTGCATTTGAGTTACGTCCCAAAACTGTATGTATGTTATTTTTTATATTTTAGTTTTACACACGCAACCAATTCTGCCAAGTCATACATTTATTCATGTTTATACTACAACTGTTCGTCGTATCTAAGGAACAGTGTTGCCATGACGTAGAAATGTGAAAGCAAAGTTGCCGCGCAAGTAACTTGGTAAGACTGGTTATTCGCATCACTAAATTGCCACTACTACGAGTCCCGTAGCACTCGTAGCAGTCGTAGCAAAAGTTGTAGCAAGATGTTTGCTTGTTCAGTATTCTGCATGAAGTCTGCTTGCATTATAAATAGTGTTCAAAGAAGCACCATGCGCCTTGCACACTCGACGAGATTGGATCAATTTATTTAGATCTACTGAACAAGTGAGCAACTTTTTTTTTTTTGGTATCGCAGGGGAAATGCAGCCTTTTGCATATCCGCCGTCGGGGGACGGACGGGGTATGTGGGGCTCTCCGTCTGGGATGCTTCACAGAAGAAGCTACCCAGAGGCATACCCACTAAAACCCCTGCGACGCTCCCTCATCGTCCATAGTGGGGAGGAACCACGGTAAGCGGCTCGAAACCTTCTACGCGGTCCTCCCCGGACGGAACCCGCCTACACGGCGGGCGGGACACTGCCCCCCCCGGATGGGCTGGGGGGGACGATAGGGACAGCCGAGAGCGTCGAGCCGTCTCTAACAGGCAGTGGTGGAGGCTGGTGCAATGTCGGCGCTGGCACCCCCGTACCATACACCGACTGGCCTCCTGAACAAGTGAGCAACTTAATTAAATACTATTAACTGTGTTAAGTTGGTTGAACAAAATTTATACAAAAATACCTAATCAATTTTTTCATGTAATAGGACTACATTTTAATTTAAAGCAATAAATCCTGCGACTTATCACTAACTGAAAAATGTTCCGAAACCGGTAACATTATCGCACGTATCTAAAATCGCCGGAGTATTTTATTCACATTCGTTTCAATCGGACGCATTGAGATGGTACCGATAACTTACCCGCTCCGCCGAAAGTAATAAATAACCCGGTTTGATCTGATAACCCGAAATATTGAGATACAATCGATACGAAGTTCGACGGTTTATTAAATGGAGAAATAGCCGATAAAGCGGTGAGGTTCGATTTGGTTACAGCGTGGGTTTATCCAACAAAGTAAAGAGTTCGTCTATGTAATTTTTCTCCCGACGCGACGTAACTACGAAGAATCTTTACTACGCAGAGGTTTAAGTGCGTTAACTTTAAAATATACTTAAAGGACAGAAGTAATGTAGGCAGACAGCAAAATTATATAATATCTTTCTTGACGGTTCTTCTCAATAGGTAAAAACATTCCGAATCGGGTGGTGAAGTCACTATAATTTTAATATCTGGCGATTCATAAGTGTGATGGATTATCCATATTATAATGGAATATTTATTTATATTTATATTACATTTTAATTGTGTATTAGGTATATTTTATTAATAATGATTGATAAGAATGACCCTAGTAATTTAATAATATTAAGTCCGGATTCTAACACTTATTTCCGTTGTGTAAAATAATTGTAAGAACAATCTAAATAATTATTACCAATAGTTTGGACGAATATCCGGTATTCGAATGTTCTGTCAAATTATGTAATTGTTAACTATAACTTTCATAGTTTTAAAGTATAATAATTGATTAGGAATTATCCTTGTATTTTAAAACCTTAACAAATATTCCTGTGGTGTTAAATGATTTTTAGATATCTGATAATTTAACAAAGAATTAGTTAAAAACAGGATATCCGGTATAAATATTAATTTATTTTAAATATTGTTAAAATATTGGATTATTTATATAACAATTTCAGTATTATAATTTCAGTATTATTTCTAATTTATTTAATTGTATTCAGGTACTATTAGAAATAATTCGTAAGTTAAAATATTCTGTCAGTGAGTTTAGTATTTCCGGTGCGCCAGAGAAGGCGCCATTTGTCGCTATAAAAAGACGTGGCAGACGGGTAGCGGGGCATTCTTGTTCGAGCTGCCGTAGTAAACGTTACTCTGCCCCATAACAGTGTGATCTGACTCTGAGTACCTTTGTGATATTGATGGATAAGTATTAGTATTATGGATAAGTATTATTATTATATTATACGTAAAAGTGTACTTGATTGTGTTTTAAATTATGTGTTCCGTATTGTGTTTTAAAATACATAATGTTTAAAAGTTGCATTTATTTTATTATTTATAAATAAATAAGCCTCTTCTAATATCAGAAGTGGGATACGTTTATAAATAAAAATATAAATCTACCTAGCCCACAGATATTGTCTTATGCTGTTTGTTACACGTTTGGTCAGGGCACTCCCTGATAGCGTTGACAAATAATGCAAATGATGATTGTCTTATTTGGAGTAGTATTTGGTCGGGGCACTCCCCGATAATACGAAATAAGAAGAAAATCATTGTGTTTTTGATGAATCGGTCGGCCTGAATATTTATTTTATCTACCTCCATTATCTAACCCACAGATTCTGTCTTGTGCTGTTTGTTGTACGTTCGGTCAGGGTCCCTGATAACGTAAACATATAATGCAGATGGTAATTGTCTGATTTGGAGTAATATTTGGTCGGGGTACTCCCCGATAATATGAAACAAAAGGAGGCAATTATCGTTATAAGTAACGAATTTGTCGGACAGATTCTTTTTTCTTCAGTGTTCCGTAAAAGTAATAGACTTTTTTTTATCATTGTGTCAATTAATTTATGGTATTTATTGCAGCTATCTGACTCACGTGACCAACCAAGTGGACGGAGATACGACAAAGACGCTGGAGCTCGCCTGCTGGCGACGCTGGTCCTCGCCTGCTGGCAACGTTGGTGCTCGCCTACTGGCAACGCTGGTGAGCGACGTCTGCACTGTCGCAGCCCCAAATGGCGTTTTGCAGTATTCTGGCGAGTTCTTTTCATTTTGTTATTATTGTGAATCTGAGTGCCCCCTTTTAAAGTTTTCGATATTGTCAAGAATTCATGGCAAACGATTTAATAACACGGTCAAAATTACTGGCATTGGTAATAGCAGTGTTTATAGTACCCTGGAGATTTTAGCCAGTGTGCAGATTGACGATATTGCTCCTAATGTTCTTTTTCATGTTTTTCCGGACAAATACTTACGACACAATGTCATATTCGGTTATGATAGTTTATCTCAAGGCATTGACATTTTCATTTTTTTTTCATTTTACTATCACCGACAGTTAACTTTTGTGCCACTTCTAGCCCTAGTATTATTGATTTTAATGATATAGACACAGGTGTTCCTATTGAGTCAAGCCTAAAATTATGAACCTACTAAACGAGTTTAAGAAATATTTTTCCGCTGAACAAAAAGTATGGAATTAGGGAAAATGTCTTAAGTTTGATAAAATCATACCTACAAAATAAGACAAAATAAGACACAGCAAACTAAGTTACTAAGACCTGTAAAAAAAAAAACTGTAACGCTATACATGTCCGAAGCACGTTTAATTAAATGTGGAGTTCCACAGGGACCATTATTTTTTTTTTGATATATATTAATGATTTGCCACTGAATGTAGCATTCCCTATGACTCTGTTCACAGACGACAGTATAGTAATAATTAAATATGAGACAAGTGAAATGTATGACAAAGAAGTAGTGACGGACACAGTTAGTATAAAGTTCCTAGGTTTACATATTGATGACAAATTAGCATGGAAACTTCATACCGAACAGGTCATTCTTAAGATAAATACTCATTTGCTCTATACCAACTTTCAAAATATCAAAGAATGATACTCTTCTAACTGCTTATCATGGTTTAGTATCGTCTGTACTATTACGGTGTGATATTTTGGGGAGAATTCCTCTGAAATAATAATTTTTTTTCGTGCTCAAAAAAAAAATGTGCATCAGAACCATCTGCAGACTAAATTAAATTAAATTAAAATTCATTTATTTCAGATTCATAAAATCCATATCATAACGCAAATAATTTTAACATAAATAAAAATTAAACTACCAATCAAATCAATAATTAGGTAAAATACAATAAATTAACAATTTAAATAAAATTAAATTAAAATAAAATTACAATTAAATAAAATCACGATTAATTAAATTACACTAAGACAGACAGATAGTTGTAAACTTGTGAACCATACTTTTGTTCCCTCAAACTACTTAAGCTACCGAGTAATGTAAGTAAAACGCAATCCAAATTTATTCCGTTTCCGTTTACAGTTCAAAACGCTTAGCTCAAATCAATATAAATAAACTGAGCACACTACAATGCAAAACTGCTTTAAAAAAAAAAAAAGCATAATGTATATTATAAGCATATGGCACTGAAAATGAAAATGAAAATTAAAAATGCTTTATTAACATAAAGAGTAAGAGTTTTATGTAGAAACATCTCTTTTAAATATCCAAAAAAAAAAAAATTTAATTTTTAATTTTAACGTTTAATTCAGATAAATTAATGGTCAGGACAATGGCTTATTATCTAAGGTTAGTAGCCTAAAAGAAAAAAAAATAGAATCAAAATAAAGTTGTAACCAAATTAAATGGAATTTCCAAAATTTATTTCTGAAACAAAATCAAAATAAAATAAAGTAGAATGAAGTAAAGTAAATTAAAATAAAGCAAAGTTAAAATTACTAAAAATAAAAGTCAAATTAAGTAACAAAATTAAAGTCAATTCAATAAATTACATAATGACCTAAAAATTTTGCCAATACAGGGATTTCGAACTAAGCTTCGCACAATTTTGTCGCATAAACGTTGTTATGGACTAAATGATTTCTTGACAGATCTATATTTAAAATTGTTACAACGTTTGTGTTAATTATCTTAATTTCGTTTCTTGTCCTTAATTTGGGTATAAATATTACATAAAAATTTACTGTAAATGTGTTCCTAAATAATTTTATAATTGAATACCTATTGTTGACATAAATCTTATTTATACTTATTTAATTTTGTAATTTGTTGACTTTATCATTAGTATAAAACACCTACAAAAGGTAAATTGTAAGCTCATTATTGAGCAGGACTCGGAGGATGTTGATTTATAATATTGACTTGTCTCTTTTAAGTTTCCACTACCATGATAAAGAATTACTCAAAAAAAAAAAAGATCGACATGGGAAAAGTTTTCTCCGCTGTCGAGTCCAGCAAAGAGCGGTCATGGCAAGATGCTCTCTCTGATGTTCAGCTGTGTCGAATTTTATTGTACTATCAACAGGGTTACTAAGTCAAGTCCCCTAAAATGTTAAAGTTCCTAGGCTTTTAGAACTTCTTGACGATGAGCCTATCGTAAACATCGATGTTGTTCATGAGCAAGCCGTAACTGGAATAGAGAAAACTCTAGATGTCTCGTTTTGCCAGCACAACCTGAACCTAACCTGAACCTAACCTGAACCTAACCTAACCCTAACCCAACCTGAACCTTATCTATGAAAACGTAAGAATAGTGCCGAATCCAAATCTAGAATGAACCGTGATAGCAAATAAAAAAGTAACTTGTCAAAACAAGCCACCAATAGCCTCTGAGTTCTTAAGCATTTTTGGGACTAGAACTATTGTCAATCCAAGCCAAGAGCCTCTGAGCTTGACAAATATTTCTTTTACCTAGTGCTATAGAGACAAGCTATATTGCTGGCCCCTGAGTTTGGCAAACCTTCAGAACAAGCTTGTTTACAAGCCACTGAGTCTGAAATGAAATCAATCTTTTTTTCCAAGAATATGGTACTATAAGTTCTTAGTCCAACATAACCTGAACCTAACCTTAACCTAACCTGAACCTAACCTGAACCTAACCTTAACCTAACCTGAACCTAACCTTAACCTAACCTGAACCTAACCTTAACCTAACCTGAACCTAACCTTAACCTAACCTGAACCTAACCTTAACCTAACCTTAACCTAACCTGGTCAATGGGCGAATACAGGTTAATGGTTTAATTATTGTAACTTGAATAATGGTGTAAAAACATTGAGGATTATTTAAAGTAGTATACAAATGGTTTGTAAGGAACTCCACAAGGCAATGGCCAAGTGGAGCAATATTTTTTTAATATGCTAACTTTTACTATAAGCGATTTTTCAGAATGGCCAAACGAATTATGGAAAGTAATGATAAAAATAGGGGCTAAAATGTATTTCTAGTTGTTTTGTAAATTTACATGATTGTGTTAATTATATCAGATTTATTTCTAGTTGTGTTCTGCACATTTACAAGATTGTGATTATTATATGAATAAAATGATTCGTTGGTGTGATAATTTTGTTAACCATTATGAAAAGAAAAAAAAACTGATTATTTACTGAATGTTAATACTTTTCTTTTAAATCACCCTGAAAGACAAATAACTAAAATATAACTGCTGGTCGGTCACTGCCCTGATACTATTCTGAAATTCATGTGCAGCAGGTGATAGGATTAGTATGTCAAGGCCAGAGACTATTAAGATTACTGCTGGGTCACTGCCCTGATATTAGTCTGAAATTCATGGTCAGCAGGTGATAGGACTAATATGTCAAGGCCAGAGACGGATAAAAAAAAAGAGACTGCTGGGTCACTGCCCTGATATTAGCCTGAAATTCATGGGCAGCAGGTGATAGGGCTAATATGTCAAGGCCAGAGACACATAAAAAACGTATGTACTTCGAGAGCGAAGTACAGGTCAGTATGACCGTGATAGATGAAATGAAAAACATTAAGGGAAAAGTATTAAAAACCACCACGGTCGGTAATTTAATCGGTAGTTTGTTTAATTAATAAATTATTCATAATTTATCAATTAAACAAAGATATTTTGGTAAACACCATGTGGTAGGGAATTACTTATTGTATTTTGTACGTTATATGTTAAAATAAAAATGTAATTTAATTAGATTAGTTATTTAAAAAGTGTTTTTATATTTTAATGTAGAAAATCATTGTTAGACAATTATTTTCAATAAAAACGGATGTGACGTCACCGGCGACACTGGCTATAAAAGTCAGTGCTTGCCGAGCGCTGAAATACAGGATAATAATTATGTGCAAAGTATTGATGTTGAGGCTGATCGGGACTTGGCTGGGCAGCGTCTTGAAAACACTGCACAAAATACAAGAAATAATTTGATTCTACTCGTAGAAATAATAAGGTCTTCAATGATATAACAAAGTCCCAAGTTCAAAGGACCCTACGAGATAATTGCTCTTCTAGAACACGATAGAATTTCATTAGAAGGCCTAAATACATTTAGGATATTTTTGTGGCAAAAGAGAAACTAAGATGTTGGCCAGGAATGGTCCCCATAGCTTCAGCATCATTATTGACCATGATATATTATTACTATTGTAATTAGATTTAATTGAATAATGTAATAAAATATTTTATTGATATTCTATTTCTCTGATATTTAAATTATCATCTGTTACATGTCAAGTTGATTTCTGCTGATTATTATTTTGCGATGTACATTAGTATTAAGATATAATTATTGTATGTTAGTTAATACTGTTAATAAAAATGGGAATTCCTTAATTCCTATTGCAATTTTCATATAAATATTATTATAATTTATTTGACTTAAAATTAAAGGAATTATTAATAAAAATAGGCATATTACTCCTTAAAAGAGTACTTTGGGGACAAATTATAAATTATATAGAAGTGTATCCTGTATGTGTTTCCATTAATACTATTTGTTACAATTATAGTATAGGTAGTATTTAAGATAAAAAAAAAAATGTCACTAAAATCGTACCTTTCTTTTTTTTTGTTTTAATTTTACAATACTACATAATATTATTTGTAATTCCAAATTTATTTATTTTTTTAAATTGTTATTCACGATGCCTTGAAAAGGTAAACTTGTAATCTATTATAAACTTATAGTGAATAAATGAATATAAATACATATGAGGTTATGAAACAAAAAAAAAATATATATTTTGGTACTTCGAGAGCGAAGTACAAGTCAGTCTGGCCGTGATGGATTATCCATATTATAATGGAATATTTATTTATATTTATATTACATTTTAATTGTGTATTAGGTATATTTTATTAATAATGATTGATAAGAATGACCCTAGTAATTTAATAATATTAAGTCCGGATTCTAACACTTATTTCCGTTGTGTAAAATAATTGTAAGAACAATCTAAATAATTATTACCAATAGTTTGGACGAATATCCGGTATTCGAATGTTCTGTCAAATTATGTAATTGTTAACTATAACTTTCATAGTTTTAAAGTATAATAATTGATTAGGAATTATCCTTGTATTTTAAAACCTTAACAAATATTCCTGTGGTGTTAAATGATTTTTAGATATCTGATAATTTAACAAAGAATTAGTTAAAAACAGGATATCCGGTATAAATATTAATTTATTTTAAATATTGTTAAAATATTGGATTATTTATATAACAATTTCAGTATTATAATTTCAGTATTATTTCTAATTTATTTAATTGTATTCAGGTACTATTAGAAATAATTCGTAAGTTAAAATATTCTGTCAGTGAGTTTAGTATTTCCGGTGCGCCAGAGAAGGCGCCATTTGTCGCTATAAAAAGACGTGGCAGACGGGTAGCGGGGCATTCTTGTTCGAGCTGCCGTAGTAAACGTTACTCTGCCCCATAACAGTGTGATCTGACTCTGAGTACCTTTGTGATATTGATGGATAAGTATTAGTATTATGGATAAGTATTATTATTATATTATACGTAAAAGTGTACTTGATTGTGTTTTAAATTATGTGTTCCGTATTGTGTTTTAAAATACATAATGTTTAAAAGTTGCATTTATTTTATTATTTATAAATAAATAAGCCTCTTCTAATATCAGAAGTGGGATACGTTTATAAATAAAAATATAAATCTACCTAGCCCACAGATATTGTCTTATGCTGTTTGTTACACGTTTGGTCAGGGCACTCCCTGATAGCGTTGACAAATAATGCAAATGATGATTGTCTTATTTGGAGTAGTATTTGGTCGGGGCACTCCCCGATAATACGAAATAAGAAGAAAATCATTGTGTTTTTGATGAATCGGTCGGCCTGAATATTTATTTTATCTACCTCCATTATCTAACCCACAGATTCTGTCTTGTGCTGTTTGTTGTACGTTCGGTCAGGGTCCCTGATAACGTAAACATATAATGCAGATGGTAATTGTCTGATTTGGAGTAATATTTGGTCGGGGTACTCCCCGATAATATGAAACAAAAGGAGGCAATTATCGTTATAAGTAACGAATTTGTCGGACAGATTCTTTTTTCTTCAGTGTTCCGTAAAAGTAATAGACTTTTTTTTATCATTGTGTCAATTAATTTATGGTATTTATTGCAGCTATCTGACTCACGTGACCAACCAAGTGGACGGAGATACGACAAAGACGCTGGAGCTCGCCTGCTGGCGACGCTGGTCCTCGCCTGCTGGCAACGTTGGTGCTCGCCTACTGGCAACGCTGGTGAGCGACGTCTGCACTGTCGCAGCCCCAAATGGCGTTTTGCAGTATTCTGGCGAGTTCTTTTCATTTTGTTATTATTGTGAATCTGAGTGCCCCCTTTTAAAGTTTTCGATATTGTCAAGAATTCATGGCAAACGATTTAATAACACGGTCAAAATTACTGGCATTGGTAATAGCAGTGTTTATAGTACCCTGGAGATTTTAGCCAGTGTGCAGATTGACGATATTGCTCCTAATGTTCTTTTTCATGTTTTTCCGGACAAATACTTACGACACAATGTCATATTCGGTTATGATAGTTTATCTCAAGGCATTGACATTTTCATTTTTTTTTCATTTTACTATCACCGACAGTTAACTTTTGTGCCACTTCTAGCCCTAGTATTATTGATTTTAATGATATAGACACAGGTGTTCCTATTGAGTCAAGCCTAAAATTATGAACCTACTAAACGAGTTTAAGAAATATTTTTCCGCTGAACAAAAAGTATGGAATTAGGGAAAATGTCTTAAGTTTGATAAAATCATACCTACAAAATAAGACAAAATAAGACACAGCAAACTAAGTTACTAAGACCTGTAAAAAAAAAAAACTGTAACGCTATACATGTCCGAAGCACGTTTAATTAAATGTGGAGTTCCACAGGGACCATTATTTTTTTTTTGATATATATTAATGATTTGCCACTGAATGTAGCATTCCCTATGACTCTGTTCACAGACGACAGTATAGTAATAATTAAATATGAGACAAGTGAAATGTATGACAAAGAAGTAGTGACGGACACAGTTAGTATAAAGTTCCTAGGTTTACATATTGATGACAAATTAGCATGGAAACTTCATACCGAACAGGTCATTCTTAAGATAAATACTCATTTGCTCTATACCAACTTTCAAAATATCAAAGAATGATACTCTTCTAACTGCTTATCATGGTTTAGTATCGTCTGTACTATTACGGTGTGATATTTTGGGGAGAATTCCTCTGAAATAATAATTTTTTTTCGTGCTCAAAAAAAAAATGTGCATCAGAACCATCTGCAGACTAAATTAAATTAAATTAAAATTCATTTATTTCAGATTCATAAAATCCATATCATAACGCAAATAATTTTAACATAAATAAAAATTAAACTACCAATCAAATCAATAATTAGGTAAAATACAATAAATTAACAATTTAAATAAAATTAAATTAAAATAAAATTACAATTAAATAAAATCACGATTAATTAAATTACACTAAGACAGACAGATAGTTGTAAACTTGTGAACCATACTTTTGTTCCCTCAAACTACTTAAGCTACCGAGTAATGTAAGTAAAACGCAATCCAAATTTATTCCGTTTCCGTTTACAGTTCAAAACGCTTAGCTCAAATCAATATAAATAAACTGAGCACACTACAATGCAAAACTGCTTTAAAAAAAAAAAAAGCATAATGTATATTATAAGCATATGGCACTGAAAATGAAAATGAAAATTAAAAATGCTTTATTAACATAAAGAGTAAGAGTTTTATGTAGAAACATCTCTTTTAAATATCCAAAAAAAAAAAAATTTAATTTTTAATTTTAACGTTTAATTCAGATAAATTAATGGTCAGGACAATGGCTTATTATCTAAGGTTAGTAGCCTAAAAGAAAAAAAAATAGAATCAAAATAAAGTTGTAACCAAATTAAATGGAATTTCCAAAATTTATTTCTGAAACAAAATCAAAATAAAATAAAGTAGAATGAAGTAAAGTAAATTAAAATAAAGCAAAGTTAAAATTACTAAAAATAAAAGTCAAATTAAGTAACAAAATTAAAGTCAATTCAATAAATTACATAATGACCTAAAAATTTTGCCAATACAGGGATTTCGAACTAAGCTTCGCACAATTTTGTCGCATAAACGTTGTTATGGACTAAATGATTTCTTGACAGATCTATATTTAAAATTGTTACAACGTTTGTGTTAATTATCTTAATTTCGTTTCTTGTCCTTAATTTGGGTATAAATATTACATAAAAATTTACTGTAAATGTGTTCCTAAATAATTTTATAATTGAATACCTATTGTTGACATAAATCTTATTTATACTTATTTAATTTTGTAATTTGTTGACTTTATCATTAGTATAAAACACCTACAAAAGGTAAATTGTAAGCTCATTATTGAGCAGGACTCGGAGGATGTTGATTTATAATATTGACTTGTCTCTTTTAAGTTTCCACTACCATGATAAAGAATTACTCAAAAAAAAAAAAGATCGACATGGGAAAAGTTTTCTCCGCTGTCGAGTCCAGCAAAGAGCGGTCATGGCAAGATGCTCTCTCTGATGTTCAGCTGTGTCGAATTTTATTGTACTATCAACAGGGTTACTAAGTCAAGTCCCCTAAAATGTTAAAGTTCCTAGGCTTTTAGAACTTCTTGACGATGAGCCTATCGTAAACATCGATGTTGTTCATGAGCAAGCCGTAACTGGAATAGAGAAAACTCTAGATGTCTCGTTTTGCCAGCACAACCTGAACCTAACCTGAACCTAACCTGAACCTAACCTAACCCTAACCCAACCTGAACCTTATCTATGAAAACGTAAGAATAGTGCCGAATCCAAATCTAGAATGAACCGTGATAGCAAATAAAAAAGTAACTTGTCAAAACAAGCCACCAATAGCCTCTGAGTTCTTAAGCATTTTTGGGACTAGAACTATTGTCAATCCAAGCCAAGAGCCTCTGAGCTTGACAAATATTTCTTTTACCTAGTGCTATAGAGACAAGCTATATTGCTGGCCCCTGAGTTTGGCAAACCTTCAGAACAAGCTTGTTTACAAGCCACTGAGTCTGAAATGAAATCAATCTTTTTTTCCAAGAATATGGTACTATAAGTTCTTAGTCCAACATAACCTGAACCTAACCTTAACCTAACCTGAACCTAACCTGAACCTAACCTTAACCTAACCTGAACCTAACCTTAACCTAACCTGAACCTAACCTTAACCTAACCTGAACCTAACCTTAACCTAACCTGAACCTAACCTTAACCTAACCTTAACCTAACCTGGTCAATGGGCGAATACAGGTTAATGGTTTAATTATTGTAACTTGAATAATGGTGTAAAAACATTGAGGATTATTTAAAGTAGTATACAAATGGTTTGTAAGGAACTCCACAAGGCAATGGCCAAGTGGAGCAATATTTTTTTAATATGCTAACTTTTACTATAAGCGATTTTTCAGAATGGCCAAACGAATTATGGAAAGTAATGATAAAAATAGGGGCTAAAATGTATTTCTAGTTGTTTTGTAAATTTACATGATTGTGTTAATTATATCAGATTTATTTCTAGTTGTGTTCTGCACATTTACAAGATTGTGATTATTATATGAATAAAATGATTCGTTGGTGTGATAATTTTGTTAACCATTATGAAAAGAAAAAAAAACTGATTATTTACTGAATGTTAATACTTTTCTTTTAAATCACCCTGAAAGACAAATAACTAAAATATAACTGCTGGTCGGTCACTGCCCTGATACTATTCTGAAATTCATGTGCAGCAGGTGATAGGATTAGTATGTCAAGGCCAGAGACTATTAAGATTACTGCTGGGTCACTGCCCTGATATTAGTCTGAAATTCATGGTCAGCAGGTGATAGGACTAATATGTCAAGGCCAGAGACGGATAAAAAAAAAAGAGACTGCTGGGTCACTGCCCTGATATTAGCCTGAAATTCATGGGCAGCAGGTGATAGGGCTAATATGTCAAGGCCAGAGACACATAAAAAACGTATGTACTTCGAGAGCGAAGTACAGGTCAGTATGACCGTGATAGATGAAATGAAAAACATTAAGGGAAAAGTATTAAAAACCACCACGGTCGGTAATTTAATCGGTAGTTTGTTTAATTAATAAATTATTCATAATTTATCAATTAAACAAAGATATTTTGGTAAACACCATGTGGTAGGGAATTACTTATTGTATTTTGTACGTTATATGTTAAAATAAAAATGTAATTTAATTAGATTAGTTATTTAAAAAGTGTTTTTATATTTTAATGTAGAAAATCATTGTTAGACAATTATTTTCAATAAAAACGGATGTGACGTCACCGGCGACACTGGCTATAAAAGTCAGTGCTTGCCGAGCGCTGAAATACAGGATAATAATTATGTGCAAAGTATTGATGTTGAGGCTGATCGGGACTTGGCTGGGCAGCGTCTTGAAAACACTGCACAAAATACAAGAAATAATTTGATTCTACTCGTAGAAATAATAAGGTCTTCAATGATATAACAAAGTCCCAAGTTCAAAGGACCCTACGAGATAATTGCTCTTCTAGAACACGATAGAATTTCATTAGAAGGCCTAAATACATTTAGGATATTTTTGTGGCAAAAGAGAAACTAAGATGTTGGCCAGGAATGGTCCCCATAGCTTCAGCATCATTATTGACCATGATATATTATTACTATTGTAATTAGATTTAATTGAATAATGTAATAAAATATTTTATTGATATTCTATTTCTCTGATATTTAAATTATCATCTGTTACATGTCAAGTTGATTTCTGCTGATTATTATTTTGCGATGTACATTAGTATTAAGATATAATTATTGTATGTTAGTTAATACTGTTAATAAAAATGGGAATTCCTTAATTCCTATTGCAATTTTCATATAAATATTATTATAATTTATTTGACTTAAAATTAAAGGAATTATTAATAAAAATAGGCATATTACTCCTTAAAAGAGTACTTTGGGGACAAATTATAAATTATATAGAAGTGTATCCTGTATGTGTTTCCATTAATACTATTTGTTACAATTATAGTATAGGTAGTATTTAAGATAAAAAAAAAAATGTCACTAAAATCGTACCTTTCTTTTTTTTTGTTTTAATTTTACAATACTACATAATATTATTTGTAATTCCAAATTTATTTATTTTTTTAAATTGTTATTCACGATGCCTTGAAAAGGTAAACTTGTAATCTATTATAAACTTATAGTGAATAAATGAATATAAATACATATGAGGTTATGAAACAAAAAAAAAATATATATTTTGGTACTTCGAGAGCGAAGTACAAGTCAGTCTGGCCGTGATGGATTATCCATATTATAATGGAATATTTATTTATATTTATATTACATTTTAATTGTGTATTAGGTATATTTTATTAATAATGATTGATAAGAATGACCCTAGTAATTTAATAATATTAAGTCCGGATTCTAACACTTATTTCCGTTGTGTAAAATAATTGTAAGAACAATCTAAATAATTATTACCAATAGTTTGGACGAATATCCGGTATTCGAATGTTCTGTCAAATTATGTAATTGTTAACTATAACTTTCATAGTTTTAAAGTATAATAATTGATTAGGAATTATCCTTGTATTTTAAAACCTTAACAAATATTCCTGTGGTGTTAAATGATTTTTAGATATCTGATAATTTAACAAAGAATTAGTTAAAAACAGGATATCCGGTATAAATATTAATTTATTTTAAATATTGTTAAAATATTGGATTATTTATATAACAATTTCAGTATTATAATTTCAGTATTATTTCTAATTTATTTAATTGTATTCAGGTACTATTAGAAATAATTCGTAAGTTAAAATATTCTGTCAGTGAGTTTAGTATTTCCGGTGCGCCAGAGAAGGCGCCATTTGTCGCTATAAAAAGACGTGGCAGACGGGTAGCGGGGCATTCTTGTTCGAGCTGCCGTAGTAAACGTTACTCTGCCCCATAACAGTGTGATCTGACTCTGAGTACCTTTGTGATATTGATGGATAAGTATTAGTATTATGGATAAGTATTATTATTATATTATACGTAAAAGTGTACTTGATTGTGTTTTAAATTATGTGTTCCGTATTGTGTTTTAAAATACATAATGTTTAAAAGTTGCATTTATTTTATTATTTATAAATAAATAAGCCTCTTCTAATAAGTGCATCTTTGAAGCCTATTTGAATAAAGCATAATATTTTGATATTATTTTTATCTACACTTAAATAAGAACACTATAATTTCCTCAATGACGTTCAATATACAACTAGACACCCAATCTCTAAGAAAAATTCCTCAAAAAACGTCTGAGCGGCGTTGACACAGATGACATTAACACATTCGTTCAAATTAACACCTTATCTCGTGGCAGTTAGTGTTTAATGTCAATTGTATACAACTAAACGGAAACTCTGCCCAATAGTTGCGTGGACAGACTTTTGCTTCGGACAATATTTTAGCGTGAATGGGAGTCTAGTTGTATATTAAACGTCATTGAATTTCCACCTTTAAATTGGCCGTGGACTTGCGTAACTAATCATCTGGTCAGCAGGTGGGCTGTGTGCATGTCTATCATGTGATCTACTATTAAAAAATATTAAAAAAGCCGCAGCTGCATTAAACCATACAGAGTATTTTTAATCCTTTACAAAAATTTAATTAGCACAATCAAGAATAAATCCATCAGACCGATTAAGCGTCATGCCAATCGAATCGCTGGGCATTTTGTCATGGGACGAAATTCCACGTAGAATTAATATCAATCGGTGAGAGCCCGTGATGAAAGCACGGCTCGGGGGATTGCGTGCTCGAATTCACTGATATTGAACAATAACAATTTAAAGATAAAATATCTATAGATATTTTATCTTTAAATTGTTATTGTTCAATATCAGTGAATTGGATATCATGGATATACAGGGTGGAATTTTGTAATGCCACCTGAAGGGGAAGTAGTCTTAATACTGTAGATAGAAAATTTTACTCAAAGGAAACATTCCTTTATTTTTGAAAAGAAAGAAATCTGCATTCAAAGATTTTAAAAAAAATTCTTGCCGCACCCGGTAATCGAACTGACTAAAATCTGTAAAAGTTGCACCCTGTACTTTTATTGCATCGATCGTTAGGGTCAATTATAAGAATGAAATCTCTCTAACAAATTTCATAAATAAAATGAAATGAAAGCAATGAAATCTTCAATTTATTAATTCAATGGTTAAAGGACTTTTACTCAAAGATCCATCTGATAACTTATGTTATTAATTAATAATTATCATTGACGTCGTTCATCCATTAAAATGACACGTTATTAAAGGTTACTAGAAATGAATTCGTTAGATTATGAATAAATTTGTGTATCCAAGAAAATGGAGCCCATTTCGAATTTTTAATAAGTAAGTTTACCATTTTTTGGAAACAATTAAAATAATTTGAGATTTCGTTGTTTTTCTTTCATTTAATTTATGAAGTTTGTAAGAGAGATTTCATCCTTATAATTGACCCTAACGATCGATGCAATAAAAGTACAGGGTGCAACTTTTACAGATTTTCGTCAGTTCGATTACCGGGTGCGGCAAGAATTTTTTTTAAATCTTTGAATGCAGTTTTCTTTCTTTTCAAAAATAAAGGAATGTTTCCTTTGAGTAAAATTTTCTATCTACAGTATTAAGAGTACTTCCCCTTCAGGTGGCATTACAAAATTCCACCCTGTATAATATGGATGCTGAAGTAAAAAACTTCCTGGGACATTTTTTATGCAGGAGTGAGACACACGGTATTGTGTGACGCCTGATGCCATCACTATCGCTTCTGGATGATACTCCAGTTGCAGGTCACTAGAGTTTCAGGTAGGTACGTTACCCACCCTTTTTTGTATATCACATGACATCTGCAACACCAAGGGATCGCTTATGCATTGCCGGCTTATGGGGGTATGGGGGCTGTGGGCCTCCAGCACTCTCACAAACCAGACGAAACAAAATAGTAGTCACTATTATTTCACACTGGTGCTATGTGAGAGGGTGGTATTTCCCCGTACGAGCCGGCCTATTCGTTCTGTAAAACAGTATGGCTCTAACACTACAAAGGAAGTCACAGATGCGTTACTTGTCTTTAAGAAAATAATGCGCGCGCTATGGAGGATGAGAATGAGAAGGAGGCAGGGAAAGAGAAAATTTGGGCGTCAGCCACTCACACTTACTAAACGAAGAGCAATAGCAAAGCATTTACAATGGGCACTTGACAGGTCATAAACCTTTTCTTATAATAAGAAAAGTCGTATAAAAAGAAAACCTTATAAAAACTGTAATTTGCACAAGATAACTTGACTATGATGTTTTCAAATTTCGTTTCGATCCGGGTATTTTTCATAGTCCTATCATATACTTAGAAAGTTCTCGCCCCTTCATCTAGCTCGATTATTATTCTCAGTCCAATTATGTGAGCTAAACTAACAAGCGGTGTGCCAAAGCAACGTTGCCTGCCAGTGATAAGGCAAACATAGCCACCAGTTAGCACTGATTAAGTTGAGAACGGGCGGGAACTGTGACAAGACTCTAACATACTTGATGATTTAATCTATAATTTTCAGGCCAGTTTAACCATGCCGTCTTACACAAGGTAAATTACAAAAGATCGATTTTAAGCAACTTGTGTAAGTGTAATTAATTACTGATGCTGTCTAATTTGTTTTATATATATTATAGGGGGGGCAAACGAGGAAGTGGGTCACCTGATAGTAAGTGATCACCGCCGCCTATAAGCACCCGAGACACCCAGGGTAGGGTCACAGGCGCGTTGCCCGCCTTAGATTTTTTTAATTTTGGTAACATTAATAGTCAGTTGTATAAATAACTGACAGATTATTGCGAGGAAGCTCATAAAAAAAAAGAAAAAAACCGGCCAAGTGCGAGTCAGACTCGCCCATGAAGGGTTCCGTAGCAGCAAGTATCATCATAATATAAAAGTTCTTGTAGTTCTTTGTAAGTTTGATCGACGTTTTTATATTTAAGTTGATTGAATGAGAGGAAAATTGCGGTTTACGATTTATGACGTTTTAAAAAAAACTAATTACTTGATCTCGTTCAAACCAATTTTCAATGGAAAAATAATGGAAGTTTTCTATCCATAGATACCCCATACGTAAGGGTTGGATGAAAAAAAAATTTTTGAGTTTCAGTTCTAAGTATGGAGAGCCCCCAAAATTTATTATTATTTTTCTATTTTTGTATGAAAATCTTAATGCGGTTCACAGAATACATCTACTTACTAATTTACAGTATAGCTCTTATAGTTTCGGTAAAAAGTGGCTGTGACATACGGACGGACAGACAGACAGACAGACAGACAGACATGACGAATCTATAAGGGTTCCGTTTTTTGCCATTTGGCTACGGAACCCTAAAAATATGTAGCTCATAACTGAATATCAATTTGTGAGAAATATAAAATGCAATGAATGTGAGATAATAAATAAAAATCAAGATCATAACAAAAATGATGCTTTTATTTATTTTTTCCGGCAAGCCATTCACATCCAAGCCGGTAAATTAATAATGATTTTTATTTTAATGGTCGAAGATGCAATGGAACTTGTGGGGTCAATCACCAAAAGGCGACCACCGGCTTGTCCCTGATGAGTGTTAAGGAGAAGCCGAGAGAGTTTGGTGGGTAGTAGGACGCTTTAGTCTCGAGTCCCATACACGGCCGCAGGTCCCTCCAAAAAAGGGCCGTTTACCACTAGGTGGCTATAGTGTATATACCTGTTTTCCAACTAATACAAGACAAAAATAGATATCAACCAAAATCTAACAATTGCTGCAATAAGCATGTAAGTCACGTAAAACTAAAGTTTATCCACGACAACAACCTATAACTTATTCAGGTGAAAGTCTCGAAGACTTAAATTTTGCCAAAACCACTTACCTCACAATACGAATAGGGAAACCTCTAGGTACTCTTGAATGTTTTATTCTTCGTACTGGTGTGCTTAAATCGTTTATAAGTATTTAGTTCACAACGTACTGGGAATTCAAGTGTAGAAAGTTTAATTGTCTAACACACATACGAGTTGAATATACTTTGCCAAATATGGGGATAGATGGCGCTGTCTGAAGAATTACCTAGGATTATATGTTTCTTCTAGTCATTTAAGCTCAGTGCTTATAGGTATATGGGACTAAAGGGTGCCCCTCCTACCCACTTTCTAAAGTTTGCTCTTCACACCCTAAAAGGGAAAACCCAGTGCCAGCCTTGTAGTTATCTGGCCTGGCCTAAATGTAAACTTACTGGACTTGCCAAATTCTGAATTATGATACTAATGTACAAAACTAGATTGAGACAAAATGCTCTGAGCAAGATACGGCTATAAATGATATTCCAATTTATCAAAGCAACGAGCAGAAAGCTATCTAGTTTTTTATCATAGAAGAAGAGCAATATTCCCGTTAGATTAAAGTGGGAGTACCCGCATCAGTCTCCGACGCAGGAATGAGTTCCGACCCATTATCTCGCGGAATGCATTTTTCCCAGGTGCAAGATTTAACGCAACTTTATCTAGAAAGTTTAAAATGACTCCTATTTGTTATCAAGACGTTTGGTAGTTGGCGGATGACAGTGGACGTATATCTCGAGAGATACCGCTTCTATTTTATGAAAGTTTATATCTTAGCTCTCAATCTTTTTTTTATTTGCAATATATTTGCTTTACTTGTATTTGCAAAAAAGTTATAATAAAAAATACACTTTTTTAGGTTTTTGAATTTTGATCTCATGCTACAAAGATGCAGAGAATCAAGTTTCCTAATACATACTACTAATTATTTTTTTCGAAATGATAGATGTACTGTCATTGTTGACATGATAGGTATGATGCCTACAATGTAAAACAATCTCTGTAAGTCTGCCAAAATTGTTCTTTTTGGAACGTTTTTAGAAGTGGTTGGTAAGTTAAAACTATAATAAAATCACTTGTACTTAAACACAACATAAAACTAAAAGATAATTAAATATACAATTATAAAAACTAACGGAATGTTCATAGTACTAATCTTAACCTTAACGGATGTGACCTATGTAAACAAAGTACATAAAACAAGCTTTATTTATGGCTGTAGCGTATTAAATAGGCATCATAACATACATACATATTATAAAGCAACTCGACAGAACAATAATATTGTTCATCAAAACAAAAAGTCCTCGTTTCACGTCGATGAGTTCAATGCAGACCATTTTATTTCGTCGCATTACTCCGAACAGTGTATTATGAGGGAAATAATAATGTCATTTTTCAACCGTCCTTGCCTTAAAGATAGGGTTGTTAAATAGACGAATGATACCAATGTATAATGAAACGGGTACAGAAAATTCCAACGCCGAATCCGTAATGCGACCTGGATTGAAACCTGTATTTTTATGTTCGGCCCTACAGTTAAGTTGGGGCGTTTATTTACCGTGAATATATTGCATTATTTATCAGGTTTGGGTTCTCACCTTGGTTTAATAGCGTTGGTGGTCTTCTGTAAGTCTTATTTGTTTTTTTTATAAATATTTGGATTAAGCTAGCACTTGACCACAAAGTTGGCTGATGTTAAACAACTATGCGGTCTACGATGGAGCGCGCTTGCTTAGGAAAAGCCCGTTAATTCTGGCCTTGAAGAGCCCCAAGTTGTATTGTGTAGGAAAGACAGATCCCGCGGCAGAGAATTCCACTATGACATTTTTTACGTACAATAAGTTAAAAGAATTGCAAGCATTTGGTTGAATATCTAAAGATCGAATACGGAACTTAACACCTTGGTAAATTAGAAATATCAGCCAACACCACAAGATATTGAACAGATCCTAAAGTAAATAATATAATAATAATAATAATAAAAACGTTTATTGTCCTTCACAATTCAGGTAAACTTATAGTAACTTAACACAATGTACAAATGTTGTAGCCTAAATAGTGAGGGCTGGTGCCTGAAATAGGTTTCAGAGCGAAACCTGTGCTACAGGTCACCAGGCCACACCCTCAGACCGCGCTATATGATATGTAATAGTGGTGGGGTTACATGGTTTGAGATGTACCTACTAAGGATCGCCTAGACGACAGAAACATACAGCTAAAAAATAAAAGGATCTAAGAATAAATTATTTTATAAGGATCTACAGAGGTTATTAGTGGTGTGTGAGTTTGTGGGAATGTTAATGAGTGAGTGTGTACTGAGTGAGTGTGTAATGAGTGAGTGTGTAATGAGTGAGTGTGTAATGAGTGTAAATGCTTGTACGTGGCATTTGCTTGGGAAGATGGGCGCAGGTTTTGACTGGGTACCTATAATATTATGAATCTATTTTAAGGGACGTATGAATTTTTCAATAAAAACCTGAAGCGGCTTAAGCTATCGTACTTTAGGTATTAGAAAATTCATAACTAGCGAATATTCAAATATGTATATTCAACTTATGAGTTTAGTCTAATGACACTTGCTAAATGATATAAGATAAATCTAATAACTCAGATCACGTTCCTATTACGTATAAAATTGGAATACAAACGCTCGATATAAATTATAAATTCAAACGGGCAAAGTTCCTAAGACTAACATTATAGGAAGGTTTCGTGAATAAGCTTTAATTGCAATTAAAACTTATTCACGAAACATCAATGCCTTGCCATCTAACAGATAGGTACGAGGGCGCTTAATGCGTGAATAGCGGAGTGACAAACCGCCTGCTGTGATTTGAGTCGCACAATGGACGATCACTGCAAACACGTCGTCACTGCGACTAGGCCTTGCTTTAGGGCTATCAATATTTGATATTGTTTTAGCTAAGCTGGTATTCATTCTACCATAAAAGGTGTTCGAGTGTGAAGGGGAAACCGGAGTAGTTTGGCTTAATACGAACATCTTTAATACCGACTCTCATCCAAGACGTTCGTTATTCGTAGGGCTGGAGCCTAAAAACATTTTCCTTCGAAATGTACTTGGAAGTCAGCAAAAAGAAACAGGAAAAAAACTTCTCAATTCTTCACGATACATAAAGCAAATAGCAATTTTGTAATGCCTACCTGCATTATTTACAGTAGCAAAAATACAAAACACCAGTGAACCGTGGAAGTTGTATTGCTGAAAAACAGACTGTACTCCAAGTTCCTACTAAATATATAAAATTATTGTTTTAGGTGCGATGCCGCAATTTCTGTTATTAATATAAAAAGGAAATGTGTAGGTAGGAAGTCATATAAATGAAGCTGTAATATTTGGTCCGTAATATCGCATGTCACGTATCCCAAAAAGTCAAGTGAGTCCTTTTTACTAATCCGCATGTTCTCTTTACTCAGGTTGATGGAATAAGAAATACGTGAACGACATTAACTGTATAACTGATGAGTCTGATATTAAAGGTTAATAAGAGCATTTGTCACGTCTTTCTAGAGGGATTAAGAGGAGGAAATGAGTTACCAATTTATTGTTTAGTACTTCTTTTTTGTGGAGGGAAATGCATTTACGCACCATAACTCGTCTGGGGTAGACGATCCGTGCGTGGGACTCACAAGAATACCCACTAAACACCCCCGCGCTCCTACATCGCCGTCGGCAGCGTCCCTTGGCCTTGCATCAGCTTACTACCAGGGACGCTGCAAGGCGACCTGCCCACCTCTTACAAGGCGGGCCCCCTTGCCTCCCCCCTCCAATTGTTTGATACTGGCCCACAAAGGTTCGGCCGTGTGTTGAAACACTAGTTAGGCGAAAAAACCTGTAATTCATGGGTTCGGTTCTCGCTTTGGGGCTGGTTTTAATAGGGCTATTAAGGACTGGACTGCTAAACTGCCATCTCCAGAGGCTAAATCTGCCGTCAAAACAACTATGTTAATGTGAGCTTGCATGTGTAGCACCACTGTAAACTGGTTAAGTGTCAGCTGCTCCTTACCATCAAGTGCGCTTCATGCTTGTCTGCAACCGAAGTTACATAAAGAAAGAGTATTCCCTACAAACGTAATTCACTCTTAAACAACACAGTTTATAAAACGCCAATAGGTGTCACGTCGAGCAACAGATAGGTGCGAGAGCGCTTTGTGCGGGAACAATGGCAGATTACACGAGCTATCTTCCGCAGGCTTGGTTCACAATGCGCGATTACTACGTATGACAGCGATGGCTATTAACTCTAGCTAGGGTTATGAAATTTGACAATTATTTAAATATAGATCTCATAATTTTAAGGACAAAAGCTTTATCGTAATCTTTATATGTAGATAGCTTGATCTTAATAGATATTTTTTGTTTTTTAAATATTTGTATTTTTATAGCAAAAGCACAGGTACCTTATCAAACGAAAAAAAAATACAAACTCAATCTCTCAATATCTTAATTGTCACACTTACTTCTAGATTTTTTACACTAAGAAAATTAGTTTAAAATGTGGTGCAACAGATTATGTACGGCGCTTTGTGCGTGAACAATGCGCTACCACTTGCTGTGAAAGTTAATACAAAGCTATTCTCTACATTATCATAACTTAGGTAACAAGTAAGCTAAAAGTAGTGTGATAACAATTTAAAGATTAGTAAAAACGCCAATGAGCATCACGCGGTGCAACAGATAGGTGCAAGCGCTTTATGCGTGAACAACGCCTGCTGGCTGGGCGCACAATGGGCAATCCACTTGGCACCGCAGCGATGAGCAACCTTTGTTTCAATAAAGCATGTAAACTATGAAATAAATCATCTAGTAGTTGCTATGATAATCATTTCGAAGATTAACGCCAATGAGCATCACGCGGTGCAACAGATAGGTGCGAGCGCTTTATGCGTGAACAATGCCGGAGTCACGCGAGCCAACAGAGACGCCTGCCGCCTGCCGACTCGGCGCACAATGGGCAATCACTCCGCGCCGCAGCGATGAGCAACCTTTGTTTCAATAAACCATGTAAACACACTAGACAAATGTGTCATTTCCGTGGAACTATTTGCTATTCCGTTTGGATTTCGATAAAAAGTCTTTGATTTACGGTTAAATGCAGTGTTGCAATATTGACATAATCGTGCGGTGTTTCGATTTCTGCAGTATCATACTAAATGTGAGTGATAACTACATTATAATGAGTTACAGATAACAGATTTACATGATGAAATAAATTTCTTTATTCTTCTATAATACATTTATAAAAATATACTCGTATTTAGCGTACGACAGAAAGATACGACTATGTTTATGCACAAAACTTAATGGTGGTAACATAATTATTTTGTCTACTACATAGAGTAAGTTTAGACTTCTCAATCAGATACTCAAAATCGGACATCAGTTCTAAATAATAAAATATAATACAATTAATTTTGAATAATTATAGCGTGCATCACAATTCAGTTTACTAAACAATAATCAAGCAAGCCGAGCATGAGATAGGTTCGGGAACAATGCCACACGGGGCTCACAATGCGCAATCACTCCGCAGCGACCATCCTTTGTTCCGAATTACCATGAAATCAAACTTATGAAATATTTTATCTATTTGTATTTAACTACAAATGTATGTTCTAAAATAAATACTAAGCCGTCAAGTACTAAGGCACAAAATATAATCAAAATATATATAAATGTAATCCAAGAGCATTGAAAATTGGACGCAAATAGCCGGCATGATATTAAATTAAAAATAAAATGAAATAAAGGATTATAAAATTCTCAGGCAAAAGGTGGTATGTACCTCAAACGTGATTCTTTTACTGCAATATTTACTTTGAACAACGTGAAGAGAAAGCTGTTTTTGTCCCGTCGGTAAGGGAAGGTTTGACTTTGTTGACAGAACTAAAAAAATATAACCTTCCTTCCATGACTAGCCTAATGGTCCAATGGTACCATTATAATATAGATTGGCTATCCTGAGGGTGGAATGTATAAGCCCTGTCTAATTTATTTTTAATTTCTATATACCGACTTCTAGGGAGAGCACGCATGCACCACTTCTTTTAATAACAGAATTATGTACCGTGCTGCTTACGCAAATAATTGATTTCATTTATTCATAAAGAACTTTTATCAGACACTGCCTCCGTGGTACAGTGGTTAGAGCATTGGGCTCTAAAACCCGGAGGTCGTGGGTTCGAATCCCGCGGGGAACATCACTTTGTGTGATTGTTTCCAGTTTGGTTAGGACATTGCAGGCTTGAATCACCTGAATGTCTGAAAAGAATGATGATTCCGTGCTTCGGAAGGCACGTTAAGCCGTTGGTCCCGACTATCATGTTCCAAGTAGGTCTGGTTTCCCTTGTAAGGGTTACGGAGGTCAGATGGCAATCGCTCCATTGTAATAACCAGGCTTGTCAAATCTAGGATCATAGTCGAAGCGGACCCTGAGCTCCAAACTGGATGCAATCGGGAATACGCTGGGATGATGATGAACTTTTATCAGACAAAACACATCGATATTTTGTACGAAAACAAACTTGTTTCATGACATACTTCAGTGCGTATCGCACCTGTTGTGCGCACGTTTTGAGAAACTTTAGCAATAAATTGACGTCTCAAGACAGGTGCTACATACATTGTGTGCCAGGTTATGTGTAAATAAGGATTTCAATTAAAATAATTTACTTTGGAATTTTAAGTTTCGTAACCAATTAATATTGTAACATTATACAATACAATGCCAAGCTCACAAATGAAATAAGATGATGTTTTTATAACACTTATATTTATTGAAATAGGTATTTATTCAACAGTATGGATGCAAATGCAAGCACTAAGAGAAAAAAGGTGAGATAGAAGGACTGATTATTTTATTTATTTACAAAACTAAATACATACTAACATTTTCCTAAAACACAAATTAATATTTTTATAACCAAAAATTAATTGATCAAGTCCTTTTCTGGTGAAGTGAATTTAATTAATAATAATGTTATGTAGGTAAAGTAAAATCTATTCAAGATTCGCCCTTACTCAGAACTAATAGAAATATCAGACGCTATAATCTGATTATGAAGGGATGAAACCCTTAATTTACGAGCTAAGAGGTCCTAAAGTTTAGACCACAATCTCGTTAATTTGATTAAATCTATAACTCTCGATATGACTAACTTGCCAAGTTGATTATACAATCGAGACAGATTGTTTACAATTTCGAGATATTTTTTTCTTTCTATCTTATTACCTATTTTTATAGTATTTTCCGTTGTAAATCGCTAACTTCTTTCTTTTTTTCCGTTTGGTACTTTATTGAGATTTTAAAATATTATATTAATAAGATCCATGAATGTGATTAATAAAAGAAACGGTAAGTTTGAGCATTTGGCTACCTTACTTACTGTTCAGTACCGTACATACACGAGATGAAAGTTTATCATATAAATAAACGCACTGGGACCATTGAGTTACAAGTACTACGTAATTGTAGTTCAATGACTGGGACTGTCCCAGTGCGTTTATTTATATGATAAACTTTGTCCCAGTGGGACGCTTATCGCCAATTCATGAACTTAATAATAAACAGACTATAGTTGAACATTTTATTTGTGCTTTTCCCATTAACAAAATATTTTTCCTATAATATCAATAGGAAAGCAGCAGCCGCTGCTTTTTTTGTTGAAATCCGAAAAATTGTTTTCCCACCATTTTTGTGACATTTTCACTCTAATTGTTATTTTATTAGGATGGTTTTATTTACATCATGTGCGTCTATACTTTTATTCAAATAGGGTTATCATGTCGTGAGTAGAATATTTACCTAGATGTTATTTGTAATTCCATTAGCCGACTCCCGTCCTGTGTTTGCGTGTTAACCGTTGTACCCGTGATTTGCTCATGTGCAATATTAAAAGTTATAAAGTGAACTACCGCTTGAGAAAATTTTAATTGGAATTTTCCACTCATTTTATGAACTTTTATGACTTGAAGTACTCTAGCGTTATAAATATAAAATAATGAATGCGATTTTAATTGGTTAAATTAATGGAATAATACTACTTGTAATATGCTTTGAAAAACTGCCAGTATTGTTTTAAAATCTAACAGTTTGCTATTACAAAGTTATCTTTATGCCATGTGTCGTGATTAGTGAAGGTATAATTGAAAAAAATAAATACTATTACTAAATTAAATAACTAGATGAAATTAAACAAATATACGTCCAAAAATAACGGAAAATTAACCTTGAACAAGATGACTTAAAACAAAAAGTTCAAAGATCGGTGGAGACTCCTACATGGCAGCATATTAAAAATCCCATCATCCTATACTCCTCCTAACAAAAGTTTTATATAAAATGTCATTTTATATAAAAAAAGAAAAATAGAATGAGCGAAATGAAACGTCACTACAAGTTCGTGCAAGCGCTTATATTATTCAAAACGAAAGTCAACAGAACACACATTTACACTTAAAACTTTCCTGAAACCGTCATTTAATAGTGCCTATTTTACGTCCATAAAGTTCTTATATGAATACTGGCGTGATTTTTCAATGTAATCAAGTGTATGCATGCAACGCGGTAACCGGTGCTGAAGCAATCTAAGTCGCCGCAAGTTTATTATTAACTAACCTACTAACCCTCGCGCGACACAACTTAGAATGATTGCAGCTTGGCTCAATATACCTTCACTTCAGGTATGATACCTGCAGTTTGCGGGAATCCTGATCAACTTATCTTTTGGAAAGTACCACATTACATGCACAGGCATGCATGCGTGTTGAAAAGGTAAAGTTTTTTCCAATTTCCCATGGCACTGATAATGGCTAAAATTGGTGTTTTTGCTTCCTTGGTCTTGATCACGCCGAGACTTGGCCTCTGTTTACTGCAATACACATAATTCACGCACAATCTTGTGTCCTTTTTTGTAATGCCTGTGTATGTGCGATGTCTATCAGAAAACAAAACTGATGTGGCGGTTGATAATAAAAAATATGACAGTTAGGAAATCGTTTGTCTATCTAACACATTGGTAGTAAGGGTAGAATTTTTATTTCCTTTCTTTCACTGATGTGACAGAATAATGTGAAGGTTAGTCTGGCGCGAGTTTTCTCTACATTTTATTTATTACAACAAAGTAAACAGTACCAGCGAAGCCTTTGGCCGGTTCACTCGCTCCACTAGGTGTAGGTCATGTGGGTTTGTTGACATTCCCTTTGAGCCGTCGTCACAGGTCAGTACGTGCGAAAGGATCGACATGGCACGATACAGTTTCGAACAAACATTTTACCTGGATTTTGTCAGATAAAACGCTGATTATATTGACATGGGTGATTTTATGATGGGTTTTATTTTGAATAACGAAAACAGGGAAGGTTCAGTTTCGAAAGAAGTGATACCTACTTATGATAGGTTTGTTAGTATTGGTAAGTAGCAGATTTAAATTATAAAGTCATAGTTAGTACGTGTATGCATGCAATGGACAAATGAGCACAGTAACAACAATATTTTACGTATGAATGTTTAGGAATATCCAAATCTAGTCCTATAGTAATGTCGCCATATTTTTATTTACATTTATTTTCCCAACAAAAAGTTATTACACAATTTTGACTCAGGCAAGAACATTTCAAATTCTAGACCAAATACGACTGTATTTTACAACCGCTGTTTATAGCAAGTACCTAATCTCCAAGATCCACTAAACCCCGACGCGGTTGTTTAGACAGGCAGATGTAGTACTCGCAATAATAAACCCGCCTAGAGACCAACACGTTGAAGGGAAAACTTCTTTTGAAATAGTGGTAACTGTGTTTACCCTCGTTTTATTTTAGTTGCTTTATTTATATACGTATTTGATGATAAACTGTATTAGTTGTCGTATACAAAATCCTTCACATAGACCTTATAAACGACAACGATTTTTTTATGTTAGAGAAAGACAAACGAGAAAGTTGACAAAATGGTAAGATAACTTCTTCCAATGCAGGTGTGTATCACAGATGCGTTGCCCGCTTGTACCTTACCAATGCGCCTTTGGAACTCAAAAAGACATCAAATAGTGGCTCTCAAATGGCAATGTCAATTTTTTTCTCTCGAGTGATGTGGAAAGTGCACACTCACTTTTTAAAGGTTGGTTTAGATTTCCAGTACCGTCCACTATTCCAGCAATCAAGCAATGCAACAAAACTTACTCATACTGCTAGAAAAAAGCAACGTTTATGAATTGTTGACATTTTTGCGAAAAGTTTAAAACTACTTCTAAACATATTTATGAAAATATGAAAATGCTTTCAGCAAATTGATTTCAAACTCCTCGAAACCAATATGAAAGAAAGTAAATAAATACATGTTTTAAGATACTAATAAAACAAGATTTCCTTCTGCAAGTGTCAAGCCTGCCATAACACATCCCGCAATAATACGGCCGACTCGAGCAGCCTGGAGCGAACAATAAACCAGGGGGCTTAGACAAGATGACATCGCTTCATAGCTGGCGAATTTCGCTCGGTCAAATTTGTATGGATTTGACAGTTGTCACGTGGTCAATCGGCAGCGATCAAAAAGTTAGAAAAAGTTGGTAGCCAAGTGTCAATTCGAAACGAATACCATAGACTATCGCCACACTATCGAATTGTTCTATGGCTTACTCCATACAAATGCGTAGACAAGTGGCACTTTTTATGTTCGATATGGCCCAATTGAGCGTTCTTCGACAATGTCAATTAGCGACTCCCAAAGGGCTGCAGATATGGAAAGAAAATGGCCGATTTTATTCATCACTGCCGTGTCAGGCCTATCTCCGTTATCTCAAAAAACCTAGTTTTGAGTAAACGACTCCTAAAGTTTTTTTTGCATTTATTGCCATTATATCTATGTTTCAAGAGATTTTTCCAAACTTATTTCATATCATAAGAATTGTAAAGATGTACATATTATTGTGATGTAATTATCTTTTTTGTTTTATCTTTATTTTCTATGTTTTTTTCCAAAAACGGAGATAGGCGTGATAGGAATTTCATACAAATCTTGTTACGCGAAGGGCCGTATCTTAAGATACATGACTTAGCCGTGACAACTTGAGTAAGAATTATTTAGCCATACATGCATTTCTGCATTATTTTGTTTAGAGAGGTAGAATAAAAGTAGGTTTTAATAAGAATCTTAATTTTAATCAGTCATATTTTAATTAGGAACATAGGTGTAATCAAATAACAAGTATATTATGACAAAACTGGAAATGGTATTCAAATAAACTAAAATGTATTTCTTTTTCATTTATCAACAAAAACATTACCTACCGGTCTACTAAATCAGTCTAAATATTATGTAGTTGCATAAGTCTTAGTAATT
Organism: Mecyna flavalis; assembly: GCA_949319885.1. NCBI lineage: Eukaryota > Metazoa > Arthropoda > Insecta > Lepidoptera > Crambidae > Mecyna > Mecyna flavalis. The sequence continues at coordinate 15,980,371 of OX439429.1, forward strand.
ACCCCATAACAGTATAATATATAAGTAAACTACGTATCTATCGTGGCTAAGTCATGTATTTTAGTAGACACTTAACTGAGTTTGCCATAATCGCGTCTTGTCGACTCATCAAGCGTTGTCTGTAACTTAAGATACAGTATTTAACCATAATATCGTAGTCAATCGTAATTTCTTCTAGAGCATTTTTTGGGATAACGGTAAGAGATAATTAAATAATATTTTATACACGGGATAGAAGACCCATAAAAACCACGAAAAACACTTGTTACGCGTAACTCATGTATCTTAAGTTAACTGACATTCGCCTGACACGGCAGATCAGCTGTGATTTGGAAGCTTTGACAAGTGCATTAATCTTTCAAGCCCCGGATTACCAGACACAATAGAAAATCTATTGTTACGCGGCACCCGAGTGCCGGTTCGGGATTGAGTGGTTAAACAATTTAAAAATGATTTTTTGCGTTTATTGTGGGCTGCACGTATTGTGAATACCTGAGAGAGGTGCCAAAAGTGATTAAGTTAAGGACGGCAATTGGAAATAATTTGGAAATAATTGAGAAAATGCAAAAAATGTTGTATAACCAACATCAGACTAAACAAGCTAAACAGCATTTGGATGCGAGTGGCCGAGGATCGATTAGTGTGGCGAGCGTTTGGAGAGGCCTATGTCCAGCATTGGACTGTAATAGGCTGATGATGGTGAAGCTAAACAGCTACATTTAAGAAGCTTTTTGACGACCTAAAAGTCGTGCCAGACTGGAAATAAAGGTAAGAATTTTACATTGATTAGTATGATGCAGGCAACAAGGTATTTGCACTATGTGGTTGCACTTAACTACTTACTCATATGAACATTTACAGGTAATAAATACCACACAAAACTACACTGCTGCCCTTAGAATTATAACATAATAATTCTAAGACACTACCTAATAGGTATCAGAATATATTATGCCCTTAAGCATACTTAGATGGCCAGCAGGTGTATAGTATTACACCACAGAAGAGATCCCTTATCAAGGAGAAGTATAGGTATATGATAATACTCATTTTTATTTGATTTTCTTAGATGGTAGAGCAACACATGACTCCCACAAATGGTCTGCCTCTGCGAGTTGCATGGAGACATAATATGAAAGAGCTTTATGAAATGAGTTAACCTGAAGCAGTGCTATGTGCAATGACTTGATTACTAAAAAGTGAAGATGAGCCATGAGGGAGAATAAATAAAAACTTGAGTACTCATGTAAATTGAAAATCAAAACTGTAAGTATGACTAGATTTTTGTAAATAAAATAGGTTTTTAAATAAAGTTATAATTATTAATACAGCTATATTTATGAAGCTTTTTGACGACCGTGACCGAAGAGTCGTGCCAGTCTAGAAATAAAAGTAAGAAATTTACAATAATTATTAAGATGCAGGCAACAAGATAATAATTGCACTATGTTGTTGCACTTAACTACTTACTAAAGCACACCATCTTCGTGCCTCATTTATGAACATTTACAGGTAATAAATACCACACAAAACTAAACTACCTAGGTACTATGTGTAACCAAACCAGACAAGTATGTATCAGAGAGGTTGTAAATGCCCTAAAGCATAATTAGAGTATTTAGTATTCCCACAAACACCACAAAAGAGAAGTGCAGCTTCTTCGTGCCTCATAATATGAACATTTAGAGGTAAAAGATACCACACAAAACTACACTACCCTTAGAATAATAACGTCATAATATTCTAAGACACTACCTATTATGGTGTATGGTTTGGCAAGCATACTTAGATGGCCAGTAGGTGTATAGTATTACACCACAGAAGAACTCCCTTATCAAGAAGAAGTATAGGTATATAATAATACTCATTTTTATCTGATTTTCTTTTCAGACATGTATGACTCGGTGGAGCAACACACGACTCTCACAAATGAATGAAGAAGCAGTGCTATGTGCAATGACTTGATTAGTAGAAAGTGAAAGTGAGCCCATGTGTTTTTGAAAATCAAAACTGTAAATATGACTAGATTTTTGTAAATAAAATAACACACTTATTAATGGGAAAGCAAAGAAGTCTAAGCCATATTCTTCAGTATTTTTTTTTCACTTTGTAGTAAAATACATTCAAAATGCAGGTGTATGTATAACTTTCTATTGTCTCTTACAGTCTTGTTTGATGTTTAATAGATCAAAATATTTTAAATATACCTTAACATTAGATATGCATATTGAAAATGGAATTGATTACTTTGGTATTAAAACTTCTGCGTTGATTGGAACATACTCTTACAAGAAAACATCGTTCAGTTTTTGCATTATAGAAACGTTTTGTTATAATTAAATTGAAAATTATTTATCTTTTGAACTGCAACACTCCCTTCTTTAAAAGTGATGATTTTGTGGAATTAAAATCTACGAATTTAACTCTATTTAATTAACATGTTTCTGATTGTGAACGTCCTTATAAAATATGAAATTGAGTTTCGCCGATCTTCTTTACAATAATTAATATTATGATGATGCAGGCAACAAGATATTTGCATTGTTGTTGCACTCAGCTACTTAATAAAGTACACCATCTTTGTGGCTCATATAAACATTTACAGGTAAAAAATACCACACAGAGATGGCCAGCGGGTGTATAGTATTACACCACTGAAGAGACCTCTTATCAAGGAGAAGTATATATGATAATACTCATTTTTATCTGATTTTCTTTTCAGACATGTGAATACGACTTAGTGGAGCAACATGACTCCCACAAATGGTCTGCGATTTGCAGGGAGACATAATATGAGAGAGCTTTATGAAATGAGTTAACCTGAAGCAGTGCTATGTGCAATGACTTGATTACTAGAAAGTGGAGATGAGCCATGAGGGAGAATAAATAAAAACTTGAGTACCTACTCATCTAATTGAAAATCAAAACTGTAAGTATGACTAGAGTTTTGTTAATAAAATAGGTTTTTGAATAAAGTTATAAATAATAATACAGCTACATATAAGAAGCTTTTTGACGACCTAAAGAGTCGTGCCAGACTAGAAATAAAAGTGAGAAATTTACAATAATTAATAAGATACAGGCAACAAGATAATTGCACTACGTTGTTGCACTTAACTACTTACTGAAATGCAGCTTCTTCGTGCCTCATATGAACATTTACAGGTAATAAATACCACACAAAACTTCACTACCTATTAGGTATGGTGTAACCAAACCGAACAAGTAGGTATCAGAGCGATGGCCAGCGGGTGTGTGTATAGCATTACACCACAGAAGAGATCCCTTATCAAGGAGAAGTTTATATGATAATACTCATTTTTATCTGATTTTCTTTTCAGACATGTGATTATGACTTGGTGGAGCAACATGACTCCCAAAAATGGTCTTCGATTTGCATGGAGACATAATATTATGCAAGAGCTTTATGAAATGAGTTAACCTGAAGCAGTGCTATGTGCAATGATTTGATTAGTAGAAAGTGAAAGTGAGCTATGAGGGAGAATAAATAAAAACTTGGGTACTCATGTTATTGAAAATCAAAACTGTATGAGTTTGACTAGATTTTTGTAAATAAAATAGGTTTTTGAATAAAGTTATAATAATTACATATTAATAGTACAGCATTTTTATTAACAGTCACATAATGAAGTCCATTATAAAATTCATTGGATATGAATCAAATTCAAATAAAATTTATTTATTTGCAAAGTATAGTACACAAGTAGGTCTTATGGTTTCCATATTAAGCTTTTCAGCATGCAAATATATGTAAAGTTAAATTTTTATTACATAGTATAATAATAATAACATATATAACAATATCCAATTATTCAAATTATTATTACATTGAGTTATAACAGCATTTACAATTTTACAGATAGATGTTCAGAGATATTAATTTATTTTTAACTCTTGAGTGGCTGAACCAATTTGGATGAAATTTTTCTGTAGTTTATAGCCTGGAGAGCAGCAGACTGCAGTGTCGTCCCTGTTGTCCCTTTGAAGGATGTGGTGAAGGCTGGTGTATAGTTTCTACAACAACAAAAAAAATTTATATTGAATAAAACAGGAATCTTTAAATCTTTCTCTTATATCAAATTAGTATACACAGGGAATTTAAGGCAATAATTGGAGACATGAATTAACTTAAGACAATTAAATTTACATGATTGCAATAAAATTAATTCACTTAGAGAGGAATTTTGATAGGAAAAATGGAAGAGCGATGAGGCAGATACCTAAAGGTTTGTGGGTGTCACCTCTCCAGTCACATGCATCAGACCCCAATCAAAGCAAAGCTTGTTCCTATTGGTGTCAGAGACCAACCACCAACCCATCATCATAGCTTGTTGACACAACCATCAACAGCATTTAAAATGGTTGCCAGTTCAGACCATACTTTGTCTTATTGGTATTACCCAAACTTGGGGTCCGGTAAGAGGCCTTGCCATGTCGGGTCCCCTATATGAGTGCGAAAGTTGATAGTTCGATTTTCATTATATCGAACACGCTGTGTCGTTAATTCAGTAGTACGATGTTTTATTACATCGATGATTTGTTAGTGCGATGTAACGTTTGTGCGAAAAATCTTGTTGCGAAAAACCATACAGCGATTGCTCATTAGTTCGATAACTTATTATTTCTATAGTAAGTATGCGGCTTTAAAACGGCTACTATCGTCCCTGAGATTTAATTACTAGCCTAATTTTGCATTATAGACGTTAAGAAAATTCATAAAAGCAGCCTATAAAGACATTTTAATTATCGAACTAATGAGCAATCGCTGTATGGTTTTTCGCAACAAGATTTTTCGCACAAACGTTACATCGCACTAACAAATCATCGATGTAATAAAACATCGTACTACTGAATTAACCCATTCAGTGCCGAGCCCGCCCATCGGCGGGCAATTTATTTTAACTCTCATGCCGAGCCCGCCCATGGGCGGGTCAATTTTAAACTGCAATAACTTTACGAAATAACGTCAGAAAATTATGAAATCTTGTGTAATGATTTGTTTTATTAAATTATATTGGCAACTCAAATGGCCTGCTGATATTTGAAGTTTTGAAAAATTGCCGATTCTAAACTGTCATGCCGAGCCCGCCCATGGGCGGGCAAGATTTGTATTCAGAAATCACAAACCTTTTGTAAGCTTTAGTAACATTTAGTTTGGACATGCTCGCTACCTCTTTTGCGTTGATTTATATTAGGTGTAAACATTTTATAAATACACTTTCAAACGATGTATGTCATAAAATATGTATGCCATTGCGGCATTGATTTAATTTAATTAATCATAATAGACGTCCTCTACAGGGTTAATGTATTATTATCAAAATCTAACTTGGTCGTTGTCATGGATTGTTTCCCTGAAAGTAGGCACAGTTAAATGATGTTCAATGAATGCCGTATGTTATTATATGTGCCGTACATAGTTTCGTAACAAATTAAATAAAAGCGTGTAAAAGTGGTGTTCTTTATAAGGCAAGGTATTCGTTAATGTTGTTTGAAACGATTCCTTGTTTAACGGTTCGAATTGCAAATGTGGAAAATTACTCAGGAACACAATTTGTAAAACAGATTTGGTTGATTGATAGAACGTCCTTTGCCTTCGACATAGGGTTTTAATTTGCCTAAAACGTCCCAAATGTCGTATTGCAAAACGTACCGGCCGGCTTCCGGACCAGTAAACAAATCTTAAAAAGTGCCGACCGGACTAGTAAACAACTTTGACATGCGTATTGAGTCATAATATACAGAGGTATAAAAATATTAAAAACTGTCTACCTGAACCCGAGCATCCCTTTACCGATAACGAGTTGCGCGGCATTGTCATTGCCACATTCCTTTGACAATGCCGCAAATGATGATTTATGACTGAGTTCGCACTTCCTTGGCACGAGTTATAGATAAAACTATGAAATATAACATTAAGATGCACCGACTCATTTCATTGCTTACGTTTTTTTAGTCACTTCTGTTTTACTGTTCGTAGTAATCAGACGTGTGTTCCGTTTCTATGCACTGCACATACACGCTTTACAGACCGTACAGTACTTGTAAACTGAACATATTATACGATTCCAATCTCAATCTATAGCTGAGCTGCATGCCGAAAACGCCCATGGGCGGGCAAGATTACTTAATCGTAATGCCGAGCCCGCCGATGGGCGGGCTGCATATTACAGTATGGCGGCATCTGCGTAATGTCGTCACTTTTCAAGGCGGCATCGAATGGGTTAACGACACAGCGTGTTCGATATAATGAAAATCGAACTATCAACTTTCGCACTCATATAGGGGACCCGCCATGTCACCAAGACTGTATGTAACATAAACAAACAAAGATTCAATATACGTGTTCCAAAGTTGTGACCACTTTATTGTTTACTTTTTTTTTGTACAAATTAACTCTTGAATAAAGGAATACAACTTGCATTTACTTACGTTTTCATATACTTCAGAAGCTTTGACAATTGCTCGAGACTTGCACACATTCTTGAATCCATGTTTTAACACTTAAGTCTAAAACATACAAATTTCATTATCGTTTAGCACTTGAGTGCCTGATTTGAATGAAATTTTTCACACAAATAGTTTATAGCCTGGAGAGCAGCAGTATGCAGTGTCATCCCTGTTGTCCCTTTGAAGGATGTTGTGACGGCTGGTGTATAGTTTCTAAAACAAACAAAAAAAATTAAATTGAATGAAAAACTAAAAAAGGAATCTTTAAAGCTTCCTCATATATCAAATTAGTAACACAGGGGTTATTTAGGCAATTGGAGACATGAATTAACATGAGACAATTAAATTTACATGATTGCTATAAAATTAAATCACATTAAAGAAAACATAATTTTTAATAGGAAAAATGGAAGAGCAATGAGGCAGACACCTAAAGGTTGTGGGTGGGACCTCTCCAGACACATGCATCTGACCCCAAACAAAGCATAGCTTGTTCCTATTGGTGTCAGAAACCAACCACCAACCCATCGACAGCATTCAAGATGGTTGTGAGTTCATCAGACCATAGGTACTTGGTCTGATATGTATTATCCGACCTTGTGATCCGGTAAGAGACAGCCGCGACCGCTTTATTGTTTACATTGGCTAGGCATCATACTTTTGGTACCAAATTTTTGTACAAATTAAATCTTGATTGAATGAATAAAACTTGGATTTACTTACATTTTCATATACTCAAGAAGCTTTGACAATTGCTCGGGACTTGCACGCATTCTTGAATCCATGTTTTAACACTTTAACATACAGATTTCATCATTTTTTGAGCTTATAAAAATCAAAGTATTTTGAATGCTAAGTTTGAATGCCATTGTGGTTTTGAAGAACACATATGTATTTACTTACCACTATCAAACTCACTATTGTTTTTAAACTACTAATGAATACGCAAAACCACTCGCTATGCTCACTGTTTACGTAAATTACGTAAAAACCAAAATAAATTATTTTCATTTGACAGCTCTTATGTTTTGACGTTTGAACATTTTGACGTTTGCAGACCATAGATTTAGTGTTGCAGACATAGATGACGCAACCATAACCAATATTTTTTTGTTTTCTGAAAAACAATTTCGCCAAAGCCATCGCTATTCGAACGTCATCTTGTCTAGGCCATTATTCTTGTTATCGCCAAGGCTAGACGCAAGCGTGAGATCGCATCGATACGAATCGGTGTCATCTTGTCTAAGCCCCCAGGGGAGATGTTTATCTTTTGTTGCGCGCTGTTGTTGGCCGCTGCCGGAGCGCAACAGGTCAACCCGCTACTTTGTGCTCGTCTTCTGTTTTTATACGCTCTATCTTAAAACTTTGCCTTTACTTTTTACAGGGTACAATATTTCTCGTGTATTGCCAGAAGTTGACACAATGCATAGAAACAATGCTGTCGCTCCGCGTAAACTGACGTAAGTATCAGAGAAATCGGACTAGTGCGTAAGCACTATCCGAACTCGGTCCGAGTTTTCTAGATCAATATTTTCACGGACTCGGATCGGATTCGGATCGGATGTAGTGCGTAAGCGCTCTTAAGCCAGCATTATTAGCATGAAGCAACTTTATATTTTTTGACTTCGGTATACAATATTTTTAAAATAACGGTGTTAGGAACGGAAAAAATTAAAGCAGGCAGGCAGGGTTAATTTATAACTGCAGTCAGAAGGAAAAGCCATTAATAACTTGGGTGCAACAAAGACATACATATATACAGTATGACAGGAAATGCGAGGGACATATTTAAACCCCAAATAGTTCATACTTCCATATAACAAAATAATAAGAACTCTGGTAAATATTTGTCCATAACCTTAGTCGAAATTTTCCTGAAAATCCGCGTAACGTGCGCCCGCACTCTTCCCTTCACAGTATTTCGTGCACTCGTTCAAGTACGAGTACTCAAATTGTACGCGAGTAGTTTGGGGCGTAACCGGCCGCTCAGCACACGGGATTTTTAAGAAGTTCATGCATACATAAAATGTTAAGATAATCATGAAAAAAATTAAGGATATATTTTTATAGCGAATTGGACTCTAAATCGGATTCTGAACACACTCCTTAAATATGTCCCTTGGGTTACCTAACACGCTGTATAACAAAAATATAATATTATGATGACGTTTGAAACAATATTTCCTTAGGCATCTATGCGCAGTTGTAAAATTTTAAAGAAACTATTTAACTATTTATTTTATAAATAAAATTTCGAATATTTAAAAAAATCTTGGATTTGTATTTTTTCAATTTTACTGATTTGTCATTCCTAGAAGCAAAATTATAATTTCTTCTTTAACAGTCATGCATATAACTAATAATCGATTCGAGCGATTCAGGTAAGAACGTATGTATTAACTATATATAGGTAGGTATAATAATAGTATGTGTAAATAGTACGTGAGTAATTGCGTCAAATCGATTCTAAGAATTTAAGCACCTTTTCCGCCTAGACATCGTTATCAAACGTTGACAGCATATTATAATCTAAATATAGATTCAAAATAACAAGTCACGGAAGCAATCGATTCTATGAACTAAATTCACGTCATCGATTCGGTCGCTGCGACAATATGCCTCAACAACGTATTTTTTTCACCAGCCGTTCACACTTCAACAGTTGAGCCTCTAATGTTTCAACCTTTTTTATTTTCCTACATCTGAGTTTTCCTACATCATACTTTGTCAAACAAAGCAGCAGCGATCAATTTGATAAAATAAGGATGTTCGCACAATTGATCGAATTTTTGCGACAAAACGAATAGCTAGAAGGAAGTGATTTAGTATCACGTAGCAACAAGTAAAAGATTCTCCCATTTTTTAACATTCGTTATATAGTTTTTTCTTCTGAAGAGAGAGATTTAGAATCAGAAAGTAAGTGATAACCAGTTTAGTGATAACCAGGGATGATAGGGAGCTCCGTAACCGAAACCGAAACTATCGGATATCCGATATAAAAAAATATCCGTAACCGTAACCGAATCCGAATTATAAGCTTCGGATACTATCGGATAGGGGCGGAGTCAAATTGAGACACATTATGTTGTTTTGATCGGCCGGGCGGTGGCCGACACATAAGCTGCGCGCATTATTTGTTTACTTCTGTTGTCTTATCTATCAGACTTGTAACTAACTTATAAGCTCGTAGTTCGAGAAATTGAAACAAAAGTGTTTTGTTACGGAATTATACTTTTAAATTCCTTAAAAATCTAATATCCGTAACCGAAACTAACGGATATCCGTAACCGTGTCTGTATCCGGTAAAATAATCATTCCTATATCCGTATCCAATCCGTATCCGAAATTTCATATCCATAATATCCCTGGTGATAACCAATAACCACCCATCAGGTATCAAACTGTCTTGTTTGCACCCTTTTGTTCATGAAAAACCATTCCAACTTGATGGTTAGCATTAACAGTCAAATAGTTGCGACAAAATACCTCAATAGCTAGTCACAAAAAGTGATTTAGTCGTATCACGCGGCAACAGGTGACAGCCGCTCATTTTTCAACTTCAGTACTTTTTCTTCTTAGAGGCGGGATGTACCTACATCGTGAAAGAAATTACTGACGACATTTAGTCAAACCACAAGTCATGGCTAAAATTGCGTTAACAGTGTAATGGTTCTAAGGTTCTAAGATACTGGGTTTTTTGAAGTGAAAACTTCTTTAGCGGCGTTGTGCACTTTTTTTGTATGGGGAAAAAATGTTAAACTCGCGTCAGGATTTATGTGTCACGTGACCTGATCGAAAATCCATATAAAATTTGAAGTCCGGACACGTGTTTTCTACAAACTTATCTGTTCCGGTGGCCAAAATTGGAACTACGTGAAATGCAATGCAAAAACGATATTTAATGACAGTTTTAAATAGACAGTAGCGACGCCGCCACCGGAACAGAATTAGTTGTAAATTCCAAACTTTGTTTTCGTTGTTTAGAAAATAAATAGTTGTCAATCAAAAAAGTATGACATTGACGGTTGTCAATCATTTTATCATCGTTTATTACATGGCGTTTCAGTGCCACAGCAAGGAGTTTCTGATAAGTCTGAAAAAGTTTCTGATTACATTAATTCTGAGAGATAAACTTTTTAATGTAATATAAATTGTCATGTTTGTGTACGATACATAGCGCAACAAATAAATATTGTATTTTACCACATAAATGATAGTACTTTTATACCTCTACCAATCAATTAAATCCCTAACCATTCCAAAATACATATCAAAAATGCACAACGTTATTATTCAGGTTTTCACTTCTGCCGGCACTCCCGGAGTGCAACCCGTCGTTTTTTTTTTTTTCTGTAGCGATAGGATCTTCTTAAAAAACTACGATAAATAAACAATAATCGAAACTTGATTTTAAAATAACAACCGCATAAAGTCTGCTGAATAAAATACTGCGAAATTAAGATTTCTTTAAAACAATTATATTGAAAATAAGTTAATAATTTTACCGTTAATATTATTAGTTGTTGGTAGTACTTTTTCAGAGTCCGACTGGCTAGCTACCCCCACATTTGAAATCTGGCGGCCTTTCTGGTGAAGTGTCCCTCGTTTGAATAGGCCGCAGTGGCCGCCTACCATGTGAGCTGCGTGTCTGTCTGCCATCTGATGTACTCGTAGTATTAAAAAAAAGTTTTGACAATAACGAAAAATATTTCATCGATAAATTATCGAATCTAGCAAACAGCATCGCAATAAGACAACAGCTCTATTCGCAGACCACTCCGACCAAGACTCAACATAATGGAGGAAACACTTTCATTGAAATGGAGATTTCTTGCTGCGATTTTTCGTGTACATTAAGATGAATATTGCTCAGCGCTCCAGTAATCATGAATAAAACATACTTTGAGGCTAGCTCTGGTTTATCTGTTAAAAATGCTACTAAAATTTGCTTTTTCATTCGCTAAACGTTTTATGTGAAGATTTGTGAACGAACTTTCTCGAAGTTATTAAAAATTTCAAAGGTTCCGAAAATGTAAAAACTTGTTACATAGTAACTTTATGATAATAGGCAAAGCATCGACATAATGTATTTTATGTCCTGCTGAAAGCAAATGCCCCTACCATTGAAGTCAAGTCATCGTTACTGGCTTAATCACTACGCTTGCCAAAACTTTATGGTATTTGATTAGATAAAAATTAGCAAATAGCGTCTAAGTTATCAGGCAAATACATTGTCACGAACTTATCGTAATCCCAGCGTTATCCCAGTTGCGCCCTCGCGGGGCCCGGGGTCCGCTTATTGTCAGGAACTTATCATAGAGATGAAACTGGTCCCTCAAGAACTAAGGTCTTGTTGTGACTAGACCCTTTTTCTCATCTCGTTTGAACGAAGTGATCCTGTAAGGTTCATTTTAAAGTACCGAACCTAGAAAAGATTGTGATTAAGTACCTACTGTAATAAGTTTTCTCCTTATATTACCATATTTTAGGCAAGAGTCGCCCCAGGATATTAAGTGAGACAAAAAATAAGGCGATTTGGGTGAAACATTGCGTCTTTATTTTTGTTGTGGGGCGAGCGACATCTTTTTGCCTTCGGACATGTTATTCAGGTCAAACGAGATGTAATCTGACTATGCCACCTTAAAGAGTCCACAAATAATAAATAAAAGAAAATAAATGGTAAGAGGAAGCCAAACAAACAGGTGAATAACTTGAAGAGTAGTTATTAGTTTTTTTTTATGCCCGAGGCGGCCAACCAGCCAGCGGGTCGCCTGATGGTAAGCAATCACGACCGCCCATGGACATCTGCAACACTAGAGGGATCGCTGATGCGTTGTCGGCCTTTTAAGAGAGAGTAGATATGCTCGTTTCTTGAAGGTCTTTAAGTCGTAACCATCAGGAAATACTGCTGCAGAGAGATTGTTCCTTAGGTCGATTAATTGATTGTCACACTTGCTCGTTCGCCTCCCTCTTTGAAAAAAACATAAAGCAAGAATATATTTTTAACAAATCGACGAACATAAACGGACCTACACAGAGAGACAAGTACCTAATAACAGAATAAAAATATCCCTCTATTTTCGCCAAGGGCATTTTTGTAGGAAAAGTGGAAACTATCTGACGTTCCTCTATTATTTGAGAGTCGATTTATAAAAGCCGTATTACATTACGCACCGACGTACCAAATAACAGAACGTAACTATAATATTTCACAAGTTTATGTATGTATGTATGCGTATAATGTGTTTCTTATACATAATGTATGATTACATTTTTTCCTTCAATAAAGGTCATGAAAATAATATACATCTATTAGCATTATACAGTATACTGACTACTATTGACTATCATTTTTGCGATGGTTATTGGACGAAAACTTCTGGAAAGGTGTTATGTTCGAGAAAGGTACACAAAACACAGTACGAGTATAGCACTGCGCTAGGTAGCGCATTTGCCAACCCAATTGGGCAAATGAGCCGACACACTATACTGCGCCAGAGTTAGTAAGTTATAGCAAGGTATTACGCTGAGTTACCCATGTCTAGACATACGTGCATATTAAATAGTAAATGCTTAGATATATCATTTCTACAGAAAACACAATCTTTATAATGTAATAAAGCAACTCCGAACAATTGTAAAGGAACTAAGTGGACGTTAGAATACGCTCACAGAATACCCCTAAGCTATTTTCATCGTCCTGGAGTGGACACGTTGCATGAATATTAATTTAATACTTATTAAAATTCTCCACAAAGTCGCATTGTTTTATAGTATAATATTTTTAAAGCGTTTATCAAATTTTATGCGCGTTCTGTTAATTCAGCTAAATAAAAAAAAAAACATTAAGATATTTTTGTGTTAAGTGACTGGCTGGTTTATTTATAATTGTGAATATAGACAAGTACATTGCATGCATTGTCAGATTATCCGGTCAATCGCCACAAGGTTGGCACCTGTTCTTCCCTTTTGGGTGTGATGGGAAAACCGGGAGGGATAAAAACTAACAGGTCTTGCTATGTATAAGCTACATGAGAGTCTAACAGGGCAATCTGGTAGCCGTCTAACACTTGAGTTTAGTTATACACAGTATTATATTATAATTATATTATTGCTGTTTTGTGTTGGAGTAACACTGTTTTGTGTTAGAGTAACGATTTCTTATATTTATTGTGTTGTTCGCTTTGAATTATTATATAACTTACCTTTTGTAAATTTAACGGAGTTGAATGCCCTCTTATAGTACAGTTGCTTATCTGAAAACACAGAAAACTATTATTAGCACAAAATGAAATTCTATCGCAACCACAGTTTTGGCTGTTAAGATAATATTAATTTAAGACAAAAACAGCCATAGAACAGCAATCTTATTAAACCAGCAAGAAACCAGATAGTTACTCTTTTAATTGTCAAACATTTTACAAAATTTACAACGCTAATATGAATTTGAATTACAAATGCATACAGTTTTCTGTGTAAAGGTCAACCTTTAAACTGTGTAGACGGCAGACACGGAGATTAGAATAAGATTATTTGATATTGTATTGTAGACGGCAGACACTAGAAAATAAGTTTAGATAGTATTCGAGTATTTAATATTGTACAGTTTCCTTTTTTTTTTTTTTTTTCTTTTTTATAGTGGGAGGAAATGCATTACGCATATCCCGTCCGTTGATGGTCGGGCCAGGGGTATGTGGGACTATCTCCTTCCGTTCCCGCTCAGTATAAGATTTATGTATATGTAAGATTTGTAGAATAAGTTTTGTACTAGTAGATAATACCATGTAAATACCACGTGCGCATTTAGAAAGAGATAGCACTAGAAAGAGATAGCGCTATGAAGTGCGTATGAGCGCTATGGAATATGACTGGGCGCTGTGGAATGTATCTCCTTCGGCGGGTCGCTAGTTGCGACACGCTCAGGTAGAATAAGTACAGGGGCATTTTTGTGAATAAATCAGTTGATCACTTGACTACCTGGAACGCGTTTTACTCCTACCTCGGACAACCTTTGCAACCCTGCACCTGAATTCTACAAACTGTATACTACTGTTTATTTCAAAATAAAATAATATTTTCTAAATATCTTGAGTTCTAGCCTTTGAGCATTGAACCAAGAAGTTCTGGCCAACCAGTTCTCAAATGTGGCACCTGTCCGCAAGTATGACTTATGTGTCAGCCAACATTTAATTTTTTATAAGAGCAGATCCCAAATAGATATGATAAAAGTCCGGAGGTAAATGGTGTGTTAAGTGGCCGCTTACCGTCAGCTGAGCTTTCCTGTCTGCCAACTGTAGTTTAGCAAAAATGAAAATCTAACATCACAAAATCCACAGAATGCTCATGTTTTACAGTAAAAATAAAATCGACCTGGCGCAAATCAAACTCGCATCGAAAGTCTTCCATGCGATATAATATGATATCTACCGTTTTTTAAAACTGGCTTTGTTTTGTTGAATTTAATAAAATCTGTACATATTTAGAGAACGCTGGTGGATTTTGGCTGACCCGGCCAAAAATTCAGAACTAAACGAAATGGTGTAATATTATATTATATTGAAGCTGTTACATAATTTCCATAAACCACAGTTTCTGATCGAAACTTTGATTTTAAGACAACAATGATTGCAGAAGTGTCTTTGAGACTTATTCCTTTTGATCACTAGCCTTTCCAGCTAGCCTAGCCAGCGACATAGGCCATGTGGAACTTGCGACTTAATCCCGAAAAACGTGATATTTTTCCGATATAATAATTCTTATGTCACTTTTTAGCTCCTTAACTTTCCCCATACAAAAAATCACGTCCATTCGATGCTGTTTTGTCGTGGAACTAAACAATAACCACACTCTTTCATTTAAAATATTAGTATGGATATTAGACTGACACTATCGTTTCTCAAAATGTAACAAAATATCTGATACCACAGAACAAGAAATTATTTTTTTCTATTTCTATGTCTGATACATTTAGACAGATATCCAAATGGTCCTAAAAAGTGTGTATAAAAGACATCATCATCTTTGACCTGGGAAACTATCTGAATCTAATCAAAAAAACAGCAGAAAAACAACAACAACAACAGAACAAATACAAATTATCGTGACAGTCTGGTACCGGCAACCCCACAACAATGATTACAAACTTGACCTAATTAGTTTACCGTGTACAACATGTAGACACACGTACTATAAAGAAAGAGGAAGGAAGTTTTTTATGACGGCATAGTCACGCGATGCGCCCTTCAGTCATTCCAACATAATTGTCATTGGTCCAACAGGCTATGTAATTAGCACTCTGTTACCTAAGTGCTTGGAAATTATATCAAATTTGTAAGTTATAAGGTTCACAGAGGAGTCAATAGGTACATAAGGAGAGTGTAAATGGAGCGTTAGAAGGGGACCAAATAAGCGATATCTTTAAGAAATGTCAGATCAGAAGTACCACCGATTCTTGCAATTAAAAATCTGGGGCTTAATATTGCCAATCTAACACAAAACAATAAAGATAATGTATGCTGTTCTGAAAACCGCACTGCGGAAAATTTTTAAACATGTTTACAAGATTCCATTAACAAAAGCATTATAAGGGACTGGTTTAACGAAGGATGTGACGAAAATGCTGACATAACCCGTTCATTTGCACATTAGCAAACGGGTGCCGTTTTAATTAATATCAACAAAACCAATCTCGTTCGGGTCGCAACATGTTTTTATACTGAGTGGAGAATCTTTTGCATATTTTCAGCATTTTAAAAAGCAGTAGATGTATTTGTTTGGAATAATAATTATGTGTAAATGTAGGCAAAAGCGCATAAGGCAGGTCACAATTTAGGAACTCGCGAAAAGACAAATAACAATGAAAAGTTACGTTTCATATCGTTAGAAGTCATCAATACTTTTGATTCATACCTAGATATCGCTTGGTACAAATCAAAACTTTATGATATTGCCATTATGAGTCACTTTTGAAGGCAATTCATTCTCAACTTAGAAGTCGCATGGCAGTTACAATCGCATATAGGTATGTATCGTCCACAGCTTGCTCAATTTCGTCGGAGGCAATTTCACTTTCCCGATATGAATTTTTAAAACGAACCCTCCTTCACATATACACACAAGACTCACCTTGACAATGACAAAGGAATGTTGAATTTTATTTTATTGTTTCAAACGCTCCCTTATTGTAACTGTCACGAACGTGATAAGAGCTAACTTGTTAAAGAGGTTTCATTTCATTTTGTTAGTGAAATGGGGTGGTATTTTTACGAATTCCAGTGTTTTATTTTCAGATAACAATCAGGTGCGTTTACCTTTTACAAATCTGTAAATAGGTTTGTTTACAAAACTAATTTTGATAAAGAGTTTTTGTACAGCTAAAATAATTGAGTTTGTTTTTAAACAAGAAGGTTTATCCGGTCTCAAACAAAATACCATTTGTATTATGGAGACTAAACAATGTAGACAATTTGTAACTAATATACGAGTACCACCCATTAAAAATATGTTTCGTATTTAAATTATATACCAAATCCAATGAAAATGTTAACCTCGCCTCTACATCACTAATTATCTCAATCTACGTAACATTCTGGCTTCATTAATTGTAATTACATATAAGTAAAAGCGAAACAAGATAAAACAATATCCAATAAATATTAAAACCGTAGGTACTATCTCGTATACTATGTATTACTATAATATATGCTAGTACAGTCAACAGCAAAAGTAGATGATCAAAGTCAGAAGTTCAAAACTAATGAACGTACTTAGTTCGCGTAAGAACTGTGTGGTGTCACGGATACACAGTTTTACCGGCGATACCTCTTCCTTAATCTCTCCATTGTGTTATGAGTACCTCTATTATAAGTAATTACATGAACGCTCAATTTTAATCACACGCCATACCTTTAATGAAACCATTACGCGCCGCATCAAGAGACATCAAACAAAATTGTACCGGCTTCAACGAAAACTATCTATCCGTAATGCGTCCCAACGGCTCGATAACACACAATCCAGTAATTCGGATCTAATGTCTATACGCGTACAAACGCGGACTCTATTCTATTTGATATAAAGGCTAATTTTGAACTGAAAGGCCAAGGTCACAGATGTGCAATAACTTTTTACGACATGGCTTGGCAAGAAATGGGGGCTTTATGATGTTTGTAAATAAAGATTGATAATCAAGAAGCACGTGATAACTACAAATTGTAAAATATCTCATTATTTTTATATTAATGAGTAACAGCAGTTGTCTTGTGATGACGATCGTAAAGCATTAGAAACATCGGGTTTTTTGAAAAAAAAAATTACATTTAACTGCGCTTTTTTTCATTTATGTTGTTTTATTTCACATATTGTGAAATAAAACAACATAAATTGATGTTTATCCGTTGTCTGCGAGTGGTCCCAGGCTAAGCCCAACTTGTACTATAGACCGTGGGGGCAAGATGTGAATAATGGATATTTAAACCTAAGGATATCTAAGGACTATATGTAGCTACTACCAAATGAAATTTTAAAGTATTAAAAACAATATCTTTATAAACATTTGTATCTCCGATACATCTAGAATACCAATTATTTATAACTTCATAACACTACGGAGTTGTGTAATTTATCATCATAACATCTTTAACAGAATATAATATTAATATTATGTTATACCTATAGTATTCTCACACGTATAATTAACGTAAGTTTGCGTTACCATCAGTCAATTAGAATGATCAACCCGCTGTGTTCCCTTTAGCTGTAGAAACTATACGTTTGAATTTAATTTCACTGTTTACATTTAATATGCTATGTAATTATAATAATGTCAGAAACGAGAGCAATTAAAATGATACCTGAGGGAAATTGGAGTAATTAATTATGCTTATAAAATTAAACAATAGCGTACCTTTACATAATTTTATGCACATAAAAATACAATGGGAAAAATATAATAGGTAAGCAAACGTCATTGTAGGTAAGCAAGCAAAATCAAGACAGCCCAAATGTTTAATTGTTTGTGTTATACAGTTGTAGTGTATGTGCGAAAGGAGGTTGTATACTGTCGTCTCTTGCTCACACTTGATATATACTGTGGTACTCCTAGACGCGATGACAGGAGGGGATGACAGGAGGTCAATGGCGGATGGACACGGAGGGACGCGGAGTGTGCAGCAGAGAGCCGATAATTATATTACAAACTAAACGAGTAAATAAACAAACAGTACATTTTGGCGACGAGACTGTAAGTACTGTTTTAGTATTAATTGAAGGAGGAAGAAAAAAACATTCATGGACTGAGTTTTGTTCAAAAGGAGAAAATGTGTATTATTTTTACAATGAAGTTTCATAATACGTAAGTATAGTGATATTATTGAATTTGATAACTGCTTTAAAGCATGGATAAATTATTAATGGAAGTATAAACCACTACTTTGTATTGTATATTGTAGCAAGAAATGTTTGACGTTTTACAGGAACTATTTACAGATGTTTGCTGCTTATTTTTATTATATTGATTTTGTGCTTGACGGAAGAATATAAATATCGGTATCAAAGCTGCATAAATAAATAATTATCACAGAGAATTGAAAGCGCAAAATGTATAAAAACATAAACATTGTATGACGTATAATTTCTCCCATAGATGTTCCATTTTTCACTTTTTATTTTTTAATAGCGTTTCGATTATCGGCGGCTCGTGACTTGTTTACAGTACAGCCTAAAATAATAAATTAAGAAAAAATTATCGGAAAAACGTTCCGTTCTATCAGTTTTATTTTTATTTTTCGAAGTCGTAATCTACGGACGTGCAACGGAACTTAAGATGCTTCACGAATGTAAAAAAAAAAAAAAAAACAAACAAAGTAGTTGGGGGTAAAATTATAAAGAAGTACATACATACTAAATTACGGGAGAGTAATGAAAAATATTATTATTGTTTAATAAATATATAATATTATAAATGAGTATAGTTTGGCAAATTTAGAAGTGGGCAACCGACTGAAATGATCGCGTACTGTGCGTTTTGAAAGAAACTTCCTGCCACGTACGTTAAGGTTGTGGAATGAGCTCCTCAGCGAGGTGTTCCCACGAGACTACAGTATGAGGTCCTTCAAGAGGGGCGTGAAAAGATTTTTATCAGGTCGGCAATGTGCAAGTGATACACCTAGTGTTGCAGGCGTTCATAGGCCGTAACCGCTTAACATCAGGTGAGCTGTATGCTTGATTGCCAACTTTATGGCATATAAAAAGGCAAGGAAGTTATTAAGGAAGAGAATAATAAGAAGCAGTCTTAAACAGATAGCGTCTTCATGTTCATATGTTGTATTTTCACTATTTTCAAAGTAAAAAAAAAAAAAAAATAAGAAGATGTTACTCTAGAAAGTTTTGAATGTAAAAAGATGTTACTCTAGAAAGGTTTACATGTAAAAAATCACGCAAATGCGGCGAGTTCTAAATATTAGCGTTGGAAGTGAAGTTTGTATAATATTTAGTTATGATATTTTATTAGTTATATTTGGAAGTTATTGATGTGGCCTGAACTAAGAAGAAATTTCATATTCCATTTTGTGTAGATTTTGCTGATGGTAGAGCAAAACGTTTGAATGTATCATTTTTAAAAAAAGCTGTTATATATTTATATTTGTGTATGACATCTTGTTGGTGTGCCAAGTGAATAAATAAATTAATGGTATCTTTATAATAAGAATCAGGAAAATGTGAGAAAATAGTAGGCAGCTTGCATTAGAACGTAAATTTAAGGATGCAAACGACCAGACCCTTGGTCAAGTTATAGAAAATTGTATTTTGAAGAATTAAGGAAGAAGGTGTTAAATATGAGTGTGAGTAAGATACTAAAAGATGATATCGCAGCTGTGACGGCGGTTCGTTGGCGGTAGTGAGATTAAAGCTGTATCGCCGCGGACGGTTGATGGATAGGTGACCGTCCTGGCCGCGTTTGGTGGCATTTGTTCTGGGCGTCTCCGTGCTTCGGAGGGCGCGTTGGTTTGTTGGTCCCGAGTGAGGTTTGCTGTATCTAGATGTTGGTCGTCGAGCCTGGGCAGGGGTCGTTTGGCGGCTCGATGGCGTCTGGTGGTGGGGTTGGTCGCTTGCCTTGCGCTCCTCTGTCTCCACAAATCGTATATGAACTGATGATAAAGATATTGCTTAAGTGAAGAAGTAGTAAACATACCACTTGAAAGATTTAGACAGAAACAACGAAGTAATGAAAAGACAGCAAATTAAAACGGAATAAATAAAAGATAAATGTTTAGGTGTGGAAGTTGGAATTATTTAACAAATGATGAAAAAAAAAAAATATTGTTTCTATTCTGAGGTGTATTTAAGTATGATTAAGTGTATACCTATAATTTAAATTATATGGTTCATGGTTATCTATGAAGTTGAATAAACAAATAGAATACATTGGTTATATTGGTAAAGATGAAAAAATAAAGAACGTTTTAAATCTAGATGAAGTTTAATAGATATAATGTGAAATAGGAGGTATGTCCCAAAGTAAATAGGTTATGGATAAAACGTAAGGGGAGATTGAAGTCTCCCATAAAACATAAACTCTCAAAAAAAAAAAAAAGGCTCTAAAAGGTTTTTAAATAAAATTTGGAATTGAAGATAATGATGAAATAACTAGATGGCTGGCATTAGCTGCTGGATGCGAGTGGCCGAGGATCGATCAGTGTGGCGAGCATTTGAAGAACCGGGTGTCCAGCAGCGGACTATTACATGCTGATGATGATGACGAAATAACTTGAAAAAAAAAAACAGATAATGTTCTAAAAATTAGCTTCTAAGCTAATGATAAGAACTCACGTGCCTTTGTGAGTCAAAGTAGAAAGAAAAATAAATAAACTGTTGCAATGAGAAATTAAAGAGAAAAGTATAAGGCAGTTAAAAGTTGATATCACCTATAGTTCCAATCGTGCAAGAGAACGAAAATATTTGCTTATGCATTAAAATTTATAAGCGTCGGTCCAATGCAGCGATTAAAAGAAAACTTTACCAAATGTGGAACAGCGATTACCCAAAATCATGTTCTCTAAATTGGATGTTAAAAACAGTATATTAAGAAATTGGAGCACCATCCAGACCCATGCTGAGCTATCACATTACAATCTTTTACAGGTGCGAAATTCGGATGTAGTATCTAACATCTATCTGGTGGTATTACGATGTACATGATAAAACCAATGATAAAATAGTGATTTCCAATTCTGTAATTTTGAGAGGTATTAAGTACAAGGCAATGATAAAGCCCCTGCATAAATAAAGCTGTATCTGACTGAGCGCTGGTCTTGACAGACTTAAAAGAGGCTCTAGCGCTAGTGTGGACCGTAGAATACTATATATGTTTTGCATGGAAGTTTATTCGAATTGGATACGATTACGGATCATAAGCTTTGGGAAGTAAAATAAAAAGAAATGAACCCATTTTCATGGCTTTGCAAATTTATACATTTACACTGTGACATGAAATTTATACTAAGGATCACATCCAAGTCAACGGCGGCACCGATGAGATATAAATACAGAAATGGTTTTAAAATGATTAGACTTTAAGCAAAGTTTTAACAAAACAAATATGAGAATATTATGAATTGCTGTTCGTTAGTCTCGCTAAAACTCGATAACAGCTGACGGATTTGACTTATTTTAGTCTTGGAATATTCGTGAAAGTCCAGGGAAGGTTAAGACGATGAGAAAATAGATAATGAGCAGAAGAAATTAGATGGGTATATATTTTGAGCCTGTTACACTTACAGTAAAATCACATTGATCAAGAATGACGACGTAAAAAAAAAAAAAAAAAAAAAAAAAAAAGAAAAGAAAAGAAAAGAAAAAGAGATGGACTGTAGAGTTGAGTAATGAATTATACTTTTGCTGATGAATCCTAAAATACCTTGTTTTTTATAAAGGTAGGGATAGGATTGGTGAAGTTATAAATTGAAGTTATGGAGTAATTTATTATAGAAAAGAAAATGAGACGAAAGGAAACATCAAAGTTAAGATAAAGTAGATGGTTAGTTTTGAAGTGTCTTATGAAGATTTGAATTATATAAAAATTAAAAAAAATTATTTAATAAAAATTAAGACGAGACGGTGAATTTTGGAAGTTTTAATTAATTAGATAGGTGAAGTGTAATTGGTACATACCTACTGATGATAAAATTTAGTTATTAAGTAAACATAAAATGTTGGAAGTGAAGGAAGCTAGTTTACTTGTTAAGTAAACATAAAATGTTGGAAGTGAAGGAAGCTAGTTTACTTGTTAAGTAAACATAAAATGTTGGAAGTGAAGGAAGCTAGTTTACTTGTGAAGTAAACATAAAATGTTGGAAGTGAAGGAAGCTAGTTTACTTGTTAAGTAAACATAAAAATGTTGGAAGTGAAGGAAGCTAGTTTACCTATTAGGTAAACATAATAATATGTTGTTGGAAATGAAGGAAGCTAGTTTACTTGTTAAGTAAACATAAAATGTATAGTGAACTGAAGGAAGCTAGTTTGCTTATTAAGTAAACATAAAAGTAGTTGTAAGTGAAGGAAGCTTGTTTACTGATTAGGTAAACATAAAAGTAGTTGTAAGTGAAGGAAGCTTGTTTACTGATTAAGTAAACATAAAATGAATTCTGAAGTGAAGGAATTTGGTTTGCTTAATAGGTAAACATTAAATGTTGTTGGATTGGAAGTGAAGAAAGTTAGTTAACTTTATTAGTAAACATAAAATGTATTGAGAAGCGAACGAGGCAAGGTTGCAAAGCAGAAGTTAGTTAGGTAACGATGTAAGATGTACCTAGAAGTTTGAAGCTAATTAAAGAGTTGTCATATTATATATTAAAAAAAAAAATAACAAGGAAGGGATGTAGTGTATGTGCGAAAGGAGGTTGTATACTGTCGTCTCTTGCTCACACTTGATATATACTGTGGTACTCCTAGACGCGATGACAGGAGGGGATGACAGGAGGTCAATGGCGGATGGACACGGAGGGACGCGGAGTGTGCAGCAGAGAGCCGATAATTATATTACAAACTAAACGAGTAAATAAACAAACAGTACAACAGTCAAGGTTGTTAAAAAAATGAATACATAAAAAAAAGAAATAGAATCATCTGACACAAGTATAACATAATTACCAAAAGTATTGTAAGAATTTCTTAGATCGGCCGGTCAATTGCTAATGCCGAAAGGCGGGATCCGGCTCATCCTCTTTGGATGGGGGAGTTTAGTGGGTAGTATGACGCTTTTACAGGTATTTCTAGCAAGCAGTTAAGATGCCGAAACGCATATCCTCCGGATAAAAAAAAGGCCACAGGCTCGTCCTTCTTAGGGTGTGAAGGGGAAACCGGGGGAGTTGGTAGAGTTATATGTATTTAGTAGAGGCCCACACATAGTCGCAGGTTTTTTATGTAAGTGGGAGGCAACGAGCAAGCGGGTTACCTGATGGTAAGCAATCACCGCCGCCCATAAATACCCGTAACACCAGAGGAGTCACAAGTACGTTGTACGTTGTAGTCATGCTGAATTAAATCATAAAAAAGGGAATGTCTTAAATGAGATATCTAAGTGTTTGAATAGGATTCACTGTTTCAGGTGGAAAAACTAAAAAAGTAAGTATTTAAAATAAGAACATTAGCAATTTCTTTTAAAGTAATTTACGTAAGTAAAAGTAATTTCGTTACTTACCAACTAATTCAAAAACTGGGAGGCGATATAAATATTAAAAGTGTAAAGCCAAGACTGGCAAGCAGACGCCCGTTGAATTCATAACGATTCTAGCTGCGCTGTGAAAAAAAACTTTTACATTAACAGGCGCATTCATTACGTAGTCAAAAATTTTTCGTTTGACGTGACGGTCTTAATGCCTTATCTAAAAAAAACTAAGTTTTGAAATTGAATATTTGAATATAATATTGATTTCCGACGGCCAATTTGGAGTATTGGTACAGACATATACTTATTCCATACAGCGCAAGGTATAATTCTTATTGATTACGATTTGAACTCTACCGTTTTACATCGTTAAGAAACTTAGTATAGCGTTCCGTGGAAACCAATGTAACACCTGGGATAAGAAACGATAAATCAAATTCTGCGGTTTTGACGTCAAAATGGCTTAAGACCGCATTAATTAACGGGTCAATTTAAATCGGTCATAATTGATTTATGATTTGTACGACAATAGTGTAACTTTTATACCTGTTGGTGATAGGCTTCTCCAAAATCACAAGCATTAGGAGGATATTATGCCCATACTCAACACACTGCGCAAGCGGGTCGGCATACCAGGGCATAGCTTTAGCCGTCCAAAAAATCTAATAACCGGGATAATAAACGATAAATCAAATTCTGCGGTTTTGACGTCAAAATTGCTTAAGACTGCATTAATAAACGGGCCAATTTAAATCACCATAATTGTTTTATGTATTCGACAATAGTAATTTTCATACCTCGACAATCCTTTTAGAACTTTTGCGTTGTTGTTCTTACGAACTTAGAAGAAAAGCAGTTACATCAACTTTTTTATTATTTCGGAAGAGAAAACCGATTAACCGTCCTGTTAGACATCAACCATTATTAATGAATGATATATTATGGGACACTGAATTGTCTGTAATGACTTCCAACAATATTTATTTTTTGTTTGTTGGCGACTAATGGTTAAACTATCGAAATACAAAAGCGTAGCTGAATGTAACAGGTCGCAGACGGGCTGCAGACCAGCGTCATCGTGGCTAAAGACGTCACGGTAATGTTATCTAACATTACCGTGGCTATGTCCTGCAATTGCCAACCCGCTTGCTCAGCGTGTTGGGTATGGGTATATCCTCATAATGCTTGTGAGTTTGGAGAAGCCTATCACCAACAGTGGACTGAAACATGCTGGTGATGATGATGATACATTGTATAAATTATCGCGTGATTTTTAAAAAGGAAAATAGTCATTAGTCCGTCCGTCTCTCGCAATCCACAATATAGCCAAACATTGACGGAATTTCCCCATACACATAACATAAAGTTGTGAGGCGTAACTTAGACTAACTTTATTCTTGAAAAAGAAACACAAATGCTGTGTGTGCGAAGCTCCAGGCACAACTAGAACATAATATTAGGAATAATATGAAATACTTTGAACATAGTATCTCTTACGAAAATTCAACATTTTCTTGCAAATATTCGCCTACATTTTTTGCAACACACCTTATGTGGGTACTTATATTTTCTTCGGCCCGGTCTGGAACCAATTTATTTTAACCTTAGGCTTTATTAACGAAACCTTTCATAAATGAAATTTTGTTCCGTGCAATTTCCACCGCCATTTATAAAAGAGAGAATTGGTGGTACGGCGCGATTGTGTAGAGCATCACATGCTTTAGATGTGTTTGCAGATAAAAAGTATTGTTAATATGTGTTTGTAATGTCAAAATAATAGCGTTTTGCCAATTATATTTTAAAACACTATATGAACATAACATCATTCATAGTTATTATACAAAAAAAAATTAATGTCCACACAAGTATTCTTAAAATGAAAGTTGTCGCATTCAAAAATATCAAGCAATCGCCGATAAAACCGCAAACGTAGATACATTAGGTGTCATCAACCCCTTTAAATAAACAGGCGCTCTCTTTAACTCGATCAAAGTTATTCCTTGTGTTAGAATCTAAACTCCTACGCTCTACGATTATACTCCCACGCATACGACCTCGTACAAACACGTCCTCGCAAAAATAATTTCATTAGTTTTGGCTAGGGCACTCGTGTCTCGTTTTTCTTCTTTTATATCTGTAATAGTAGTATAATGTCCTCATAGCCGAGTTTTCGGCCAATCTTTACGATCAACCAACTACGTAGGATATGTTTTAAGTGAGTGCGCAAGCACTGGTGCACTACCTATTCCCTGACTCTCATAACACGGTCACAGTAGTTTGATACGACCGAAGACTGATCAGGTCAAACTATTTAGTAATCTGTGATAAGGTGCAGGACCAACGGCTCAGGGGTAGCGCAGACGACAGACTATCGGTGACGCAGTTTTTAGTCTGTGAAAATAGAACCTTTGCATATGCAGTAACGCACACGACGCGCAAAAAGTCCGGCGCACTTTGTACGCCGTAATTTACATCTTTTTGTGCGCCGCAGACTCGATCACACAAAAAGTGTGCCATCTGCACTGCACCTTAGCGTACTTTCGGAGGCTCGAGGGTGTTTTACACCGCCAACTATATAATAGGGAATAGATAATATTATAATGTAACATAATATAGTACAGACATAACATTCTTGTACTTTATAGACATTTTTACAAGAACCAATAAGAATCCATTAAAAATGCTGTCACAATGTCACCCAAATCTATAATATAAAAATGAATCGCAAAATGTGTTGGTAAGCGCATAACTCAACAACGCCTGGACCAATTCGGCCAATTTTTTTTTAAATGTTCGTTGGAGTTCAAGGATGGTTTTTACGGCGAGAAAAATTGAATTGATTGATTGATCAATTCCCACGGGAACGGGAACCACGCGGGTGAAACCGCGGGCGCCCGCTAGTCTAAAAATATAATGGTTTTTGTCGTTGAATGTGTTTGCTCTTTTTTTTGTAAACAAAAGTTCTTGAGCAAATAAACGGTTTTTTAACTTAACTATACCCTGTATCAAATACTTGTAAAGCTAAAAGCATTTAGAGTGTATGAAAAATAATGCTTATGAAAACCATTTGTTACGGGGCTCTTTATAGCTATAACAAAATTAAGGATATCACGCTGACACTCCGTTAAAAGATTAAAAATGGTGGTTATAATGATATGACAAAAAAAACGATACAAAGCAAATTAGAAGTTAACCCAACTTAGTAGTAGAAAGTACTTTCAAGCAGGTATTAAACTGTTAAGAACAAGCGTAACTTTTGAGATAGCTAATAGTAGTCTTTTTTTACTGTTCATGGTGATTTTTGTCCAGATGATTTCTATATAATGTCTTGGACATCAAATCAGTCATGCAAACTACCCCCAACAACCATTCATAATTTTGCCTAGGACAACTGAAAGCTTCAGTAAAAATTACAAGCATATATACATATGTATATACATATGTGCCCTCAGATGACTAGTATACCCAAGCTTATTGACAAAAAGTCGTGAACACTCAGGACACGTGAGGACACCGTCACCGCACATGAGAGGGCTAACCAACACAACCCTCAAAGTTAAAATCTTTTGTGGTCACTGTAACCGAAATCCGCCAGGGAGTACATACATAGATATAATGTACTATCGGGATTTTCTATTCAAAGATGCTCCGGTAAATAAATTTTATCAGAATCGTCCAATTCTTACTTTTTCCGCAGCAAGGGCCAACAAAGACATTTCTGGGCGGGTGTAATTGAAAGATCGGGCGCTAGGGTCGCCGCGTTCTGAATACGAAACATTTCTTGGTCTTGCGTAGTTCTATTTATGTTTGTGTTCCTAATTGTTGTCTGTATGTGAATTCCTTTTGTGCTATTAATGTATTTTTCTGTGGCCCGAACAATTTAGGATAATGGAAAGCTTTTTGTAGACTCGAAGGATATTTGAGTAATGGCACAACACTAATTTATTCGCTATTTAGTAATTACCAAACTAAGTTGTGTTTTTTTTATTAAATATTTTTTTGACCGCGGGCTTAGTCACTGGGCCAATCTAAGAATCTGAGCATTTTCAGAGTCCAGCTGGCTAACTGCTACCAAATTCAAATCTTTTATTGCGAGTCACATTAAAATGCAAGGTTGGTAAAGATTAACACAAAGATATACATATGGCGCCCTGTAAGGACTTACCATCCCCACGGGTGAAATCTGCCGCCATAATATCTTTGGCTGTGTACCAGCAATATTTATGTGGGAGCAAGTACACTCAAAATGAAATCTTGAATACCAAAGGAGCCTTCAGTTTGGGAGCACATTGAGTGACGCTTCATGGTTAAATAAACCTCAATAAAATAATGTAGGTCGCTGCATCCGCTTACCATCAGGTGACCTTCGTGTATGTATAGCTCTATTGCCAATCAGTCTAAGTGAATGGAATTTCCTATTAAATAATAAAGGGATGAGGAAGGTTTTATGTCACTTGATTTTCCCCTTTATTTGTTTATTCTGACATAAAAGAGAATGTGTGTAACAAAAGAGGAAGTTTTACGAGCCCTTTGTTACGATAACATAAATTATAGGGTTTACGGGGCTCTGTACACTTTCACACGCTTTAACATCTTGGGTAAATTAATCAAACAAATCCTATTATGAGAATCACTTACCTTGTAATAAAGATTTAAAAAAGATGATCTGTAGAAATCTGTTAATTAAAGTTTAGTATGCTGTGGGTCGAATGATTTCAAACATTGTATGTATGTTACAGTCAGAACTCATAACCGGTCAAAACTACTTTTGACTGCAAAAATCAGGCAAAAGTAGTAATGCCCTTGGGTCAAAAAGAGTTTGACTGATTTTCGCAGTCAAAAGTGATTTTGACTAACGGCATCGGTCAAAACTACTTTTGCCTGATTTTTGCAGTCAAAAGTAGTGAATTCGGTTCTGACACTCGCCGGCCGCTGCCGCGGCAGCTCGAAAGTCAGAGGAGCTTACAGTATGGCAACACATTGAGCGATGCTTCCTACCCGCAATAAGGTAACTTAGCATCAGATGGTCTGTGTGTCTGGCTGCCATCCATATTCTTGTATGCAACTAATAATGTTCTTTTGAATGTTTTCAAGGGCTTTTTTATTCCTATCCATCGAGAAGAACCGTCATAAAAATGAAATTATAAAGGTAAGTTATTAAAAGATTCGCTAAAGCTTCTTTTTCCTTAAAGTCCAATCTACTAAATCTAAACTTTAAGGCTCAAATTCCGTATAACGTTATTTCGAGCCCTTTATTACCGTAAAGTTTCTCCTTCGTTTTTCTTTCAGCTGGTGAAAGAGTTCCAAATACCCCTATCACTCCCATGGGCGACATGGTATAGCTAATAGCACTTTCCCCCACAAAAACTCTGCTTTTGACACCCTTTCATTATTCTCGTTTTGGTGAATACATTTTCGGCCATCACATTTAATATTTATAAACAGTAGCAGTCACGTGGCGCTATCCCCATGGCTAGAAATAAAGAAGGTAATTTTAAATGTGAAACACAGCTTTGTGTCACAGATAATAATAACTGAGAAAAAAACGTATTAATAATCTTATGAAAATATTATATTGGTCGCAAGTACATCATTTGACATCTTCTAAGAACTTAATGCGAGATTTACAACCAATCCAACTGATAATAAAACAAATAATTATGATTCAGGACCTTTACCTATGTCAAATAAGTTTCATGAAATTAATCTTTCAGATATTTTATTTGGGTAGTAAAAATATGTTAATGAAGCTATGTCTCTCTTTTGTAAATTTGGAAAAAAGAAGACGGCCTTATTGATTTCTGACAGATAAATTAAGAGTAACTTATCTAACAGCAGTAAACTACAGTTTCATTTGAACATTTGGTTAGTTAACCTATTCGTAAGGGTGGTGCCACACGGACGTTGTAGTTGTTGCTAAGCGTAGCCTATTTGTAACTCAGCATAGTATTGCGATCTAATCTAGGAACGCCTGGGGCGTGATCCCAGATTTGGCCAGTCCTGTAATTACAAGTACGCCATAAAACCTTCATGACCCTTGAAAGGGGAACTAGACTAATTTGATCCTGGCTTTAGTTAGTGTTGTCGGAACATGCGAGTCCTCTCAGTTAACCTCAATGCCGATCTAGAGCGATTATAATTAACACTAGATAGTTGTGTGAGAATCAGACTATTGGCTTAAAGCCCGTAGCTACCAAATCACGCGCTGATTCAATTAGCACTCAGTAATAAAAGCTTAATAAATCCTATGAAATGAAAACAAAACGCTTTAAATGTCATTTTATAACGTAAAAACACCATATCCTCTTTGATATTTTATATTAAAACACGATTTTTAGGGAACCACTTAGCAGCTACACAATTATGAGATAATTTGGCTCTCTTTGAAACCTACTGGTTGATAATTCAGAAAGTCTATTGACCATTGAAAGCAATGTGCCGGCTTCGACGATTGCCACGCTGCGAGATAACGAAGCAAGTTCCCGCGATCCAGTCAGCTCTGTCGATGTGATAACGGCGAGCTGACAGCGTTTCATTGAACTTTTATAGTCGACAGTAAACATTTTCA
The DNA here is from genome assembly GCA_949319885.1 of Mecyna flavalis. Classification (NCBI taxonomy): domain Eukaryota; kingdom Metazoa; phylum Arthropoda; class Insecta; order Lepidoptera; family Crambidae; genus Mecyna; species Mecyna flavalis. The sequence goes on from OX439429.1 coordinate 16,011,075, forward strand.
TGGCCGGAACGATGTTGCTAAGCTTTTGTCGTTTTGATTATGAGGAAACGTACTCGTTGTTATACACTCCACTTTTTGAAGCCGTGAAATGTGTGCGTCTACATAATATGTCTATATGTCTACATAATCGTTGTCTAAACTTGGATAAGTAATATTATTACTTATCCAAGTTTAGACAACGATTTCGTGTAATGAATGGTAAAGAGATCGGCAATTAGGTACATAAGGTTAGTCGTAGGTTTGATTCCTGCACGGTACAAACATTTGTGTGCATTAACATAATTATCAGGTTATATTATTATGCTATGTTTAGGTTTGGCTGTCACTGCGTTTGTATTATAAAAATATTTTTTTTTAAGATATCCGTTTCCTGGAACCTACAGTACAAGCTAAGCTTGGTTTGTAGCAAAATGGCGCCGTATAATTTAATGTCCAAGGACATCTGCGAATGTACAGTGGCTCTAGTTTATCGGAATATAAGTCGACGGTGGATATTTGCATAGAAGCTAGGCACCTATAAATTCGTCATTTGAAGGCCCGAAGACAGTATTTGCTAAGTCATGAAACTTAGTTTAAGCGAAGCCCGATCAAAATCAAAATACACTTTATTCACGTCATACATTAATGTTACAGACTGACTTTACCGCCGGATTTCAAATGTAGTTGTCTATCGATATCGATTATGATCATAACAAAGCGCTTGAAAAATGATTAACGATGACAGCGGTATATATCTAAACCGCGGCGGCGGCCGCTGGTTAAAAATATTTTGGGCCGACTCGCCAGCTATCCACAGGTAAAACCAGCCGCCATAATAAGTAGCTGTGTTCCATCAATAGTAATGTGAGAGCCAACACACGTACACAGAAATGCTTAAAAATCAAACGAGCCAACAGTGTGGCAGCAGATAGCGATATTTCCCGGTTAAGTATCCCTTAATGGAGTAGGCCACATTGGCCGATTACCATCAGGTGAGTGTACAGTGAAGTAATGTAAAACTATTACATACACCGTACAATCAAATATACACTCAGCGGCAAAAATAACCGCCCAATTGGCTTTTTTCATACAAACGTGGTCACTTTAGCGTCTCATAGATAGAAAACTATTTGCAGCTGTGCAATGATTAACAAGTCAAGTCAAACTTCATGTTACGATGTATGGAGCGTTGAATTCGGTTTATTGTTTTTCCTTTTTGAGAAAATTGAGCGGTTTTTGGCAATTTTTGAAACTGTGATTCAATAATTGGGCGTTTGGCCCAATGACGTTCAATTAAAAAACTAGACTCACAATCACGCTCAAATACTGTCCGAAGCAAAAGTCTGCCCACCCGACTATTGGGCAGAGTTTTCGTTTAGTTGTATACAATTGACATTTAACAATAAATGCCACGAGATATGGTGTTACAGTCTGTTCCACATAAGTTGTCCTTTAGCCGCCATATTGGCAGCATTGCCTACGCTTTGTAAATCTGTCAAAAAACAGATTGAAAGTATCGAAAAACAGTAGTACCAATATGGCGGCTAAAGGACAACTTATGTGGAACAGACTGTAATTTGAACGAATGTGTTAATGTCATCAGTGTCAAAGCCACTCGGACGTTTTTTGAGAAATTTTTCTTAGAGATTGGGTGTCTAGTTGTATATTGAACGTCATTGGTTTGGCCTCTCCATTGACGTAATAATCATTGCACAGCTGCAAATAGTTTTCTATCTATGAGACGCTAAAGTGACTATGTTTGTATAGAAAAAGCCAAGTGGGCGGTTATTTTTGCCCTGAGTGTTATGATAACTATGAAAATATTAATCACTGAATATAAAAAGGTGTGGATTTAAACGAGAACAGTTAAATTTTGGCTTTGAGGGTTAATGTTTATTGAAGAAGAGCCTGTTATTTTAACTCCGAGCTCGCTTGATTAAATTGTGAAACATAGTTACTGGAATTCAAAATGTTTTGATGAATATTTTACTGTTCGACGAAAACGCTGAACCAATAACTCGATGAAGGATAATTAAATATAAATATTTTTGGAATAACGTTTACATCGTTTTTCGGTAAAGCATTTACATTCTTATTTTTATTACTCTGACAAAAAAGCGAAATTATCATTTAAATAATTCTACTAGGGAGCTAATAGTATTATTTAAGCGATAATCCTCTGGCTTCTACGGAAGAAGGTTATCTTTTATAATCTACGCGCAAATACTAGTATTACGGTTAGTTTTTAATATAAGGAATTAACTAGTTACTTCCTTATATTAAAAACCCGAAAGAAGGGTATGTTTTGGAATATACTAGATCCTCTATAGACCCTTTTTTCCCCGGAGGAGAATGCGTTTATGCACCATAACCGCAGGCTAGTTAGACCTGCGGCCGTGTGTGGGACTCGAGACTAAAGCGTCCACTACCAACTAAAATCCCCCGGTTCCCCTTCACACCCGATTGGGACGAGCCGGTGCCAGCCTTGTGGCTATTGACCAGCCCATCTCCGGAGATCCTATATAGACCCTTGGTAAAGGACATCTACACTTTATCCTGGGATAATGCTCAGTTCCCATGACCTTCTACACCACATTCAGGGATAACGTTGTATAGTCTAAACGGGCGAACCACTGACTAGTTATGGTGGTGAAGCTGAGGATTCAGTCGATCAAATCTACATATTTTAGGATGCTTTCCGTCAAAACAAAACTCAGGCTTAGCCCCAGCTTTACTCTACTTTTCCCGAAGTCGTCAAATTCTAAGGATATTAACATAGCTAATTTGAATTTTCATCAAGTAATCAATAGCATAAGCAAAAGTAAAATTAGCTATGTTAATATCCTTATGTATCTTAATCGTAATATCTTTTGTAATGTCATTATATAAAATTATAGCCATCGTATCTTTCGTTCTACTTATTTAATAGTGAAAGATTCTTCATCTTAAAGCTCGGCACAGACTTCGATATTAATGATTATGGACGTTACATATTAAAACAAAAATTTCCGAAAAAAAACCAACCAAGTTCAAAGCAATGCTCACATTTTGCGTTACCAACGCAAATAAACAGTGGTGTATTTACTCTCTTCTTCCATGATGAAACAACTTAATTCAGTCTAAATTGATGTTAGCTTAAACCCATTTAATTCTCGGGATGGTCTCGGCAAATTGTGTTTGGGGAAAGAAATAAAATAAAGAAAGTAGGATGCTCTTGCGTGGAGTTCACATTTTTATTTCACCAGTCGGTTAATCCGAGTGGACGGTTAAATGATACTTTACTTCTTTGGATCTATTAAATTGTTGTAGTTGTGACATTTTATTATTTTGTCTATTTAAAATAAGAGAAGAAGGCAGCGTCAATTCTGATAGAATATTTATCACGAATTCTTTTTCAGTGAAACTGACTTATTTCTATGAGCACCGTATGTTTAAATAAAATATTATTTTATTACTAAAAAAAATGAAATTCATGACAAATAAAACTGAAATATAATGGTATATTACCATAATAATAATACTGAAGAGCTTGACTTACTGACACTAAAATTTTTCATGTTATTATAGGTTTTAAAGTCGACGATATTTAATCAAGATAAAGTCAATAGGTATTTTAATAAAAAATCGAAGAGGTGCTGAACCTAAATGCATTAGGATCAAATAATAAATCATAATTATATCACGTTCTTTGATGTCGGAGGCCAAGACCCACTTTGGGTCGTTGAGCCAGCGCAGTAAGTAAGTAATTATATCACGTTATCTATTTGAAATATCATTACCCTAAACTAAACATATTTAAAAAAATTAGCCTAGTCGTGTACTACCTATTAAGCTTAGTTAGACCATATTAAATCTAAGCTAGCAATAAAACTATGTATAATATAAACTATGTGTAAACAAAGCTATAAACATATAGTCCTTAAAATCGCCGAACTCATTCCTTTATTCGTTTAAAAAGTAACAAAATAATCATGATATTACACAGATAAGACAATTACTCAAACAGAAGCAAATTGATTCCTTCCTATTCATCGTATTAATTCTGCCGGCACTTGAAATTCAAGCAAACGGCGAACAACACTTTCTCGGGATATCCCATTGCAATTATTGTAATAGCGCTGAACGTCCCGTTTGAGGACACCTGCGCTATCCCCCCTCCCCCTTAGCGCTAGTTTGGGTAAGGGCCTTTTTGTAATTGTCGTCTGGAATTTCTATAGCTTACATCGTCTCTAGTATCGGGAATAATATTAGATTTTTAGGATAAAAAACTGACAATGGATTGTTTTAAAATAAAAAAATTAGAACTTGTATGACACCGTCATAATACAAGTCGTGGAATACCAAGCCATATCGTATAACTAGTAGAATTCAACTACACGTTAATTATTGTGTCAACTGCCGAAGCAGATTTTGCACGTTATTTCAGTTATAAAACAACCAACAAGAATAAGAAAAAGCTACAGAAATTAATACTTAATAATCTTTAAACTGACTTTTAAATATTTTATCTATGAGTTTTGTTATGTATTTCGTAAATAAATATTTTCCAAGTCCAATTACGTAGGTAACGTGTTAATAACTGGTAGAAACATTTTGTCTTAACAAAAAGATAGCTCCATAAAGCCAAGTCGCCCCCAAGTCATTATTCCGTTTTAACAGCTTCTAGAGCGATAGCTCGCGTGAATCAATGAGCTGCCGATGTGGGGCGAGATATCGGCATCGATCGCACAGAAATTGGCTCGCTCCGGTTACCGAGATCCGGCGGATTACGTGCGCTCAAGAAAGCACCAGGAAACGTCGAGGCAACGCGGCTCGACGCAGATTACTCTGATTGGATAGGGAAAATTGTCACAAGCGTGTTGGCTTATTAATTAATTAAAGACGGCATCAGGAATGTTGCTTTAAACTTGAAGAGTATAAAAACACCGCTACTGTGTTATTTTTTTTTAAGTATTGCCTCTGAATTAAATAATCACATTAATTTTGTAAACAAATAGATAATATTCAAAACTATTGTTGCATAATCATTATTTCGCCTTAAGAGCTCCTTGCGACAGCTCACGTGAATCCATGAGCTGCCAATGTGGGGCAAGAATCGGTATCAATCGTATCAAAATCAGATTTTGTGTACAAAAAAGGTCATTTAGCTAAACGTTACCTATTCATTTTTTCCGTCTAAGCAGCTCTTCGTAATAATTCACGCAAAACTACGGGTCGTCAATGTAATTTACGGCTACTAAATTGTACTACCTAACTAAAACCATTTTATTTATTTTGTACTTTGTCCTTTTTCCCCCACTACTCATTATTGAAAGATATCAATCACCGTCTGCTTTAAGCTCGGCGAAGATTTTAAAAACAAATTACTACGTAACACATCTAATGATCGTGTTTCAAGAACAAATTCGAACATAGCTTCAAAAGTACCACTAACGATTAGCTTAGAGTCTGACACGCGATATTTATCAATCCGAAGTGATATCTATTTTAACCACAAACGTATATTTCAAACCATGACATGATAAGTTCGGCAACACTCCGGCATTTAAAACAAGTCCGCTAGGCCACTTTGAGCTTATCGACGAATCCAGGTATTGAGGGCGTCCGGCATTTTCCATTAACTTTTGCCCTTGACAGGCAGACAGACAACCGCATCTTCTAGAAAATTTCAAATGGAATTCTGTCCGCATATTACATGTCTTTAATATTAGAACTCGGCCTTTGTTTTGAAACTCGCATGGGATGTCCGAGGATTTGTAGGATTAAGGAGGAATTTCCTTTCACAGTGAAATTGCAATGTAAATTTATATTGTTTTCAGAATAGCTCAAGAGAATTTGGCAAGCGTTAGATTTGACAAGCCGATAAATTAATTAGATGGGGCTTATCTACAGTGGGTCAATATTATCTCTTTCTTCTTTTTTTAATGAATCAAATATATTATCACACACTCAGCAAACTTGTGCAGCAAACATTATAAATTTTGTTCTTAATCGACTAGTTCATAAATCTTAAACCAAAGAATGCCTTAAGCCGGTAGAACGAACAACATAAACTTAAAGGCGATTAAGCTTAATTCTTATTTTATCAGCGCCCACTTTGTGCCAGTTAATAACAGTCGACATGACGAGGGAAACCTTATCACTTCTCACTTTTCCAAAGCCCCGTCGAAGCGAAAGACCCACAATCGTTCCTAAACTGTGATAAATCAGACCGAAGCGACAACTGGAAGTCGCGACACCAACTTGTTATCAGACGCTTAACAATCTCACGGCTTCAACTATCGACATTTGCAGCATCGATACTGAATTTAATTATTTTGTTCCACAACTTACGTCATCAAATGTAACTTTAAGATACGAACTTCGTTACACAACGATGTTCAGGTACGTGGCCAGGCGGGACAAAGTATATATACTGCAGAAATGAACTGCTCTCTCTAGAGATCTGAGCGCAATAAACAAACTAATTTTACTACTCTCGACTTTGTATCTTAGAAACAGTATTGTTTTGTTTTTCCATTAAGATATTGTCTTTACCTTTGTATGCTTAGCTTTGTAAAAGTTTAACAACTTAGACAATGAATATGCTAGGTTTTGCTTTGGAATAAAAGAACAGGATATGACAACCATAGCTGTCTTTAAAGTGTTAGTGTTTTTTAGCAGCTGTTAGTTTTTGTGGTAAAACAGCAATACTGAAAAGTAGAAAATCTCCTAACGTGTAAATGATTGTAAAAAAAAAGTATTGTTGTCAATTTTTAAAAACCGATCCGATGCAACTTAAAAAAAACATGAAATTAACACTTCTGTTACCGTAAAACGTAACTAATAATTATTGTGACTTTCTTGCATTCAAACTTATTTTACTATGTATTGTATTGAAAGTTCTGAATCAAATAATAAAACGTCTTCAAAGAAAATCTTTTACTTAGCTCCAAAGACACAATGAAAAAATAAATACAAACGGTGAAAATATCACAAAACTATAATAAAGACGAAATATAAAAGTTATACAGACCTCGCTAAACTTAGAGACGTGCGCTCGATACGACAGTCGGAGCACAACTGAAAGAAGGAGCTCTATTCAAGAAAGATTCTAACCTACCCTCCACGGTTTTGTTCGCAGCCAATATATTTCTTAAATACCATCACGAAGTAGGACGCCCACGCAAGCATGCCAAACCTTTCTCGGCTGCTTTCAACGAATTTATTAGCAGACAGTGATAATAAAGACAGTGATAAAAGCTTAGTATTTTTATCCCAATTATTTAGATGGCAGAGTCATAATTTTCTGTGTAATTGCAATAAAAATATTTTAAGTCATGTTTTAAAAATAACCGCTTGAGATGGTGCGGCCACGTAATGAGACGGGAAGAAAGTCACATGACCATAAGATTGGAAATGGAGGAGGGAAAGAGAGCCCTTGGACGACCACCGACGACTTGGATGACAACAATACGGAATGATAATGCGAGCGGACATGACCCAATTTAGAGCCTTGTGGCGAAAATGTATAAGGAGTGCCGACCAAGAAGAAGTCATGTTTTAATAATAAACAAAATATAGGTAATACAACCTTATACAATACCTTGGACAATAGACTTGACTTTTAAAGAAAAGTATCGTAATTTACTTCAATACCCATGGGGTGCTGGATTCAGCCTGGATCCCCACCCAGGCACTGAATCCAGAAATCTTTTGTTGGATTTTTTAAACATAGATCGGGCTTGTGATGTGATGTGTGGTGTTACTTGATTTAAATGATGGAGGCATTTTAGCTCGCAATTGGACCGAAAAACCTGCCAAGAGCCTTTCAGACCTTTCATGTGCACGGAGATCTTAATTTTTTATTAGTAAAATTGCAGAGCTTATTTTTTTGTAATTTAATTGTTATGTATAATTATATCATCTTTTTTCATCTATATTAACATCGTGTAAATTTTTCTTACTCATACATTCAATGCTGTAAAATGTAAAGTCTAAAATCATACAATGTACATATTATTTCACGCTTTGAATTATAAGTGCTGCCGAATATAAAGTAAAAGCTGCAAACTTTTATAGACCCCTATTATACATATTTGCCTCCAGCGCTTCTTCTTATGTCGGCTAAGCTGTCTCACTTTTAAAATATGAATACATTTTTCTGGATAATGTTTTTACGTGAGAGCGCAGATGGTTACCTTTACTTTCTAAAATTAGAAGACACTACTACAGTGTTTAAAAAAAATATTAAGTGATCATCGTCGCCCACGGACATTAACTTAAATATTAACTTTTCACCAAATTCAGAGACAGTACTATGAAGGCCATACACAATTCGTTCCCCACACGTACATTTATTGGCACATAATTATCTTTTTTTTACGATACATCAGTTGAAAGACAGACACGCAGCCCACCTGATGGTAATTGACCACTGCGGCACAGTATTACAAAAACCCTAACTGCGGCCTATTCTTTTTTAGGACACTTTACCGGGAAGCGTCACTCAATGTACTGCCAGACTAGGCTTATCTGATTTTCGAACCTATAATTTTTAAGTGTGCTGGCCTCATTAATACTGCCGCAACACAGCCAGAGCTGTTATGGCAGCAGATTTCACCTGTGGGGATGGTAGCTAGCCAGTCGGACTCTGAAAAAGTGTTACCACCACCCAGACCCAAAGCGGGAATCGATCCCACGACCTCTGGGTTTTATACCTGAGCGTTTTAGATGTTCCATGTATAATTAGATGAATCCATGTATATAATTGTATACATAACTTGTACGTAGGGCAGCAATGCAACAGTTTAATCTTGGCAACATCACCCTCGTCCCAAACCCCGCATGATTGATGGCTAAAGGCGCCTGAGGGAGCCATGTTTACACCCCGTTTGTATTGAAACAATGGTTTGTTTATTCTGTTATTACTTATCTTTGGCTTTGTTTTGGGCTTGAAACATTTTACAATTGTATTTTGGCTATCGCTCCTGATATTGTATTTTTTAAAACTGATTTTGTTTAGCTTGAAATTATGGGAAAAATATTTTCACGCGTGCGAAGCCTCGGGCACAGTAAATAATATAAAAACTGGATGTAGTTTGGCTGACAATTATCGCATAGCCTGGACTGCAGAGCAAGACTCGGATCTTTTTTTTAAATATACACTTATTGTTTACAAACTTGGTCCTGATAACAAACAAAATACAATAAGGATTTACCGAATTATCATCGTGAGTTAACATAGTAGTTATTTTTATTTTAAAAATTATTATTAATGGTTTCATTTGTCTTTATTCCCATCTAACATTCATCAAAAGATTATACAAACAACGATTAACAAAAATGTAAGCTTAAGAAGCTATGGTGGAAAAGGCGGTCGCTTTAGCAATCCCTTATTTTAAAATACAAAGAGGAAAAACCAGTGGAAAGCTAATCCGAGTTCTCTCTGCGGCCTTGGTAAATCAGGAAAAATCCCCTTTCCCCGCTGCTAATCTGACCGCTAAATGACAGTGTTGCGGTCTTTACTCCATTATTAAGGCTTGATAATACGCTCTTATAATAACATTTTATTGACTGTTATTAAGGCTTTTGTAGTACTTTTAGCTAACTTAATGTACACAGACAATGTAATGAAAAATTATGGCACGATTACAACAATACGTACTTAGATACCTACAGTTATCTTAGTACGTATAGCCTCGGCCTCGAATTTCCTAGCTAGATGATTTGTATGGAATCTCATAGACCCGTTCTTGAACACAGCGGGCGACAGCGGGAGCGGCAGCGCACGCAGGCGCACGCTTGTCAGCATTGTACCGCTTTGACGGCCCGCATCAATTGGTGACCACAGTTCGCCTGCGTGAGCCGCCGCTCCGCCGCCCCGATGCCGTTAAATTAAAGGCCGAGGCATCATACGTAGAAAATTAAAACAATCCAAAGATATTGTTTTTGTTACCTATGTTATCATATTTTTATGTTATAACTTTTTATTTAAATTAGGAAACTGTTTACTGATATGGTATTCTCTGCTTTGGGATATCTATCTACTCGTACCTTCATGCAAAGCGGTGACTCACTTTTAAACTTGGGTTGCCATTAATACAAATCCATAGTCACGAAGATCACTGACGACCAGATAGACCTTTTATTTTATTTACATCGAAAAGATACATCTAAAAATAGGGTCGGAATATTTAAACTTTGCTCAAAGATTTAACATTCAATCCATATCAATCTTTCTTTGTTTACATTGAGGCTGAAAACTTTTGTTGGGTCGAATTTTCGTGTCTTTCACACTAACCGCAGGTCGCAGGGGACAAAGAAAGGTTACAATAAAGGGTAACAGAGATAAGTTTGTTTCACTTCGTTAATATTAATCAAATTATGTTGTAAACTAAATGGAATGAAAAGATGCGGTGGAGCAATTTTCATGGCTAATTGAGTGAGTAATTCGTTTTTGTGATAAGATAATAATGGACTGTTCAACAATAATAATGGTTATTTGCCAATAATAGTCCAGTTTCAAATTAGAAATTACACATTCCGGGTTGTGTGTAAGATGTTACGATTATAATTATGAATAATTATTTTTATCAAACGGAGAACACGAAAATCACGCAAACAGTGACAGCAAGAGACAAAAAAAAAGGAATGACAAAATTAGCGGCGCGGCGCGGCGTTGCCGTCCTAACATAATTACATTGCCTACTTTACCTACATTAGACTTTTAGAAAATGTACTAGTTGCATATTTTGTGGTCAACCGAGAATCATCCTCGGGAACGCGACTAACTGTGACTAAAAATCGGATTAATATGTATTGTGTCTACACGCGACTTTAAGCAGTTAGAAATATAAGGCAAAAACAGAATAAAAAACAGCATATTTTTCGTTGTTGTCCTCCCCAAATACAAGATGGGGCCGTGCCAAAACGCTACAATCCTCGCATCCATCAGACTAAGCTTCACCCGGACATGTGTTGAAGTTCCTAAAATTAAACCGTCACTCATGTCCACTCCGAATAAGTCGTGTGTGAATACTTTTATTTCTTTTGTACATTTGCTCGATATAATGACCAGGTCATGGCTTAGCATCTAATTTAGGACAAACATTTTTGTGATGAACAGCGTTGGTAGTTTTGGGTATTACTTAACCCAGTCTAGTACCCCTGAGCATCACACACCATAAACAAACCAAACCTGACTATACATGTGAATAAAATAAAGATTTCAACCACGGAACAGAAAATACCAGAACAATGTCAATGTCACAGAATTCACTCCAAATACCACGACGTCTTCACGAAAATCTATATTGGGCAAGGAAAATAAATCCAACAAAGAACTACTTAGCCGTAAGAAATTATCCCATCCATTTGAAACAAAGGCATTCGCCGTCCCCGAAATGACAGCGAAACAATTTGACACCGCATGAAGGAGCGAATGACAAATACTTTCTTTCATTTCCTGAGGAAAAGTTTGAAATAAGCCATTAGTTTTACGAAGAGAAACGTGGGTAGCATCTTCATGCTCTCTTTACACAAGGCGGTCTCGAGTCTTACGAAATTCCGCGGCGAACATGACGCTGTCACGTAAATACTTCAAAAGGAAACATTCTTGTTTAAGTGAGTTTTAACTTTTTCGATTTCATGACCAGATGCGGCGGTCTGCGGTGACCTCTGAGCGAATAAAGCCTGCTGATATTTCTTTATCAACGTAATTGTTTCTTTTGTTTTTCTTACTTCTTTGGACAATGACGTTATTTTGGTTGGGAGGTTGATCAATCAAAATAAAAATATTGCTTTGATCAACAGAGAGTTGAATTTGTTTCCAGATGATAAAATGATTTAATGTGTAGATTTGAAGTCACCGGTGAGACGACGGACATGGCGTGTAATATATAATTAGGATAATACTTATTGACGTTTAATATATGTATATATAATACGCTTACATTTTTTTTCATACACCTAACAAATAGTAATGTAGGTACTATTCTATATAATTTTAAAACAAATTTTATATCACACTTCCAACGCTATTTTATTAATCCTGCAATGCATTTAAATAAAGTTTTACACCCTATTATTTCAGTTCTCGTTTAGCGCGAAAACTAATAAACGGATTATTCCATTGTTTACCTATACCAACTGGAATACGTTCAATGTAATTTTGACAATTGGTTACGTGGCCCAATTTTACTAAAAACTGGCTACACTCTCGTGTGGAATTCGTAATCGCGATTGTAATTTTATTAAGAATCAAATTATAGAATTAAAGAATTTAATTAAGACACATAATTCAACGTCAAACTACTTTTACTAATATTTGGGGAACTTAGAGTAGAACACATGGAGATGCCCTAAGTAGGTACAAAACGTGTATACCTAAAGTTGGAACACAAAATGGCGCCACCAATGATAGCGCCCGACCGTAGTGCAGCCAATATTGTATAACGATATATTTATCGATACAAGTTTACGTGTCGATCATAAATGCACATATTTTCTTAGAAATCTATAAATAGTTTCTTATTTTCCTATCACAAAATAATGATGATGCAGTGCCTTAATATAACAATAGGTTAGATATATATATTATTATCGAAATTTCAACTTCACATGGTTAATAAACCTATTACATTTTTCCAAAAATCCTAAACAGAAGATAAAGTGAAGATACTGTACTGTTTCATACTACCATCACGTAATCTTGTTATGTCGAGAGTTCTGTAAAACCAGTTTTCGTTGAAGTGTAGCGAGCAAACGTGCCTTATTTTATGTCGCGGATTTATATTTTCCCCACCTATTAACTCTATCTATTTCTTCTTTAATGTTTCACTTACAGGAAATCTGCAGAAATATACCATTGCAGAATATAACTATCTAAAACGTATCGATACATAAAAATATTGTGCCACATCACTAGCTGGAACACAATATGGCGAAACCGGCACGCGTCAAAAACTGTGTGACGTCACTAAAAAGTGTTGCCAAAATGGGTACAATGCAAAGATATCTGTCTCTTTTTTCATACGCAACAATCACTTAGATGAAAAGAGCTATGTATATATTTGTAAGGCAAGTGTCGATTCGATGTATATTCATATAAGCAATTTTTTGTATAGATCAATAGGGCATCTCCATATGTTCTACTCTAAGTTGGGGAATGATACATTTTAACTTGGAAATTATTTTAACGCTTGTTTAAAAAGTGGGTAGGGCTTGTTTTGATTTTAAACTTGACAACTAGGCTGTTATTATTACAAAAAGAACAAGTACTTTCGTACTGTCAATGACGTAAAATTTGTAAAGAACGAAATGAGCCAGAAATTCAACACTTCCAAAACACGCATAATATTATACGTGCAATGAACAAAGCAAGATGCCAGAAGTGTGTCCCAGTTACGCAACTCATCTCCACGAGGCGGCAAACATTGTTGCAACAACGCAATTTGCGGATGCGTCTTGGGTTTCCAGGCTTTGGTGTACCATTTCTCGGACTTTAAATTGGTAAAACTTGGAGTTTTACCGAGCCTATAATACTCTTGGTTTTTATGCAAGATGGAGGCAAAGAGGAAGGGTGACACGTGATGGCAAGTGATCACTCCTGCCTAACGAGGTCGTTGCCCGGCATTGAAAAAAATAATATGGAGAGAGAAGAAAGATGAAGGGCTATTTGGAATGGGGTGCAGGGGTGGTTTGGTCTTTCAGCATTTTCACTGACCAAACGAACTAGACTGGCTACTCCTAAATGTGAGTGGTACTGTCCCGGCCGGACTGGCTATTTTCGACGAGTGGTATTTAACCGCACAACAAATAGTTAATACTGAAATGCGCATCAAAAAAAATTAATTGCTAACCTAACCTAACCTTTGGTGTGATATTAAATTTTTTTGATGAAAATTTCAGTATTTTTGATGTGCAGTTAAATATTTCCCATTTTCGACTGACAGGCACCAACTGTCAGCAAGAGAGAAAATTTTCTTGTTCTGTGGTCAGCAGCTTATTTCTACGATAGCAATTTTGGTATATATTTCTTAGATGTTGGTTTAACTTTGCCTTTGTTTGTCTCTTGGTGTACATCTTTCGATTTAGCGATTTTGGTAGAAGACAGCGTACAAGTACAGTTGAAGAAAGACAGCGTGCAAATACAAAGTGAAAATGTAACAAAATGAACCAATGAAGCCGGCTTTTCCACATAACATAAAGTGTTTACGAACAATAAATTAAGTGGTAAACTAAGAAGACTTGCGCCAATAGTGATTCCAAGTTACGCAACGTTCATCATGTAGCAACAAACATTGTTGTTGTAATTCGAGCAGCGCAATTCGCAAAATACAACCTAGGGTTTCATAATTTTGTAAAGGAAGTTTCGACGTAAGAAAACTGTGATAACATAGTTGCTAGTTTGTTGTTTGCCACAGTTGTTTGAGATGTTCGTTCAAATTTCTATTTTTCAGTTACTCTGCGAGTGCCTTTGATTTTTAAAAATAGATGTTTAATAGCTTATGCACGTAATATTCCGTGTAGTCATGATCTGGAGCACAATGAAGACTGTACCTAGTACCTAGAATGCAAAAACTGCACTTATGGGCTCTTAGGCTATTACGTTTTTCATATAAATCAACATTCTACAGAGGCTGAGGGCCCGCAACCTACGTAGCTGCTTTCGTACAATAAAGAAACAAAACCTTTTTGTTGTAATTCTAGCAACGCAATTTATGTATAAGCTTTCCAGCCATATTCTGTTAAGATTATGTTAATCCGAGTACTTTAAGGAGGCAAAGTTTGTAATTTTGTAAAGTAAGTTTAGATGTAAGAGCATTGTAGAAGCAGAACTACAATGTTTGAGGTGTTGGTTTAAATTTATATTTACCTTTCCCAACAAATTTATTTTATTTCGGTATTCATGTTCTAAGTATATCATTATGTGCCATTCAATATGGTACGGTGGTTAGAGCGTTGGGCTCTTATACCCGGAGGTCGTGGGTTCGAAACCCGCGGGGAGCATCACTTTGTGTGAATGTTTCCAGTTTGGTTAGAACATTGCAGGCTTGAATCACCTGCATGTCTGAAAAGAATGATGATTCCGTGCTTCAGAAGGCACGTTAAGCTGTTGGTGCTGCGCCTGATCTCTCTTCGGTCGTGTCAGACTGTCCCACCGTGTTATGAGAGTGAGGGAACAGGGAGTGCACCTGTGCTTGCGCACTCACTTGTGCACTATAATATATCCTGCGTAGTTGGCTGATCGTACAAGATCGGCCGCCGTAGCCGAAAAACTCGGCTAGGAGGACATTATTATTATTATTGTGTACGTATATGTAACTCAGCTACGGAAATCTCTCGTAGTTTTTTTAGATAAAATCTTTGTTCTAGTATGGTACGCTTGCACGACGATCCAGGATTTATACTCCTAAACACGGATGTGTCTACCGTAGAATTAAACCGAAGTAAACCTCAGATTTTATTATTTCTCTTGGAGTTGGCAGCTCATTACGCGCTCCGTTTATCGAGCACGCGATACGACACACTGGTCTTCGCTTGCGTTAAGCGAACAATTCCTTTTCGACAAAATACTCAGAGCTTGTTACAGTAAAGGCTGTTATTAAAGCTGCAACGTTATATTACATGAGCAGAAAGGAAAACCCTCTTCGAAACTAGTAGATAGGCAGCTAAGAGTGGGGACCATTAGTTCTATAAATTAACTTGGTGTAGTGTTAATAAGGTAGTATCGCATCCTGCCTCAATTATAAGCTAATGTCGATTAAAAAGACGAGAGTCAGTTTGAAGATACAAAAAGTTATCTACTACAATTCTTCTTAAACTTTTTAGATAATGAAAACAAATAAAAAAAACATATTCAAGACATTTTTGCAACTTATTCAGCAGGATATGTATGTAGGTCGTTGGTTTGTAAACTTACAAAATGTATATTTTGTAGCAAAAATAACACGAAAAATATTCAGTAGTAAAAATGACTGACTAACACCGTCACTTCGCTCCTCGAATTTAAAAGGCATGACGTCTAGGGATCTTCCGATACAAGTAAATACGAGTATGTACTCGATACTTTTTATTCAATACCAAGTACTTTTAGCATCGAATCAATCTTGCGATACTTACTCGGTATCGAAACAAAAGTAGTTGGTATCGAATCGAATCAAACCTGGCCATATTATTATCTTATTTAAAATTTCCGAACGCATCAGAGAGAACGAGAGCTTTTTTCTTTCGCTCGGTTGGCGTTGGCGTCGGTCGGTTCAAGGTCGGTTCGGTAGACCGACAAACTTACAGACCGACAAACTTATCTGTTCCGGTGGCCAAAATTGGAACTACGTGAAATGCAATGCAAAAATGATATTTTGTGACAGTTCTAAATAGACAGTAGCGACGCCGCCACCGGAACAGATAAGTTTGTCGGTCTATATCTGTTCCGGTGGTGCATGGCGTCGTCGCTACTGTCGTTTTAGTACTGTCATAAAATTTAATTTTTAATTGCAAAAACTGACATTTCACGTAGTTTCAATTTTGGCCACCGAAACAGTTAAGTTTGTCGTTAAAGCGGACATATTGTGTGACGTGCCACCATTTTATTTTGTTTTAAATTTGAGTTATTTTGTCAATTTACGTTGCGTCCAGTCAATGTCCAGTTGTTGTTTGCGAATTTAATTTAATATTGTAGTCATCTGTTCATTGTTCCAATTATCATGGCACCACCGAAGTCAATAATATGGACATATTGCACTAAAACCAATGAAAAATAGCTTTATTTTTTGCCCTCATAAAATTATTATCTTTGATTTCATTAAAAAATCTAAAAGTATCGATATTAGTAGGTATCGATACTTTAGGAGTATTTATATGAGTAGTATCGAAAGACTATTTGAGTACTACTCATATGAGTAGGTATCGATACTTTGGTGGTATCGGAACATCCCTAATGACGTCTATTTATCACGAATCATCCTAGAAAAGCGCCAGCCGACTGCCAGTGCTAAGTCGACACGAGCGCAGCATAAGCCCTCCACGCCGCCACTTATGAGATAGCAACTCTACCGCACTCGAAATTGTCTACTCTCTACCTAAGTGCTCTAAGTCACGGATAGCAACATGAGAATAGGGTCCCTTATTGTTATACCTAATGACTAGTTTTAGCTAACTCGGCGATGACAGGAAACATCGTGAGAGAATCTGTACAGGATTTCAGAGATCGGAGGTAGTCTTTTCAATGGAGTACCTGGACTCTCGAAATCCTACAAAAGCAACGTACCTTGAATACTTCGGGACTAAACGCACGGGTACAGATTATTAAAGAAGTTCTTCTAAGAAGAAGAACTTTAAGCACTAAAGTTGGAACTACTCCTTTGGTGACCGGTGACCGGGTCCGGTCGGAACGAAAGTTTCTACTTCCTTTTTTATTTTTCTTATAAATCCTTTTTAATTTTAATTCCGATGCTAGCTGAAAGTTGGCGGTATTAACTACCTTGTGCCTCAGAAAGGCCGAGAAGCTTGATTCAACGCGTGATCTCTCTCCTCTCGTTTCAAATGGCCGCCTAACCGGAAGGGACATATTGAGGAAAATAATAAATATACCAACAGACATCATTATTATATCTTTGTGCTCGTATTGTTGTAACTTTTAACCCTTTTATTAGTGATAAATTAAAACATCACTAAAAAACTTCCAGAGAAGCTCTGATCAACTCGTTTTGAATGAACCAATTGATATAAATTGCACAATTTTCGTAAATCAACGAAGAATCACCGTAAACAAAGTAAACTTTAGATTACTTGCTCAAGTTACGCTATTGCACAGATCTTAGCGGTGGGAAACCGCGGAATCTCTTACCCCTTTCGTCCAACTAGGAATATTTAATATTTAGATGACCCGATGACAGAGTTTATCTGTGGTTTTCGCTTAAGCTAAATTCGAATAATAATTGTGTTTAGTTTTATAATTAAAAACTTAATTTAGTATAACTAAATTTAATTATTAAAAACTTTAATGCCATGGATTTGTTTTGTAGAATTTGTGGGTTCAAATAGAATTTTACTTAAAAACAGGCGTATGAAATGAACTTAATTCCCGTAAGAGTTTGAAGTGCCTATGAGTATTTTAATTGAAAAACACTGTATCAAGAAGCGTTGCGCTGCGCGTCCTGTCTTTCACGATAAAATTTTGTTAAGAATTTCAATCTAAAAAAATTATATAGGCACGGAACAATCATGGCGTCGCAACTGAGCACTTGTATGTGAATATGCATTTGGAGCTTATGGTGCGTCTATGCTTACGAAGCGAGCACGAGCGGCGCACGAGCGGAGCACGAGTCGAACCGTTCTGCTCGCGTGACAAGTGTGGACGCACTTACGAGCCTGCCACGAGCCTACGACGATCTCTCCTCGAACATAGTTTCAGCCTAAATATCGAAAAACCGGCACGCGGTGCGAGACAAAAAATTGTGTAGTTCTATCTCTTTCTTTTACGTGGTCTATCCGTATCGCCCTCTTTTTCTTGTGTGAATGCGATAGATACTATCAATTTGTATGCAATTTGTCTATAGTTTTCTCTGTCTACGGGCGGAGCACAGTCGAGCACGAAACGAATGCTCGAAGCGCGCTCGTTCGAGGCTCCAAGTCCGTCCACAGTACACGAATTTTGGATCGGCTCGTGCTCCGCTCGTGCGCCGCTCGTGTTCGCTTCGTAAGCATAGACGCACCATTAGAGACTACACGCTTAAAGAATCGTAATGTTTTTACAAACGTGAAATACCGGGATCCAACGTTCCGATCTTTGTTTTTAGCCATTCGTTTGTTTAGCTCGTCAACAAAACCCAATTAAAAATACAATAGAGAATCCCAAATTGATGCTCTGACGAAATCCTACATGCAAAATAATCGTGTGCGGAATACGCAATTCACAGTTATCGGATTAGGTTCGTTTTACAATGAAATTCTAATCTGCATGTTAAACATTTTATCAGCAAACAGGCAGTCTAATAGTATAGTGATTGTGAGGTCAGCTATCAGTGGTTTATAAACTTTAACCATGCCAAATATTGGGAAGAAATTGACTCAAATATCGTCGGCTTTTTAAGTGTTGAATAGTAACACTGAGTGTACTTGTTTTGGTATATACTAACCTAAGCTGAAAAAACAAACTTTTTTTAAAAAAAATTAAACCGACTTAAAAAAAAAACAGAAACAAAAAAAACTACCTAAAAAACTGAAAAGCAAAAAATAATTTTAATAAGACATTCATCAAATGCGCTTATTGTCTAAGCCTATTAATTAAATTGTATTTTACGTGCTAGGTAGGTACCTACTAATCTGTTTGAAGTCGGTGCCAAGCCAAATAGTAGGTACCCAGATTACGTACCTACGTCCGCGGATTAATAAGTAACCCTTAATAATACATAATATTATTATATATCATTTTTTATTACCTTTGGCTTGGCACCGACTTCAAACAGATTAGTAGGTACCTACCTAGCACGTAAAATACAATTTAATTAATAGGCTTAGACAATAAGCGCATTTGATGAATGTCTTATTAAAATTATTTTTTGCTTTTCAGTTTTTTAGGTAGTTTTTTTTGTTTCTTTTTTTTTTTGAAGTCGGTTTAATTTTTTTTCAAAAAAGTTTGTTTATTTTTCTATTTTTAGTGTGAATAACACGTAGGTAGTGAGTAAAACTCTTTCATAATAATGATAGCGAAAATACGAGTAGAATTGTATTATTTGATAATAAATAATAATATTAGGTATTCATTAAGTGTTCAGCACCATGGGTAGGAGGAGAATGCGTTTATGCACCATAACCGCAGGCTAGCTAGACCCGCGGCCATGTGTGGGACTCGAGACCGAAGCGTCCGCTACCCACTACACTCCCCCGGTTTCTCCTTCACACCCGATTAGGACGAGCCGGTGCTAACCTTATTGGCTAGTGACCAGCCCATCCCCGGGTAATCATCAGCTTAGCTGCAAAAGTACATGAAATACAACTAACGTTCCACATATTCCTACAACACTGAAAGAATTATCCCCTAACTCCTAACCGTTAAGGAGTTGTACTTTCCATCATCACCTTAGCTGCAAAAGTACATGAAATACAACTAACGGTCCACATATTCCTACAATACTGAAAGAATTATCCCCTAACTCCTAACCGTTAAGGAGTTGTACCTTCCATCATCAGCTCATCAACATAAAATGATGTCTATCGGACGCAAAAACTTGAATGGCTTCAGAAAAAACAAGTAACGCGTAGGCGCAGCCTATAAAATTTGAGGTTTTTCCTTGATTTTTCCGGGATCCCATCATCAGATCCTGACATGGTGACAATGGGACCACCTCGAAACTATGCACTTTCAAATAAAAAAAGAATTATTTAAATCGGTCCACAATTGACGGAGAAATCGACGGACATACATAAAAAAAAAAAAAAAAAAAAAATACATACAGTCGAACATATAACCTCCTCCTTTTTTGAAGTCGGTTAAAAAACTTAAAAATCTTATTAAAATGAAATAAAACTTCCTGGAATTTGTCACAATGTGTATGGAATTGGAATTGATTTCCGTTTCGTCTAATATTGTATCTCATCAACTCCCGCCATCCAATTGGGCAATGTAAGGAGGCCAAGAGAATAGAGTCGCTCTGCCATTCTAGTCATTTTTTAGAAATACTTACATATGTTGA
Organism: Mecyna flavalis; assembly: GCA_949319885.1. Lineage (NCBI taxonomy): Eukaryota > Metazoa > Arthropoda > Insecta > Lepidoptera > Crambidae > Mecyna > Mecyna flavalis. Next base: position 16,031,732 of record OX439429.1, read on the forward strand.
TTAGGTATAAACATCTGCTGGGCCACGTGCCTGTTTGCCAATTGACCACGCATGAAAAATAAAATAAAATAAAACATATTTACAAATTAATACTTACATCCACCACCGAAGTGTTATCTGTAACAACAAAAAATAAACGACATTAAAATGTATTAATCTTTCAAATTAAAATACAAAATACGAGATATTTGTAAAAGGATTCTGGAAATAGCCTGCCAGTTCCATCTGCAGGATTACTTTAAATGTAGGTACTATTCCTTTGGGAACCCCGATATTTCAAGGCGGCCAAGATCACAGACGTCCGTGAAATGTCTCAAAGTTTTCAAGGCGATTTAAATACCTTATTCTTATAGGCGAGATAAAACAGGCAATCCTGTCTGTATAAAAATGGTATGAAAAATCATAGTTTAATGTGACTTTTTCATAGCGGAGGCGAACGCATTTATACGCCTAAGGCCTCGGCCTCAAATTTCGCGGGCAGCGACAGCGGCAGCGACTGCGGCAGCGGCGAGATGTTTTATATGGAATCCCATAGATCCGTTCTCGAATATAGCTGGGCGGGAACGGGAGTGGCAGCGCACGCAGGTGCACTACGGATGTCTCCTCCCTCCGCCGGGGGGAGGCAAGCGGGGCTCGCTCTGTAAGAGGCGGGCAGGTCGCCCTGCGGTGTCTCTGGTTGTCAGGGTCTGTCCTAGCCCAGAGACGCCGCCGACGGCGATGCAGGAGCGCGGGGGGGTTTAGTGGGTATCCTTCGTGCACCAGTCTTTATAAAGACTGGGGCATGGAATTGCACGAGTCCCACACACGGCTCGCCTTCCCCAGGCGAGTTATGGTGCCTAATAGCATTCCCCTCCACAAAAAAAAAAAAAAAAAAAAAAAAAGGTTCACTACGGATCACCGCTTGACAGCATCATACCGCTCTTGACGGCCCGCGTCAAGCGGTGACCGCAGTGCGCCTGCGTGCGCCACCGCTCCCGCTGCCGCGAAATTCGAAGCCGAGGCCTAAACCGCAGACTAGTGACGTGCGGCCGCGTATGAGAGGCTCGGGGCTAAAGACGTACTCGTACATCACCACTACCCACTTAAATCCCCCGGTTTCCCCTTTCCCCTCGATTGGGACGAGCTGGTTCCAACCTTATGGCTATTAACCAGGCCAAAGTTTAATAAAACCTTGAAAAGCCTAAATGTATGCTAATACATACCTGAACAATACAACTAAATTTCGTTATCATTCGTTAACCATTTTTAAAATGAAGGAAATATTTTGGGAGCTGGAAAGTTACGTAGGCTTTTGTCCCAAAACCTATCCCATTCTTTCGGGATTTAGGTACGGTCGTAGTCCCCGCGGGTGATGGGCTAAATCATTTATTTAATACAATGTACTACAATGACATGTGTTTGATATTGATATTGCCAAAATGCATCTATATGTATATAAGGCTTAAGCTCTTATGATTTTTTCAGATAATTAAACGGAAATTAATGTCAGAGCAAACTAGACCACAAACAGAATAAAATTTAAAAATGTTCATGAGATCATCGTTTGTTAGCCTTAAAATAAAAATGTACAATTTTCAAAGTTGTAAACAAGGTTTTTATGGCTAAACTTGGGTCGTTTCCAAAAAGCAACAAAGCATTTTATGACTTGCATTCAGTGGAAAGTTCCCCTTTCGAATTTTATTACCTGCCAGAGGTGATGTTATGAATTTCAAAAAGCAATTTTTTTTTTAGTAATAACATAAATCATAAAGAGAATTCCACTTTCTTTTATAAACTAACTAGCGGCCGCCTTTGCGGTTTCACCCGCGCGTAATTTCAGGGACATTTCCGGGATAAAAAGTAACCTATGTCGCCCGGGAATAGCTTAGCTTTCCAACAATGAAAGAATTTTTCAAATAGGTTCAGTAGTTTCGGAGCCTTGTCAATACAAACAAACAAATGATGATTTCCTTAGGTGGTGGGCACGGCGTGCTGCGTCAAGTCGCTGTTCTCTCAGCCGGTCGCCATCACGCTGCAGAGCGGCAAATTCATCATCACGGAATACGGACGATTCATACTGATGAGTATCTGTATAATAGGGTGACAAAATTTATCTTCTCAAATCGGGTTTCGACTATTATTATATATATAAGTACATAATACTAATATTTTAGTATGTACTTATTCGATTATATTTTTTTGTATAACATTATTTTCAAATAACATGCAACCTTTGTTGGATCATTAAAAACGCTAGCAGCATAATTTCCATTTTGACAGTACATAATAATAAAAAAAATTGTTTCTTTTTACTCTAGTGGCGTTTAAATTTTTCCGAAAGAATCTAGCCAGCATCAAATGAAAAATTTGCATAATAACCTGCCTGGTTTTTGTAATGTAAGTAACTGGCAACAGAGTTATGAATAATTTGACAGCAATAAGAAGCAAATCTTTTTTTTTTTAAATATCAAAAAGTTTAGAAAAGACATTGATCTTCTTCATTTTAAAGAGGCACTGGCAACAGTGCTTCTGAAGTTTGACAGCAATAAAAAGTAAATTAAATATTTTTTTTCTTAAATGGCGTGTAGATTTTTTCTGAATAATTTAGCCAGCATTAAATTTTTAAATACCATAGACGTAATAAATATTATGTAATTCCATTTTAAAAACTTAGAAACCTGCTTGGTTATTTGATGTAACCTTCGTGGTTATTTTGTTATTATAAAGTAGCACTGGCTTTGTCAAAAATTTGACAGTAATAAAATATAGTAGGTATGTACAAAAATGTTTTGTTTTTCTTGTTTTGTTTTTCTTTTAGCGTTTACAATTTTTCTGAATGTCTTTTCCTAGCGTTTTTTAACCTTTTCCACGCCACGCTTTTTTCCGAAAATGGCGCCCCACACGCCACGACCGTTTTGAGACGCATTTATAGTAGTGCGGAGACACTATGTTATCGAGGTTGATTAAAAATGTTAATATTGAAATGATTTTAAACTAATGTTTAAATTAAAATCACCCTATTGTTCAAATATAGAAAGAATAAAACAATTTTGAAATAATTCAGGAGGATATTTTTTTATTTAAAGCGCAAAAATATATCTTAGAGGAATTCCCTTTCGCATCACTATTTGTCTGATATATAAGACTTTGGCGTACCAGATGAAGCGCAGCATAAGGCATACAGGCTTTATCTAGTTTTAGTGATGTGACTACTTCCGGTTTGGGTATCATAATATCGATAAGTTTGTAAATAAATGTTATTAATAACGATAATTGCTATACTGCTACCCCATTCTCGCACCGCCCCTCGCCCGCACCCTTTAAATAAATCTAAGTCATTCCAAAATAAAAAGTTGTTAGGGCAGGTTGTCAGTGGTGTAGCAATGGCCGGGAGGGGGGGGGGGGCAGTCCGCCCCGGGCGGCACTTTTTAGGGGGCGGCAAAATTTCACAATAATTATTAAAAAATAATAAGAAATAATAATAATAAATATCCCTGGACATTATTCACACAGCGCCATCTAGCCCCAAACTAAGCATTAGCTTGTGCTATGGGTGCCAGATAACGGATAAACATTACTTATATACTTTTTTTTGTAAATACATACATATTATACATAGAAACACCCAGGGCGATACAAACAGACATGTTCATTCACACAAATGTTTGTACCCTGCGGGGATCGAACCCGCGACCTATAGTGCAATAGCCGACTTCTCGACCACTACACCAAATGGCTCGTCAATAAAAAAAATGGAACCATTTTATATTTTTATCGCAACTATTTGTAGTATAAAATTTAAAGTTGAAGTATCCCTTAATGGAATAGGCTGCAGTGACCACTTACCGTTTGACAATTGAAGAAGTACAAAAAAAAAAGGCGCCAAAATTGTCTTCCGCCCCGAACGGCTTACTTCTACTCTACGCCACTGCAGGTTGCTCCATTTTTGCGATTGATTGCTGACAACGATTCTAGGATATTAAAATGGCAATGCATGGAGGTAAGCATTTCTGTTTTATGCTCTAAATAAATTTTGCTTACATTAACGAACGCTTGCTTATAATATAAGCAAGCTTATATTATAAGGCCCCGAACACTGTTTGTTGTATGATTTTTTCAAATAATGACTAAAAAATTCGACATTCCATACAAAAATTAATTTCATTTTAGTTATTTTGTATGGAAAGTCATTTTTTTTTTGTCTTATCAAGAAAACTCACAGAACAAATATTGTTCAGGGCGTTACCTATGTATTTCAAGTGAATTTAAATTTAAATTACAATGTTAATCAATTATTTATTAAAAACTACTAACTTAGCTTATAACTGACATTTTTACTTAACGTAATTATTGGGACCAATGGGAGATTTTCTGACAGGCCATTTAAAAAAAAAAGTTTCCAAAAGCTTTACTAGATGGCGTTGAACGAAGTATGTATAAGTCTAGTATTTGTCTATGATCTATTTTTACCTCTGGCACAGATAATATAATACTCTGTTTTTTTTTAACTAGGAGCCATAATATTTACTCATTCTTCTTCTTCTTCTTCATAATTAATAGCTTGCTTTGTGTTTTTTATTAACAATTCCGCCAATAAGTATTTTTTTCGGAAATGAAAATGACATCAAAACGTTTCGTTTTATCAAAAACAGTCATTGGAAAAAGTCCAAAAACAGTCATGTCAAAGTAAACTTTATAACGTTTCGTTCCTTGTGATTGCATAGGTGGAACAGCGCCATCTATTGAGAACTAACAAAACGGGCAAAATCGCCCATTTTATTGTCCGAAATTAACGATTTTTTTATTTTTTTTTTATTTTAAAGGTAATTAATAATATTATGTTTCATGAAAATTCTTTTTACACAGCAACAACTATGGGATTGTTGTTTCATTAGACAACATTATTACATAATTATATTGCAGTTACGATACGAATAACACAACTGACACAAAATATTAATTGCAACGAATGTGTCACATTTTAAAAACATATAATTATTCAGAATACCTTCAATTCACATCACTAAATTAATTTTTCTAGAAACATCCATCGTCTCTGACGTCACATCCTGTCTTATATATCAGACTTTGGCGTACGGTGATAATGAAAAGATTCATTACGATAGTGTTGGGAAATACAACTGTCGATAAGTGTAATATAATATAAAAAGTAAGCTGGTTTTGTACGATTTCACATGAAATATTGACCATCTTAAAATAATCTCGTAATAAGGTTATGCTTATGTATCATATTAATTGAAAATATTTACGATTTGAAGTAAATACTGTAGTATTTTGTATATTATATTATAGTATTGGGTACGTCACTATCTGTCGCATATATCAGACTTTGGCGCTGGGCTATTACGTTAAATGTCTCTAAGATGTTGGCCAAAAAAAGGTTTGTTTTGTAAGGGTTTTTAGGGTAAAAAGACGTGAAAATATTCTGCAATTTTAACTTAATTTTATTCTGTACACATTAAACGTTTGAAAATATTCACAAAAAAAGTATTAAACTCATTCAGGCAAGTAAAAATACAACGTTTCTTGATCCTGTTTTTTTGTCTGATATATCAGACGTTGGCGTGGTGGGCACGAAAATGGTTTGTCTGATATATCAGACATTGGCGTGGAAAGGGTTAAGGCCTGCTCTTCTGTGACACTGCCGGCTAGCTATTCTTTGAAAAGGTCGTTGCTATTCGGAAGTTTCTTCATTCATCTACGCAGTATAAATAGTTATCAACTATGTATAAAGCGGCCGCCTCCGCGGTTTCACCCGCGCATAATTTCTTTTTTCAAATATCCCCTCTTTCCCACACATTTCCGGGATAAAAAGTACCCTATGTTCACCGGGGATAGAGTAGCTTTCGAACAGTAAAATAATTATTCAAATCGGATTCAGTATTTTCGGATCCTATTCAATACAAACAAACAAACAATCAAATATTTCCTCTTTATAATATTAGTATAGACTAATTTATATAATATGGCATAAACAAAACTTGAGTGACTCGATGACTTGAGTGTCTGAATCACAGTCTGAATGCTTATGTGTTCGTTGTTTCTGATACCCATGACACTTGCGTCACTTACTTTAGCACCTTGTTTACAGTCTTCATCACAAGTTACATAACCAAAGTATACAATGTATCTGTCTTCGTAACGTCTATAGGTGAATATATCAAAACTTGGTAATGGAGATATTGGCGGTAAGAAAACTCCTAATTTACAAAATATTAACACGTGGCGGCATATATCCCAATTTAAACTTCTGCGAACGTGAGAAATTCTTGTGAAATCACAGATGGCTTACGTAACACGTTCCCTTGCAAAACGCTGCCTATGAACTCTCAAATAAATGGGACAGGAGCGAACAGGGAGAGTGCATCTCCTCAGTAATAATAATTTATATTTCTACTCCTTTACTTTACGAGAGTGGTGCTCGACACCGACACTTTCGTAATATCTGTTGCTCATGTTACTACGTTTGCTAGAATATATTGCTTATTTTGATAATATTGCTTATGTCAGCGCAAAGGGGAAGCTTTAGGCTTCGCTTTACACGAAGGATGGCTCAAATGTTGTCAAATAAAACAGGCATTTATTTTGCTTCTCTTTTAGCAGCACTCTAACTAAAGCATCGATTGAATAGTTAATTTACAAGAAAATACAAAGAATACAGGTAGATAAACAGGCGCAAAACTTTATAATCTCGTTTATCTCCCAAGAAAGAACTTCGCAGAACAAGAAAACAAACAAAGACAATCTGGAAAACCTAGGAACTTAACTGCAGAATAAAGCCAGCTTCCCAGCTCGCTAATTACGTTATGCACTAAAATAAATAACTCGGTTGAGCTATTTCAATCATCGCGAACGCAAATTAGATAATATTTACTGTATCGGATTAATGCCAACTGTACAGTGAAGCTGGTATTAACGCTAATTAAACATGCATGCGTAACAGAAGTGATATAGTACATGAGTGTTTGATATTTAAGGCTGTGTAGTTCCGCAGATGCCGCGCGTATGTTTTTTAAAAGCCACCTGAGACATACAAATCAGTGTTTTCAATTCTAAAAAAAATATATGTATCAGTTAAGGATCTGATCTAGTTAAAATCGCATTCAATTACATGTTTTTATAAATTTCACTCGATAGAAAAAAATCCCAAAGTTACCCCTTTTTTTAACGATTTTCGTATTTTATGTCTAAGCTCCTGCCAATTAACATTTGAATTTTCACTCAATTATAGCCACTAAATATTTACAGATAAATTCGCAGAGTTTGACTTGATAAAATTAGTGTCTCGTTTACTATGTTTAAAAAACTACGAAATGTGCGAGCGCGGCGCCATATTTGGACGTCGCATAATACAGACCTACAAACTTATTTGTTCCGGTGGCCAAAATTGGAACTACGTGAAATACAATGCAAAAACGATATTTAATGACAGTTCTAAATAGACAGTAGCGACGCCGCCACCGGAACAGATAAGTTTGTCGGTCTATACCTCTTTTATGTACTCCCACCCCCCCTTAACCATAAATCACTTGAGAATTATCAGGATGGTTTGTAGTTTGTATCGATTAGAAAAACTAAGCAACCTTCTGCGTTGTCAGTACCGGATGGGTAACACTAAAACATAAAATCAATATTTTCTTCCAATTTTGCAATTTTTTTATATTGTTTATACTAGATGCTACTTGCAGTTGACATAGTTATTTAAAAACTTTGTAAAAACAATTACACCATTAAATAGGTATTTCTTAGCAGAACAATATTTATTATGGCGGCGTTTTTCTATTCGCTGTCTTTCCTAATGGATAACGCAATCATTGAATCACATTATGATAAGGAACTTCGTAATTTGTACCCAGAGGTTGTTTGAAGGCGGCGAGTGGGAGGCGCCTTAAGTAAAGGATACCTTGTCTAAATAATTACGAAAGCGATAACGATGAATTAACTGGTTACTGAAAGACGTTGAATTATTTTTAGGGTAAGAAAATTGGTTTAGAGGCGTCACGTCCAATTTAGTAAAAGTTATTCTCAAAATAACATCTTTTCACTAATAAAACATGAACGATCTCAGAAACAAAGTAAGTCAAATATATATTTAAATACAAATAAACTTTTAGACATTACTACCACAAATTTGTCCATAATAGGATTTGAACCCAAGTAACCTGGTGGGGTCACTACAAAATGCGCCATTGCATTAGACCAATCAAAATAATACAGAGAGAATGAATGGTTAAATGCATGTAAAATCAACGATAGCAACAAAATCCTCGTAAATAAAAAGGCTATTAATGTATTATCCTACATTGGAAAAAGTATCGATGCCAATTTTCATTAGCATCGAACTACGTATCAATTTGGAGTGCCACTTTATAGAATGTAGGTCAGTGAACTACAAAAATGTAATCAAGTTTTTTTCATCATAATATAGACACCTGCTAATCTCGTTATACTATGACATTGGCTGCATCGAAATATCTTGACGGCAGATTTGGTGTACCTAATGGTTGAGAAACCGGCTATTGTACCAAAGATTGCGGGTTCGATCCGCGCAGCGTACAGCAATAATTATTTGATTGGTCTATCCAGTACCAATATTTGTCAAACATTTGTGGTAATTCGTGTCTGTATAAATTATATTTGATTTGATTCTTATTTTAATCCACTACTAAATAAAACCAACGCGTGATGCGATAATTTATCTTCACATGTACCTCTACATTTATATTTGTTTCCGCCACTAACTAAACGTAATGCCCAAGCAAACTGTTCAAGGGTGCGAAGACTATTCATTTTACGAATAAATGCGCTTCATGAATCGTCCGCAAGCATTAGTGGGTCTTTTACTCAGCACTCAGGAAACCCGCAGCAATTTGCTTTCGTATACGAAATTCAGGGGAATAAGGTCTCTTGCTAAACTACAGTGAATTTGAAGTTGTGCACTGAGAATATTGCAGTGGGTCATTAAATGGGCTGAGAAAGATTAGGTAAATACGACCGTAGCACATGAATCTTAATTTTGGTATTTAAATGGTGTGCTGCTCTTTCATGACCAGATATTTTTTCCGGTTTCTATAAGTCAATGTTCTAGCCTACGGTGCGCAGACATGGTCACTAACTGAAAACCAAAAGTTTAGGTTTTTAATCACAAATCCGCCCTTGTCCACCAGTAGACCAGTAGCTATCATTGTAACTTTATGGTTTAATTTCAAAGCGAAGGCCTTTTCTTTGCAGTAGGATAACAAGAGGCGAATATTTTATTTTATAACGAATAAGCTGGAAGTAATAAATAGTTAAGAGAGAATTTACACTCGATAAAATCGAACTGCTTCTACAGTTTCCAAGCAGTTCGATACGAACAAAGCCAAAACTTAGTCTTTGAACGTTTACTGATTTCAAGATTTCTTTGTAAGTGCTTCACTGCACTTGAAAATTCTTCACTAAAGACGTTATTTGATATTTGCAAATGAAACATTTATTGGAGAACCTTAATTACAGGATCAGATTCTGTTTAAATCTAGAGTTTTTGAGTATTAGACAGGAAGTTTGTAATTGCCTCCCCAGCAGGTTGGTTTACATTTAGATTCACTTGTTTTTGGAATTTTTCGCTATCGTAAAGAATCCATAATCATAACAAAGTATCATTTTTTCTATGTTCTTAAAGATCCGAGGAACAATCATTATTATTTACGAGTAAATAACACTTTTTACTCTCGCGTCAATTAGCTATAGTTATTGCGTAACTTTATCAGTAAAACTTTTCAATGTGTTCAATTCGAAACAGATTACGATACAAACCACTATGGATTTCGTCTGAAATATTATCATTGCCAATTTCCAAATTATTTCGACCAGGGGATCGATTCGAGTAGAACTTCTGTAACAGCTGGAGATTTTGCTTTTACATGTACTTATTTAAAACACGCAGCCGCGTATTTCTGTAGCAAGAATACATTGAACAGAGTTGCATCCAAGCGGGAACTGATTGCCATCGACATTCAATTTGGTGACGGGTCGTGGCGTGCGCTCGACAATTTTTCACGTCTACGGAATAAATATACGTACCTACGGCATCACAGTAAATTGTTCGACTTTGCTAGACTTATATCGACCGGGAAACGTCGTGATAGTGTATGCAACTACAAAGTTCACCAGGATTTTTCTCTCTAAAGAATACTAACGAATATATTCGTCAAGCCGAGTTTCGGCTAGTGCGGCAAATCTTTACGACTAACCAACGCAGGATAAATTATAGTATAGTGCACAAGTGAATACGCAAACTATTGTGAACTCAGTAAACTCCGTCATTCTCATGGCACTGTGAATTTGAATAGAAATCAAACGCAGAACCAACGGCTTAGTCTAAACGTGGTTTTCACGGCACGGAAGTATTTTTACATCGCCAACAGAAAAACCCAATCATAATATCGGTCCGACGAGGTTTCATTTAGTGATCACGATTAGTGTCAAAGAGTCGAAACATGAATATATTTATTTATATTGCGAGAGTTCTTTTAATTTTGTTTTATTTCATGAGAATTTTGAAAAAGAGATCTATGTTATAGGATTTTGCATTCGTCTCAGAACTGTGAATCGGAGCAATCGATCTTGGTGACGATTCGCCATCACGGCCGTAAGTCGTGTGCTCGACAATTTCTCACGTCAGCTGGAGTAAATATAAATAGTGGCGATATCGCGGGAAATCATTCCTTGCGACGCGGTCTCGCGTCTGACGGGAAATCGATGTTTGTCCACGTTACTTTCTTGAATGTTTCAAAGCTAGCAGCTGATAAGTCACTTTTTAGTCGATTTATACATAAAAATGTGATTTTAATGGATTAGTATAAATTTTTCAGTGGTAGAGTAGTAAATGACTGACTAGGTAGAATGGTTTAGAAGTCCAGAAATTACGTGTTTGATTTCTAAACACTACAAAAACTTGTACGTAAACAACATTATCATTATAGTTTTCCGTCCACTAGTTTCTATCGTACAATTTTCGCTGAGTCTGAGTACTATGATGGCATTTAACTGTAGAGCCATGCTGCAAACTGTTTCTGTCTATCAGTCGAAATGGGCTGGCTCGACCGGGGAAGTACTACAGAAAACCGAATTTTTGAGAAGTAGCTTGGCCGTTGCACTCCGTTTGGTGAGTAAGAAAGCCGGAGGTCCAAAAAAAATGTTTGACGTTATGCATTATTTATGGTAGCATACCTAAATTCGAGTAGGAACCAACCATCTCTGACATTCAATTTGGTAACGACTCGCTTTCACGGTGATCTCGTGCGCGCTACAATTTATCACGTCGCTGGAGCCACGGCGCGGGAAGCCATTCGTCTCAGCTCGTCTCGACAGAGGCCGGGAAATGGGACGTTACTTTATAAAACTCCTGAAGTTTTGCGATTATGCCAGGGCCAGACGCTCTGTAATGGACTGTTTTGATTTGCGTTTCTTAAACTTTATGCTTCATTTCATACCGAGCTGATAATTTTATATCGCGAATTGCAATTCAAATCTGGTTTACGAAATCATGAAGCTTAACTGATGAAACAATAATTCTCGAACTTTTTTAATCTGATGTTTTATTTTTGTATCAGTTGCAAAGTTAATAGATCACAAGGAATGTTGAAACTTGTCATCTGACTTTTAAACGACGATTTCCATAATTATAGCCCTTGTTTGACATAAAGAGCGATACAATTCAGAAATTACACGGATTAAAATTGGACTGAGTGTGGAAAGCCTACTGGGGCAAAAAGGCAAAAAATATAAGCTGTCAGGGAGGGTTGCTTCTACATATAAACGTATATTTGTGGCATGACAGCGGCAGTGAAAACATCTAACATGATGAAGAAATATCACCATTTCCCCACCATGATATAAAGAAAAACTTAATTGGGATATGGATGATTTTTTGTTATTACAATGCAAAAGTGTTTTACAATATTGCAATTATGAACTTAACATTTTAAACCTTATCTCTAGACGAGTATAATCGACCATCAGTTACACTAGCAAATGAAACTTGTAATTTTACGGCACAACTTACCTATACTTTTTAGACTGAAAGAGTCTCTCTTAGGAATTTCGCTGCTTTTGTAAAACCTAAATCTTTGTGTTTTTATTTCAAATATTCTTGTTATGGATGTTTTATTTTGTTCATTGTATCTAATAATGATTCTCTGACATGAAAAACAAAAAAAGAAGAAATGGGTTTATAAGACTAGTTAATCTTTTTAAAATTGTACTCATTCCTTTTTTACTTCTTCAATACTGAATTTTAACCATGTGATACCGTTCCGTATCATTTGTAATGATTCTCTTAATTTAACAAGAGTGAACCAAAATGTTAACCCTCCTTCACCTCCGTGCGAGCATCACGCCATTCACTTGCGCTCATATTTTATATCGCAGCGCCATAGTAGAAATAGCATAAAGTAGGCTATCTCCGGTCCAATCTGCGATATAATTGTTTACTATACTTACCTGTGTTAGGGTTGTCACCGTTAGCTGTTAAATTTAATAAAGTATTAATTACTTCTTACACTTAAGTGTCACGTAAGCGGTGCCGAGCAGCCGTGAGGCGCGGACATTGTGAATTGTTAACCCGATTGGCGCACTGATGAAACGGTCGGATTGTGTTTATGGTCTTTGCCACACTTGACGGAAATCACGACGGAACGCCAATACAACATTTATCGGCGGTCCGTCGCATATTGCATATAAATTACTAGAAATTACGTCGCGGACAATGACGTTCAATATACAACTAGACTCCCATTCACGCTCAAATATTGTCCGAAGCAAAAGTCTGCCCACCCGACTATTGGGCAGAGTTTCCGTTTAGTTGTATACAATTGACATTAAACACTAACTGCCACGAGATAAGGTGTTAATTTGAACGAATGTGTTAATGTCATCTGTGTCAACGCCGCGCGGACGTTTTTTAAGCAATTATTCTTAGAGATTGGGTGTCTAGTCTAGTTGTTTAATTGAACGTCATTGGTCGCGGATCTTTCGCAGCGTTTCGTCGCTTTGTCGTCAAGTGTGGCAAAGGCCTGAATGCGTGCGGCGACGCATAGATTCTATGGCGCACATACAAGCAACGTGCGTTGCTTTTGTATAAATATAACGTACCATCCACATTTTTTCTATGGCAGCTCTCGACTGCGCTGATAATTACGCGCCGCCACTTACGCTCGCGAACGAAACTTGTATTTTACGGCACAACTTTTACCTTTTACATTGAAAGGGCGACTCTTTTGAATTTGCTGCTTCTGTTAAATACAAACCGTCGCTTTTTATTTCAAACATTCTAATTTAGCATCTATTGTTTATTTTGATTGAAAAAATGTTTTGTACAAGTTCGAACAAACGTCTTTCTGAAATACATTTAAAGACCACTTTATTTCAATAAAACTATCATTTGCAATTTACATTGTATTTTCTAAGAACGATGGTGCGGCGGATGAAGTTTGAACCACCAGAACAAACAATAACTTGAAGAAAGTTGTAAGCGTATCTGAGCAAGTTGGGATCTTTATTACGACCGACTCGTAGAAAAACTTTTATTCGAATTGATATTGTAGTTGCACTTTTTCTTGACCAAATAGTGTTTTTCCTACTTAATTATATTTCTCTTTAGAGGTTTTAAGCATTTAGTCACCTACTCCATTTGTAGCACACAGTTTAGACACAGGCAATACCTATGTAAACTGCTTATGCACTCAACGTACGGTCAACAACACATCACGGTAGACACTTGCAGTTCGATAATAGCACTTATGCCCCCGACATAAGAGCGGTACAAAGTCCAAAGTGTTACGTCTGACGTGCTTTTGACTGTACATAAATCTGTAATTTAGGACCCAACTATTTTAGTGAATTTGGGGCAAACTATTTGAGGTAAATTAAAAATGACCCAAAATTGTTATTTTAATTTTTTTTTGCCAAATATGGAAATTAGAAGGCGTGATCTAAACCCCCGGTTTGGTTGGGGGGAAATCAGTATCAATTTTGCTAAACTTGAAACCCAGTACACCAATATCGCAATCCAGTCCCACAGATTGACCGCCTCCGTGGAACAGTGGCTAAGCCGGCCCGTATAAACCCCCGGAGGTCGTGGGTCGATTCCCGCCTTGGGTCTGGTTGGTGGTAGGACTTTTTCAGAGTCCGGCAGGCTAGCTACCACCCCCACAGGTGAAATCTGCCGCCATAACAGCTCTGGTTGTGTCCGGCAATATAAATGTGGGAGCCGGTACACTTGAAATGAAAGGCTCGAAGATCAGATGAGTCTTGCAGCACATTGAGCGACGCTTCTTGATGAAGTGTCCCTCAATGTGATAAGCAGCAGTGGCTGCTTACCATCAGGTGGGCTGCGTGTCTGAATGTCAACTGATGTGGTATAATAAAAAATGCAGTCCCTAACTAACATAACACCAGGTGTACGCAAAAAAATTGTTCTTTAGTGGTAAAAAAGATGGCTCGTGAAAATCTGACGATATCCTTAAGCATTTTTCCGGCATTTGTTATTCTATATCCTAAACAGTTTCGTATCAGAAACACTTCTAATGAAAGGATCTCTCGGTACATGGTGTATGCAACACTGGCTTTGCTCTTATTATGAGCGATTCGCCGCCCTTTAAACTTTGTTCTTTAATTATCCCTCTCTCCCTTCCTTCCGCAAAGGAATCCCTTTGATTTTGTAAAATATTTTACTTGTACGCGTATATTGCCGGTATGACTTGACAAATTGGGGTTTTATAGGATCGTAACATCGTTATTAATTTATCAGGGCGAGTTAATTTTTGCTGACCTAGATTTTAAAACGCCGTACTTGTAAATTGGGAAGGTCAAGTAGATTTTATTAAATAGTGTTTTGCTTCGCTTTTTAATATCGTCAACATCACATCCATAGTTCTGATTCTATAATGAAGTAACACTTGACTTCTGTTATGGGTATCAGAATAATATCGTACCGCAAATACACACATAAATACAAACATGCAGACTCAAACCAAAGAAAAGTTTAGGTGGATTTAGAAGCTAAATAAAGTGTCCTTCTGGGTTGGGTCTAATTTACTTAGTCACATATTGATAAATAACATTTTATTTTTGTAAGAAGGAAACGATAACAAAAGTGAAGTTATTTGTATTATGAATTTAACCGCCATATTCATTCCTCAAAACTAATATCATAATAACATCCGCATCAAACGGGCCAAGGTTATTTTACCCAATTGACACCCCGTATTAACCCTACTGTCTAAATTAATGACCTCCAAACTAGTTTGAGTACCGTAGCCAGTGAGGAATTATTGATGATTTCCCGGGTTTGCGTCAGTCATGACATAGGTGAGCCAATAGCTAAGCGTCATAGCGCCAATGCACAGTGGTCCAGTGAGCGTTATTCGGTCATCCACTCGAGTTTAATCCGAAAATTATGCTCATTTCCACCCTGGGAGTTATGGCCTTTGTCCTATGTTTGACTATCGATTTTGTGTGATGGATCGATCTTTAGTACAAACGTTAGTGTGCATTGACATTACTGACTGTAATGGCCTGGGTATTTCTAGTATTTTCAACTACATAGGTATTATGGCGTCACACTTAAACGTCTCACCCTATCAAATCCATCAACTCATACAAAAACAGGAAACCATTGTGTCTTGTAAAAATATATATGTAGTTAACACACTCAAAGCTCACACAGCCTTAGGGGAACAATCCCTCAATCCACATTCATCATCTTATAATTTATCCCACTAACACAACTTAATTAACATGCCTCATTAGAATTTGAACATCTCATACAAACTTCGATTCGTATCAAACTGCTAAATTCTAAACAAACAAAATACCACAAACGCTTTATCTTTTAAAGTACGGTCAACAGCACTACACGGTATTCACGGTAAACACTTGCAGTTCGATAATAGCACTTATGCCCCTGAAATAAGAGCGGTACAAAGTCCAAAGTGTTACGTCTGGCGTGCTTTTGACTGTACATGAGCATCTTAAAATTCTCTGGAAACAAATCACCAGAGTTCAACAAAAAAAACTATAATGGCGTTGCGTAAATAATATCCAAAGATATTTAAATTAAACTAACAGGATGAACAAACTCGCTTATTTCTACATTTTCAAATGCCGTTTATTTTTTTAGTATCATATTTTATGTACCTATCTTTTTATGGTAGCATTAATTGTGCTTTTTAACGAGTACTAATCACTGAAATATCAGCAAGTTACTACTTACAATAGAAGTAGTACCCTGTAGGTATTTCAACTTATTGATTGCCAATATTGGACACTCACCTGTTTCTTTTGTTATAGTCTCTACCTAAACTTGTTTTTCTACAGTCGGTGAGTCGATATCTTCAATAGATAAAGAACATTCATCGCAAGGGTGGTGGGGTTAATTGCAGGACCTACCTAGTTTGATTTCATTATTCGATACCGGAGGGTAAAGATTCAGGTCAAAAGGGTTGAGTTGTATCATAAAAATAGAATATAAACAGATAGGACGAAACATAACTTTTATCTTCAACATTTCGGCCTACCCATAAGTTATCCACTCGGGTAGAACCTAGACTTTTACGTTTATGTAAGTATCATTATGTTTTTGTCTGCTTTATTTCTACAAAATCAAAGCTATTTTGATTCCTGTTATATAAAAATAAATATATTCTTGTTTATTTTAATTCAAACAAAAAGTAACCTGCATTTTGTAGGATTATGGTTTTATTAATTCGGTTTTCTGTATGTATAGACTTAATTCGTTGAAGAATAATTAAATTTACAATAAAACACCTGCATTTTTATGTTACGCATGTCTCGCATTGTCTCGTAAGATTAATTTATGATTTGTTGTAGCTATGGGCTCATATACTGGGGATTTTCTCCAACTGGACATAAGCGAATAGCGAGGCTGTTTCCCTTGTCAAGTATTATGGACGTTGGACGACAGAAGATTCAATGTTATAACTGGACTTGCCGAATTCTGGTTCAAATATACCCTTGTTAGATTGGCACAAAGCTCTCAAAAAAAATGATTCACTGGACAGGATTTTATTAAATAGAAACACCACAAAGTACCAACGAGCCATTGAGTTAATAAAACAAAGAAATGTTATATGAAAAGACAAACAGTCCAAACAAATGCGAACGCAAACAACAGTCCTAGTGTCTTCGTTCAGAGAATATTTTCTGCTTCTGTCGAAACTTTCAATTGTCGCGCGCAACGCTCACACCAAGTTTTAAATTTTCCCATATTCCGAACAATATGTATTCGGGATCGGCGTTTCTATTTGGAATTTCCCAATGGACTGGCAACATTGCTTGTGGAAAATTGCCAATGTGTGCTCTGATTCCGTCCGCGAGTTACAAGGAGAGACGTGAGCGGCAAGTTGTATGTGACCTGCCAATTAAGGAACAAAATGATACCGCTATATTGGAAGATGTTATTCAATGTTTACTACAATCGTGTTATTGAAGTCCCTTGTCCGCAAAAGAACGACTTGAGTCCAGTTGTTGCTCACTATCTGAAGTAATAGAGACAAAAGATTTTTTAGGTAATCACTACACTACTACATAAAGCTACCATTCCGCGGCTATCCAGCAGTGATATTTTTCCGGGAGAAATAGTCCCTTTCTAGCTTCAAACCTATCCTCATACAGAAAATCACGTCGTTCATTGTTTACCTCCCCCGTCTCACCACATGCATACCTCAAAAGGTGACTAGCATTTACGATCAGACTAAAGAAGGAAATAAACACAGTTTAAAATCCAAATGTGCTTGTGCACACCACTTAAACCATCCACTGCACGTGTGAAGATGTGAAGATGCTTTCGAAACCACTCTCGCAGCTTCAGATGACACTCGGCTAAGCACATATAAAAGGACGTACAAAGTATATTATCTCGAAGCTTCATGTCGTAAGCTATATCGTAAACAGTGGACAAAGAGGTTTAGTCTGTACAAAGAGATAGTACCTACTCTAGTCTGTTGTGTGAACAAATAAACGCAATGCACAAAGCTTTAAAGACCAGATTGCGAGTTTAATAATTTATTATTTTAATGAGAAATCCGGTCTGAAGCATTTAAACAGCTTAATAATTGAATGAATTTGCATTTGTATTGCTGTTATTATTATTTTTACCAATAATTTGTATTCGTTAATTCATAAGCGGATAATATCATACCAATTTTTCTAAACATAAAAGCCCTATCTAAGAAAAGCTTGCACTATGGGTGCCAAATATATATTTGTTTGCTATTTCTCGAATATGAATAGAGATAAACATAAAAACACAAAAACCAATACAGAAAGGTACATTTATAAGCATTATTTGCGAATATTTGCGTTTTGCGACAATCGCGACCCGCCACCTCTGGTGTACTCGTACTAGCAGACTCTTCAACCATTATCCCAAATTGTTTGTTACAGTATCGTATGAAGACAACATTTAAAATTAAGTATTGGACATCATCACATACATTAATCTGACCTCAAAGTAAGTAGCGTAAGCACTTGTGTTATGGGTATCAGAAACAACAAAGGTACCACAAATAAAAACTTAAAATACAAATAAACATCCAGACACAGAACAAACACAAATGTTCATCATTTAAGTGTTTGTCCTGGGTGGGATTCGAATTCACGATCCCTAGCGCACAGGACAGGGTCTCTACCAAAGGCGCCATTGGGCCAGTCAAAGTAATATCATTGACTATTTATATTATGTCACATTGGCAAAGTGGCTCTCAATATAGTTAGCAGCGCAAAATTCAACCTTCACTTGTCTACATAAGGTGCTGTAGAATGAAAGTAGCACAAGTAATACAAGCCTGGAACACCGGGGATCAGATTAAACATCCCGAGCTGCACTTAGGCGACATTTATCATCATTCGCCGGGTCCAGTCGTGTAATATTCAACGGTCGCATAATCCACTGCGCGGTTCGGCTTGAAACTAATCCTGGCTACTTTCTTTTTTATATGTATAGTCTATGCTGGCTACTTTGAAGAATCCGGCTCGAGACACAAATGTACATACAAATTTAAACAGGGCTACATTTCAGGTAAAATTACTAGTGGAAATGTACTTGCATTATGACAAGCATAATTTCTTTAGAGTTGAATTTACCAACGAGTCTATTTGTACCCGCTATTTTAGTTAGGCATTTATTAAAGGTTATTTTCGTGCTGTATTTCAATAATAAATCATGATAAGCTGTCAACGTTATCTATATAACCTAACCTACCTACTCATATAGGTGAACGACTACCTTTTCCGAATCCTTTTCATCACCTCAACATTCAAATAAAAATAAAGTAGAGCTAAGTATCAGCGTATTATTGAAATCAAGTCATCATTTAAACCTTCAAGTAGGTAAGTTTTCTTATTAGACATTTATGTTTGAAAATGGTAGCAGTCGATATAGTCGACTTTAAATCTAACTAGCGTAAAAGATCACAAATAAATCAAAAGTTAAATTTGATTTTCCTCTCACCGTAGGTGACGTAGGATACGATCGGCTCTTCTGATCCTATTTCTAGTTCGTTACGTCACTACGTAGGTCCGAGACCTTACTTAATTACCGGGGTCGATGCTAATTACGTTTCCCGGCGACACCGGCGGCCATCCGAACAATTAGCTATCATTTGCTCGCTTTGTTAGACTCGTCCGGTGGATTGAAAAGGGGATCGGAGCTGCGGAACGCGTGTTAACGTTTTGTCTCGTCATTTTGCCGGTGACCTTATTGTTTTTTGTGATTTGGAGGGCTCCGATTCAGATTTTTGAGTGGAATTACGTTTATCTGATTCGCCATTTACAGTGCTTCGTTTTGGTGCTACTAGGGAAGCTTGGATAGTGATCCGGCGTAAGTTATTACATTGAAGCAATTGCCGTTTGAGAATTCATGGACCAAACCGTATATTCTGAACTTGTTGGTTCACTTACATATTTTCCTTTCAATTCAAGATAATAGTAAGTAAAGTTGTGGAAAACATTAGGCCAGTTTCAGAGTCTGACTGTAAAGAATTTTCTTGATATAATTCATCTCAAATTTTTTTCACAACACCTTGGCAAGCGTGGTCATCAATGCTTTATTATTGAAAGCTAAAGCAGCAGAGCAAATGTTCATATACCGATATTTAACCTTCCATTTTGAAAAATAAACTCTTCAATCCGTAACAGATGAAAACTGGAAGCCGGAAATTGAAAAATAAATCTCGTTTTGTGACTTTTTTACCAATAGTTGCCTGGGATTTCTTTTGAGATGTAAAATAAAAAATAAATAGGTATAACATACTGATGTTTTGGGAAAGTGCATGTTCACTGATGTAATAAATTAATAAATTAAAACAGGGGTCAAACGGACTGGCCAAGAGAGTCATCAGGCTGGGGTGGCTTCACACTGGCCCCGATACTAATCGATAGTAATCCTTACGATTCCTAGTAAGGGTATCCAAAGGATTACTCCACTATAGAAAAAAACGATTTATAAACTTATCTGTTGCATAAGAATGCTTTAAATTGTACATTTATCTTAGCTTCCAGTCCAAGTTGTTATCTAATACCCTTACTCATTTCAACACATTATAATACAAAACTGAGGAAATTACTTAAATCGCTTAAACAAAGTGTGAATCTGTGACCCCCGAGAGAGATTTAATTTATTATTCAAAACAATTTTCTTGGAACAAAACCCACTGGACCACAGTCTTTTGCTTCAGTTCATAAAATCTGCAACAATTTAAATAAGTCAAATTCTGTCGTTGGGGTATAAATATGTACAAATGGTATTGTTTGAGGCAGTCGCCATTAAAGAACAGACTGTATAAAAGGCATACATACATATATTATAAAGTAAATAATATCTATTAATGTCCCACTGCAGAGTAAAGGCCTCCATCATTGAAATCGAGTCATCACTACAATGATTAGTAATGGCTATAGCCACGCTTCTCAAGTACGGATGGGTGATCACAAACTCGAGCTGTGTCCAAAAAACCGACACAAATTTTGCTTAACCTGGGAATTGAACCCAGGACCCCGAGATCACGGCCCGGTACATAAACCACTAGAGGCGTTACATTTATATTTTTTATAATCATATTGCGAGTGTCTGTAAACTTGGTTCATAAGTATGAATACAACCCTGTCGTTACCGCCGAGAAGCAGCTTATTGAAACCACTCTCCATTTCACACGGCACTTTAAAAAACAACTGACTTACTATGGAAAATCTACCAGCAAAAAATATAATAAAACCTCACAAAACGTTTGCACGGAAACTCGTGCTAACTAAAAAGTACGAGTATTTGGCAGTCTAAAGGGAAATTAAAAACGGTTGGAAAAACACACTATGTGACAATGTTGATACTCTTTGTGTTATCTTACAAAACTGTGTAGTTCAGGTTTTTTCACTTGAACTTAAAACGATTAAGAAGCTTTTACATACTTTTTTAAGTTAATTTTTAGTACTAGAGAGAGGTAAACGAGCTTAAAAAGCTCGTTTAAATACTTACATTCACAAATACTTTATCTACTTCGTTTACGACGTGAACTGTGGCCAATGAAAAAGTTGATAAATACTTTTAACCTAATATAAAAGTTATATGAACTTAATTTGGGATATTATTCGGTAAATATGCCGTCTACCGTTGTGTAGGTTACCCAAAACAAAGAGAAAAATAGAGACGCAAATTGTTATTTTGTTAAAACCATTGTATAAAAATAATGTTCTCAAAAATTAAGTCCCCCTAAAAAATATATATATGTAAAAAAGCTATTTTACAAAAACCGGCCAAGTGCGAGTCGGACTCGCCCATGAAGGGTTCCGTAGCAGCAAGTATCATCATAATATAAAAGTTCTTGTAGTTCTTTGTAAGTTTGATCGATGTTTTTATATTTGAGTTGATTGAATGAGAGGAAAATTGCGGTTTACGATTTACGACGTATTAAAAAAAACTAATTACTTGATCTCGTTCAAACTAATTTTCAATGGAAGTTTGCATGGTAATGTACATCATATATTTTTTTTAGTTTTATCATTCTCTTATTTTAGAAGTTACAGGGGGGGGGGGACCAACATTTTACCACTTTGGAAGTGTCTCTCGCGCAAACTATTCAGTTTAGAAAAAAATTATATTAGAAACCTGTTTATCATTTTTAAAGACCTATCTATAACCCCACACGTAAGGGTTTAATGAAAAAAATATTTTTGAGTTTCGTTTTGTTTACGGTTTATGACGTATTAAAAAAAATCTAATTACTTGATCTCGTTCAAACCAATTTTCAATGGAAGTTTGCATGGTAATGTACATCATAATATATTTTTTTTAGTTTTATCGTTCTCTTATTTTAGAAGTTAGAGGGGGGGGGGACCAACATTTTACCACTTTGGAGGTGTCTCTCGTGCAAACTATTCACTTTAGAAAAAAATGATATAAGAAACCTTATTATCATTTTTAAAGACCTATCTATAGATACCCCACACGTAAGGGTTTGATGAAAAATAAATTTTTGAGTTTCAGTTCTATTCTAAGTATGGGGAGCCCCGAAAAGTTATAATTTTTTTCTATTTTTGTATGAAAATCTTAATGCGGTTCACAGAATACATCTATTTACCAATTTTCAACAGTATAGCTCTTATAGTTTCGGTAAAAAGTGACTGTGACATACGGACGGACAGACAGACAACAGACAGACATGACGAATCCATAAGGGTTCCGTTTTTTGCCATTTGGCTACGGAACCCTAAAAACGAGTTTTTAACACTCAGAATTTTTTAAATTAATTCTGAATCTGACTAGATTATATTATCTAGAAACAGAGGAGTTTTAATACTTCCTTTCAAAATACACGTAGCGGTGTAACTGTGTAAGTTTGTAAAAGCGCTTGTTTTCCTGTGTACCCTTGGCTGTTCCCTTGATGGTACAGTGGAAAATAAATTTTAACCGCTGTACCCTTGGCCGTAAAACCCAACCAAATCAAATAGTGCACGGGACCATAAAGACTGGCTTTTCTTGAATTTGGACAAAAAGAAAAACAAATGAACATCGGTAAAAACAAATGAATGTCAGAAAAACAAATGAATGTTGGAGAAACAAATGAATGTCGAAAAAACAAGTAAATATCGAAAAAAGAAGTGAATCTCGGGAAACAAATGAATATCGGAAAAACAAGTAAATGTCGAAAAAAGAAGTGAATCTCGGGAAACAAATGAATATCGGAAAAACAAGTGAATGAATATCGGGAAAAAAAAAAATTAATGTCAGATCACTCTGATCACTGGACAATGTTTTTCTACTTGTTCCCCCGTCCAACATTCGTGTGTTTTTCTGACATTCATTTGTTCATTTTCAAATTAAGGAAAAACCAGTCCTCTTGGTCACGTGTACAACTTGATTTGGTTGGGTTTTACGGCCAAGGGTACAGCGGTTAAAATTTATTTTCCTCTGTACCATCAAGGGAACAGCCAAGGGTACACAGGAAAACAAGCGTGTAAAAGAGCCATTCATTAGATTTAGCGAAGGCGAGCAAGAAATTCCACCTGTACGTGTTTGCTCATGTATTTACAATAGTGTACTAGTTCATAATGACATTACTGGAGCTATGTATACATAATTAAAATGATTGAATAATGTGTATTCATGTTAAATCGTTTACAATATTCACTTTTTACAACATTAAAAATATATACAAAAAAGAACTAAACATAATTATAAATAAAAAATTTGGCCGAGGTCTCCGTCCATGGGAAAAGTACCCAGGACACTAGCAACGTTTCCACGCTGGATGGCTAGGCTGATACGCTGCCCTAGGTACAGACCAGCTTTGGGATCGTGAGATGACTCCAGCAAACGCTTAGATATCTCACGATACACCCTGCGAGCGCTTGGACCCCAGGGCCCCAGCGTTTCAACCCCAAAAGGCTCAAATATATAGGCATCACTGATGACAGAATATTTGCGCCTTTTGAGGTCTTCAGCCGAACCAGCCGCAGAACCAGCCCTGCCAACCGACAAAGGAAGATGAGACGGCGCCAAAGTATCAACACAAGTCGCGTCCCAAACAAGGGGCCGCCCCATCTTCCAGGGGACAAGGGTCATTCCATCCGGGCGCTTACCATCGCTGCGTGACAAACCATTAGGTTCTAAGACAGCTGGGATACGAGCGCTGGCAAGGGCACGGCGGATAATGTCGTTAAGGCTGGCATGACGGGAAAAGCGGCCGGCACTTCTGCCGCAGGACAGCCCATGGTGCCCGAGCTGGTTAACGTCTTTCCCGCATGGACAGAGATGAGGAACTGTGCAATATGCGCCCAAACGCAGACAAACAGAAATTTGGAATGAAATATTATCAAGAAGAGTTCCGAGGTTGGTAGATGGAAGCGCTTGAAGCCACAGACCTGACTCCCACTCTCCCACAGCCAGCAAGCGAGCGCGCTCAGCAGAGCTGATAGGCGTGTCAAGAAGGTTATTACGCACAACTCTGCAAAGCGGCCCATCCCACTGGCGCTGGGAGGAGAGGTCATGAGGAAGGTCGGCTGAGCTTAAAGTCTTCCACGACTCAATAGCCTCTGGTAAAAAAGGAATAGTAAAATGAGCGAGAGATTTGGACAAAATTTTGGATGTAAGATCGCGGGTACCATGAACCGATGAAAGGAAAGCCGGAAGAGCTACACTAGAAATTTTCCTGATACCCAGGCCCCCAAGGCGAATTGGCAAGGAGGCTTGGGTCCATATGCGGCCTTCAAATCTAACGTTGAAACAAGCCGAAAGAGTATCCCTAATTAAATCGTCCAATTTTGACGTTAGATAGGAATGCTTCCAGAAAGGAGATGAACGGAGTGAGTACGTGAATTGTGGTATGAATAAACAATGACGAATTATCGTGTAGGACATATGATTGTTAATTTTGATAAGCCGCTCCGAAACTGAATTAAAGTGTCTAATTTTGTCCTCGACAAAAGCCGGAAAAGACTCGTCTAAGATAGGGGACCCAAGAAGGCGAAGTGTGGACCGATCTATTATCTTGATGTTGGGAGCCAAAGCGTTGAATTTGGATATCGTATTAGCCAGGTCATTTTTTGAGGGTAAATATAATTCACATTTAATGATGATTTATTTCAGATGTTTTTTTGTAAATAAACAAACTTTATGGATCCGTAAGCTAAGCTTAGCTAAGCTATGTTGTCATGTAAATATTTCTCTGAAAATGATATCCGCACAAAAATAAGTCGTTGTGTTTTAGCAAACAGGGAATTTATTTAGATTATACAAAACTTTCACATTGAAAAGGGAAGACTAGATTTCACTGAATTCCTAAATAGTTTTTAAAGGTCGCTAACACCTTGGCTTCTGTCAATTAAAGATGTCAGATTATTGTAATTTGATGATGAAATACATCAAACGATCTTTATGTGTAAGTTTGTCTATCTATAATAATATTGTATATGAAGAGACATTGTTCAACAAATCAAGTTTTCAAACACTGAAGATGCTAAATACTAAAAACTTCTATATATTCCGCTACGCTCATCTATTATACTCGTAAGTTATTCCGAACTGTACGAAGAGACATCTTTAACTAACTGTACCGTTTAAACTAGAAACAACATACTTATGATGTTGAAAGCAATCACGAACCACAGATATGAATGTATTCCAGATCTAGCGCTCTCGAAACATCACTGAAGTGTTAAAGTTTCTAGACAATGGGCAAACTGACCCTATTTAACTTTGCTACATACACTTTCGTACCATCGTTTATTGTTTAAGTTTGGTATTTAACGCTGTAAGTTAATGTTACATATTGTTCAGTTTCATGTCAAAGTTTTGGTATTTCTATCATATTACGTATAGTTTAAAAGTTGCGCTACGTTTAGTTTTTTAAGATATAATCTGCAAAACTTAATAAAAAAACATAGTAACTTTTTTTATACTTCATTATGTAAGCAGGAACGCCGTGTTGATATTAAGGACCTTTTGAACAGAAGGACTACACATTTTCTCCACAAATCGAGCATTTGATCTTTTCAATTCAAGATTCTTACTCTTAATTATATCTTTTTTCTTTCATTGTTTACACAAGCGAAGCGATGAAATTAGATAATGCAGACACTCTTGAAAAAACGTAACTACAACATTGGGAAACGGTCTAATAAGCAATATATTTTAGACGAAAACATGATGAGACAAATAATTTGTGATGAAGGACTTCCTTGTGAGAAATAATTTACAACGTTTATAAGCTGTTTAGAATATGCATAAAGCGGCCATTATGTTTATAAGTGCTTAACTTGAGGCAGTTGCGTGTGTATTACCCTATTTACCCTATTCGCGTTGCAATTATGTGTACATCGGCTTTGTTAGCCATTTACCATCCGTAGCAGGGCTGCTCATGTTCACTTGAAAGGCATTCTAAAGGCGTAACCGGTTATAAACATATTTATATTAAAATAGACAAAGATTTTTTATAAAACTGATACTCAATCAGTTGCAAAATCTTGTCTATAGAAGTTGAATTGTGATCGAAAATTTCCAAGACTGGTTGAGAGCATAAACGGTTTTTAATAATTCGAAATGCATAAACAAGTTTTTGATTTTTCCGAAACAAATTATGTAATGGATCTCATATTATTGCATGTTTATATTTTTACCTAGGAATTGTCTCAAATTCCTCTGTGTTTTCGATACGGGAAAATCTTTAATTGATCTTAAGTTAACTTATATTTTAGAAGCACATGTACATTTCGTGAATTTCAGTCCAAATCCTTCCGATTTTATTGCTTTTTGTAGCCGTGTTAGATGATTCATTTGTATAATATTATTCAGTAACACTGTTAAAATAAACTCTTATTTTAAAAGTTCCTATTAAAGTAACATTGAAAATTTTCCTGCAATAAGTTGGGTCTCACATTAATTTTATTATTAACTACTTTAATTATCACGTTGTCGAACTCGACCAAAACTCGAGCTATTTTGGGTGAATTTAAAACATACTTTGCTTAACTACCCGGAATTCGGAATTAGTCTGGCAAGAACAGTAATTTATAAAGATGAACTCGGAAGTCACTAAATTATGCTGGTTCATTGTTATAAAGTTTGTGTTGTTTAACATTTATTAGAAATATGGTTTTTATGATAATAACCTTCAAAAAAGGAGCGCAGTAATACCTACCTACCTTAAAGGCATTTATGATCTTTGCTGTTTCAAAATATCCATTGCTTACTTTATTATATAAAACAACCTATCAATGTATGCCAAATGCTTACATCATTTAAATTACTTTCAGGGAACTACTTCTTTACCACGCATGTCAAAGCACGTACTATCCGATTCAAGTGCTATTAGGATAATACCTTTTGGAGTTGAGTTACGCGACAATGATGACTGACACACATACTGACAAAATAATGCGTTGCTAACGTTACGGACAGACGCAGTTGACGTCATTTGTCGCGCAATTCCAAAAGGTATTATCTTAATAGCATTTGAATCGGATAGGTTGGTATAGTCTGCACGTATGTGTTATTCACCCTGAGGTATGCCCGGGGCGGGACGGGGACGGTATATAATTGAAGGTAAAATAGAAGAATTGAGGACTCAAAAACTGGAGCCAATTTCTGTAACAAATTTTAGCTTATCCGAAAATAAGACATATGACTAGACAAATTAGAATAGATTATTCCGAGACTCTGGTATTTTTTCAGACATCAATGAATCTGATATTACAGTATATACTGCGTGTTTTTTTTAAGTCGTTGTTTTCCCGCAGCAGAACGCTTCACCTTTAGAAGTACTATCGATTTTTGCAAGTAATATTTAAAAAATTTAATAAGCGCGAAGGAAAATTATCCCTGCCGGTGACCGTCCGCGACGCGGCTAGTATTATTCGTTCGAGTTTCGTCATCACAAAAAAAAACTTCACGAATCTATTGTACTAGGTAAGATAGAATCATTTTCTTACTACGGGAAAACAACGACTAAAAAGTCACGCAGTATATCCACACTACGCATTCACGCTACGTATCCCAACTTTCGACATGAATTTTTCCCTAGCTGTTAACATGCTTTTCTAAGCGAAGTTGACCATTGGAGCCTAAATTAATAATGTCCTAATCTCCCACCCTTCGTAACATGCATCGTTATTTATGCGCATGGGTCAAACAGGTCTAGCTAAGTGGCTTAGTTAATTTTTCAAGACCTAACTCAATCCAGAAGTGAACTGCTTCCGGGCTGGATGATTAAATTATAAGGTTGCGGTGTCGTTTGTTTTTACCTTAACTATTCTATGTAGTATCAGGTAAGTAAGCAATTTCTCACGGAGTTGGCTAAGTTTCTGTATGCCAACGGAAATTATAATAGGTAAAATCTATACTAATAATATAATTTGTTGTATGGGCTGTAAGAAATCTATACTAATATTTCAAATTGTTTTATTAAATGGGCTCCGAACCTTCTGATCCAATTTAGAATATTCTTTCACTGTTAAAAAGCTACACTTCGCCTGGGTGACATAGGGTATTTTTGAGCACGGAAATGTGGGGGTAAAAGGGGTAATAATATTGACGAAGGAAATCACGCGCGGGTTTATAAATATTTATATGTACATAAATCTATGTATAAAAGAAAGTGGTGTTAGTTACATTATTTATAACTCAAGAAGGGATGAACCGATTTGGCTGAAAATTGGTGGAGAGGTAGCTTAGAACCAGGAAATTAACACAGGATACTTTTTATCCCGGAAAGGGGGGGAAAGTTAAGCAAGGAAATTACGCGCGGGTAAAACCGCGAGGGCGATGGCTAGTTTTCAATAAAATACAGAGTAACATTATTAATAGGCAATGTTTAAGGGATATCGTCATAGTTCTGTATTTGTTTTTTTTTTTAGATATAATTCTGTATCTTAAGGTGCGTTGCTTCGTTATTTGTCAAATATCGAAGAGTGTGGTCTTTCACTGGCTGCTATATATTTATTTCAAGTTTATACCGTCAAAGGTGTGAAATAGAAACGGTATCTAATTCACTGGCTCCGTCGTTAATTGTTCAAGCCCTGACTTCGAACAGTGGACAGCTTCCGGGCCGGTGACGCGTTAATTATGCGAGGGTAGTGCAACTAAGTTTGTTCTCGGATACAGGAAACGATTGTTTGAGGGCAGTTTGTTGCCTTTGAGTTAGTTGCCTTTATATTGTTACGGCATGTTGGTGCAGTTGGACGTGTTGTTTGAAGTTGGATTCTAATTACATTTAGACAACTATAAAGCTGCTTTAGAGCTCTGTTAATAGCAATGTGAGTGGGAAGTGGAGATTTAAGTTTGTATTAAGGGATATGTCGGGACTTATCTGTTTCTTCGTAAATTAAGGAGTTAATACATTAAATTTTTACGTAACGCTTTATTGCCTTTTTCTGATGCACTACAAAGAAGCATTGATGTATAAGGTTCTTTAGAATCATGATTTATTTGCTTATCACCAGTGACCACATTACACACATCTCTGTTTTAGTCTGTTTTAGTGTCTGATCTACTTAAAGTTAGTATCAGCCTAATGTTCCACTGTAGGGCAAAGTCCTCCATCCTTGAAATCAAGTTATCGTTACAATGATGGGTACTGGTTTAATTACCACCATTCTTGCCAAATGCGGGTTATTTATCACAAACCCGAGCTGTGTCCGAAAAATCGTCACAAATTTAGCTCGACCGGGGAATTGAACCCAGGACCCCGAGATCTCAAACCGGTACTCAAACCAATAAGCCCTCGATGGGTTCTGGTGCCTACTCAAAAAATAACAATAATCATAATAAGTTAACATTTTCTTGACCAAACGCTCGGAAAACCCACTTGAACTTACACAAAAATATGCACGAAAAATATAATTTTTCCGACGTCAACCGCTATAATACCAGCCGTGTCGTAAAATGTAGTAAAAAATACCGCACTATGAGGGTCTCGTAAACACGCCGGAAACAGGATTGACCGCCGGCAGTCCGCAATCCACTTCCGCCGTCAATAAAACATTTCCACAGCCTTATTTTTCGGCTCAAAATACATTTTTAAAACGTTTCTCAAATAACAACCGACGGAATATTTAGCGGTGTCGGCAATACATATTTAAGTGCTTTCGAAATGTTCGGATAAAAAAGCCGATACTATAAATCGGGGATATATTCACAATTCAACTTACTGGCCACTTTCATTGATAAAATGAGAAACCATAACAGTTCTAGATAAATTTAACCAAAGTATTAAAAAAATAAAACACAAAGGTAGACGCCGCCTGACCATAAAATAGAAAAAAGGTAAAAACTTGGACAAGGACAGCTGACCTTAGTTGATGAGAAAACCCTCAGTAGAAGTAGTTTAAAAAATAAAAATAAAATATCTATTTGTTAATATTAGTTACTGCTTCCCATAGAATGAAATGCTAGTGATAAAGAAAATAAGAAAGAAACATTGATCTTAGTAGCTCGTTACCGGTGACGATACTATAAGACGTAGACTAAAATAAGTTTACTTATATAAGTAGTTAGTAGTATAAGTTTTTTTTTTCAAAAACCAAAACGATTGTATTAGGTTTTGTTCATCATCCAAGTCAATATGTTAAAATATTTACAATACCAGGACCACTTGAACGATATCAAAGCCGTCGACCTTTTATAGGATTTGCGGGTAAATCTACAGCTATTTTAACACAGAATATAAAATCCTCCCTCTCACGTTCAAAATGAACAAGTTTCACAAAAGGCCAGCTTGAACTCTTTAACCGTCGAGAGCAAAAGGGCCCGTTGGAAACGGAAAATTTTCGCTTTTGTCGCTCGCAATCCACCACTTTCGCAATCTTACCGCTTACACAATAGAGGTGAAAATTGCATGCACTTTAACTCAAGAAACACTTTCAAAGTAAAAACTAGGAGTCGAATATTTTGCCAATCTAACACATTTTACATATTCCTTGTCTATTGATATCCCGTAAATTTATCCGAGAGTTTCAAAGCATCTTTGCGAGAATTTCTCTCGAATATTTCTGCATATTCGAAACTTGTTCTTTATTGAATCTAAGGATGCTCAATTTATTCGGCAAATATCGGAATCTTGGCCCAAGGCTTCCATGCATTTTCAGCTTACCCAGTCTGGTGCTATGTTATTACAGAAATATATACCATAGTACACTGCATTATTGGACATTATTTGTAGGCCGACTGTTGGCTGTAGATTTAACCTCTGCAAAACGTCTATTAGAAAAAAGATAACGCACTTACTTACATAATAAATTTTAGTATACCTATCAAATATTACCCTACTTCAAAAGCCCTGACTTGTATGAAAAGCTATTAATAAGTCCCGAAATTTGTAACAACCCTATGTCCTGTCAGTAAAACAGGAACAAATGTACAGACCCTATATGAATTTCTACGCATCCCGACATAATCCCTGACTTGCAAGACGGCTTAAGCAAATCTCTCTACGAAATATGGTTTACGGCTGCCTATAAATTGTTAACTAAGTATTTGAGTTGAATATGCTAGTACTGTACAGTGTATAGTCCACATCATAGTAGCGCTGTTAGTGTGTTAAAAACACACGAACAAAAATCAGTATTTAATTAATCAGTCTGTAAAAATGTTGTCTTTATTTGTACATTAAAAGTTATCAAAAATGATTGCTTCTCCTTCAAACTCACCATTTGTGAATAGGACAGAGGTATAGGTATCCTTATCCTAGACCGAATCATATTTATTAGCACATTATAATTGGATGAGGAAGTTTCATCGCAATGTTTTATCCTAACGCCGGCTATTGGGCAATAGCGAAAAAAATAACTAAATCTCAAAGGCTGTTGACCCCATGTATATAAAGCGACGTTTAAAACGACATGATCACATCTGTTTTCCTAAAAACTAATGTTAATATTGTAATAAATGACTCATAGGTTAAATAATCCAAACTTATCTTAACAACAATATTTCTCCTAATAAAAGCGTTCTGCGACTCCAGATAACGATCAAGCTTCCGTCGAAAATCCCCTAACGTTTATGAACCTCGCCAATAAAGTGGGGAACTTTATGACTATTTAAGGGGATCCTGAAGATATTAGAAAAGGCCTTAATCTAATAAAGACAGTAAAAGGTCCGAAAATGCGGAAATAATTTCCGGCTATATATTACTTTGAATATAAAAACGTTTTAAGGAAACGTCATATATTTTAGAAACAAGGTAAAGTTTAACATTTTCATCTGGACCTGCCAAAACTTTTGTACCTACTACCCCAATAAGTAGAGACGTGCAGTTCTTCTGGTGGTAGAGAGTATCTAAAAGTATTTAGTTTAGAAGCTGTAGTGTTCAATTAACGAAAACAGCGCAAAAAATGTTTTTATTTTCTCTACATTTTGTAACTTCCTCAATCTACCAAGCCAGTGATAGATGTACCTCGTCATTTTATTGATGGCTTCAAAGAATTCACATCGATAAGAAGTATTCTGCCTGTTCCCCACAGCCGCGAGGATAATAAATCGTTCCAGAGACCCCGAGGGCGACAAGCCGAATTCATACACTTCAAACAGTTGGTTAGTTTGGGCAGCCGTTAAATCTCTCGAGTCTTGCAAAGTTAAACTTAGTAAGTACTCGTAGGACGGGGGCGGAGGAAGTATGAAAGCATTTGGCTTTACGAACTACAACTAATATATCTTGAAGAATTGTTGGTTCTCTTGGATCAAGACCTCGATGGCTTAGATAAAGTACCAGGCCATGATCTCGAGGTCCTGGGTTCAATTCCCAGGTCGTACAAAGTTTGTGTTGCATCTTTTGCACACAATTCAGGTTCATGATCACTATTCCACAATTGGCTATTGTGGTGATTTTGCCCTATCATTGTGATGCTAACTTAATTTCAATGCTGGTGCTGTAGGCCTTTAAGAGGAAATAGTAAGGGCGAGAGAATTGAAAAATAGGTTTTTGTAAAATCTATTGCTGTCGCGCAGTGTCCGAACATCCCACGCAGAGCCCGATAGAGACAACTGCAGCTTGGAGCGAAAATACCTTTAAAATCAACGTTTCGTAGTCCCCTGATTTCTTTTCCAAAACTTGACCGATTTAACTACTTTTTTTATCAAAAATTAAAGAAAGGCTTTGGCCATGTTCCAATGTTTTCTTTTTTTTATTTAATCTAGTTAAATTTGTTTTCTGGATGTTTGAACACAGCGGAAAATCTGGTCATTTTTTTAGGTTTTTGAAGGTTCATAACTCTTTTAATTATTAATTTATGAAAAAAAGGAAAACATAGGGACATGCAAATAGTGGTCATAGATTTTTGGGAAAAAAACTATTTCTCTACTGGCATTATCCAGGGAGGAAACAGGGGAATACGTTTGTATGAAAAAACGGCCCTACTCTTTCCTCTTAATAGGTTACCTTACTTACGCAACAAAAGTTATTAAACAAAAAATTAAGTAACCCAACGTTTTCTGAAATCCTCGTGTTCAAACAGGGAATGAAGAATTTAGAAAGTTTATAAGAAAATCACGTACCGCGTCGTTTGAGGAAAAGAGGCAAAGACAAATGAAGGTACAGGCAACATACTCCGTGGTTTCATTACGGTAACGAGCCCACCTGATGTCCATTACTCCCGACAAGTTCTTGACGGGTGCTCTGGGCGACTTGACAAGAACCTTGTTTCCCAGTTGTTTTTGCTACAAGTCGAAATTATACGAACCACTAAGCTAAATACTAAAGTTTTGTTCTTTTTGTCTAAACCACCAAATGGCATTGGTAAGCGTGGTGATTAAGCCGGGCCCATTATTGTGGCGATAA
Source organism: Mecyna flavalis (assembly GCA_949319885.1). Taxonomy (NCBI): domain Eukaryota; kingdom Metazoa; phylum Arthropoda; class Insecta; order Lepidoptera; family Crambidae; genus Mecyna; species Mecyna flavalis. Next base: position 16,065,553 of record OX439429.1, read on the forward strand.
CATAATTTCAATGACGAAAGCCATAGTCTGGGATAAGACATTAACAAGTTGATACCTTACTTTTACACACAACAAAAGATTTTAAACAAAAAATTTACTCTGGAATTCTTGTATTTAAGCAGAGAATAAAGAATTAAGAAAGTTCAATAGAAAACCACGTACCGCGTCGTTTGTAGAAAGGCGGCAAAGACAAATGAAGGTACAGGCAACATACTTCATGGTTTCATTACGGCAACGAGCCCACCTGATGGCTATTACTCCCGACAAGTTCTTGATAGGTACTCTAGATGGGCGCTTGGCAAAAACCTTGTTTCCCAGTTGTTTTTGCGGCAAATCGAAATGATGCCAACCACGAAGCTAAATACTGAAGATTTGTACGTTTAGACAAGCGTAACTGAGTCTGAGTGTCTTAGACAGCTTTGAAATTATGTCAAAACATCTGTATAAAAATTCGTACGTAGTTAAGTAGCATTCAACTCTTTCATCCAATTCATACTAGTATATTTTTATCATTACCGTAGTAAGGTGCCTATGGCCAGCCTGATATAGTCCGCGTCAAATTAATTGGCTTTTCTGAAGTTAGCTGCGAGCGTCATTTGCACAGGTGCGGGGCACGGCTGCTCCCCCTCTGACACCTACATTTGTGTTCTGCGCAGGTTCTCGCACGATGTTCAGACAAGCCAATTAAGTATACGCGTATTATATTAAGCGGCTATCGTCGTCTATGAACGCTTGTTACACCAGAGGAATCACTCGTTCTATAATTTGAAGGGAAAACCAAACTTTGGCAACAAAAAAAGAGGTTCTTCCAGCTGCTACCATGCCCTCCCCATTTGAACTCTGAAGACTTTACTCACCGATTTTTTGGTGCCATCGTTAACCTGAGTTATTTTAAAACATTGGAAGAGGACAGTGATGGAAGTGTTTATCACAAACGAACCTCTGAAGAGTGGCAAGACTAATGTAGGGTCCGACCGCGTGGTTTCATTAGCGTAATGATGCCTGCGCGCTCTCAGCGAGCCAGCGTTCATAGAGATACATGGCTTGCGGTTCATCTTCACTAATTTATTGGAAAAGCTTCTTACAGCGAGGTTCAGATTGATACATCGTTCAGCGATTTTACAAACAAGATTGAACAGTCCAACTCAATGTATTTTGACCCGGTGAATACGTAAAGTACCATCATCCTTCGTCGGAGGTAGATGATGGTCTGTGGGATTGCAACGTTTTCCCACTAAACACACGGTTGCTGCTCCTTGCCTGATGGAAGTGTCATGAGGGGCAGCCTTTAAACCAATCTTTACCTAAACTAAGCTTATTTACTTATATGTCAATTCATTTGGCAGACAGGCACGCAAGCGGCCTGTTCCATTGAGGGACACTCCGTGGGGTTTTTTTTTTAATTTAATTTCAATGTGTAACCCAGTAATTTCACTAGCTTCAGTGCCCCTTCCCCGAAACACAGAAGTGCTTGACACACTTCTATTTCACAGGGAAATATGTATCCGGCACTGCGGTGGTACCCACCTAGACGGCCCAGTACAGGAACCCTACCACCTAGTGGTTCGGCTTTGGCATCAGTTAATAATAGTAAATTTTTATTGGCTTAAATCACAGATATCCAGCGACCTCTGCACTGGGTTCGCAGTGCAATTGCTCAATATGCTGCCACACCAGTAAAATATTCGAAGTGCCAGCATATTTGACCCATTCATTAATTTACCTACCACTTATTCATTCTGGGAAAGGTCAACAAGGGAACACAGCCGTAGTATCTTCGACAAACCCGGAACAAAAGCGAACACAACAACGTCATGAATAATACTACAAAAGACGGTATTAATAATCCCCGATATTAGATTACGACCTTGAACTGAAAGAAAGAAGACTATAGAGGATCGTAGTAAATGGCCGATATTATGCGACATTACGTAATCACCTGATCACACACGGTCGTGCGTGATACGGGCCGGTAATACTATTTCTGTAATCGAATCGGGAAAATGATATAACTGGACCCAGCTTAGCATGAATGTTATTTTTATTTGAGGTCGAAGGGGGATTAGGTTAAGAAACCTAGAGGAAACGTTTTTCCGTCCCAATTTTCGTTCGGAATAAAAGACCTGGATTTCGACACAGTTGTGCCACAGAATATTATAATAGTACTTGGTTGTGCTAAGACGAGTAAAACCATGAATACTTATTAGATCAACCATTTTCTGGAATATTTAAGGAGCAAGTTAAACTATGGTTTGTTAAATCTTTGATGATCTCTGCGACAGGTGTCACAGTGATATTACTAGAGGCGTAGTCTTACCATAAACGAATGTTAAAACTTCGATTCGTAATTAATCGATTCTTCTATCGATCCACACTGAACGATTGAGGACCTCTAATAAAACTAAAGGACATCCTCATCTCATGGTTTGATGGCACATTTGGCATGCTCTATGACTAAGCGCAAACATTTATGTGATAAAGATTTGTGTTTGTCCTGTGCTGTGTCTGGATGTTAATATGTAAAAAGTAAAAAAGTACCTATTTGTGGTAACTTCGTTATTCACATGTTCATGTGCTCTTTTCACTAACTTTGGGATCAGCTCAATGTATGTGTTAAAGTTTGGTTGTTTTTCGGAGATTCTCAAATTATTATTTTCGAATTTCGGACTTCAATCATATTCAAATTGTATTGTCCAAACCGACTTACTTCTAATTAAATTAATTGGTATTTGATTAAACAATTGTACGTTTAAAGAGTAGACAAAGAGAAAATTTTCCGATGTTTTAAAATTTTATAATCGATTATTATGTGTAAACGAATGATAATAGCAATGAACATCTCTAAGTGGGCGGGAACCTACAATCATGAACGTTATTTCTCTTTATACATGTGTCAGTCAAAAATTGTAAAATTTAACAGCTGTCAAATCGATGACAGCTGTCGCAGAGATCATCAAAGATTTAATAAACTATAATATACATGATACATGAGAAAGTTATCTCTGGCGTTCTAATACGTCGTATTGATATTATGAACTCATGGAAGCGCGATGTAGATGAACTTTTGTGAGAAACCCAAACCCAAAGGAGTAGCGATCACAAAGAACTATAAAATACATATAGGCATCCGCCCGCGGTTTCACCCGCGCGTAATTTCTTTTTCCTAATATCTTCTTCCTCCACATTTCCAGGATCAAAAGTTCAGTTCACCAAGGATAGTGTAGCTTTCCAACAGTGAAAGAATTATTCAAATCGGATCAGTAGTTTCGGAGCCTATGCAATACAAACAAACAAATAATCAAATCTTGATCATCATCATCTCTATGATGAATAAGGAAATTGATGTAGGCAAATATGTAACTACATACGATTATGTTACACATCAATATTATGGTGTAATAATAAAAGTAGGAAACAACTAAATGTAAACCAAAGCTTTGGCCCATTTTTGCTGGACTGAATCACATCAGATATATTTATTTCATGTACCAATTTATCTTATTATCGCTCACTGCCTCGTAAGGAGACCTATTCCGGCAAGATAGTTGCCCGCCCACATATCGCTGTGTGTTCCTAAAATATTAATGTGTAAGCAAGTACAAGTGAAATTATAGACCTGGGGATTATAGACACCTACCTTAATAATAGGTGATGAGTTCTGGTTGGATTCATATAAATAAATAAGTAAACATAGGACAATATCACATAAAATGTACATTGGCCTGACCGCAAAGTACGAGTAGGTTCAGAAACAACAAAGATACCATAAATAAACATAGTAGGATACAAATAAACTTCCAGAAACAGTACAAACACAAATGTTATTCACAGAAATGTTTGTATACCTTTTGGACTTTTGCGTTACGCGACAGTGATGACGTACCAATTAATGCGTTGTTAACGTTACGGACAGGCGCAGTTGACGTAATTTTTCGCTTAATTCCAAAAAGTATTGTCCTAATAGCATTTAAATCGGATAGTACTGGGTTTTATTCAAACCTACGACCCCTAGCGCATATGGCATTGTTGTCAAATGCAGACAGAATTTTTTCTCATCGTTTTAAGGTCAAAATTCCAAACTTATCGCCATGAATTCCACCAGTGTCAAGCGGCTTAGTGACTCTCAAATACATTACGAGTAAACTTCCATTCCAATATGTCCCCAAAAATATACGGAAAATCAAACTAAATTGTGGAACTCGCAGGAAACATCCTTAGTTCTTGTTCTATGCTCTGTTTTCCTTGTAAGTTTCCTCATATTCGAGACGAAATTGCCAATAGGGGCTGATATTATCAACGCTCTTGGGATTTCAGAGGGCCTACTAATGGATACTACCTTGTCTACTAACAAACATTATTTCAAATAGATGGTTTTACCGTTAATGATCTGATGGAGTTGTAGACTGTAGTCAGCTTTCATTTTTATTTCACCAGCGCGTAATTTCTTTTTTCAAATAACCCCCTTCCCCCACATTTCTGGCATAAAAAGTACCCTATGTCAGCTACACTATGGGATAGTGTAGCTTTCCAACAGTGAAAGAATTTTTCAAATCGTTTCAGTAGTTTCGGAGCCTATTCAATACAAACAAACAAACAAATCTTTCCTCTTTATAATTAATTTAGTTTAGATGATGAGTATAGGTGACACTCGCGTGCAATTTAGCAATGAATAAACCAAAGATATTATAAATATACAGACTTGAGAGGTTTTCATACGAAAATGGCAAAACAAATTAATCAATTCATTTACTTTTCTGAAAGAATTTTCCAAATAACATGGAAATAAACTTGCGTAATAGTGGCATCTAGATAGGCTTTATTTTATCGTATTCGTCAAGATTGCCACTAATAAGTGGCGTCATTCGTAATGAAACTCTTTTGTTTCTAATTAAAGCACTCTAAACACACAAAAATACAAAAAATAATAATAAATATATGCTCAGTTGCATGACTGTACTACCGAAAATAATAATTTCATGGGAAGGTGCCGAAATGAAACTAAACCAAAATTCAAACGGATACACATTACTTTTTTTTGAAACATACATAGACAAATCCAGACCAACAGAGGGACGTGATAAATTGTGCGACCTGAATCTTCGAGGATGTTAATTCACTTGTTGATTGATACCAAGCCACCCGCGGGTGGTTGCCTTTAGGAGAGAGGCAACCATTTATACGGACAATTCAACCCTTCTCGGTATAAAGGGATTTGATCAAGAGCAATTAGTGTAGTTCCTAATGTTTACACTTGACCAAATAGTTATTCTTTAGGTGTTAAAAGCGTTCTACTTTAAACGATGAAGCTTGAACCATTATATCGTTACAATACAAACTTACTTACTTACTTAAGAATACTTCCAAAACAAACAGGTAAAGAGTACTTTTGTTAAAGTAGTAATACTAATTATGCTTTTTGCAATATTTTATAGTTTTTGTTTCAAAATTATTGCTTAAGTTAGAAAATTGTATGCACAAATGAATCTTTTCATACTCCAATACCACTGCTACTAATGTTTAAAATGCAGTACTTGAAAAGGGATCTTAGTTACTTCTCAAATTGTATCTGAAAATACAGTCTGCATTAATACAACTCGAATTTTCTGTACATACCCCCATGAATAGTAATACAAAATTACATGTGGGAAGCGTAAGTAATTGTCGAATTCAAGTCGAGGAAGATAAGGCACTTTGTTAATGATCAAAGTGCCTTCACCATTAATGACAGCTACACTTTTAATGGAAACCCCTTGTGTGAACGATTTGACTACTTCACTTTTCAAATCTTTTGTGGAGAACTTGACCAAATTATTTGTCGCAACGTTACAGTCATTCAATATACGAGTGTAAGTGTTATTTTTCTGTATCCTCTCGTCATCGTCATCATCTCAGCGTACCTACTCCACTTCCATACATTGTGGAGCCCAGGGTCCGCTTCGACTTTGATCCTAGATTCGACAAGCCTTCTTGCATCCATAATAAATCGTAAGAATTACTGCAAACCTTGAGAAGTTAAGCCACTTGTTAATTATTACCATTTCCGAACGTATAATCACAGTCGTAATATGAAACTTCCGTATATACGACTCAACCCTTACTCTTATCAGATTTGGTTAAAGGCTGTCAGTATTTATTGATCATTTCGGGACTACTGTCGGGAATTGTTATTGGCAAGGGATTCCGGGAGGGAGTAAAAGTTTTATAACTTAGCAGTAACCGACGCAGAAGTTCCGAGCAGACGGTCGCGCCCCGGAGGTTCTTATTTTTGTTACTCACTTATAATGTTGGCTGCGTTTTTATTATTCCGTGGAGGTGTAGTTTGGCATTTTACTGTCCCTAGTTTGTTCCCCTTTGCTTTGTGAATTCATAATTTTGCACGAACTTTGAACCTGCGGGCTGAATTTGTGCAGGGTTTTTGAAAGTAGTGCTGCTTTTAAAGAATACGTAAATCAATGTTTGAGTTTTAAAGATACTATTGGTGCATTTTAAGGGGCTAATAAAATGGAAGAGAAAAAACAATAATTAGATCTGGTTATTTTATGAATACAACTTTTGATAATCTTGGAAATTAGTTAGGAAGTTTCATTGCAGAAAAACGACAGGTAAATGTTATACTTTAAGGAATAAGGACATACAAAGGAACCCCAAATACGATAATACTATTAATAAGTCTAGTACTCGTAACAATTATTATCTAAGGGTGGGACCCCCTAGACAATGAACTTTCTTAACTGACTTGACTGGGAATCAAACCTACAACCTAGAACCCATCAACGCTACATAAGGATATAGGCCCAAAATTGTCAGTATAAAACGATTAGACGAGCCATTTGGTGTAATGGTCGAGAAGTCGGCTATTACATCAGAGGTCGCGGGTTCGATCCCCGCACGGTACAAACATTTGTGTGCATGAACATGTCTGTTTGTATCGGTGTGGGTCTTTCTATGTATAATATGTATTTGTTTACAAAAAAAAAAAAGTATATAAGTAATGTTTATCCGTTGCCTGGCGCCCATAGCACAAGCTAATGCTTAGTTTGTGGCTAGATGGCGCTGTGTGAATAATGTCCAGAGATATTTATTTATTTATTTTCCTTTAACGTAACAACAGCTCGTCATTATTAATTTCCCATTAATTCATGAAATATATAATATATAACAAATTACAATCTGATGAATCATCCCGATGAGTTCGAAACAAAAGGGTCGCGCGGTCGGTCCAATCAATCAATGCCGATACAAATTTTTATTCACGAGTTTTCTGAAACAAACGGATTCCATCCAACAAGACGTTACATTGATTTTGTAGATATCCATCAAATATTTATAGGTTGATTGTAATTCTTTTCTAATTATTACAGCTGATATATAAAAACATATAAAAGATACATACACAGTAAGATTATATCTACAACATTTTAAATAAATATCCCTGGAAACTTGGGATACGGCAAAGCAAGCGGCCTATTTGCAAAATCTTCCTTCCAATCAAAAAAACTGACTGTAATGAATTAATTTAATGCAAGCAATTATCCAAATACTTTGAGGAAATGAAATTTCCAAACAAAGATTTAAACTATCAAAAAAGTAAATTAAAATTTGATCTCGAGTCACAAGATCACTTTTAAGTGATTCCTTCCTATAATAACTTAAATACCAGTACAATGTCTACACACACCTAAATTACTTCATAATGAATTGGAAGCAGGTAGTCCCATCCCTCCTAAGTTTTCTGCCCCTCACGCAAATTGAATATTCAAAGCATAACATTAACCGTGTGCTCAAGACGGGATGATGATATTAGTTACGCAACACGTTACGAGAATTCAAGCTAATTTGCTAACTGTTCTACAAACATTATGTGACACGTTCTCTGTTTTCGCCATTCACTAATAGATGGCGGTGAGAACAATCTGAATCAAACTAGTACTAGTACTGAATATATCCTGCAATTTACAAAAACATACAATGTTATAGACATTTTTCAAATATATTTAAAACTTAACATGCAAAAGACAAAGCTATTAGAATGCAGTACTAACTCCTATTTAGAAACAGAGACAAATTATCAGGTAACTCTAAGGGGACTCTTCATTCTGATTGCCTTGTTTTTACTACCATTCATAGGCGAATGCTACACGCTCGATATTTATCGTGATATTTGGATCGAAATCCAGGATCACGATATTTATCGAATAAAATATCGAGCGTGTAGTATTCGCCATAGGCTGAAAATGTTTATAAAATATCTTATTATAGTTTAACTTTCTAATGGTGGTACCTTAACTGAAATGTACATTGTCAAAAACAAATGTCTAATACTATCGTTCTCCATTGTTTTACAGGTAAATCAGTAAAATAAGGAACAAAATTTAAGCAAACCAAAATCCGGTTCTCCAGTTTCATCGATTGAGAGAGGAAACCAATCTCGACTCGGAGAGAAAACAATTTCGGATGGAGCCACTTTGGATAAGTCCCTAAGCGACGTAATTTATTTTTCCGTCTGCCTATTTAAATTTATGTTATGCGCTAAATGTATTTGAACAGGCGTTCGATATTAAAAAGCTTTTTCTGAAAGTAAATTTTGCATGAAAATGTCGAAGAAAACTTTGGACAGGGCTATTAACGAGGGGAGATTCGATGATACACTGAGAATATACTTTTCTTGTAATGGAATTTGAATAAGTCAGATTTTTTTAAACAGTACAATTATTTTCTTTAGTCTTATGGCTTTATTATTCATTCTTCATATTTACATTCTCCGGGTCATAAGAAGGCTTGAACCTCAGTAAGGATACCCACTATCCACCTAGAAAACACTTTTTTGACAAGCGTCGTGTTATAAGATTACGGCAAGAATGTAAAAAAATACTTTCAGTAAAACGCCAAATATGTCGGCAATTCAAAATATAGTGTACTACGTTTACATAAAAGAAAAATAGACACAAAAAGCTGCCTTGTAATATCACGTTTCACATAACATTAGATGATTTTAGCGCGGAATATTGTGGGTTCCTTCAAAATATTCACACACGGGAAGTAATAAAACAGATCCTTGTTTTCCTGTTACGTGGCTTGCGTTACGTAACACGAAGGACAACGATATAGCCGCATAAACTATGTATGTTAATGCTACAAGGGATGGGAGCGAGCTAGCATACGGACTTAGGCCCATTATATTAGGCGTAATGGAAGTAATTTTCCTATTTGCCCGCCCGCAGGAGTAATATAATGTTTAGTGAAGTTAAGGAGATGGAATGGTTTTTAAGAATGACTTCTGGTTTGTTATAATGAAAATGTTATTTTATTATTTTTAAGGTCTCGATTGTTCAGTGGCTTAAGTACCGAGCTGTGATCTCGGGGTCCTGGGTTTAATTCTTGGGCCGAGCAGAATTTGAGTCGGTTGTTTCGGACACTCCGATTTGTGATCACCAATCCTACGTATCGATTACCTAGTAAATACCTATAACAGAACTTGTTAAAGGGTCTTCAAAAATTTACTAGAACTAGGTATCATAAATTCTTATTTGTATGGTTATTCAAATTCTTTTCTTCTTATATCAATCAAAATCATTATTAACAGGCATAGATTTTAAACTTAGGATAATTTAACTTAATCATATACACTATTGACTGTTAAAGTAGTCATTATGATAATAATTTATTTTATAAAAGTTAATATTATAATATTCAATTATAAACTTGAACTGTTTCTACGTATTTCGATGTTCTACATTACAAGTTTATATTTTAAATAGACTACGATGAAATTATCCCTTTTCTGTAGTGTTATGAGATGTAAAAAGCACTTTGCAAAAAAAATATACAGATCCTAAGCAAACAGTACAAAACTTATATGCTATCCTAGGAAAATCCTTCATTTTTGCTCGCAAAAGAACTTAAAAAAATAAAGTACTAGAACTCTGGCCTGTGGGCAGATAAGCGGACTGTTATAATAATTTTATCTTAATCGTCCTTTACCCTTAAAGCAATTATAAGTTAGCACAATAAAAAGGTTACGGTGCTATAACTGAATTATACCAAATTAAACTTTTGAATTACTTAACTACGCTAATTAAAACCATTACACGAAACGCGTTATATTTATTATTTATTAATTTAAAAAAATATCCAGCACGTTTATGTCGAAAAATACGTCTAGTTTCATCCACACAACACTTCAAAAATTGTATGTGTGCCCTCATGTAACGAGTATCTTTTTTTCGGTCCATTCAATTACATGCAAAGGTCGATTGTATTGTACATAATCGTTTCACTGGACCCGTGTGCCCGAGCCTCGTATTCGATCAATTGGAAAGCTGTGTGTACAAGATTTAGTGCCGTCAATTAGATGAGGGGCTCCGGGCTCCAGTACAAATATAGTCCGTTGTTTAATATGCCTCATCGGAAATGCTTGACAGGTTGTGTAAACGTATATGTGGGATATTGAATTTGAAATGTACAGGTATTATTATAATTTGATTGTATTGCCGTACACTGTATACACACAGCTTTATACGTCACTTTATGTTAGTTAAAAATAGTTTGTTCGATTCCATCAATAATATTGAATTACAGATACGAATATGTCATCAATGCGTTTATTTTGATTCTTGAAAAAACACTGATTATTTAAAAATTAAAATCTTTTTCTTATCAATCATCTCATCAGATCAGACACAAATTACTATGGACATAACATATCTACTGCCTATAATCATTCGATTCTTTGGTTTTATGTTGTGTTCTTTAACTAAAATCAACTTATTTAGTTCACAAAGTGTAGAATATTAGTTAGTTATATTAAAAATATCATTTCAGTGTAGAAAATTAAAAACAGAATTTAGCAATCAACTTAATCCGTGTTCTCGCCTTGCTTATTGTGTATTCAAAAGCTGTCTATTATGTGTTCCTACTTTGTTCTAACTTACAAGTCTTTTTAAACGTAATTGTGATTCAGATTAGGTATTTGATAAATTTATAAATTACTTTCTGTGCGTCTGTACAACTCCGTCACACTAAATTAACAGGGGTCACTTAATGAAATGGCTTAGCAGAGGATGTAATTTTTTTGCCAAGTAAGCAACAGTATGCGTGAGTTACTGTTTCCATCTAACCGTGAAATAGGTAATTTCCTCGAACATTAAGCAATGGAATAGGTTTCGGCTACGCGTCGGCACATAAAAAAGTCATTTTTAACGAAACGCTTATTGGACTCTTGCATAAAGCGTCCCGCTCCCGTTTTAGTGCGCACGTATTTTCTTTAAAACTGTTTCTATGTTTTGTTGATGTTGCTCGAATTTTATTCTCTCCAAGTGTCTCCACAAATTTAGAGCTATTTTAGGTGAAAGCAGCAGAGAGCGTGTAGAATTATCTAAAATGAAATATTAATGCACTGTCTTGTATAAAATACTTAAAATGATTACACAATATTTTAGAGAAATACAAGTCAGTTTTATAGCATATAAAGTTATTTTAAGTACCTATACAAAAAAGCCTGTACACAAGGAATCATAAATAAAAAATAAGTAGGTACACGTGCTAAGAAACGTGACTAGCATTTCAACGTTTTTAATATTAGAATTTTGTCGTTGTTTATTAACTGGCTCTACACAAGTTTAATATTTTATAAAACAACCAAAACCAAAAATTAATATTCCTCTGCAAGGCAAGACATCAATACACGTATCCTCAAAATTACACTACTACTAGTTACAATAATAAACGACAGAAAAACCACTTTATCATTAGTCCCAGACCCGCTTATCTTGCCGTCCTAAAGATTATCAGCAAATACACGGAAGGGCTTGCTTCACCCCCAACTAAAACGGCTATAGTTTATTTAATCCCCAGCGTACATATAAATGAAGATGTATTTTATTTGCCAATTCCCGCCGCCTGACCACAATAAGACTGCCTTGAATAAGCCTTGGGTCTCTCTGAAGCCTTCCGGAATAAATTATCCCTCATCTTCATCCTTTGTTCGCAGTCATTTTGTTCTTGCTATGGTGCGCTCTGAATATAAAGCTTTTAACGACCTACCGAAATGACAGTTTCAAATTTGCTAACGTAGCGCAGGAACTAATGTCCCATTCGCTGTTATGAGGGAGGACGTAAACATGCGAGGAAAACAATTTTTATAACGCCATCTTGTCGCATGCGAGTTGGGAAACATCTATTTAGCTAGCACACGTAGATACACGCTTTTGTTTTTATTTGTCAAGTTATATAACTCAACTTCTTGATTAACTTAATTTATTGACGTCATCGACATTCCATAGTTTTTTACAGTTATATTCAAGGACTAATTTTCTGATTTCTCACGATTGCTTTGGTAAGAAGCACGGAAGCTTTGGGTCAATCCCACTTTATCCGTGGATAATCAAAATTGATTTAGTGGGACAAGTTTTTTTTTCTAATTATGTCCCACTTTATCCACGCGCGACTTTTTGTCGCAATACAAACAATCCCAGATTATCCATTAATGGATATACGCAATGGATAAAGTGGGATACGCCCGAAGCTTTTATACAAACCTTGTCCTTGCTACAGATAAATTAATCGAAAATGTAAACGGAACAAAAAAATCTTATTTGGTGCGTTGCGAGCACCAGCTAGCGATAGTGAGAGTCATTTTTGTGTATAGAAGATACAGGTTGTACGGAAAATAATGTTCACTTGCATTTTATTTTGAACTAGGTATTTAGGTACTTAATTGGATAAGGATTAATATTAGTAAGATTTAAAAACGCTGCAATAAAAAACTACAAATTCAATTGCTAGGCAATCACTTTACGCCCTGTTTCCGTGTTAATTTACTAGGAAGCACAGCTCATTTTGTTGCCAACCTGTAACCTCTTTGATCTTCGAGCGTTTCATTTCAAGCGTACTGGCTCCAACATGATTATCTCTGGAACACAGAGGCGATTTTATCTGTTGCTGTGGGAGGTAGGTACGTAGTAATTCGAGATCAGAAGAGCCTATTTCAACGGAGTCGTCTTATGTGATTTTGAGTTGTATTTAGCAGTTTCTACTAAAATTGGTAGTAATATTGTTTAATAGAATACCAGCGCTGCTGTGGTTTGCGCGATACACATTAGCATAAGCTTGATAGGGTCAAATTGACCACCCTATTATATTATTATCATGTTTCTCTTTATCCATATAATTTCGAAAGGTGGTATTATTATTTATATGTGAATATCTCTTATTTTAGCTGCAAAATTTTTAAGAATTTTATTATGTAGGTACACTATAAAGGTCTCAGCCACTTTTTTTAATTATCTCGTGTAATAGTCTGCTGCTCAAGCATAATTACTATCACATAAAAAATAGCCTCCTGTAAAGTTTCATCTAAATCCGTTCCGTAATTTTTGAAAGAGTAGATAACAATAGTCCTTCCATAAGAGCTTCCGCATTTTAATATTGTTAAAATGTCGGATTCTAAAATAGTAATTATTTCCCATTATTTCCCTTTCACAAGCAGAATCAGAACGTTTTTGACAATGTCTTTGAAACTGTCAATATCAGTCGGAAAGCGGAACTCACAACGCCAGAGATAAAAGAAAATTTTTAGAACTTGCTATAAGATTATGCACCTTGTTGATGGCAAGCGGTGACATCCTTTTAATTATATTTAAATAATTAAAAATAGGATCTGGTTCAAAGTCTCAAATAAAATAAATTATTTAAAATGTCCTTAAATGGTTGAATTTGTTTTGAGCGCTTTTCCTTCTCACTCAAAGAAATGTTACTTCATGATATTATTGCCTTCTCTAAGTTTAAATATTACTTAAAATTTTGGTAATAAATAAAGATAACTGACAGATAGAAGGTATCCGAAAAGGAACATGGCCTTTAATAATATTATAACTCCAACTAATTGATTTAAGAGACTTCTATACCCAATTCGTTAGAACATTTATAACTTTCCATTATCAGTAATAGCAATAATAGTAACAAACTGTCGAAAATTTTATATGAGTTGACAACGACAGCTCAATAAGGAACGACAGCTCAGGAAGAGTAACAAAGTCCGAATTTGTATCTCGATTGGTAGTAAGAAATAAACTTTTCCAGACAGTCTGTGCAATCTGGAAGGACTTGAGTCAAAGGTTTAGATATAGTTTGAGAAGCTGGAAAATAACGGGCTAGATTGGTTTTTCCGGGTAGTATATAGCAATACAATAGTGATTTAGGTTGTAATGAATGATTATGTTCTCGTCGTCTTAATAACTAAGCTTGTCGAATCTAGAATCATAGTCGAAGCGGACCCTGAGCTCCATAATGGTTGCAATCGGGAATACGCTGGGATGATGATGAATGATTATGTTCTCGCTAAACGGAAAACAGGCCGTATGTCCATACAGAAACGAACATCTTTCGAAAACATGTGTAATAACTTCAAGTCATAAGTAATTCCAAAAGTTCAAACTTTACAGGTTTCGTGGTGAATTCAGAACATCTGGAAATATTCCAAATCGTAACACAACAAAACAAAACAAAAACAAAACAAAACACACAAAAGTACAGGTAATTCTATTCGTTTAATCAGTTTTAAGAATTCGAAGTTGCTTTGAAAAGTTTTTCATCCCGTTTTATTTTCTTTGTTTTAAGGGTTCTCCGATAAGATAAAAGAAACCATTTTGCAATAAGTTTCTACTTTTTCTTCGTTTAATCAATTGGCAGACAGACGATGGTAAAGCCACTGCGGCGTATTCCAATGAGGGATAAAGGAACAGGAAGCGTCGCTCAAAATGCTATCCCAAAGCTAGTTGTGATGTGAAAATAAAGATGTACAGTCAAAAGCACGTCAGAACTCAGAATACACTTTGGACATTGTACCACTCTTATGTCGGGGGCATAAGTGCTATTATCGTACTGCAAGTGTTTACCGTGATGTGCCGTTGACCGTACTACAACGGCGCTTATGTTCCGTACTCATTCATCACTTTACTTTCCAGATCGATCGCGGCACACCCCGATCTAATCGAGGTACCTACGCCTTTACCATGATCCAATGTTTAATTTTTACTTTGGAACAACTTTCTCACTTCGTAATCGCTGACAAGGGAACCATACCAACAACGAGTAAATACAAAATGGTACGTAACGTGAGACAAAAAAATCTTGCAAGGACGTTTATCGCCACAAGACAGGCTCGTCCCGTCATCGTAGGAAGGGAATGACGTGTGAGTGGGAGTTTTTTTTATACTAGGTCAGTTGGCAGACAGGCGCGCAGCTCACCTGATGGTAAGCGGCCACTGCGGCCTATTCCATTGAGGGACGCTTCACCTGGAAGCATCGCCTGGTAGCAATGTGCTACCAGACTGAAGGCTCATCTGATCTTGGTTTGGCCTTTGATTTCAAGTGTACTGGCTCCCACATTGATTTTGCCGGAACACAGCCAGAGCTGTGAAGGCGGCAGATTTCACCTGTGATGGTGGTAGCTAGCCAGTAAATACATTGCGAATACCTACCAAACAGTGTTTAAATGTTCATTTATAAAACGTGTTTGATGAGAGAAAATCAATTAATCTCAAACGGAAATATTAATTTCCAATAATTTAAATTTTCTTCTATACGGAACTTTTAGTCGCACTTGGCCTTTTCTCACGTTATGAACTCGGTTAAATGCAATTTTAGAGTTACTGCAGCACTCACTTAGCCATTCATAAAACTTCAATGCAGATGAGCTGTTCAAGGCTTAGCTTTTTATACAATATAAATATTCATGATAATTAAAGTACATCTAGTCCTGCTCTTGGGGCTTTCAGGATCGCATGAGCGAATCTTGGTTGTATTTTCATTTACTTACTACTTCGCTGGCTCAGCGACCCAAAGTTGATCTTGGCCTCCGACATTAAAGTTCGCCATTTGGTTCGATCTTATGCCAGTTTTTACATACAAGCACATCAAGCGCCTTCAGGTCTTATTTTCATTTAACCCTTAATAGGGCGCGGGTAGATGAAATTTTTCATTGGTTTTCGCCGTTATCACAACTACATAAGGTTCAAATTATGGTGGTAACTATTTGACCACCGCCTTAGAGGGTTTAATCTTCCTGCGGTCATTAGACAGTTCTTTAACTATGAAGAGTCTTGGTACAAGCCTGGGTGTATGGCATGTTATCCACCTGACGGTCAATGGACACTGAAACCTATGCCATTGACGGACACTTCAGAAGATAGCATTGTCTAGATTCTTCAACGTGGTGCCCTACTAAAGGCTCTTCTGAACTTTTGATCTTCGAGCCTTTGATTTCAGGTATGCTGACTCCTACGTTTCCTATGTTCACAGACACCTAAAGCTATTATGGCGGCAGATATTACCGTTAGCTGATCCAACCTTAAGTATATTTATAACCATAATAGTGCATAATATTATGTTATCCAATAATTAAAATACCCGATGCTTCTTGCGACTAATAGAAATGTGTCTGAGACTGATTGCCACTCATTCACGCAGACATTACTGAACGAATTGAGATGAACTATTACATTAGTAATATCGAGCAGAAGTCGCTAGCTACACTACTGTCTTTTCCCCTCTTTAAATGTTTTGTTTTAGTCCACGTATTCGTGTTAATAATTAGAAGTAAATCAACCCACTAAACCTATAATATTGGAATGTATATTTTATGAACCTACATATTCAAGGACACGAGTAAAGCTATTGTTCAAATATTATTAGGCGTTATATCCACACAACTTAATGATCGTCTTTTGACGAATACGTACATAAAACCCGATATTATTGACCCTCGTATTACATTATTCATACATTTATGTACGAACATAATATATGTAAACAGCCATTTGTTCATAGAGGCATGTGAATATTGAAGCGTCGGTTAATAAATACACACATCTGTTTACTGTACAGAAATTACAGGTTATATAACAATACCTAATTATAAATTATAAACTTACCATTGAGTAAATAAATTCGGCTTTAGAGTTGGCATATAATTTTGTTTTGTATAAATAAAACGAAAGTGAACTGTTTGACTTGACATTAATAAATGTACATTTTATCCGTTTAAAGTTGTTTGATTTAATGAGTATCGTATAGTATTTCATTGGGAGATCACATGTGGTTATTTTTTTATACAACATCAGTAGGCGTCTGCCTAAGCACGCAGCCCACCTGATGGTAAGCGGCCACTGCGGCCTATTCCATTGAGGGACACTTCACGAGGAGCGTCGCCTATGTGCTGCCAGACTGTAGGCTCAAAAGCCGGAACACAGCCAGAGCTGTGTCACTCTGTTGTAAATGTTATATGTCAGGCAAGTTATGTGTGAACAGCTTCACTCAGTTGATTGAGTGCAACATGTCTCAGAGGAACTTACAATCTTCCCTGCCATTACTATCTGCTTTGTGAGGCCAAACCACTCAGTCGGCTGCTTGAAGGGTGTGTTATTCCTCTTTCCCGTACACCGACAACCCTGTGGTCCGTTAGGAGATTTTTATCCCACGCCCAGAAGTATAAAGGCCTACCACTAACCAGGAACAGAAATGAAACCTACGACCGTCGGATTGGAATCTCAATGGTGGAAACAGTATTCCACAGAAGCGGTTAAAAACATTGTCTATTACGAGCATTTGAGAAAATGAGTTGTAGCCTGTAATGTAACTCATAGCTAAAGCTAATTCACAAGATGTGAACATTAACACAAGATATCGCATTTCTGCTCAGAATATTCGTAAGAAAATTATTTCACCCGTATACGTCTTTGTTTAGGAAAAACAGCAAACAAGGACTAACCATTAATTATTGACCTATTCGTTGAAAAACAAGCATCTACCCATCTATTCCTGACTTATCTTGGTAACTAAATTGTAGATGGTAGATTCTAATTACAAAATAGTTCACATTTTCTTATAGAAGCTTATACAAGTTTTTTTTTTCTTATACAAGTGTTAAACCCTCGATGAGTTAATTATTAGCGAAACCAAAATTACATTTGGAAAATAGAAATAATATCGTCTTTATTACTTAAATTAAATAACTATACAATGTGATATAATCATAAAGTGAACAAAAAAGCGCGCGCATTTCACGTAGCTAAAAATAAATATTCTATAATATTTTAACAACGGTATTAAGCCTGATAAAATTAAATACATCTTAGTTCAGTATTTAGAAAAAGCTCTTTTAGTAATTATTGGATATAAATAGGAGTTAAAATTGTGTTCAATTGATGTCAAGGAGGAAAAGAAGTTGTGAAACAATTTTCATATAAGCACGAGTAATTCCATTGTTCGTGTGCTCACCTGAAAACTTTCACCAAATTGTAAAGGCACACCTCGGCACAAAACAGATTAGCCGTTTCGCCGGAATGAATCGTTTACCGCCGATATTCATCAGGCATTATAACAAAAGAAAACGTACTCACCGAAATTCGATGCTTTTTAGGCGCGGTCTCGGGACAAACGCAACAGGCCCCTCGGGCACAGGAGTCACACACAATCAATCTACAAGCATAATTTCACACAGGTTTTTGCACTGTTGTTTCTCCGGCGGGGCTGGCGCGGCGTTCGGCCGCCGCGGTCGCGCGTTTGAGTCTGGGCGAAGCGCGCCCCCGCCCGCCCCGCCCGCCCTACGGCCTAGCGTTGGAGCCTCCACTCGGCTAGGGCGTCTGTCCACCGGCGCGGAGCGAGGCAGCGGAGCGCAGAAATTGAGAAACAATAACCAACAGGATATCACAACATCTCCGCTTAGACAGGGAGTTGCAATTCTATTGTAGTGTGTTATTGTTTCTCTTTTTTTTTCTGCTCCGCGCCGGTGGACAGGCACCCTTAAGTTACCACTACGTCGGAAGCGGAGTATACGTGTGGGATAAAAAGAGTATAAACTAACTGAAGACAAAATGTCCATGTCTTTTATATGCAGACGACCTTAAGGTGTACTCCACCATAAACAGTCTTTCTGATGCTTTGGTTCTACAATCCGACTTAAATGCAATTCAGAGCTGGTGCCATTCCAACCATATGCACTTAAATGTTGGCAAATGCTTTATATTGAATTTTGGCAACAAAAAGCTGAAAATCTTACACGATTATTGTCTTGACGGCCAGGTGCTTCGGAGGGAATCTATGGCTCGTGATCTTGGGGTAATTTTTGACGAAAAACTTACTTTCCGGGCTCACTACGACGATATAATATCTAAGTGCTCGAAACTTCTTGGTTTTTTATATAGAGTGACAAAAGATTTCAAGAACCCCCGTAGCTTGCTCTACCTATACTATTCTCTTGTACGAAGTACCTTAGAATACAATACATCAGTTTGGTCTCCATACTACGCCGTTCACAGCAATAGAATTGAAAGTGTTCAAAGAAGACTCTTATCTGTCCTCTGTTACAGATATGGACTGAATAGAAGTATTCCTAAATATAAGGACAAACTCAAAAAATTTAATATGTTGTCGCTAGAATCTCGTCGATCATACCATGATTTGGTCAATCTTTTCAAAATCATCCATTCCCACATAGATTCCCCCAGTCTCCTTTCCCTAATCAATTTTAACACCAAACCCAGACCACGGTACCCATTCCTATACACTTTCTCGCTTCAGACTTATAAAAACAATACGTCCTACTATAATCCTATAATTAGAATGTGTCGCCTATACAATGAACTCCTAGTAAATGGTTACGATTCAATTGATATTTTTAACAACAAGCTGCCCAGTTTTAAAAGGGCAGCAATCAATATTATTTCAAAAATCTAGCATTTTCCAGTTTGTTGAACTTTCAATGTTCAACAAACTGGGAAATAATATAGCTAAACTGGTCTTTTCTTTGAATGTCTCTGTATTTTTGCATGTATTCCTATGTTTCTAGATCATGTTGTGTACATAAATGTTATTGGGATAATATCTAGATCAAAACTATGAAAATTGTAAAGCAATTGTTATAATGGTGTTATTCTGTATTATGTACCAATTAAATAAATAAAAATAAAAATAAAAAAAAAAATTTTGTTGTCAAACAGTTTTTTTTGACTCCGTAATGTTTTTTAAAAATCAAGAATCCAATTCATTTCTTCAATTTGAGCACATAAAGAGCACATAATAATATAAACTGATTATACACACATGTCACAAAAGTGTAAATTCAATTAAAGCTTTATCGAGTTACGGTTAGGTAAATGTGAGTTACTTAAACCATACTCGCTCTTGGCGCCAAACGGTCAGCGAAAACCCGCTTGGGAAGCAACAAATACTTTCGCTGTGTTTCCTCACCCAGTGGACGAATGGCTTTATCTTTCGCGCCCTTTGTGACACTTGAAACCGTCGTTCACAAACGAACCTTTTCGGCGACAAGCAAATATGACAATAAAACTTGTGACAATCGTAATTAGATGTGTGACAATGTGTGTGACTGTTTTGTTTAACATTTTGTTTGTATTCTAGTTGTAAGATTTGTATCTCTTCATTTTTTTATAGAGTCATAGAATAAATAAAAGAGTAGAGAGTAGGTTTTTATTTGGGAAGAAATGTTTTTGACTTCTAACTTTTCTTTTTTCCTTATGTATACATATACATACTAAGTCGTGTTCTGTTCATCGGATTAACCACATAGGAATTTCACCTGGCATATTGTAATAATATACTGGCATTTCATGATTTACCTGCTTTATTGGGACTATTGGGAGGTGCCCAGACGGATCGAAAAAACAACAATCTCGATCTTGACAGGTTTTCTGCCAAATAATTACGGAATTATCGTTCATTAAACTGTCTTACATGTTGTGTTATGCTTTTTTGCTTGTTTTGTGTGTATGTCTGTTCTTTGTTGCAAATAAATTGTTTATCTATCTATCTATCATAAAATTAATGCTTTGATTCACTCAATATTAAAAAAAAACTTAAACCCTCCACTCTTTTTTGCTCTTTAACACATTAAATACATACCAAGCTTAATTTTAGGTAAAAATTTATTGTACCTATAAAAGTACATAGTTACAATAAATAAAAAGCAGCACCGCCGTTCTTTCGTAAGTTATTTAAATTATCATATATTCATAAGCTTTCAAAGTTTAAACTATGTAGTTATCAAGTTAGCAGTCGAGTTCACCCGTGTCTGCCATTAAACAAAATAGTCTAAGTCAACAATTACCTCCATTTAAAACTTTCAATGTATTTCGAATTCAATTTAACTAAGAAAATTGTTTAATAATTTCTACATAGAAAAAGGTTTTCTCAAGGCAAACTGTGTTATAATTCGTTTGTTTGATTACATGTCATTATATTTTATGATATATTTAATAAATAAGATGCCTGCTACCAAACATGCCAAGCTATGTAAGAGCAAAAAAGGACTGAAGTCGTATTCCGTATACGTGATTGAACAAATAAATAAACGAAGTAAGTTTATTGGTATCGGAAAACCTTGTTTGTATGTTAATTAATTCCTAATTACTTGCATGGCTATAACCACAAATTCTGAAAGCAAACGAATAATAAATAATTAAGCTCGGAAAACAACTTCAAAGTTTATTTTCATATACATTTCTTTATATTCCCGGGAATATAATAATAATAATAATAATAATAATCATTTATTTCAGGCAATATTTACATACAGAGATGTTAATTATATATAAACAGAGGCCCATATCATAAATACCTTATAGTCTAACATACATATTAATAACATTATATAAAATTAAATTTAAAAAATTAAAACTAATGCACACGTAGCATCGGGTGTGCGGTCTCAGCAGGCAGCCGACCTCGGAATCTCCGAAACACGACGCCCTGCGGCCAGAAGTCCTCCTTCATGAATGCTGCGAGGTGATGAGTCGGCACTCTCACCACAAACGAATTAAAACTCGTCTTATGGCGAGGCACCAACCGCTCAACCCTCAGTCTGAAGGTAGACTTCTTCTGGACGTAGTCTACGACCTCCTCGACCTTCGTAGACCAGTGTAGGCGGACACATACAGCGGCGTCGATGGTATCGCAGGCCGCAGCGGGTGGGTCGGCTCGGCCGGAGCAGTGCCACAGATGTTGCGAGATGAGGGCCTCTTCCTTTTCCTTTCGACTTTGATAAAGCCCTCCTCATCGGTCTGGTTCTTGCTCGAACCAGTAGGTGGCACCTGCTTCTCAGCTAGTTTGCTCCGGCTCTTCTTTGTCCCTCTATCCGAGGGCCGCTTAATTGGCGGGGCAGGCGGTGCGGCGGGGGCAGGCGCGGCGGCGGCCGCAGCGTAGGCACGCGGCGGGCTCGCGACAGCGGCCGCTCTCGACGTCATCCGCTGGGCCGGGGAGCGGGCGGCGGGGCTCACTGGGTCGCGCAAATCGCTAACCTCAGCAGTGACCGGCGACGATGACAAACTACTGATTTGCGCGCCGCGATGACGTGTGTTGATGTTCGATGCTACTGGTGACCTACTTATGGAATTATTACTTTTTAACGATAATAATTCCGCACGCAGCCCACAGATCGTAGATTCAGAAGCCTCTAACTTCAGCTGTACTTCGGCCAGGCCCGCTTTCAAGGTGGTTATGTCCTTGAGCAGCCTGGTGACGTCGACGTGGTCGAACGTGACGGGCGGAAGCTTGTTCAGATCCTTCGCCACGAAGTGAGGCACGTCGTCTGGGTCGGTTGTCTTCAGGAGATCGATGACGTCCTGAAGACTTCTCTCCCCTGTCTCATCCCTCCTACGGGTGGGCATCCGGTCGACCTGGCCGAGGGTCTCGTAGAGCAGCACCTTGCTTCTGCAAATCTCCTCCTGCTTGAAGCTAGACTTGCAGATCTGCATGATGCTGACCTCGTCCATGGTGTCGATGGCGTGCTGAATAAACGCCAACAGCTCGTTGGCTATGAGTTTATCGGAACTCATAGCGGCGGTGTCCGGCAGCGGCAGAACCGCGCAATTCGCGAATATAAATTCGGGTCAATGCAGTTAGCAACGCGCGTCCATTACCAAGCGCGCATTGCAAACGACTGAATATGACGCATTGAAATATGACGTACCTAATCTTTTACTTCCAATTATTTTAGTAATTCATACACATTTTTCAACCAAGGTAAAGAGTTCTATGCAATTTGTATTTGTATGGCAACCTTTTTGCATTATAGAGAAACATGTGTAATGGCTATAATAATATTATGAAATTGTATACGTACGTTGTAAACAATGTTAGGCAATATAATATATCGTTAAACATAGTAAATGAAGATGAACAGATAAGTTGTCGAAAAGAAAACGGATTTAGTTGCAATTTTCCACATAAGTGTGTCCATAATAAACTAGCCTTCGCCATGTGATGTTTTTTGGCTACACCCCGTTCCCAGAAAAGGTTTGCTCTTTTATCTTGTGGTTAATCTAATTGTTTTGTGATATACATATAACTATGTATGTATGTGATGTTATTTTATGATGCATTTTTGAACATTTTTTACCCTTTTGAAGAGTTACAAACAGAGTTGGCTCTATCCAAAAACATATTATGTATACTAACTGTATTATATTGTGTATATTGAAACTAAGGTATACTAAGAATCTATTGAATAGAAAATACTAGGTGCACAGAGCACTCCATCTTTGCAAGAACCAGATCTCCCCCGGGTATTCTCAGTTTATTTTACATTTCAATAGAACGGTAATGAACTTAATAACGTTTCCAGTTACATAAACCTCCCAAGTTTGACTTAAATTGATTAAAAGCTAATAATAATTTCCCTTGAGAGAAGAAATGAAAGAAGTCTTTTTTTTATTCTTTTTTTTATGCCATAAAGTTGGCAATTACGCATACGGCCCACCTGGTGGTATGCGGTTACCGTAGCCTATGAACGCCTGCAACGCCAGGGGTTATCACGTGCGCATTGCCGACCTGATAAAAACCTTTTCACGCTCTTCTTGAAGGACCCTATCTTCTAGTTTACCTGGGTTTAGCAACCACGCCATAAATTGTGTAGGCAGTCAAAACTTTGATTTAATGAATATAAGTGGTCTGATGTGATGATTAAAGGACGTACAATTGTATAGCAAACAGAAGTTCCCCCTCTCCTTTGGGCATCAATATCAAAAAACAGGCTCTTATTCCGGGTTTTACTCATCAAATTGACAAACAAAACGACGAGGAACCGTCTCAAATAACCACGTCATAAACCATTCATAAGTATTATAACATCTCGATCGGTTTGTATAGAATCGTCATTAAGGAACCAACTTCGTTTCCACCGCGTTATTTGAATGTATTTTCTTGCCAAGGTTAAATAATTCATTCTAAATTGAATCGAGTTCAGAGAAGTAGGTACTTTGACACGATACAATTTATAAGTAACAAGTACATACATACCTGGTTGACTGCCTGATAGTACAGAATATGAATTATGGAAGATTACCAAAGGAGCATTAAGTGTGGCAGAACAAACTTATGAATTAAGTGAGCCTATAACATACATATCGAAAAACAAATAACGAATAAATTATATTTCATATTTCTATAAGATCACAGCAGATCCAAACCTTTGACTGAGTCCTTGGAACAGTAGTTACACCGTTCCTGTCTAAGCCCCTGGGGTCGTGGGTTCGATTCCAGCCTTGGTGCTAGGACTCGTTAGACTCCACAGATGAAATCTGTCGCATATGTCTACGTTGTGGAAATATTAATGTGGGAGCATGTGAAAACCAGCTAGAAGATCAGAGGCGTCTAAAGTATGAACAGGGTACTGGACAACGATTTATAAACTTCTGGTGTCGTGCAATAAAGTGTTAAAAAGAATTGAGCTTAGACGATACTAAAAATTGCTTATGTAGAATTAGTACTCACTAACTCTACCGCCACTACCTTTATTTCCGTCTGCACTCGCAGACGGAAATAAAGGTACTGAAATGACATAAAAAATAACTAGCTAAGTAGTTATTACCTGTAACTTTTATAAGGAACACAATCAATATCAGAGACACACATAAAAGTTCATGAGTCGCGCGTAATAAATATTTTTCCTGGTGGGGTTTCAAACTTTAGGCGCAAAAGCGTACTCTAAAATGCATCATTGAGTCAAAAATATTTATATTGTTACTAAACAAGAAATAACGATGTTGTAATTGACTGCTCTCGACATCATTCCTCGTCCCCAACGAATTTTGATACTTTTGTGAAAATCAATCCTATACCGACCACTTGGGAAATCAAGAAGGGTTCAACGCTAACATCAGAATGCTTGCCCCCATTCATCATACTTTGTGTTTATTTGTGTTTCCTACAAAATTCGCTAAAGAAAATTAATATATTTCGTTGGGCCTGATATGGTAAACTGAATAATTTTATTCATTCCTAGCTATGGTTTCTCCGTGTTAGGTATAAAAGGAGCCCAATATTATTCTGATGTAGTTATAAGTTATATTATTTTAAAGGTAAAAAAGAAAGAAAGAAATTAAATGTTTAACTTTGACACCAATCTTCAATGCTATTAAAAACTAAAAACTATCCAATGTCCAAAATAACCAACGTAATAATAAAATATTTCAATTACAAAAATAGAATCTGGATATCTTTTAAATTAAAAGTTTTAAATCGAACGTGGGTTAAAATAGGCAAACACTCTTTCTAAATATAATTCCATAAGTTTTATTTACGAGCCATTTAATTAGGTACTTTGCTGGCCAGCAAGATTTCAATTTCAGAACTTCACTACATTTTCTACCGTACAATGTTCAAGGTTCAAGCAAGAATAAATAAACTAGGAAAACGTACTTCACAATACTTCAGAGGAGGGCTTTTAGTTTGCGAAGTGCAATATTGGGACGTGGTCACTGCGAATGAATATTGACTGCAAAGCTGATTGAAAACGCCGCACGGCATCACTTGAAATAAAGAAGTGCATACCAAGTATGCTTTTCCAATGAAATCTCGTCTTTTATGAGTTTCTGCTGTTTTCTGAAATACTCTTTTTTTATCCATTAAAATAAAGAGAAAAAGTCAGCTCTGGTTTACAATACACCTACAACGTGTTTCCTAGGTGGAACCCACTCCTTTAGAATAAATATTATTAAGATCCATTCAACCCTTTTTTTTTTCATAAAAAATGTTACGTGCCTTCCGTCGTGGGCGGAGAGTGGTGTGTGGGACTCCCACGCCCTATAGAGGGCGCAGTTTACCCCCTAAGCCCCGCGGTGGGTGCTCCCGGGTTTTGAGGGTAACCTGCTTGATGGTGATGTCATGACAGACGGATGAGCTCTTACTTAACCTAAATTGTATTACCCAACTGTAATTTGAAAAAGAACACTCTTATGCAAAAGTCAATCTATACATTATAAAGAGGAAAGATTTGATTATTTGTTTGTTACTACTGAACCGATTTGAATAATTCTTTCACTGTTCGAAAGCTACACTATCCCCGGTGAACATAGGGTACTTTTTATGCCGGAAATATGTGGGGAAGAGGGGATATTTGAAAAAAGAAATTACTTGGTAACTGTATAGACTGCGTAAATACATAGATAGTCAAGATGAATAAAGAAACGAAAAAACAAAAAAACGTAGCCGGCAGCAGTTTCACAGAAAACGCTAGGAAAATTCGAAACGACGTAAAACATAAAGAAATGTACTCTGTGATGTAAAAGAAAAACAACACAGAACAAAACTTTTAATTTACTTTTTTTACTGTCAAACTTTTGTGACACTATTGCCAGTGCTATTTTAAAATAACATAATAACCACGAAGGTTATGTACATCAAATTAATAACCAAGCAGGTTAATATAAGTTTTTAAAAACTTAATGCTGGCTAAATTATTCGGAAAAAATCTATACGCCATTAAAGAAAAACAAATATTTTTAATTTACTTTTTATTGCTGTCAAATTTCAGAAGCACTGTTGCCAGTGCCTCTTTAAAATAAAGAAGGTCAACGTCTTTTCAAAACTTTTTGATATTTCTTAAAAAGAAAAGAGTTGCTTTTTATTGCTGTCAAATTAATCGTAATTACTCTGATGCCAGTTACATTGAAAAAACCAAGCAGGTTATTATGCAATTTTTTCATTTGATGCTGGCTAGATTCTTCAGAAAAAAAATCTAAACGCCTTTAAGGGAAAAAGAAACAATTATTTTCTTTTTATTTCTGTCAAAATGGAAATGATGCTGCTAGCGTTTTTAATGATCCAAAAAAGGTTGCTTGTTATTTGAAAAGAATGATAATGAGAAACAACAAAATTATAATCGACTACTAAAATATTAGTATTTTAATACATATGTAGTCGAAACAGAATAAATATTTGGTCATCGAAACTAATGAACCGATTTGAAAAATTCTTTCATTGTTGCTCAAAGCAACAATCATCAAAGCTAAACTATTCTCGGACATAGGGTAGGGGAGATGGGCCCAAAGCGGGCACCTTAAGGGAAAGTTGAAGAAAAATTGGTTTAAAACTTAGCTACATTCTTTTTTTTCTCCCAAAAGGTACATTATTTAACACTTTTCAATTGAGTATGGTTTGATTTAACAAAAACCTAAAATTAGATTACTTATAAGCAAATTACGGAACCTCTCCGAATGCCCGCTTTGCCCGAGGGGGGAGCCTAAAGCGGGCACCCGTTTAGGGCAAAGCGGGCATAGTTGGAGGTAAAATATTTACAAAGGGAAAACCTGCTGCCATCAGTTTAAATGGAATAAAGGAAACAACCAACCTTGATCAAGTTTTGTATTTCACTTTTTACTTAAAAAGAACAAAATATCTAGAATCTAGTGTCAGGTAATAATGTTTTCAAATAAACTCAAATTTTATCTCCAATAAATCTTTACATTTTTTAACAAATTTAGCACAGAATAAATTATAGTAACGACAATATTAATTGTTCATTTTAACTACTTAAATAATAACTGTTCTTAACCTAATCAGACTTTCTAGTTACATAATGAGTATTTTTGGTGTTTTCCAAACTACCTACTTAACGAAAAATTAAATTAAAAATATGATAATTAATAATGTAATTCTCGAACTTCTCGCAGCGCATTCCGCATGGTTGAAGAGGTCCATGAGGCTTGTAAAGTTTGTCTGTTTTAATTATTTACCATCTAAAAAGAAAAATAAAAAGAACTACAACAATCTTTATTTTTAAATAATGGGCGGGCAAAGCGGTCACGAGCCTGCTTTGCCCTGTCCGCTTTACCTTTTTCCACACTTGAAATATTCAAACAAAATTTAACCTCAAAATATTTAAGCAAGTGGCATTCAATTCAACCTTCTTACAGCCAAATAACCACTTAATAACTAAAAAGTATTGATTATAGCATTGTAAACACTTAAACAAAGAGAACACATGATACATACCTTGCAATATTTTTCAAAAACCCACTAAAAACATTTTTTTATCGGAGCTCGTAACGGCGTGCTCGCAGGTGAACTCAACGAATGACGCGAGGTGTGCGGGCGGCGGGGATTACTGTCACGCGTTTAGACAGCGCGCTTTTTAAAAATGGTAATATTATTGAGAGTGCCCTTTTTAGGCACGGTGCCCGCTTTAGGCACATCTCCCTACTTTTTATCCCGGAAATAAGGGGGGAAGGGAAGGGACATTGAAAAAAGAAATTACGCGCGGGTGAAACCGCGGAGGCTGTGCTAGTTTTATAATAAATCAAATCAATTTATCGATCATCATTCAAGATAAGTAACCTAAACAATTACAAACATAGCTACCAATTTGAAAGCAATGTTAAACTATTGATCCCGTATGTTATTAACCTTTTCAACGCCAATGTCTGATATATCAGACAAACCATTTTCGTGCCCACCACGCCAATGTCTGATATATCAGACAAAACAACATGATCAAGAAACGTTGTATTTTTACTTGCCTGAATGAGTTGAGTATAACCTAATAATTTTTTGGAATTTTTTTTTTAATGGTCGTGGCGTGTGGGGCACCATTTTCGGAAAAAAGCGTGGCGGGGAAAGGGTTAACAAGCCATTTTGAATCCCATAACCATAAAGGCAGTAAAGTCAAACTAATCTTAATTCGCAAATACAGATTTGCATGATTGCACAAATCGAGAAAAAAGTTACAGGTCAGAACAGGTATTCAATCTGATCCGATTATACATAGTAGTAAATACAAAATAAAGTGTAGTGTAAAAAAGAAAGTGATATAAAACAGAGGATTAGGTCGGTGGAAGTTTCATACATATTCAGCGGGAGTCACGTAACAGACGAATTAGGGGTTAATGCCGGAGCGATCGTGTGGGACTGGCCACTAGCTAAGACTGCTTTGTACTTCGCTCATTTTGTATCAAGGAGATTTATAATCAGAAGATAAAGTCGTGCACAGATCGTAAGTCCATCCATCCATCCATCATCTTTTGAAGAAGATCTCTTTCTTTCTCCGAGCGCAAAAAAGGAGGAAGAAGGAAAAGGGCTATAGGAGATGGTAATGAAGATGAGGGAGGGAGCGAAATTCCATAATCTATAATACTTTTATAAGTACGAGTACGAGTATGACAGCAGGTTTGCTATACGAATGCCAAATAAATCTTCCCATTTTTTCGTAACAACCCTAAACTAATATAGGTACTTCCTGTGATACTGTTGTGTGTGTTTATGTGCCGACGCTGAGTGCGCCTCGGGGACCATGCATAATGGCTTGGATCCGTTGGGAAAAACTAAGCTGTTCTATCCTCACACTGTAAGATATAAAATGTGCCTTTTGAATTGTAGTAGTCACTTATATTACCTTTTCTTTAACAATTGCGTAAGCTGTCTTGAATTGAGAATGAACAAACGGACTTATTGAAGTTTTTCCAAAAAAGGTCAGCAACTCGCAATGCAGTGAGTTATGCTACCGGAAGGATGGTCGAATTGATATCTTTAATTTTTTTAATTTGTTAGCCAATAATGTAACCTTATATAATTTAATCAAAGTAAATTTTGAGAGATCGTGCTCTGAGCTCTAATATCTTGACTTGCTTGCTGCGCCTTTAATCTAGCGTACTTTCATATTGTATGCTGCTTACAACTTTTAATTTCAAGTGTACATTAATATTACCGAAACGCAACCTAAGCTATTATGGCAGCTGATTTCACCGGCTTCAAAAATGTGTCGGTGTGGTAGCTAGCCATTCGAACTCTGAAAAAGTTCTCCACACCCACTTACGGTCAATTCGATTTGATCCAATCGATCGCGTCATGCCGATTTGACGATAGGAAGGATGGTGTATGGCCAGCATTACTGGCGATCGGCGAAGTATTTCCGAAAAACAAAAATCTAACCAACAATTGTTTACTGACCAGAGATTTTTCACTCATCGCATCGCAGGCTGTCATTGCGACACGCAACCAAAATCCTGAAAACAAAACAGTAACATTCTTTATTACCTAACTCAATTTGAACGCAACTGTTACTCGATCACACAAGCTCATTACAGCTGATTACACGCAAGAATACTCTCGGAATTAGTTCCCGATGCTATAAAAAAGTCCCTATTTTCCTAAGTAGGTTTGTACAAGGATCGCAGGTGAAACCAGCGCGTAGTCGTTAGCCGAGACCTCGGGGCGAGACCCTTTTGTCCGTAACGATTGTAGGTTTTTCTGTTGTCTCACACTTTAGTGAGGGAAAATTGGCCTGTTTCCGTGTTTCCGCTTTGATCGAAAAACCATAACATGTATGCGAGTAAATTGAATTCTATTAAGTTGTTGCGTTGTTGATATGAGGAAGAATATTTAAGGGAGCTATTTTGTAAGGATAGAATTGGACAAATAATTTTATTATAGGTAGTTTAATTTGAATGAAAAATCGATTTATTATCAAAATAATATCCTGAGACAGCCATAAAACGTAAAATCTGTTGTAAGAAACTGGGTTTCAGAAAATCATAATTCATAAGTCTGTAAGGAATTTTCTGCTTGGCCCAAAGGTTGACTGGCAAAGAATGCCATTTGGCATTAGGTCCGCCTTATGTACTCTTGATTGTGCATTAAAGTTTAAATAAATAAATAAGTAAGGCAAAACATATTTTCCTTGTCCATAAAACGATTTTTCTCTTGATCGGGAGTAAAGTTAACAATACATAGGTCAAGAGGTCGTTTTGACAAAAATAAATAACCTACCGAAGAAAATCCGCTGTACACGCCCTAAATAAATAGAATAATATTGCTGCTACAGAACCACATTAACTTAAGGTTACCTGACACTTTCATCTTTAGTACCAAATCTTAATACACAGCTTTCGTCAAAGAACTAATACAACTAGACGATCCAGTTCTTCATTCTAACTACGTAGTGGAAAACTTTCCATTTTACATTAGATCGACCCTCACGAATTAACCCTCTTTTAAGATAAAAAGGCAGTAGCAAACACCTATCCTATTTAAATTGGATCGTCGAAGTTTCAAAGAGATCCGACATAAATCGGGCTGGCGCTAGGTGCAGCAAGTCACAAAATATACTCTCTATTAGAGTTGGACTGCTATCGATAGTTAGCCTTGAAAACTAGTAACAATATTGATAGTGCTATCGATACCATCTATAGTCTCGATAGCATAAATTGACTAATTAATACTATAAATTGAATGCAATAGTATTGATACTATCGATATCATTGCCTTCAATAGTGTCGATAGTTAAAACAATCAATACTATCGATAGTGTCTATACTATTGAATTATAATACTATCGATAGTATCGATACTATTTCATCATAATACTATCGATAGTATCAATAATACTATTGGCGACAAAACTAACGATATCGACACTATAATTGCATTCAATCAACATCTATAGTATCGATAGACCATCGATACTATTAAAATGACGTCAACTACCAATAGACTATCGATAGTCTATCGATAATTGATTTTATCAATAGGCTAACTCTACTCTCTAGACTCTAGACAATTCCGGCTGGAAATAAAGCTTGCTCCTACAACAACGTTCTCTAATAATGGACCACTATTTTTCTCGTTATACAAGTTGTTGTACGGTAGGTACCGAGATCACAAAGAATTTTTTTTTTTTTTTTTTTTTTTAATAGTTTTTTCCACAGACTCTTGGGTCCGTGCCTTTGTTGAGTTGAAATTTTGGGTTAGTGTTAAGTTACATGTTGGGTTAGTACTTAAACTAAAGGCTTATTGCTAGTACATACACATCGTCTGTTGTTTTAAAATTATTTACGTATATATAATATATATATATATGTGTATTATTATTATTATCATGTTTTTTTTTTTGTATTTTTTTTTATTATTATCATGTTTTTTTTTTTTTTTTATTTTGTTTTTTTTTTTGTGTTGAACTTTTTTTTTTTTTTTTTTAATGTACAACGATTGAATGGTTAAGGATAAATTCACGATCAATCATCATTCAAGATCACAAAGAATTGGATATGACTGGACTTCGCATTCAAACACTCAGATAAGGTGAAATAAAGACGCTGTTTGTACTGTTCATGAAAAAATTCTTTTAATTTATATAAGTACCTGTACGTTGTTTTAATCCACTTTATGGAGGATGAACAATAAGCAATTTAAAAACTTACGTATTAATTATAGTATCTGCTTAGACTGAAGTACCTTCAAAGTATGTAATTTTATGTACAATGTTCCTCATTACAATATTATTACACTATATACCTTAAACCAAAAATAAATGAATAGGCGTGGTAAACGATACAAAGGAGCTCTTTTATGTAAGAAAGAACTTTAAAAACAGTCTTTATTTCAACAAAAACTCAATTAGGGCTAACAAAAAACGGCCACTCATTCTTATAAAATCCCCGAGGATGATTGATTTCAATAACGGCTACCTTCCACTGGAACTTTTATAACGTGAATTAATAACGAACGTAGAATTTCGTTTATAGACGAAAATTTAAGACCCTTTTTATGAACGATCTGGCTTCAAACGCCGAAATTACTCGTAGTTTTATAGTTATTACCTCGGTAGATAAGATTGCTTAGCATTTTTTATAGGCGCTTTTGAAGACCAGTTTTGCTCTTCGTGGGTGAAAACTGAAAACTACTGATTATTTTAAAAGGTTTGAATAATAATTTTTGTATTTTTATTTTCAAATTTATTATAAAAAGTAAAATGATTATATTAAGGTCTAATTAAGTAGCACAAACACATATTATTCATTGTGGCTTTTATCATTAAAATACTTAGAGCTTTTTAACTAGAGTTATTTTTACTAGCAATTTAACATAGACATAGACATGTTAAATTGCTAGTTAAAAATAGCTCAAGTAAAAAAGCTCTGACTGATGTTTTATGTTGTCATGAGCCAAACATTTTTGTATTGTACCTACGGTTAAATTCTGCTCTAAAGTATGCTATTGTTTAAGAAAATGATAATGTTACACAACCTCACTAAAACAGTTAGAGCTCGACATAGAGACTACAGTCTGTATTTTATTACAAGTTAGTGAGTTGTACAGATGATCGCCATCCAGTAGGTAGGTAATTAAAAACTCCCATATAAAACAAGATATCAAATTGTAGCGAAAAAAGTAGGTATTATATAAGTGAAAAACATTTATGCGTTTCTATTATTTGATCGAGACATATTTAGCTCGGTGCTTGAAGTCATCTTGATTAAAACTTTCTCCCGAGCCATCAACGGTGCGCACTGAAACCATTAATTTCCTCGATTCGAATAAACTAATAGCAATACAGCTGGAATGAAATGCATCAGATACAAATAGGGCTACCTGTAGTCAGTTTTATCAGAGTAAAATAAATAAACATCCGCGAACATTATTCACACAGCGCAATCTTATCCCAAAAGAAGGCAAGATACTACGGGTGCCAGACAACGGATATACAAATTATACAATACCTAAATACTTTTCTTGTAAATGGATAGATATTATACATAGGAACACCCAGGCTGATATAATCAGGCATGTTCATACAATGATTGTCCCAGACAAGATAGCATCTGCGATCTCTGAAGTAATAGCCGACTTGTCGTATTTTAAAAATAAATATTATTAATTTAACGGTAGGTATTGTTTTGCCGGGGATAAAACGAACTTCACAATTAATATATAAAGTCACTACCTTTTTATCCGCGACTTACTACTTATTACTATAATTGGTAAAATTGCTGAGAAGTTGGCTATTTAACGGTTATGGTAACCTCAAAACCGTTAAATAGGGAACAGACCTCGGCCAACATGTTGACCATCGAGTGGGGATTGCGCAGAACAGGAATTTTGACATGCCTGCGCGCTATTGGTCAGAAGCATACCTCTGACCAATAGCGCGCGCGGGGGTTCGGGGGATTCGCGCGCACTGTTGGTCACGCGCAACTTGCAAGTGCACATGCGCGAAATTTCCCCCTCTCCGCCGACCGATGGTCAATAAGTTTGTCGGTACAAATATGATCCCTGTTCGAACATTTGAGTGCAAAAAACTTTATTAACATTTATCTGCTTTTATTGATATGAGTGTTTGTCCGTTGTCTGGATACACTGTATATAACTTTGCTTAGTTCGAAACTAGCTAGCGTATGAATTATGTCCACAGATATTTATTTCTTTTTTTCGCGTGCTGTAGGTGTTCTATGAAACAACCCTGACTGGTTCCACGATGAACTGATTTGATAAGGCAGGTCTGAACAGAGACGCCGCTGGCGCGCCGCCAAACCCGGTTGTGTAATGTCTTCACAGGCACGCCATTCAACAGTTTTTAATAGGAATCGATACCAATGGCTTTCATGTGAACCTTGACCTATGATTGCGTATAGAAAAGCCATAATATCGATACTTTAATTCGCAAAACAGCTAAGTCCTTGGCTTCACATTTCAGGTGACATTATTATAATTCATTTTCTTTAATTCATTTTCTACCTAGTGTACAAACATTATGTAGAGATTTACCGGTAGAAAGTTGTTATTTCTGACACCGTATACTTTTTTAAACAGATAAATGTCATAATAAATACAATGTTAGAAATAGTATATTCATTTGTTTCAGTTAGATTAAAAATAGCTATAGTTTAATTCTAACTGAAACACAATCAAGTACTTAGAAGGTATAATACCATCTTAGTTAACAGACTAACAAAAAAGACAATGGCATAAAAATCCTTCCCATTCATTCTCAAGATTATTAGCAATTCTGCCAACGTTCAGAGACAGTACCATTAAGCCTCCAACATTTTCCGTCGCTTTATCCTAGGTGCTTAATTAAATAATGCGGCCATTAATAATATTTAAACTGTAATTAGAAATACAAGTTCATAAAAGCTCAGTATTTTTCTCAATCAACAGTGGTTAGTACGCGAGGTTAAGGACCAAAAATTCATACTAATATTAAAACTTGTCTGTTACGTTTTCACACCTAAACATCCGAACTAATTTTGATGAAATATGGTACAAACAAAGTTTAGACATATTGAAATTATTATTAGGCTCATCACTCATTTCCAGGGACCGAAAAGGTTACCCTTTTTGGTGTATTAAACTGTTTAATTTTTACGATTCTTTGAAAAACCTTAACATGGGATTCAGCAGTATATACGGCTGAATAAACCCGAACGGAAACAGTTTTGTTAATAAAGTTCATTTTCGTTCATTTTTTGATCTTAGAAAAGGACAGTCCGATGAGCGTACCGTCATTGGATGCGATAGAATCGTGTCACAACGTGTTGGCTAATGCTTCAATGCTCTAAAATAATCTTTACTGCGTAGACATTAAATAACTTTTGCAATGATTCTCGCGTTGATCTTCGCATGTTGTGTTATTCTTGTTGTTTACGTTTTTAGTTGTCATGAATATTGAGTGGTAATATTGAGTCCAGTCAACGAAGCTCTAACTTTGCCATTTTAGCTGAAAAGCTGAAACTAGTGCCAAAATTTTTTTTATGACCCCGTATTATATATAACATACTAAAAATGCAGGGTCCTGAGTCACCGGGGTTATACGAAAAAAAAAATGGAAAAGGGTGAAAAAATTACTTTTTCCTAAACATCTCGAAAACTTACTGAAATATGAAAAAAAAATTAAGGCAAAAGTTGTAGAAAATTGCTCTGTCTACAAAAAGGTTTAAATCAATTTAGGGTGGAGGCTCCTTATATCGGCCCCCTCCTAATATCGGCCGTCTAGAGAAAATGCGCCACAACTTAAAAAAAATACCTAAAATAATAATTGTTTTTATGCAAAAGAGTGCGGGAGGTACGGACGTGCGTCGTTTGGCGGCATTTTCAGGTCAAATTCCTAGATCGACTCATTGCGTTGAGAAGTATTTAAATTGAAGGATCTAACATGGTGGACAAATTGAGTCAGACTCTTCAAATTGTCTCAGACTCAACCCCAGTTACCCCAGTAAAATGCAGGCTTGTATTTTTTCCACAAAAAAAAGTGATTTTTTGAGTTCTATCTGACCAACTACAGCTTTTAGCCGTATGAAATTATCTTCCAACCTTAACCCTAGAGTAGTCGCGCCTTTCCGTGTAACGTGAGTGATCGCGCTGGGAGCATTTTGCCGCCCATACTCTAACAAGCTTTATTTTGATAATTGTATTTAAATTAATTTTTAAATGATAGAATATATCATATACTTTCAGTAAATAACATTTATTAAAGTTTTGAGCTAAGTATTTATGAAAAAAAAGCTTTTGAATATACAATGTAATTATTTTTTAATTTTAACATTAACCTAGTAAAAAAATAAAAACTGAAAGTTATTAAAAAATTAAACTCTTTCAATATCTACGATAATGTGCTTCAGCAAAACAGTCCTGAAACATTAACATAAAATGTTTGTGGCACAGTAACTTGGTGCATCTATTACACCCTTTTTTTGTCTCTATATGATTTCCTGCCACGGATCGGTAGTATTATCACAGACAATTTAATGGTATTAAGATCACTATGTCCACTTCCCCTATCACTTTCGGATACAACTCAAATAAATTGGATGCACCAATTTCTTTAAAATCTGACTGTTTTTCCAACCACAAAACTATTTGTGCGCCTTGCATGGTCATTTTCTGCATCGTACGCCGCGTGTCGCTTACTTATAATTTTTTTTAGAAAAAAATGTCACAAAACTGATTTATAATGTATGCTATTACGCTATTTAGACTAAAACAACATGATATACGACTACAACTATTCATATTTCCACTAATCTAGAAAACCTGACACACGAATTTTAATTACGTGAGTAGTCGCGCGGTGAGCAATTTGCCGCCAAACGCGACACCCCGTCAATAATCGGTTCCTGATTTGGTCACCCGTGAACTGAATTTCTTATAATTTCCAAAACAAGACGGTGAGGAACGGGGTAGCAGCTACTAGAACGCTTGACCTCGTCAAATGCATCGTGTATAAAATAATACGATTTTTTCGCCGCGGGCGACAAAATGCTCATAGCACGAGCACTCTAGGGTTAACTTCGGGAGCTATAGAGTCCGTAGCAGTAACTGTTTATAAAGAGATTGGCATCCTTTCCAGAATCATACGCTACTTGATTGCGTAACAGCTCCTTAAACTTTACAGAGCTCAAGTCCGTTCCTGCAAATAGTTTTGCTACCATCTTTGGGGGTGGTTCTGCTCTGCTCAGCTGGCTACCTTTGACTCTATTGAGCGGCATGCGAAGAGGCTTATCGGCGATGATGCTTTGGTCGAGAACTGCAAAGTCTCGATCATCGTTGGAAGATTGCTGGGCTCTCCGTCTTTTACAGGCTTCACGTTGGTGAATGTGCTGCTCGACTGTACGATTTGGTTATACCAGCTCCGTTCCATTACCGAACGACTTGACTTGGTCAGAGACTTCATCCGTATACAGTGAAAATGCCGCGCGTACAAACTAAATGATTTGCTTCATTTTTTTTTGATACGGACTGTGCAGGTGTGGAACTCTACACCTGGGTCCATCTTTCCTGACCATTATAACTTTGTGCTCTTCAAGGCCAGAATTAACGGGCTTTTTCTAAGCAAGCGCGCTCCATCGTAAACCGCATAGTTGTTTAACATCAGGCAATTTAAAGGTCAAGTGCTGGCATAGTAAATAAATATTTAAAAAAATGTCGGTAATATTTTTTATATATTTTTTGGGGTTCTTTTCTTTGTTTGTATTAAGAATGTCGAATTATTGTAATACCTACATTCGTACTTTTTGAACACACTTTTTCCCTTTGAAAAGGTATGCCGATATTAGGGTTATAGGCGGCGGATATTTGGGTGCTAGAGGCCGATATTAGGGAAAATCGGCAAGTTTGGAAAAATACATCTAGGGTGGAGGCACCAAATATCGGCCCCCTCAACTTTTTTTGACGTTTCACTGCTTATAATTTTTACATTAATAACTCTTGCTTTCTTCCAACTACTTTTTTAGGTAAAGGGATAATGAAACTCCATTATTGCATTCGCAAAATAACGATTTCTTTGTTAGATTTGAAAATATAGACGTTTGTGACATGATGTATGTATCAAAAATATAAAAATAATATCGATTTTTTTCTTTAAATATATTAACTATGCCAGCACTTGAACACAGAGTAGCCTGATGTTAAACGTTTATGCGGTCTACGATGGAGCGTGCTTGCTTAGGAAAGGCCTGTAAATTCTGGTCTTGAAGAGCACCAAGATATAACGGTCAGGAAAGGCAGACCCAGGTAAAGAGAGACACTTGCGCAGTCCGTATCAAAAAAGTCTTTAGGTGATAGTACGGAGCTGGTAGAACCAAATCGTATAACCGAGCAGCACATTCAACAAAGTAGAACCTGTAAAAGACGAAGAGGCAAGCAATCTTCCTACGATGATCGAGGCTTTGCAAGTTCTCGACCAAAGCATCATCGCTGAAAAGCCTCTTGGCATGCCGCTCAATAGAGTCCAAGGCAGCCAGCTGGCATCGAACAGAACTATCCCAAAGATGGTAGCAATATGCAGGAACGGACTTGAGCTCTGTAAAGGTTAAGAAGCTGTTTCGCAATTAAGTAGCGTATGATTCTGGAAAGGATGCCAATCTGTTTAGAAGCAGTAACTGCTAGAGACTCTATATAGCTCCCGAAGTTAAGGTTGGAAGATAATTCCATACCTAAGAGCTACAGCTCTACCGACTAAATTCGGTCAGATAGAAGAACGGATACGCCACGAAAAATGGTAGCCAGCCAAAAACCACTTTTTTTTTTGTGGTAAATATACAAGCCTGTGTTTTGGTGAGGTTGAGTCTGAGACAATTTGAAGGGTCTGATTCAATTTGTCCACCATGTTAGTTCCTAAAGCCTCAGTTTCACCTCTACGTGTATTAGACAAGTTCTTCTCGACTATCGTGCTATCATCGGCATACCCCAGAATCCTGGAAGTAGCTAACAATAATAATTGATGTGCAGTACAAAGAGCGTAGCCAAAAGCACAAATCACCTCAGTGATCTGTGCTTTTGGCTACACTCTTTCGTCCCTCAGGACGCCAGCATTTATTTCAAGTGAGTCGGAGGTGTACCCATCATGAATTACTCTGATGCGACGTCCAGTCAGAAAATCCATGATTCAGGCACAAACTGCAGAGGGGATCCCATAGGAGTGAAATGCACCAGAAACATTTCCTATAATGAATGGGTAAAGTTATCTTCAAACAGTGATGGCAATATATTTTCAGGTGTAATATACATTTTAAGTGGAACCATTTGGGACATATGTCACATCCAATATTTTTTCTTCTTCTTCATCGGTATCACTCATCAACTCTTTCTCATAGCTGGCGCACAAAGAATATGAGGTGGCCGACATTAGGATTTCTTATTACGATGGACAAATCTCAATATCGACCACTCGGCCGATATTGAGATTTGTCAATAATACTGATCCCTAATCTCGGCCACGCAATTATTTTATAAAAAAAATAAACAAATTTTAAAATAAACTACATCAACGGTACCTTGACTCTTTATCTTTAAGAAGAAATAAAATAAAATAAATTTGGTATGTTTATTTCAATTTAAATACTTCCCAACGCAATGCGTCGATCCAGGAATTTGACTTGAAAATGCCGCCAAACGACGCTCGTCCGTACCTCCCGCACTATTTTGCCTATCATTCGTTCAAATTTTGAGATATTCATAAAAAACTACGGGAGGTTAAGCGCAAGGGTATACAGCTGCTATTTGCATAAAAACAATTATGATTTTAGGACATTTTTTTAATTTATGGCGCATTTTCTCTAGACGGCCGATATTAGGAGGGGGCCGATATAAGGAGCCTCCACCCTATATTTTGAAATCTAACAAAGAATTCGTTATTTGGCGAATGTAATAATGGAGTTTCATTATTCCTCTACACAAAACAGTAATTGAAAGAAAGTCAAAGCAATTAATGTAAAAATTACAAGCAGTGAAAGGTCAAAAAAAGTTGACTTGGCCGATATTTGGTGCCTCCACCCTATGTTATTTTACGGGGTCATAAAACAAAATTATAAATAGAATAAATCTTTCTTTGGTACCAATAAAACTTTAACTAAACAGTACAGACACAGTAAAGTTGCTAAAAAACAAAAAAGAAATCACAGAACAAACAAAACAAAAGGATCAATATCAAAACAAAAAATCAGTAACGTATTTAAAATTACAATAAAAACAAGGTTTTTGGTACCAAAATGGTCTCCGCTCAGTATTTGGCCGTGCCGTCTTTAAGTGCAGATGAAATACACTGCATCTCATGCCTTTAATCCAAGCCCCACCTACTAAATTTGTTGTCTCTTTCGTTTATAATCGCCGCAGGATTAAACGGTTTAATGCTGCTTAAGACAAACGCAAAATTGAAAACAGTATATATGAATGTTAAAAGATAAACGGTTTGTATCGATACCGCTTCAGCCGTATAGCGGATTATTCAGTCCCTGCTCATTTCATTCCAATCCATTTGATCATGCTTAAGCATTAGAAACTTGTTATCAAACATCTACTTAAAACATAAATAGAGCCATTTTTACTAGGATTAATATTTAGAAAAAACTGCCCCAATTATTTCAGGAAAAGGTGTAACAGACACTTATTTATGATAACGGTAACCAATATACAGGAACCCCCATAATTTTCCATGGCCCTCTGCCGACGAAATTCATAGGTTGGCTTTGTTTTTAATTTCACTAAAAGCTAGCTAATCGTCATGCTATTAAAATACTCTGCTGCTAGGTAGAGGGATCCCTTAATTTTTATTCAAATAATCACCAGCATGAATATAGGTATGAATTCAATTTTTTTTTATACTATGTCAGTTAACAGACAGACACGCAGCCCACCTGATGGTAAGCGGCCACTGCGGCCTACTCCATTGAGGGACACTTCACCAGGAAGCGTCGCTCAATGTGCTGCCGGACTGTAGGCTCATCTGATCTTCGAGCCTTTGATTTCAAGTGTACTGGCTCCCACATTATTACTGCCGGAACACAGCCAGAGCTATTATGGCGGCAGATTTCACCTATGGGGGTGGTAGCTAGCCAGTCGGACTCTGAAAAAGCCCTACCACCAACCAGACCCAAGGCGGAAATCGAACCCACGACCTCCGTGTTTTTATGACTTAGCCACTGTTCCACGGAGGTGGTCAATTTGAATAATATTAGAGAATTTTGCAATGTAGCTAGGTTCACATTCTCTAAAGACCCTTAACATCCGATCTTAACGGATCTTCTTCCGATTTAATCCTTGGTAACTTTGACTACTGCCATAGCAAATATCAAAGTTACATACTCATACAGTGATCTTCTATAAGAGGGTGGTACAGTCGACAGCACATCAGACTACCCTAATCTGTCATATTTCTACAACCAATTTTCAGCTTTATTCACTTCTCATAGACTTCTCTTTCAATTGAGAATTTTTAACAGTTTAGGGTAGGTTGATCTGCTGTCGTCCGTACTTCCCCAGGTCGAGCCAGCCTATTTCTATTGACAGACATGAACTGTCTTCAGAATGGCTCTACAAGACTTTGTTTCTTTGTTGTAGCGTATTAGATAAGTCAGTTGTCCCACCTGCAACGATGAACGAGTAGCGAGTAGAGCTAGAACTATAAAACGAGTTAGCGAGCAGCAGATAGCGAGTGTGCAGTTCCAATAGTTTTGTCGCTGGGCTATGAGCGAGTGGACGTGTGAGGCGGAGATTACTCGCGCCACTCGCTCACATTGAACAGAAGTGACCACTGGTTGCTCTCTTGGCGCGAGATCTGATTGCCGAGCGAGTATCGCTAAGCGAGTATTTTCTTCAATAGCTCTTGTCGCTTTTCGAAATAGTGGAGCGAGTCCTCACCGGTCAGTGTGAACAGCCAGCGATTAACTACATATTTATATTTGCATCTCTTTTGTTTACACGGAATGTATAATTTGTATATCTATCTATTATTCGTTTCTTGAGCGAGAAAATAGCCGATAGTTAGTAGTTCTCTCGCCGGCGGTGGGACAACTGCCTTACACTTGCCTTATTCCTTATTCCTATTATATTCCTTAGATTAGGAGGTTTAAAATAAAAACTCCCAGTACCATCCGTCTAGACACTCAACAGAAGCGAGTGCATAATTAACCTACTTCTGGCACCAAGGCCAAACGACCACATCGCGTGCTCGTCGCTCACCACTCCATACGCCCAAAATGCTCTACGTATTGTTGTGTTTATGTTATTATTCCCTGAATTCCCTCCTTTATATGCGATGACATCTTGATTAACATCGCTTTCTAATTTCTTTGATACAAGCTTCTTTATAAGTAGTGTCTTCATCACATGTAACAGCCAAATACAATGTCTATTAGCCAGAACACTTTTGCTGGCATTCAATATCACTTATTACGTCTATCAATTTCAGCAAGGAATGCTTCGTCAGACTCGTTTGTATTTTGCAATAGGAAAGTTTTTTCGCCTAAATGGACGTATTACTAAGATAGGATCTGCATTCACGTTCGAATATGACTGGTATAATAAATATCGTCCTATTGTCCGGGCGGCAGTCTCTTGTAAATGGACTTGATAAATCTTGGACCGTTGGCCCAAACGCATCCAGATAAGATCGCACTAGGTAAATGATGATCCCCTAATAGTAATAAATAATAATAATAAATATCTCTGGACATTATTCACACAGCGCCACCTAGCCCCAAACTAAGCATTAGCTTGTGCTATGGGTGTTAGACAACGTATAAACATTACTTATATACTTTTTTTGTAAATACATACATAGATATATTATACGTAGGGATACAAACAGACATGTTCA
This sequence comes from Mecyna flavalis, assembly GCA_949319885.1. Classification (NCBI taxonomy): domain Eukaryota; kingdom Metazoa; phylum Arthropoda; class Insecta; order Lepidoptera; family Crambidae; genus Mecyna; species Mecyna flavalis. The sequence goes on from OX439429.1 coordinate 16,108,709, forward strand.
TGTACACAATAATTAATATTTGTACCGTGCGGGGATTGAACTCGCAACCTCTGTTGTAATAGCCTACTTTTTGACCATTAGGTACACCAAATGGCTCGTCTGTACCCCTGTCTGTGCAATAAAAACTACAGGGGTTTTTATTGTATTTATTGCAATGAAACGGGGCAGCTACTAACTCCACGGATCAAATCTGCCACCAAATAAATCTGGTTGTTTTCCGAAAGAAATCATAGGAAATTAAATGCTTGAAGATCAAAGAAGCAAGTTTAAAAAGTCGGACTCTGAAAAAGCCCTACCACCAACCAAATCGATCGATGCTTCATAGTTAGTCTTTCAAAGGCAAAACAATGGTAAATGTACAGTTCACGTGGGGAAAGCCGCGAATGGAAGGCTAAAATAATAATCCTATAAGCAATTAATTGAAGTCATCCCACATATTTTGCGGTTAGGATATTATTATCTGTGCACTTTGTTATTTTATTAGAGAATAATACTAGGTACTAATATTATTTTAATTGTTGAAACGCGTGTAAGCGTAGACCCAGTACAACAATTAGTGAAAATGTGCATGTTGTTTCTAATAATTAGACACCGCTACACTTCTAATTGTACAGTAATTTCACTTTTGCCTAAAAATAGAAAGTGGCGCAACATATACTCGTGCTTCTGTACTAATGTAATTTGCAGTGCGTAGATCTCATATATTGTCCGCTAACGTAACTTATTACGCTCGTAAAGTCAACAAGTGGCACTCTTATTGAATACAAAATCATAATGAACATTTCATACGTTTGTTAGGTATATAGAGCATGTTACTTATACAGGTTTTAATAAATCTACAGCACGCTACATTTGTTTAAATCGTCCCCTGTCGTTCACGATAGTGTACGGTTATTTATGTACTCATAATTATACTATGGTTATATCAAGCCAACAATTATTCTCGATAATAATAGGTCTTTACCTATGAAATTGCCGTTTTGTAGTAGTGGCCATTTCAAATGGAAATAATTTTTGTTTGGCTTAGAATTCCAATTTCAAATTAATTTTAATTTAAAAACCTGTTGTTCTTTTTTCTAAATCAGTCATTTGTTTATTGATAAGCGTTACGTTTGTATCGTATTTTAATGTTTTTCGTCATCATGGATAAGTAAAAAATTCGATTTATTATGGAATATGAGTACCGTCGTGGCAGCAAAGCGTCACAAACGGCACGCAACATCAATGACGTTTACGGAGCCAATACTACAAACGAACGCAACACCCATTATTGGTTTTCCTGCTTCCGTTCTGGAAATTTCGACCTGAAAAATGAACCCCGTGGTCATCCAGAAACTTTGGTCGACAATGACGAATCTAAAGGTGATTGTGGAAGCTGACGATACTCAATCTACGGCTGAATTGGCAGCAGCTTTCAGCGTTAACATCAAAACAATATTGGTCCATTTGCATCAAATAGACAAGGTAAAAAAGCTGGACAAATGGGTGCCCCACGAACTCAATGATCGCCAGCGCGTAGTTCGCGTCGAGACATGCCGTGCACTACTCAACAGGCACACAAATGAAGGAATTTTTAATCGCATTGTTACCTGCGATGAAAAATGGATTCTGTTTGACAATCGCCAGTGCTCAGCAAGTTCGTTGGATCCTGGTTCAGCACCTAAACAATGCCCTTAACGAAAAATTGCACCCAGAAAAGTGAGGGTCCCTGTTTGGTGGTCTAGCGCCGGTGTGATCCATCACAGCTCTTACCAAACGGGATGAGCATTACTGCAGATGTGTATTGTGAAGAATTAAACACATTGGTGGAGAAACTGGCACGACTTCAACCAGCTTTGGTCAATCGCTCGTCTCCGCTGCTTCTCCATGACATCGCGCGACCTCATACTGCGCAGCAGACGGTCTCCAAGCTACAAGAACTGGAGTTGGAAGCTCTTACTCATCCGCCGTACTCACCAGACCTTGCGCCTACAAACTTCTACTTTTTCCAGAATTTAGATAACTTCTTGGCGGGAAAAACCTTCAATACCCGAAAAGCAGTACAAAATGCCTTTGAAGAGTTTGTTGCCTCCCGTCCAGCTGATTTCTTTAAGAAGGGCATAAATAAACTGCCACTGCGTTGGGAAAGATGCATTGATTGCGTGGGTATTTACTTTAATTCATAGAAATAAAAAATATAGAAAAAAAAATCCTTGAACTTTTTTCAAACAAAACGGCAATTTCATAGGTAAAGACCTAATATTTTAATGTAAGGACGTGTCCTTAATTCACTAAATAATTTCGCTAGTGCGTTTGTGCGCCTACCTCACACCCATATTTTATGCAAGATTGACCTATACAAAAATGGGTCAGCGGATACTTCCGCTATACTGGAAGTAACAAATAGTTTAGTCGCAAATAGAGCATTTTTTCTGCCTATGCCCTTTTCTCTCCAAAAATGATCTGACATCGGAAGGAGAGAGTAAAGATCGAAGGAAAAAGCAACGATCGTAAGAATAAGGATCATGGCTACGCAGTCATTCGTACAGAAAACCTTCACAGAAGTCTGCGTAGCCATGATCTATAGGTCTGGTTCTCCTGTTAAAAACTACCGAGGTCAGCTGGCAGTCGTTCTAATGCAAAAACTAGACTTGCCAAATCCTGGATCATGGTACAGTCAACAGCACATCACTGTTTACACTTGCAGTTCGATAATAGCGCATAAGCCCCCGACATAAGAGCAGTACAAAGTCCAAAGTGTTACGTCTGACGTGCTGTTGGTTGACTGTACAAGCGAACCTGGATAAAAAAAACTCGAAAATAAATAATAGGTGAGCTATAATTATTTCATACGTCTAGCGAAAGTTTTCCACTAGTCATGACGTCACGACTGTCCCCTATAAACCGTGCGTGAAGTAACTACTCTGGAGCGTCATGAAATATTCACCGCCCGACGACCTCCTAATTGAAGTGCCAGATTATCTGCTGTGACGGTCAGGCTAAATCAGGTCAGAGAATGCTGTAACTTGTTAATTACCTACAGCTGATTGGCTGGACGGTGAATTTAGCATGTGCCACAGGTCGTGGGTTCGAATTCCAACACTCCAGACATTGAACTGAAGTGAAGTATACAAGTAAGAACAAGGAGCATCAAAGATATGAAATGAGGAAATGTCGTTTCACGTGTGAGTGAGGTATTTGGTTCAAATCTTAGCTCGCACACTTTCACAACTAATAGGTAATTTACGATCTGTACAAACATATAATTTATTAACAATTTCCTAATAGAAAGATTTAGACAAAGTAAAAGAATGTAACCAGAACCAATATTCACTCAAAAATTCTGGCTAGCAAAACGGTGTTTTCTAAAAAACAACAAAACGAGTTGCGGTGTTTCTGGGCGCCGCAAAAAAACAGCCAGCATTGTGTCCGGCGAAATGCAATCAACGTGAATGGAGGCAAACACGAGGGGCCATATAGAAGTCGGGCAGACAGGTTGACAATATGACGTGACTTGATTTTTGCCCGACAACGCGTCGTTGTAATAGTTTCGTTTTAGGAATGCCGATTCACTTACTACCCTAGTGTTTGAGAATGATTTTGATGTTCTTTTTTTACTCAGTTAGCTGGTAGCGGCCTCTGCGGCCTATTCTATTAAGGGATACTTTACCAGGAAGTCTCGCTCATATGATGCTAACTTGGGTTTCTTTGACCTTTGAGTCTTTAAGGTCAAGAGTACTGGCTCCCAGATTTACTGCTAAAACATATTGTACAGCATTCTCCCTCTTTTATTGATTTGCATGTTACTGTCTACAGCATGGTTCTACCAATCAATTATAATGACCTTAAAGTTTGTCAACAAAGCAATATAGAAAATGATGAAATGACAAATGCCCACCATCAGTATGTTTGCCGCCCACAGCCAACACCGTATTGTACTTTATTTTGAAAACAATGAAAATTATGCATGCATGTGGTACGGATATATTGTGTACCTGTTAGCGTACTGGGATGTTTAGAATCAAATGTAAATTATCAGCTCTCTACTAACCATCGATTGTTTGAACTCACACCCACTGTCATTACTACTCACAATAGTACTAACTGCTACGCAGCGCCATTTCGCCCCAAACCAATAATAACTTGTATTATGAGTGCCCGACAACGGATACTATACGTCATGTTTGTAAATGCATACTTTACGTAGCAACTCCCCAACCGATACAAACGTATTAAGGCGGGCAACGCATCTGTGAACCTAAAGGTGGCGCATGTGTCCCAGGGCACCAGTGATCACTTACCATTGCGTAACCCTCTTTTGCTTCCCCAAAAAAAGGTTAAATAGCTTTGCGGGATTAAATATTTATCGTACTTTGAGCCTTTTCTATGAATTTTTGTAGAAGATTGTATCTTTAGCAAGGTGAAAAAGCTCGTTTGGTTACAAATGTTAAACTTAATTTAGCCAAACTTCTTCGGCCATAATGAAATCAATAACTAAGGCAGTGAGCTAGTCCATTGATAACCCTGGACATGATAATATTATAATATTATTAACTAACGACCGCCTCCACGGATTCACCCGCATAAATCTTTTGTCAATTATTCCCCTCCTTCCAACCACATTTCCGGGATCAAAAGTATCCTATGCCACCCGGGGATAGTGTAGCTTTCCAACAGTGAAATAATTTCCCAAATCGGTTCAGTAGTTTCGGAGCTTATTCAATACAAACAAACAACCAATCAAATCTTTCCTTTTTATAATATTAGTATAGAATATACATAGATTGTCGATATTACAACTTAAAAGGTAAAAAGCCTTCAGTTCTGAAGTATCTTTTACCTTCCATAACCTGTACATTTTTTCATCGGCAATACTTTCGTGAAACATGACACGAAAATAGTTCTAAGCACTCCCTCCTTTATGTCACGCGAGAAGCCTCCGCCTTCTACCCTTGTCAGCATTTCAGAGTTATTATTTGATCCGAGAGCTCTTTGTAACATTTTGCACCTCTCCATTATATTATATGTAATCTAATAAATTGCGAATACATCAATATCCAGTAAAACTAACTGTCAACAGTTATCAACTACGGGTGTTATAGCCAATACCACAGATTACTAAATAGTTACTAACGTAACAATACTCCCTTAACTACTTGGGACATTGTTTGGCCAACTGCGAATTGGACCAAATGCGCCTAAACCGTTTAGATGTGAACTAATATAAATAGTGAAATAAAAAGAGGAAATTAGCTCTGATTGAAAACATACTTGTTTTTACCTAGCACCATGATCGAGGATTTGACAAGTGTAGCTATTACACTGAAGCGCAATGATGTTTTTGTATATAATATCATTGCTGAAGCGACTGTCATCTGACCTCCCTACTTATATAATACAAAATTTTACTTCATTCTCTATTTAATTTTACTGTTAACATTACATCTCTTCAAACCTGTTTATATAAAACTTTATAGTCGTATCAAATAGCGACCAACTAAAAAAAAAACTAGCTAGATTGAATCATGGCTAAACAATCATTTGACTGTGCAGGTCTCTGTACGATGTTCTCCGGTGCGCTAGTATAGGTACGCGCTAAAATTCAAACCAACCTTACGGTGTGAAATGACGCTTGAAATCAATCGAATATCACAAAAGTAGTATCGTGTAAATTATCTTTTTGTATTTTACAAATCTCTATCTTGGAATGCGACTTAAACAGAATTAACAGGCTTAAATTATAATCAAAACTATTATGTTTTCTTGTATATCTACCTTCAGAATCTCTGATCGAAGCTGATGATGTGTCAAGTTACGTACAAACAATAGAAAGTTCAAAGTAATTACGAATTTTCCATTAAAGGTTCAGGGGCTATATAATAAATTGCAGCTCATCTTCTCTACGCATGGTTGTCATACTGTATAAATTTAACATTAATTATAGTGGTAGGGTTGACACAGTAAAATATTACTATTAAAAGACGGAAACTATTTATTTTAAATTAGTGTTTCATATAAAATCAAAAAATAAAATTCATTATACGAGTAGCATGCTTTATTCATACGCCTCCCATAAAATGTTTCAGGTGCGTCTTAAATATTAAGTATAATACTCGTAATACTAGCGGTCGCCCTCGCGGTTTCACCCGCGCGTAATTTCCTTTTTCAACTATCCCCCCCTTCCCCCATATTTCCGGGATAAAAAGTATCGTATGTTCTAATCCCGGCTATAAACTATACGTGTGCCAAATTTCATTTAAATCTGTTCATCCGTTCTTGAGTTATAAATAGTGTAACTAACACCAACTTTCTTTTATATAGATTATAAGACGTGTGTATAATTTGACCGCCTCCGTGAAACAGTAACTAAGCCGCTCGGGTATAAAACCCGGAGGTTGTGGGTCCGATTCCCGCCTTGGGTCTGGTTGGTGGTAGGAATTTTTCACAGTCCGACTGGCTAGCTACCACAGACCGCCATAACAATTCAGCTATTTTCAATGTGGGAGCCAGATCACCTGAATCGAAGGCACGAAAATCAGATGAGCCTATAGTGTTGGAGCACATTGAACAATGCTCCCTGGTGAAGTGTCCCTCAATGGAACCATTTAATTGAACTAGTATTAAAAAAATACACAAATAAAACGTGATTGACACCACAGTTGACGCGTAATCAAGAACATTTACTTGTGGGTCGTGCGTATCCTATAGGTACCTAGATAGATCCTTTGCATTGTCAATTTTGGCATTCATCAAATCAGTATAATGGTACTGATTCACGATGGTCACTATAGATGTGAAAATACAATATCACTAGTGATCAACAGTGCAAATAATATAATACAGTACATTTAACTATCATAATAATTTATTATTCGTATAAGGCGTTGGCTATTTGTGGTAATCACAAAAATATTGCAATGACTTGTCAGTTACAAGTACGTATTGCAAACTTAATAATACCAGCAGAAAATTTTTATTGTACACAAGAGAACATTTTAATCACAATTTATTGGTTAATAAGATTTTCTTATATTTTCCTGTAACTGTCGCCTAATGGTAATATAAGCAATCACCGCCGCCCATGGACATCTGCAACACACGAGGGATCGCTGATGCGTTGCCGGCCCTTCAAGGGTGGTGTGGGCTTCCGGCACTCTCACAACCCAGACGAAACTCAGTAGTAGTCACTATTATTGCACGCTGGTGTTATGTGAGGGGGTGGCACTTCCCCGGACGAGCCAGCCCATTCGTACTGTAAAACAGCATGGCTCTACTACTACAAAACCTTTATACCTATTACCCCAGAGGTCGTGAGTACCTTGCACGGTACCAACGTTTGTGTGTGTCTTTTTGTATTTATCTATGTGTTTCGTATGTTTAATTAATAATAATAAATATCTCTGGACATTATTAACACCAGCGCCACCTAGCCCCAAACTAAGCATTAGCTTGTGCTATGGGTGCTAGACAACGGATAAACATTACTTATATACTTTTTTTTGTAAACACATACATATTACACATAGAAACACCCAGACCGATACAAACAGACATGTTTATGCACACAAATGTTTGTAACGTGCGGGGATCGAACCTGCGACCCTTGGTGCAATAGCCGACTTCTCAACCATTACGTCAAATTATGTAATTCTGTAAAAAAACATTTTCACTATCCATTTTCCATGCATCAATTTGAACAACACAAGCTTTGCTTAGTTAAGAACTTGAACTGACTTGATGCCAAAGACTGACGATAGACAAAATATTGTGCAAGTGTCCATGCTTTCCAAGTATTTCCACTAGGTATTGCCTTAGTAAATATGTTTCTTCTATGCTATCGATCTTAAATAATGATAAAAAAATACATGATACATATATGTATGTACTCACAATAAACAAATTGATTGAAATCTCAACTCGTCAACCATATTCGGACAAAAGAACGCTTGTTATTGATCGCCGGCTAAAAAGTGAAAGCCGTCGGTTGGGTGTATCAAGTTCCGTTTTGGTGCACGCGGGCGCTCGCTGCAGCAGCCGGTGCGTAACCAAACCATAAAAATTCGGACACCAATTTAAATTTCGACATTCACTAAAACAGTAAAAGTTTTATTAATCATTAATAGCTTTGATAATTACGCGAATTAGGGGTCGTGGGTTCAAATCCTGATAAATCAATTAACATCGGATAACATCACATACATTCATCAGCTGCCTAAAAAAAGTTGTTTATCATTTGTAATATGTTAATCAGAATCATATAACACCTTAACAAAAATATTACCTCTCGCCTGGTAGCGGCAATTTTTTAAAACAGCCGTTATCTGTTAACGGTTAACTTATACATGTGGCATTTGAACACACGGCTCCTGTCACATAGGGCAGCTTGATAAATAAATAAATAAATATCTTTGGACATTATGCACAGCGCCATCTAGCCCCAAACTAAGCATTAGCTTGTGCTATGGGTGCCAGACAACGGATAAACATTACATATATACTTTGTTGTAAATACATACATATTATACATAGAAACACCCAGAACCGATACAAACAGACATGTTCATGCACACAAATTAATGTTTGTACCGTGATGCGGGGATCGAACCCGCGACCACTGGTGTAATAGCCGACTGCTCGACCATTACACCAAACGTCTCGTCAAAAATGCTCCATTTCGTCAATGGCCAAACAGAATTTACAAAATGACTGAAAATATTTTAAACGTATTACCCAGGATTACAAGCCATAACGTTTTACATAACATGACTGTGCAACAGAACGTTGTTTGCGCATTTTAAGGACTATTTGAGAAACTAGAATTTCAATATTAACTTGCACTGTATGGACAGTACCTACCTCTTTATATATCTCTGCCTCGTCGTTATACACCGGAGCCACTATGACCCTTCTTAGGGAAAACAACTGAAAGGTCCCTATGGGACTTACCCAACCTTAACTAAGGGAGGGGTCAAAAGACAATTTTGGCTTTACATTGCTGGCTATCTACTTGATGACTTTGACTTTCGCCCACGAATGTTTTAAAACTATATTTGTATGTCCTATTAGTATTACTGGTACCTACGATGATTTTGTGCCGGATAACTCTTATGAAATGGAATGAAACAGCGAAGGAACCACAAATATAAACTTATAGACATAAAAACACGTAACAAGCACAAATGTTCATAAAATGTTTGTCTCGCCGCACAAGGTAGGGTGACCAAATTTTCCACTGGTAGGCAAAAAATCCACTCGAACTTTCTAGTTATTACTCCTACATTTTTTTTATACCACATCAATTGGCAGACAGACACGCAGCCCACCTGATGGTAAGCGATCACTGCGGCCTATTTTTTTTTATACTAGGTCAGTTGGCAGACAGGCACGTAGCCCACCTGATGGTAAGTGGCCTATTCCATTGAGGGATGCTTCACCTGGAAGCGTCGCTCAATGTGCAGCCTACAGCTCATCTGATCTTCGAACCTCTAATTTCAAGTGAACTGGCTTCCACATTAATATTGCTGGAACACAGCCAGAGCTGTTATGGTGGCAGATTTCACCTGTGGGGGTGGTGGCATTGAGGGAGACTTCATCAGAAAGCGTCGCTCAATGTGCTGCCAGGCTGTAGACTCATCTGATCTTCGAGCCTTTAATTTCAAGTGTACATGCTGGTATAGTTCTTTGTTCTTTTGTCTCCTGGCTCCTGGGCTTACCTCGTTACTGTCGTCCATTCGCTGCCTCCTACTGGGTCTTAATCTTGGCCCATTTTTATGAGTGCGTCCGACTAACTTGTCTTGTTTAGTTCGGCACTTTTCTCTCGAACGTCTATGAACCCCCTGTTTGTGAACTAATGAAACACACTTTTATCGTGAATAATCTACCGAATTTATAAACCATAATCCTGCTCCGCTTCCGTCTACACAAAAGAAAAAAGGTCTAAAGCGATAAACATCTCACGGTTACCAAGTGGACTGCGACCATAATACAGGATTAAGAGACTTGAACGACTCTCTTGCCTCCTGTTTTTACTATGCTTTTAACATAACAAACGAAGGGAATGCCCATTAACTGCTTTAAAGTAATTAGCACCCGTAATGAGCCTAACGCAGAGTCTTAAATGTTCAAAATTGCATATATTCAAAACCACACAAAACAAATTTCGATGTGACGTTATGTTTTTCAGTCATTAGAAAATGTCGCTCTAATGTTATTCTCTAAAAGTATCTGCTTTAAACTCATTAGCACCATAACCCACACAAAGTCACAAAAGTTCAAAATTGTGGATTTAAAAACACAAAATATTGACAGCTTTTGTTCACAAGCGCAACTGTTAGTCATTAGAAAAGGGTGTGTAAACGATTAGTCATTCAGTTTTTGCGCGAAACTTGGCCAGACTGCGTGTCTTGCCTCGTGCCAAATTATACGGTGGCAAGCTATGTTTAGAAAAAGTAAAACAGGTTTGGTCTAGAAAAATTATATCATGACCGCAGTCTAATTCAGTGTCACTCAATCTGCGCTACTGAGACCCCTAGGGGTCGTTGCGTGGGATTGGTTCAAATTAAGCGGCTTAAGTTCGTTGCGTATCATGATTAATTCCAGAGATAAAGACTTTTTTTGAATACGATTAGCTATATAAATAGAAATGAAAGACCAAGTTAGGCTAGGGTACTTTTTAAAATTAAGATGTTTTCATTGCTAATACAATTATGTATACCTAAAAGTTGTGCGCTTTCGTATAATATTTATTTTTGTTATTGTTCAGCCTTTGACAATTTTTTTACATAAATTATCATTTTCCGTTAGGTCCGTATGTGTTTGTAATAATATTTTTGTTTATAGGTGGGTTTTCTAGGGTCTTTAGTAAGGAAGCAACAGATTACACCAAACTTCCTTTATCATAAAAAAAATAGCACAGGTAGCATTTTTGACAATCACTGACCTAATAGCTAGTTTGCTATTTTTAACTTTCCCATTGCAGTACGTGCGATTTAGCGTTTCCGCGCTTTGCATACGTAACGACCACTTTGCTTCGCTTTAAGTGACTTTACCATTATTTCTGAACAATAATGGTTTCTTTAATAATTACGTTAAGCTTATACACAGAGGCGGATTAAACGTTGAGAGCGCCATAGGCAAACATCTCATCGGCGCCCCTATATTAAAAATAACTCGTACCTACTATAATAGTTTGACCGGAACCGATGTACCTTAAGAAAACGCGGTGAGATGGAGGCCAAGGAAAAAAGAGCATGAGTTTACATGAGATCGATATTTCGGACAGATTTTAAGAATTCAATTTACAATATTTTATAGCTTTAAGGTACGACTGGCAAACCCGAAAATTATGAACAGGATAAAAAATTAATTAAATCAGTGTATCAAATATATCATTTATATAATTAACTAACTTTAAATCTTTAATATATTCTATTTACTTAATTCGAGCGATTACTTAAGCGAAACAAAGGCTCTAAAGTGTTTGCCAGAGACCTGTCTCTTGGAGAGCTTGCTGACGAAGTTGAAGACAGGGGACGGTAGAGTAGTCACGTCACGCCATGAGCTTTTGGCCGAGATTGAAAACTTATGGGCAGCTTTACTCGAGGACACGAACACCTTTCACTGAGGCCACAGATCGTAGAGACAAATTGACCCGAAACTACACTGAATATAATCAAGACGTCAGCCTTTACGAAATCAGTGTAGCTCTAAACCAGCTTAAAAACAACAAGGCGCCGGGGGATGACGGAGTTACAGCGGAGCTTCTAAAGGCAGGAGGTCGACCGGTCCTGAAAGCTCTCCAGAGGTTGTTCGAATCCGTTATTCTCGAGGGCAAAACGCCAACAGCATGGCACAGGGGCGTGGTGAAGCTGTTCTTCAAAAAGGGCGATAGGACAGCTGAAGAACTACAGACCCATCACGCTACTGAGTCATGTTTACAAGCTGTTTTCTAGAGTTCTAACGAATCGTCTCGTACGTAGGTTTGATGACTTCCAGCCTCCCGAACAAGCCGGATTCCGTAAAGGCTTTAGTACCATATAGACCACATGCACACGCTGCGGCAGATTATACAAAAGTCCGAAGAAATAATCTCCCATTATGCTTAGCGTTTGTGAACAATGAAAAGCCTTTGATTCTCCCAGACGTGGGCCGTGCTTTGGTCACTCTAAAGGTACCAAATAGACTACCGATACATACAAGTGTTGCAGTCGCTGTACGAAAACGCCACCATGTCAGTCCGCTTCCAGGACCAGAAGACAAAACCCATTCGGTTCCAGCGGAGTGTGAGACAGGGCGATGTTATATCGCCGAAACTGTTCACTACATACTCTGTTGGAGGACGTGTTTAAGCTTCTGGACTGAAGAGAACTTGGCATCAACATAAACGGCGAGTACATGACGCACCTTCGCTTTGCGGATGATATTGTAGTCATGACTGAGTCCTTGGAAGTACCTAGGCACAATGCTCAACGATCTCAGTAGAGTGTCTCAACAAGTGGGTCTTAAAATGAACATGGAAAAGACGAAAATCATGTCGAACTCCCATGTCGTACCCACTCCTATAAAAGTTGGGGACTTAACACCGGAAGTTGTAGATAAGTACTACTACTGGGACAAAAAGTCCAACTTGGTAAGTCCAACTTCCAGAAAGAGGTCGATCGACGAATCTAACTCAGCTGGGCAGCGTTTGGGAAGCTACGCAGCGTTTTCTCGGCCCGACTACCGCAGTGCCTCAAGACGAAAGTCTTTGATACGTGTGTGTTGCCAGTGATGAATTACGGAACGTAAACGTGGCCACTTACAATGTGCCGCATAAAAATGCTCAAAATCGCGCAAAGGGCAATGGAGAGGGCTATGCTTGGAGTCTACCTGCGTGATCGCATCAGAAATGATGAGATCCTCAGAAAGACCAAGGTCACCGACATTGCCCGAAGAATTGCAAGCCTTATGTGGCAGGGACACATTGCAAGGAGGTCTGACGGCCGTTGGGTTGGGGCGGAAAGGTCTTCGAGTGGCCACGTACCGGGAAACGCAGCTGTGGTAGGCCTCTGACAAGGTGAACCGATTAATCCATAAAGATCGCCGAAATCCACTGAATGCGGGTGGCGCAGGACCGATCGGTTTGGAGATCCTTGGGGGAGGCCTATGACCAGCTGTGGACGTCGTTTGGCTGAAATGATGATGATGACCTACTCGTAATTCGACCTCGATAGTATTGATAGTGCTCTAGGTGTCTGCCGTAAGCGCAAAAGATCCCGGATTTCTTTCTCGGTCAGGCAAATTTGGGAAACGAACGTTGTCGTAAATTAAAATTTTTTGGCGCATTCGTTCGCGCCTGACCGCTTAGCTTCCGCCCCCGCACCACACTCTCGTCCCCGCAATTTTAGAAGCAGGAACGTCCGATACTCACTGTCGACGCCGCGACGCGACGAACATTGCAGTCGTATCTTTCCAACTTCAATCATAGATCATGTACCATCGACGAGGTTGTTTGTAGGCGTAAGTTTTAGCCAGTCCCAATCGTGAAATTCATATCAGTCCCAATCAATTCAAAAATAATAGTTTTCATTGTCTAAGTAGGTGGTTTACTTACTGGCGCAATTAATTTTATGCAATATTGTATATTTTTTCTTTATTTTACAATTCTGCCGCCCCTTTGTACCGTCGCGCCCCTAGGCACATGCCTACTTTGCCTTTAGGATAATCCGCCTCTGCTTATACACCTCTCATATTAACACATATTGCAAATAATAGGTAATACGGTAACAAAATTTGCAAAAATATTGCATTAATTACCATTACCTAGAGTTAACGTTTCCACAAATCTATCGACGGCCTTTTAAACTCTAATCGACGCTAAGTTTACTTCAATGGGGTTCTTGAGGAGTTATTAGGAATTGTATAGGCTGGAATGTCATCGATTGTAAAAATGTTAATTACGCTTCCAAGTAGCTTTATTGGGACTACATAAGACACATTTAGGCCACTACTCGTCCACGCTTTCACATGTGCATTCAAAATTCGTGGTCGTCTTTTATTTTTGTTCCGAGGCAGATCGAGTGAGTAGCCATTATTCGCCGCAGAAGGAAATTACCGCTTTCGACGGCGTGAAAAACCTCCGCATAGACATAATTTAGAAGCCTAAATAAAAGTAAACACAACAATAAATCACTTTTGACATGAACTAAATGAAATAAAAATATTTAGTAGGAATTTATGAAAACAAACCCGAGGTATGATATAATGTTTGGCCTGAAAATTAAGCACATGTTCCAAATATGGTAAATTTATAGTTATTCAGCTTAAAATGGTTAAAAAATATTCATGAAATAAAATAAGTATTACAATTATGTATATCATATTTATTTACATTAATTTATACAAATCTAGCTCTCTAAACTTTACTATTGCAACGTTACATAAATAGCAATAATAATAATTTAAACATAATTAGGTACGAATGCAAACATGCACGGCTAGACATTTCCATTGCCAGTGAGATACTGAATAAAAACATTTCTGTCACTTTTACAAGCGCTAAGTGCATGTTTATATAGTGCTAAACACTTTAGCCAGTGTCGAACTGGCATATAATTATTGGCGTTTCATATTTGAGCCCGACTTTACAATAACTTTATTTATTTGGGAAATCAAGAACGATAAAATGTGTACATAATAAATTACAAATGTAAAATCTTGACTGGTATCATCAGTCAAATCACCATTTGATTCATACATAAAAATTTTTTCGTCTTTAGTTGGGTGGGGAGTCAATATGAAATAAAAATGAATAAATATTATGTTACTCAAAGCATGTCTCTTCCCATAGAGTACAAATGATTAATCTACATTTTTAAAGGAAAATGAGAAGCTGTTTTTTCCCTTATATTTTATTCGTGCAATAATTTTATCAGTCATATAAAATTAATGAAAGCTATTTCCTGCGTTCTAAACGCCCCTCCATAACCTCTTTATATGTTGACGACTATCTATCACTCTTATCATCACTACGTATTCTGTCATCTTCAAAAGAAGTTCACTGGTAACTAGATACTCAACTTTTTTACTATATATTTCTATTCGCTATATTAAAAAGTATTCAGGGCCGACATATGAACCACATTTGGGGAAGTCAGAAGGAGCTTGAACAAAATCTCCTTCTTCGCCGACTTTGAGTATGAAGTCTAGGCCTCTCGTCCAGTGGGTAGACCGTTCGTCTCTCATCAACCAGTAGCCAGGGTTGTTGGCTTTAAACCGAAGAGCGACTACTCCGAACTTGGGTATGACAACGGTGTCTTTAAGTACTGGATCTATGAGGTTCTTGATGAAAAGAGTGCCATCTTCGTTCATTCTGGTGACGTCTTCTGTGGTGAGGCTGGCGTTGAACTCACGAATGCCGACTATGTAGAAGCTGTAGCCATGTAGATGGAATATGTGGTCAGATTCTCCACCTGTAGACAAGATTTTTTGTAAGAATTTGATGCAGGAAAAAACATTTTAGGCTAAAACTAAATCAATTTACAGTTGGACAAAAATTTGTGTAATTGGAACATCTAGAAAGGAAGAAAGGTAAAAGTATGTAAAGTTATAAAGTAATATACCTACAAAAACTTCAAAAGCATTTATTTGCTTTAAATGTAATGCAAGCTGCATAAGCTATAAAGAGATAACGCTTTGAAGATTTTTTTCTACATTGAAAAGTCGGCAAAATAATAAAAACAAAAAAAACTAAACAAACTTAAATGGATTGAGAAACTATAAATGGTTTGCCCATCTTTTTTGTCAATTAGAAAGTATTCACGTAGAAGTGACAATTGCTTATTTTGGCGATTAAGGACAAATGCATACTTAACACCTTAATATCAAAGTCACTCATCAATAAACTTTTTATTTTTGATATGTTTTTGTAGGAGAAAACATTTCTTAGAGAAAAGAAATTATTTGATTAAAGTTCCAGTTAGAATATTGTTTCCACCTGCATTTTCATTTCTTTCGAGTAAATAGGTGATAATTTGATCTGATCACCAATGTAATTAAAAGAAAATATGTAGATAAGTGATCTTCTAACCACTTTTTTTTTATTTCCGGTTGTCGTCTAATCAGGTATTGGGTCCAATGTTATTAAGGCCCTACATATTACGAATAAATTATTGTAGTCAGAGGGCTTGCTCGTACCGTGCGTGAAGGATTACATTTTACTAAATAATTATAAGTAACTTATGTATTACTACATCTGTTTTGAGAGGCAAGCAGCCCCACATCAAGCTTAATATTCAATGACCCGCTGCGGGTCTAAACCTAAAATTCTCAGATCATCAAATAGACAAGCACTACCTAAACCACTAAACCATAAGGAGATAATAAATAAAGATAAATAAAGAGCAAACTCAGCAAAATAAAATAGAAGAAAAATACCTCCTCAACACAAAACTACAAATATTTCCTAATGCATCCAACTGGAACGAGAGCTTCACATGAATAAAGTATAATTTCTAAACCGGTCCGAATGAGAAATGAACCTACAAATAACAAATTTAACTGATGACTTTGGTCGCATTATTTCAAACGTTAAAGATATAACCGTATTAAGTCTTGTCTTATCTTTTTTAAACATACGTCAACCTCAGGCCCTCTACATAATTCCGACGCCTGAGGGGACCGCTTAATAGGGATCATAAGTAGTGTTCGTAAGAGCAGTTTTTCTTACGTTCCGCAAACGTGTTTTCTCCCGCGTTGTAATTGAGAAACATAGCAGCAAAAGGACACAACGTTTTATGTTAATATTATGTTAAAAGGAATAATTTGATAGAAATATATCACCTTTGCGAGGTCAAGTCATGCTGCAGACATTACCATCTGTCGCAATGGATTGGAAAACTGAAAAACATGAGTATGAGTAACAGCTTAGCAACTGCACTTCGAGCTTCGGTAATTTAATATAAGTATACCGTGATTAAGACTCTAACGTTGTCTCTAAAATAAGATAACACTACCTACATAAAACAAGCTATAGGTAATATTATCATTTAAATTTCACATCATGTTTTAAACATGTGCTCATAGTTACGCCCACAGAGATGTCTGGTCTGTGGTTACGCCTGTGCCACTCGTATAAGATATAAATGAGTATGTAGTCGAATTTGGTGGTAACCACCTTATGAATTCAATTTATTGAGAATGATATATAATCTAGGTAATAAGGTACATTATACGTTCTATTTACTGCCAGCACTTGCGGTCGCATGAAAATTATAGCCCATGTGTTATTCTGATGTTTACCTATTATCTTCATCCTAATCCGTACCACCACCATCCTTACAAACTTTCGCATTTAATATGAAGTAGGATAACAGCGTGGTTGATTTCATGTAAATATTATAATAAGAATTAATTGCCAGATTTTTTTTATCAATAATCCTATTCACGTAAATAAGAATAAGAGCAAATGATACCGAATGGAACTTTGAATAGCGTATTTTTGAGCAATTCAAATCCATTGTTACATTACATCCGCGAGTGATATCTATGTAAAGTTACATTCATTTTATTAGACGTACCGTTGTGTTATTTCGTGCTTTTATTTAAAACTCTATGAAACTAAAAGTGTTATTTCTATTAACATTTATTAAACTTCTCTGAAGAAAGCTGCACACAATTTACAATAAAAACCGATTGCCTTGTTAAAACGTTATTTACAAATAACGCGTTACACAAACCGTTATTTGCTTGATTAGCCGACAGAGCAGTAATGACGGCCGGCGAGGGAGTGTCGCGTGAAGCCCAATTACAGCCATTCCACACCAGCAAACGAGCCGGAGTCACCCTTGTACTGTGTAACAGGACAAACACAGGATTTTCTTGTTGTTATATTTCTGAATATCCGCAATACTATTTTGCCCCCCTGGACCCTGGTAGCAGACGTCTCACAAAAAGCTTCTTAATTGAAATGGGAATGGGCTGGTCATGTCTGCAGCTGCACAGCTTTGGGCCAAAATCACCACAGAGTGGATACCTCCAAACAGGACCCGACCACGCGACAGACCAAAACGGCGATGGCGGGATGATCTCGATTTTGATGAGAACTGGCGTGTCGTTGCACAAAACCGCAAACAGTGGAAGAAGGGTAGGGAGGCCTTTGCCCTGCAGTGGGACGTTATAAGCTCATAATAATAAATAATTATTTATTTCTGACCTCAAAGGGTACAAAACTACAAATATTCTGTTATCAGCAACACCTATTTACTTGAGCCGTTTAGGGAGAACCGCGAGCGACACATCTAAGACTTTAGTCACAGGTATGGTATGGGAGGGAGGTATTAATGACTTACCATCAGGTATGACACTTGCTCGATTACCTGCCTTAATCATATGTATAATATTACATTATAAATGATTCCCACATCGGATTCGCACGCAACCGGTACCATTGATACTAAAAAATAAATTAAAACTAAAACATGAATACTAAAAACTAAATGCGATAACTAATGTGTTGTAAGCATGTCTTTTATTGTACGACGACTATGTAATAAATGATAAAGGCTTTTTGTAAAATGTATCGCGTATTCCCATTTAAATTGTGTATTCTTAATACAAATGAAAAATAAAAGCTGAAAGCCTTTCAGAAAAGTAATTTAAAATATAATAATTGAAATCGACATCAAAAGGTCACAGAATCACAAAGGTTATGTTGGAGGCAAAATAAAAATAGATAAAAGTAGCTGAATAAAGGAGAAGACCGATTTTGGGCCCAACGATACAGACATGAAACATATACTAAAAAAATCTATATTTTTTTTTAGATCAGCCTATTTGCGTTTTACCATCAATTTCAATGGCCAACAGCAAAAAAAATGGATTTTTATGATTTCATTATATTCAACTTGCTTTATAAACGCGAATATTCATTGGACTTATTTTCGACTATCTTTCTAAATGCTCTGATAACAATAAAAAAAATGAGTGAGACAGTTTTAATCGATTTAATCTTAATCGATACTTAAATATATTTTATACGGTGGCTTTTTTTTGCCATAATACTGAATATTTTTTTTTCTTATAAGTAAAAACAGTTACTTGATTAATATGATTAGACTATTGTGCAAATGAGTTTTACTACTTTAAACGTTGTTACAAAAAAGCGAGTCGAAAATCGATTTATACCAGTTGTGTTTTTAATCGGATATATGCGGCACTATTTATTGTCTGTATTGTCAATGTCAGTAATGTCAGTGTCAGCTATATTAATTAATCAGTTATTTTGGATTTTGATTTTATTTCGTTTTTCGTACTCATGCGTTAGTAATAAATGTGTTCCTTTGTATTGCTCCTGATTTTTGAAAGACCTCTGCTTACTTACGGACTCTGAAACCGATCAATTATATTTATTATAAAATCCTTGGACATCGTTTTCTGCAACCAATGAATACCTTTGAGTGAACATCGGATAACCTGATGCCTATTGACGGTTCATTCCCGGCGTGATTTATGGGTATAAACATGTGCTTGTGCTGTGGAATTGTATCGTGGAATAGCAACGGGTCGTTTCAGCACAACACAATACGAAGACGCATTGGAAGAAGAAGGATGGGCCCGACACCAATAAAATACAACATCCCTGCCCAGTTTTTGGATACCTACTATTAATATTTTGTACTGATGATAAAGAATAAAATATAATTAAAACTTTATGTTTTTTATACCCATTTATTTAAGAATAATATTCAGATCCTTTGCATTATTAATATGTGAGGTAGGTATGCATAATAGGTATGTTGTCCATTATTCAAGTCATAGTTTAATGTTGGTTGTACTGCAGACTGCGTTGCTACCTAACAAAAGACCTAAGAATGTAATAAATCAAAACGCATGAAAATCGGTTTATCCGCTTAGGAGCTATATCGTTGCCACAGGCATTGATAGTGTATATACACTATCAATGGCCACAGGCAAACATACAGGGCACTATTATTCCTCTTTTTGTGTCGGGAGTTAATAAAAGTTCAAAAACTAGCACTTTTCTTACTAAAAATTATCATGTGTTACATAACCTCTAATATTTTCAGTAGATTATTTTACTGACTTGGCCATTGAAATTCGCAGTAAAAATTGGCCTCATAGGAAGTTTTTAAATGAACAAAATATAGGCCAAGTTACAGCCCTGTATCGCCAGGCCCAAGATTGTATGGGGATCGGTCTTCTCCTTTACATTACCAATATCCTTTGTTTATAATGGTTTAATGCATTTACCTTTGCAGCGGTTTACAATGTTATTTTAGTTACTGTAGCAGTAAAAATATTAAGTTGGTATTTGGGCTTAAATTTGATTTATTTGCGAACTAGGATTATTTCTTTGAATAAATAAATAATCAATAAATGAAAATAATTATTGGGACTAATAGTTAAGTGGGTGAAATTTCGACCTTTCTAAGGTGTGGTAATCCCACACATCATCCTCCGCCCGCAACGGAGGGCATCAGTTCGTAAAGGACTAAAATTTTTTTTTACATGTCTAAGGCCAAAAACCTTAAACCTTCCTTTGTTCTCACTGACGAAAAAACATTTCGTCAGTGAGAACAAAGGAAGTTCGTCCAGGATCAGCTGAGCACCAGACTAAGATAAAGAAAGCATCTTGTTTAAGGCCGGGACTCCACCAAAGCGGAGATGAGTCGAGCGGAGTGGAGATGTTTTTTAAACAACCAATAGAATTACTGCGTGAGTTAATGACCTGTGACGTCACACCGACGCAGCGCCAACGCGCGGCGATTGCAAATTAACGGGAATTTTAAATGTCTATAAAATCTAAACTAATTGATATTTTGGCATGAAACAAAAAATGAGTGTCTAGATGGTTTATATTCACATAGGCTTTACTGTGACAAAGTTACAAGCGATTTCGCATACCCAGTTACATTCTCCATTGCGTTAATAACATCTCTTCTCGCACAGCACACCGCACACATCTCCGCTTTGGTGGAGTCCCAGCCTTATTGTGTTCAAAACAAAACACGACGCTTCTGAATCTCCATCCGAGTCGTTCTCAATAAAACATTTGGTCGCGACGCAGCAGCCGCGACTGAATAATGAATGCCGCACGAAATCCGCTGCCGCCACTCAGCGCACTCCAATACTACTGAATCATGTATCCTTACCAGAATGCACGTAACTTCAGATCTACATTGATTAATAAAATTGTAGTGTTTGTTTTTAATGTTGTTTTATTTAATTACTAGCGGGCGCCCGCGGTTTCACCCGCGTGGTTCCCGTTCCCGTGGGAATCGATCAAAATCCTTTCTTAGCAGATGCCTACGTCATAACATCTACCTGCATGCCAAATTTCAGCCCGATCCGTCCAGTGGTTTGGGCTGTGCGTTGATATCTATCTATGTCAGTCAGTCAGTCAGTCACCTTTGAGTTTTATATATTAAGATCTTAGTCTTCAAGGCCAGAATTAAACAGGCTCTTCATAAGCAAGCGCGCTTTATCGTAGACCGCATATAGTTGATTAACATCAGGCAACTTTATGGTCACTTTACTGTTTTAAAATAAATATTTAATTAAATTGCAGTGAGCTGCCACTGCGCCCTACTCTTGTCGAGATGACGAATAAGCCCTAAATTAAGGGATGCTAAAAAAAAAGCATTGCTCAATATTTTACAACACTTTTGTTCCCAGAGCCTTTCGGTTCGAATGTGAAGGGGCACCCAGGAGTTTACTGTGTATTGTGGGATGGATCACGGCCCCAAGTCACGCTAGCCTTTTTTTCGGAGTAGATTTACGCACGCCATAACCGCAGGCTAGCGTCTCGCCTGCGGTCGTGTGTGGGGCTCGAGACTAAGTCCCACTACCCACTCAACTTGCCTGGGTTCCCCTTCACTCGATTGGGACGAGCCGGTGCCAGCTTTGTGGTTCTTAACCAGCACATCCCCGGGTACCCCAACTTAGAGAGAAGCCTTAAGTCGTCCCCGACTTAAGACTTATGGCGCTTAATAACAAAAAAAGTTTTTCTTGTCTTCTTACTCCTAAATATGTAGTTTATAAGTACATACTCGTATACTAGAATACACCCAATCTCAATACTGTTTCATCCGCGCGCATCAGCTGCGCAGTGAAAACTCTTAAAGGCTTACGTCGTAGCAACAGCCATCGAGGGATTTAAAGGGAGCACTTGTATACTGTACAGCTTTATTACGCATGGAACAAGATAAATACTTTATATCGTACATAAATCGTTTTATTTTATTTATTCTTCATTCATTTTATTAATCTTTTAATTTGTTTACCCGATGTAAGAATTTCAAAACCTATTTAGGTTTTCATTACTTGAGGTTCTATGGGTCAATAGCAAGGCTGGTCCCAATCGGGTGGAAAGGGAAAACCAGGAGAGTTTAGTGGGTAG
This sequence comes from Mecyna flavalis, assembly GCA_949319885.1. NCBI lineage: Eukaryota > Metazoa > Arthropoda > Insecta > Lepidoptera > Crambidae > Mecyna > Mecyna flavalis. The sequence continues at coordinate 16,131,084 of OX439429.1, forward strand.
TGGGGAAAATAGTATCGAGTCCCACACATGGCCGCTGATCTAGCTAGCCTGTGTTTAAGGTGCATCAACGCATTCTCCTCCGCAAAAAAAAAGGTTTTCATCACCTAAGAATACCTAACCTAAGAAGTGTAGTAAGACGATTAACCTATTTTATAAGCTCAACAAACTATGGTTTCAAACAGGGTAATGTAGTTCAATACTTATAAACATGTATATCTTCTTACAGACTCACGCAAGTGAAATTTGATACGACATATTGGTAAGATGATTCTAAGCTAGAATTAACTAGTGTCTGATTCTAGCGAAATCGTGACCGATACTTGTAATCCGATATTCGTTGAGTCACGATACATTAGTATGTAACTATTTGCCTAGGCAACAGGTACGTAATGAATTATATTATATTCCTATTATTATTACCTTATTAGAATGCCTAGTCCGTAGTATGGTATCTAGTACGGACGGCAGCAGTTCAACCTAACCTAATCTGTCAAAAATTCTCAATTGAAAGGGAACTCTATGTGAAGTGAATAAAGCTGAAAATTGGTTGTAGAAATTTTACAGATTAGGGTAGTCTGATGAGCTGTCGACTGTACGTGCATAGGTCGCAATTAAAAGCGACAGTTTGATGTCCCGGGTTGGAACAAACATCATAGACGAGTCAAAGAATTACTTGAGTAAAAAAACATTAATTAAATAACCGTCTTTATACAATAAAAGTTGTTTGTAATGAATTAATGATGTAAACTGTCAAAACTGATCATCCTTTATAATCCTTTACAAAGCTATTGTCCCTCATATTTATTTACAAAGCCATCACGTAGCCTTGTAAATTAGTTAGTAGATAAGTTGTTTCGACACAATTTTATAATATTATATGTAAATAGCGGCCGCCCGCGGTTTCACCCGCGTGGTTCCCGTTCCCGTGGGAATTGATCAAAATCCTTTCTTTTTTAAAATGTATTCTGCTATTCGGGACGGAAACAAATCCAACAAATCAAAGTCCAGCCGTTCTCGAGTTATAAGTGTTGTAACAAACACGACTTTCTTTTATATACATATATAGATGATTGATAATATAATGCCAAAAGTATTAAGCGAACTACGCCAATTATACTACCTCTACATTTTTATAATATCGCAATCGATGGAGACGCAAAGCAATGTTAATGACGTACAATATATTTACAGCTACCATTTTATGACCACTACCGGAATCGGTAATAAATCTAACGACATAATAAAAGCACAATAATCTAAATCACTATTCGGTAAAGGGCATTCGCAAAACCGTTAAATAGCGCGGTCTAAATATTTCTTATCATCGTCATCATTTCACTTAATTAACAATTTAATTAGTTTAGTGTCAGAGTTTTACAAGCAGTTTATTAGGGACTCTTGCAGTTCTTGATGTGTCATTATGATTTCAGGTTTTGATAACCGAACTACATTTTACAAACGAATAGTATTTTAGTACATTTATCGGTCTAATGTAACTAAATTATAAGTCGTATTATTAGAAACAAAAAATAATTTGTGTCTCAATGACATTGTATTAAAACGTCCAAAGATCAGTATCTAAACGTTGCCGCGTTGGTCGCCGAGTTAGTCACTTTTAATTTTAAGCTGTGTGATTATTTACTTATTTGATAAGAAAAGGATGGTCTTGTATTTTTTAACGTTTAACATTTAACGTTAAACACAATGTTGTGTGCAAGGCTTACTACATTCGAAACCAATTACCGCACTGTTCGCAGCTAGTCGCAATAGGATGTAATCAGGAATAAACGCGTCGCATTTACTAGTTCAGTTTGTCAACTGAACTGCATAACGATGTTGTTTTGGCGGCGGCAAACGATTTCCGAGAGCTAAATGCATGCGTTCGAACACTTTATACCTCGTGAAATGAGGGGTTCAAACCTTCAACCACTGAAAACATTTTACAATTATTGGGGTAGTAACTAGTTTGAACTTTTTGGTGGCATCTCTGTTGCAAGCCACTTTGTGTAATTTAATAAATATTTTTTTAAGCTGCACTTAGTGGATAGGCACGCCACTGCGGCCTATTTAATGTCATTCCTCAATGTCCTATCACACTATTGGCTGCGCTGATCTTCGAGCCTTTAATTTCAAGTATACTGACTCCTAGGTTAGCAGAACATACCCAACACTGTCATTGCGAAAGATTTCACGGGTGTAGAATCGCTACCAAACTCTGAAAACTAAGCAAATCGAACCGGCACGAAACTTTTAAATTTAAATTTTTAAAAATATGTTTAAACTAAATTAGCATTTTAAATTAAATGTGTTTTGTGGGATTCACAAATTTTTTATTTCATTTAAAATATTAAACTAAAAAAACAGCGAAAATTCCGTTTATTCATAATCGCTAATGGATGCGTTTAAGTCACGGCACACATACAACATACAAACATACATATAGAATGAAAAAAATATTTTATTCAAATAAATGCACAAAGCAGGGATCAAACACGCGATCTCTGACACCGAAATTAGAAAACGTAAATCGAATCATCATTGTCATCGGTGTATGTGTCAATAAAGAGTATCTACTTACATTCAGCTATCAACACTATTACTAAGCCTCATGAGTGCTGAGTTGCACAATGGACTTGAACGTATGTAAATATTGACAATTTGAAACACCTTCCGTCAGAGTGATGAGAAAACAAGTCCCATTTCGCTTTCGAAAAGTTGTGTGTATAAGCGGTTTGCGTATTAAGAAACTTTAGTGTTGTCATAAAATTGACAAGCACACGTTCTCATATATTGTGTTGATTGCTTTTCCTTTGTACGACACATTTATCTTGTTAACGATTTGAATTATTGCAAAACGTTTGTAGATGTAATGTATCAGCCTATATGTAGTAGGGAAAAGTCTTCGTTATTGATATCAAGCCATCATCACAACTACACCATCGATGATTATAATAATTTGTATAATATTTGCAAAGAAAAGTACAACAAGTTTTGCATAGTTTAAGCCTAGTGCTATGTGAAAAACGTGCCAGAACATTAATGTTATTAATTGTCACAAAATCTAGGTTTACGCTCAGAGAAAAAAGATTAATTATAAACCAAAATGATTAATAAACAAGTACAATAATGGTTGGTCGTGGTATGAAATACATTATAGAGCCAAAGATAAGACGCAGCACTTGAGCTTATAAATCAATGTATCAGCTAATCCCTATTTAAAACACAGTCAAATCAACTGTGTTCATACTGATAATAAAGAAAAATAATGATACAAAAATTAATAACGATTAGACTAAATGCTAAGATAATTAATCACACCTCTTGATATACATAAAGCTAGGCCAAGTTAAAGCGATATGCCCACCTTCGACATAAATTTCTCCAAATGGGAGGATGATGCCGCGGATCGTGCCCGGTGGAGAAAGCTTACAGCAGATGGCCTTAAAACCCACGACACCGCCTGGTTAGAGGTGTTAGCTCAAAAACGCGCTCGTAGACACCATAGAGACAACCTAGCACAACCACCTCTATCAACAACCCAGGACTTCGTTTGCCAAAGGTGCGGTCGTGACTGCCGCTCTCGAATAGGTCTGTACAGCCACCAAAAACGATGTCTCACTGGCGCTGTATGAATCATCTGAAACAGATGCATGAGGCCGATGATGATGATATACATAATTCAAAAGTATGAAACTAGCTAAGCTTTTTTATTTTATAAGTATATTATAGATGTTAGAACGATTTAAGCCCAACGGAGACATAAATATATGTATTATATAAAAACATGAGTCCGGACCCGTGCTTCACCTAGGTTCTCCACCATCCAGATGCACAGGAATGGCGCTTCACAGATGTAGACACTTTTGTCTTGTGTCGGACACAGCCTCAAATCAACATATGAGCAAGACTTAGACACATTTCTGTGTCCACTTACTTACAATGTTACAATGATGTGCCGTGTCAGCAACAAGTCTATGCTATGAATGGCCCTATGAACTAATAATTGAATACATAGTTAAAAATGTAGTGGGTAAATAGTTACAATAACAGATAGGGAGGAGAATCAAAAAAATGGCCAGAAAACGTGTTACGCTTAAACTACATAATATTTGAAACAAATTGTCCGTTATTCCAGATGACGACTGCACATTTATAAACTGTCTCGACTCTCGGTAGCCTTACCCGTATTTTTATTACACAACGACGTTTAAAAGAAACTAAAGGCTTTAATATGCAAGTTATTTTATTTTGCCGCGGGCTGCCACAAGCAGGCCTATTCACAGATGTACACGTGCGCAAAGATTCTGTCTAGTGCAGTGTTTTTATCCACTTTTCTATTAAATTACTAATCATTTGGTTTATTGGTTAGGTTTATAATATAAACGTATAACGCCCAAAACCAACATCTGAGCGTCTTCTTCTGAGATTCTTCCGAATCACAGAGACAATAATTGGGGTACATTATTAGAATTAATCATCATTCTAGACTACGAATGTAAAAGCGAGAAGATAGCTTAACTTTTGCAGTAATTATTTTATTCTGTTGTTTGTTTCTAACAGATCTAAGTTAAGTTTTGACCAAATAAATTTACATCGATACAAGTCATCTTACAAGCCCTTTAAATATTACATTAATAAATATTATATAGAAATAAGTAGAAAACAACAATAGGGAATAATCTTTGTTCTCACCAATATACTAATTTACTCTAGTATTGATTGTCTCGACAACGTAAACAAAACGTACGAAGCAGGAAATTGAGTGGCTGTAATATAGGGAAAATTAATAAGATAGTAGTAGCACATGGCTGTTACTATAAGAAAATGAGGTCAAGTGGCTCTCTTCGTCATTAAGGTATTATACTACATTACCTACTAAACATTATACACTATACAAACACGGTAGCTATAATAGATGATACATATTGTCTTTATTTCTGCCTGTGCATGTGAAAATTGTTTAGTGAAACTTTAAAAATGAAAGACGGGTTCCGATCATGCCTTTACTTACACATACGAGTATATGTAAGTCCGACTTTTGTCTAGTGTCCCGTACATAATCCTGGATTAAGCAAATCGAAGTCTTAAGTGGATCAAGGTGTTCTTTGAGGTTACTAGAATGATGAAAGTGGATCAACACTTTGAACGCTCAAAGAATGATTATCAAATAATATTTTGTACCAACTCGACAAAGTATTATATCATGTATATTTATTTATCTTCCAAGATATAGATAATTATGAACTCTTATCATACATGTTAATTACGAGTACCTACGAGTATGTGTCGCTTTCAAAAACGCATTCTCAAAATTACATTTGCAAAGATATTTTTTTAATCAAGTAGAAAGTAAAAAAGACAATAACCATTAAAGTTTAATGATAACATGACAGTACATAATGAAAGTACGAAAACATCGATAAATTCACAACTTTCGAAAGATTGTGGGGTTAATGAAAGCTTTAAGATACCAAATTGAAAAGTTTGTGAATGTTGTGATCTTTTGTTACCACGAATCGTTCCGGATTGTTATTATCAAATGCCATCGCAATTCTAAAATGGTTTCTTAGCTTTATGTAACATCCATTAGGCTAAGACAATAGTTATTTGTTATACAAGAGTGCAAAGTTGCTTTTTAACCGCGTGTTCAATTTTGATGACCGAGCAAGCGAAGGATTCTAAAATTGAATCACGAGCGCAGCGAGTGATTCAAAATTAGAATCCTGAGCGTTAGCGAGGGAATCAAAAGAGCACGAGGTGAAAAATCTTTGCACTCGAGTGCAACACGTAACTTTTCATTCCACCTCAGCGAGGAAATGACTAAATGCAAAAAAAAAAGTTTACAATCACAAGATAGGTAAAAAGAACACCAAGAAGGTTCCGAGTCTGAGTTTTTAACAAATTAAAAAAAAAGTTGTATGATATATTCGGCACCATAGAGGTAGCAGTAAATAGGTTTATTGTTTTTTTTAATTCACAAACTTAGTGCACACGATGTTCTAAATTCAATTTACTTTATCCTCTAGAGAATAAAAACGGCTTTTCCACTCAGATATTGAAGATTAAAAATACTCTTTCCGAGATGGTGGGATGAAAAGATTATTATAGTTCACTTGTCTATATATGAAAGTACATATCATTCGTGCACTATAATTAAGTTCGTCAGTTATTAACCTTTCGGCCGTGTAAGACGCCCACACGAATAGTACTTACTTTGGATCAGATTAATATACGAGGTACTCTATATAATTCGTAGGTAATACGATATTATTGAATATGCGTTTAAATTCATTACCAAATTTATTTTTACAGGTTCTATGTACATTTTTAATGTTTGAAAAGCGGTATTTACGTTTGGAATCTCCGAAATGTCATCGTATTTTGGAATAAATTAACAATAAGAAGCGAATTCACTGGTCATAATCATAATAATGTTAAAGGAATAAACGTTTAAATCATCTAATATTTTGAAGTCACGCTCCGTTTAGAAGTTGCTTACAAATTTCACTGATGCGGTTACCGGACCTAGTTATGTCGTAAAGAAATAATGGTTTGCTTTCATTTCATGTCACGCATATGATTAAGCTTCTAATCTCTCTCCTATGGTGTCAGATTACCGTCTCTGCGATCCGCCAGAAAGGGATTATACCGACCTGTATCTGTGCACATACATATTTGTGCATTTTATTATATGTGATTAAAGTTAATCTTTGGGCTAAGTCACTTTTTAAGTAATTGGGCAAAAGTATGCGAATACCTCTATTGTGAATACTCAGGGCTAGAAGACAGCTATGTAATGGCGCGTGCACGTCTTTAGAAGGAATGAGAATTTCTCCGTCAAAGCTGCACTGAGCATCACTTCATCATCGTCACAGCCACAAAAAGAGGTAGACAACCTTCTATGTAGAGTTTCTATTTTTAAAAAAACGGAAAGCTCAGATATTCACAAAAGATGTGATCACCCAGAATCGTATGACCTGATGCAGGCGTACAAGGATGCAGATAGAACTTGGACCATGGCCAGGACAACAGAGAAAGAAAGGTAAAAGATGTGAATAATAAAAAAAAACTAAGTAACAAAAAGGCACTAGCCGCTAGTCGTGGAGAAACAAAATTATGTCGGCTATTCACGGGGTAATTAAGACCTCACCGTAATTAACGAACGTCTTGATTCGAGGAGCGCGACTTGCATAGTATACAATTATTTTGCTTAGTTTCCCAAACTTTTTGTTTAGTTGACCACATGACTGTGTATTTACGCATATATCACTATTATTTACTAACGACCAATGTCTTGCAATTGTTGAGGAGATCTCTTCAAACAAGGATGGTATATGGTACCACATGAGGAACGTCAGCTTATCTTAAGGATTAACCGACTATAGTATTTTTTTGCCTCTGGTTATTGTGTCCTAGAGTTACGTTAGTAACTATTTAGTAATCAGTGCCTAGAGATAAATCATAGGGATGCTTCTATTGGCGCTATTGAGACGCGCTATTTGATACGATGGAAATAGTATATTAATGAACATCAGCTGTGTGTCAGTATCTGTTCAGAAAGGTAATAAGTGAACACATAAATTGGCAAACAAATAATCTACCTAATTCCTTTCTCATTTAGCACAAACTCCTGACACAACTAGAAAGAGCCCCGGTGTAAAATTAGACCATTAATCTTCGCTTTATGCAAGGGTCCCTGCAACTGTCTAGAGGGACAATTGCAGTTTACTCTAAGCAAAAAGTTTAACATTAGGTTTCAACATACTCCATACGCTTCACTCACTGTATTTTGTCGCCTTGCCGTGGGGTCTAATACAAAATACTTTGGGTATCATTGATCTAACCACTTACAGCCTTACTGGTCAGGTGTTATATAACGTGTAACCGCATAATACATCACTGATAACTTGCTCTGTCTGAGTAGCAACCTTCCTCGATAATTTTGGTTCTCTCTAATCATACATATATTATATACTGTGTATGTTTCCAAGAATATATTTATCTTTTATATTTAATATATTATACCCTTATTCAAAAGTATAAAACTATACAGGGTGGAATTTTGTAATGCCACCTGAAGGGGAAGTACTCTTAATACTGTAGATGGAAAGTTTTACTCAAAGAAAACATTCCTTTATTTTTGAAAAGAAAGAAAACTGCATTCAAACATTTTTGAAAATCCGCTTACCGCACTCGGTAATCGAACCGACTAAAATCTGTAAAAGTTGCACCCTGTACTTTTATTGCATTGATCATTAGAGTTAATTACAAGGATGAAATCTCTCTAACAAACTTCATAAATTAAATGAAAGGAAAACAATGAAATCCTAAATTATTGATTCAATGGGTCAAGTTAAAGCACTTTTTTGATTGCTTTCCTTTCATTTAATTAATGAAGTTTGTTAGAGAGATTTTATCCTTATAATTGACCCTAACGATCGATGCAATAAAAGTACAGGGTACAAGTTTTACAGATTTTAGTCGGTTCGATTACCGGGTGCGGCAAGCGGATTTTTAAAAATCTTTGAATGCAATTTTCTTTTTTTTCAAAAATAAAGGAATGTTTTCTTTGAGTAAAATTTTCTATCTACAGTATTAAGAGTACTTCCCCTTCAGGTGGTATTACAAAAGTGCGGCAAGCGAATTTTCAAAAATCTTTGAATGCAGTTTTTTTTCTTTTGAAAAATAAAGGAATGTTTTCTTTGAGTAAAACTTTCTATCTTCAGTATTAAGAGTACTTCCCCTTCAGGTGGCATTACAAAATTCCACCCTGTATACATAACATATAATAAAAATAGTATAAAATAAGCATTACAACGCAATATGGAACGACTAGTCAACGATAAACTTACAAAGTGAAAGCAAAACATGAATATATTTAAAATATATTTATTTATAACCACTTCTAAGTGGTTATAAATAAATATTTTTTTGAATGTTGTCTTCTTACATTCTTACATCGCTATACAGTTCGCTCGCTTTTGGTAAAGGGCACTTAATAGATGATAGTAAAAGTACAAAAATCTACAGTTTTGAGTTCATCGACCACTGAAACGCCTATGATTCGTTTAGGATTTGGATACTAATATCTACTAGCCTAAACTAGTAAAATTTTAGTGACGACTACGTAACAGTCGAGACGTCTATCTGCCGCATGTCTATTGTATTTATACTGGTCTGGGTGTTTCGTATGTGTAATTTTGTATGTATTTACAAAAATATGCTTTGCCTAATTTGAGGCTAGATGGCGCTATGTGAACAATTTCCAATGCTATTTATCACTATCGGACAACTGCAGCACATATCAGAAGCAACAAAAGCACCACAAGTATTGACTTAAAAACAAATAAACAACATGTTATACACATTTATGTTTGTCCTAAAAACTACATAGGCACTAATTATGCGCCATTGGGCTAGCCAATTTTTTTTTTGTATGTTATTATAGGGGCCAAACGAGCAAGTGGGTCACCTGATGATAAGTGATCACCGCCGCCCATATGCACCCGAGACCCCATTGGGTCGCAGGCGCGTTGCCCGCCTTAAGAGACGACAGTTATTAGGTCTCATATACCCAGTAATTTCACTAGCTTCAGTGCCCTTTCCCCGAAACACAGAAATGCTTGACACACTTCTATTTCACGGGAAAATATCTAGCACTGCGGTGGTACCCACCTAGACGGCCAAGTACCGGAACCTACCACCTGGTGATTGGTGATTATTATAATTTTATCATTAGCTGCAATCATGGTTCAAACCATTTTACAATATCAGGATAATGCACTCCGGAAACAATCAATATACTAAACCAGTTAATAACTACTGTGGTGAAAGCTCTGTTTTTTTGTTATATAAAACAATTATGGGCCACGAAAATATCATCAGTTCTCATAACACAGTAGCTCAGTTTGAACATTGGAAAACGTTACAAAATGGGCATTAAGTGAGCGGTCATTAGGCGTATTGCCAAAAACAGACTCTTTGTCTACTGCACTAAACGGTTTTTAACTATTTTAAACGTCAGTTGAACTTCGTAAAATAATTCTTTAAATGTCTTTTTCATAATAGATAAAACTTTTACAAATAATGTAGGGCTGACAACGTGACAGATTTTTTCAAATTAACATTACTTGAGAACTGGCCACAGTGTACTAAAAAGAATATTTAAAACGTAGACTATCCATAAAGCTAATCATTTTTTACATTTGATGGGATCAGTCAAGATGTTGTCGAGCACCAAAATAAAAAAAGATCACAACATTACATGCAATATCGACACCACCGGAGTGAATGCAATAACTCTCTTCACTAATTAAACTAAAGCTTTTCTCAAAAGATCCGCTGTAACTGGCCATCAAACGGACAAAAGAATCAAATGTAACCAGGTACTAAATACTTTGTTTACATGAGTAAGCATAAATGGCAAACGCCAGCAAACGCGCTGTTTTAAACATTAATAAAAAAATGTTTTTTAACCTATAAACACGAATACCTTTCACTGAACTTATGTCCAAATCACCGAAGCATGTGCTCTTTTGTCGACTTAATGGCCAAAAATTTATTTTTAAGTTTAGATAAATCACACCGACACAATTGTACGGATGAAAAGATAAGGCGCTGAACATTTTTTGTAATAAAGAGCCTTATTTCTATACAGATAAAGCTCTCTGAGAACATCGATCTGCTACTTTGGTTGTTGTTATAACTTGATGGGTTGGCAAAGGAAATTTCCATAGTATGCCTACACAACTTCACAAACAGTAATATTATGATCACGCAGTTCAATTACTTTTTTATCAAAATGTGATAATTTATGAAGCGGAATTTATGTAATATATAATTTTATTATAACAATCGTAAAAGCTAGCTTTTAAAAGACACTTAAATACTTCTGGTGTACTTACTCCTACTTTATTATTACTAATAAATGAATTTATTTCCATCACAAATAGACTTTGGAATCAACATCAACTCCGTTTGGTACTTATATTGAGATTTTATAATATTATTATTTTAAGAACAATAGGTAACCCGAGGGACATTTTAAGGAGAGTGTTCAGAATCCGATTTAGAGTCCAATTCGCTATAAAACATGTATCCTTAATTTTTTGCACAATTATCCTAATAATTTAGGTATGCTTGAACTACCTAAAAATCACGTGTGCCAGCCAGCCGGTTACACCCCAAACTCAAATTGTACGCGAGTACAATTTTGAATCGTACAGTCAAAAGCACGTCAGACGTAACACTTTGGACTTTGTACCACTCTTATGTCGGGGGCATAAGTGCTATTATCGAACTGCAAGTGTTAACCGTGATGTGCTGTTGACTGTACTTGAACGAATGCACGGAATACTGTGAAGAGAAGAGTTCCCGCACGTTACGCGGATTTTCAGGATAATTTCGACTTAGGTTAGATATTGACAGATATTTACTAGAGTTTTTTATTGGTTTATACTTATTTTGTTATATGAAAGCATGAACTATTTGGGGTTTAAATATGTCCCTCGCATTTCCTGTCATACTGTTTCGCGAATATATTATTATTGTTGATTATAAACAATTAATAATTTTTTACCTTAATTACATCAAACCCCCTATTAACTCCAGTTAATCTCAAAATCAATGCATAACTTTTTTTAATAACAAATAAAGAGGTAGATACAGCAACCAACAACAGCACTTTCTTTAGTAACCCTTATAAAACTTAATGCAAATTAATACAAAAGTGCCACCTACTTCGCACTTTCAAGTTTTTTTTCTGTTACGTGTGTGCGACCGATTACAAATGCATCCATTACCGTTACAAATCCCCAATCAGAAAATATGAAAATTCAAACTCGTTCGGAAGCCGGCAATCTGGGATAGGGGCCGTGCCTTACCGGCTTAACCCACGCGGAGATTTGCCGACGAAGCGCAATACCCGTAAATCAAATAAATCGGCTAGAAATGATCCAATGTGTCTTTTTAAACGGCCGAATTACGGAAACATAATAGTTATATGTATTTAATTAAAAAAAGTTTAGTGATATCTTTGGTATCACAAGCCTTATATGTATTTAATTAAAAAAAGTTTAGTGATATCTTTGGTATCACAAGCCTGTTTGTTAACACAAAACTATTTATAATATTTATTAATTTAATTAGAATTGATATGCCAAAAACTACTCAAAGATTTTTCAAGTTTTACGAGCAAGGGTGTATACTGCCGACACATCATTTCTTCAATGACCCAATTAGTAATTCATTTTCACAGAGCAGTTTGCAATCACTCGTTAAGCATTTTATGCGTACTTATTAATATTTTAAACAATTTTAGCTTCCAAATATTTCTTTTAACATAGATTAATACAGCTTGATTATTTAATCAGTAAACAACATACGGGATCGCCCTTCGAGACATGGTCCTTCGAGCCGGATTCTAAAGAATAAAGGCTGCTTACCTTGATCAAACATGACCAGCTCCACAGTGGCGTGCAAAGGCACCTTCTTGACATGCACACACTCGTCCCCCTGGCCGGCTTCGCGGGGACACATGGAGCTTGGCGTCACGTCTCCCCCCTGCGTCAGGAGGGGAGACGCGGGGTACGTGAAGCGGTGTCCGTCAGTCTGACCCCAGCTTTCTGTAACAAATAAATAAAATGGTTTAGTATGGTTTTACACAGTAATATTTTTTTTTTATACCAGATCAGTTGGCAGACAGGCACGCAGCCCACCCGATGGTAAGCGGTCACTGCGGTCTTTTCCGTTGAGGGTCACTTCACCAGGAAGCGTCGCCCAGTGAGCTGACACAATAATGAGTGAATAATTCAATAAACTTATTGAGCTTCCACCAGGTGTGGTTGAAACATTGAGTTTGTTTGTGGAGTAAGTGTGTGTTTAAGAAGATATGCGTGTAAAGACCTTAAAGAAATTAAGAAGATGATATGGAGAAACAAGGTGATACGGAGTCACCATTCTTTTATACATATATTCTGTGTCATTAGTTAAGTCGTTAGAGAACATGACTAAGAGTGAACAATACATTATGGACCTATTTTATTCTTGTCTGTGACCTCAATCATGTCTAGAGACTATTAATTCCGCTGCGATCAATTATTTAAAGACACTCGATTAAGATCGACATGTGACCGTTGTTATAGGTAATTTTGTTACCTATATCAATCATCCATTTTGATATCAACTTATATTACAAAGCCTTTAAGCAATCGTGATCTGGAAGGTGCTGGGTGTAATTCACGGGTCGGGCGATAATTTATTTATAGCCTGGTTTTATATTCATAAATTTTTAATTCAAGTGTTCATCATCCTGGTTTTTATGTTAATTATCAAAGATGCTTAAATACTGTTAGTGTTTCATAATTGTTACGTTATTATTATTTTTTTGCAGTCTTGGGACTGCTTTACAACTCTAGGCACAGAATAATATGTGAACCAAAGCTACCCATAAGAAAATTACCAAACGAAGATCACGTTGTAACATTTTTTGTTTACATTATAATATCGCATCAGACATAAAAAAAAACTGCTAATTACAGCACTGTTAATACGAATAAAAACGCAAAAAAGTCTTTATAAAAGATAACACAAAAAGGCTTCATAAACATATAACTTCTGAGTCAACAAAAAACTGAACACAAATAATAAAACAAAAATCTGAGGTCGACGAACGAATGAATCATTGAGCTCGAATAATACTTTCGATTTCTAAGATTGAATGATTTTATTTGTACCTATGTTCTAATAAGTTGTTAAAGTGCAAATTCATCATAATCAGTGGCTAATGGCACTCAGATAAATTAAAAAATTGGATTAAATAAAATATGTTATAAGCGTAGAAACTTATCTAATTTAAAGAAGTAGTAGAAGAAGAATGCTCGAACGGCAGATGAAAGTCATTACATTATAGAATTGTTTTTTAAAGGGATTTAGGTATGATTTTATTTTTTAACCTAAGTGCCCGTTTAAATAACTTATTAATATGGCGTTTAGTATCTCATGATAAATGTTATAATAGTTTATCATCCATGTAATTTAAATAACGTCGTCCAATAATTTGAACAACACTAGAAATATTATATAACAGGACTATAGCCGAGATCTATGTGCATTTTAATTGAGGTGATCTGACTAGACTTTCCACATCGATACTAGATCGAAATGGGACCGGAAAACCTGAACCTGTATCCATTAATAAACAATCTGTCTACCTTCTGATTGTTACGCACAATGCAATTACCGATTAATATTTTGATTTTCCTACTTTTCACCAAAATGTCATTTAAAAGTCAAAACGAACAAACTGAAATGCCCCGAGACATTTCCCACGCGCGATCTCTATCGCGTCGCGACAAACCGACAGAATCGGAACAATGTCGGATATGGCTACATTATCTGTGGCGCGTGTTTTACGAATTTCACGATGCGAATTTAAAACGAAATATTTCAAGGAAGCCGTATCAATTCACCGATCCCATTTCAGTTCCTATTGTTGGAAATTTCCGCGAAACTTACTCTATTTTATCGGAACTGTACAATAATATTTGCGTTCCCTGCATTAGCATACTATTTTGAAAGTTATTTGGGCACTGGTAATACTCGCGCCACAAATGCAAACTACCTCTTGCATTTCTGGACACTGGACAGTCGTTTACCGAGAATGCAATTCAAGTTTATTCGAAGGTAACGTAGATTTGAAAGCATTATAGGAAATTACTTTTTGTTAATAATTTGCAAGGATTTTGCAAATGCCTTCCTCTTTTAACTCACTAAGCCATTAGAAGACTACATAATTATTCTCATTCTTAGGCTAAGTTTTTAACATAAGAATTTCTGTTAAGCTCACTTACTTACTTACTTACTTACTCCGATGGCTCAGCGACCCAAAAGCTCACAGAACAAGAAAATTTTGTCTCGTTAAGCTGATCATGAAAACTTTTAATAAAATGGCAGTTTTTTATCTCCACCCAGAGGGAACGTGATTAATAGAACTCGTTACCTCCCCTCGCCCTCTCATAAGTGAAATGAGTGAACACCGACAGAAACAATTACCTAAATCCCTAAGGTACTTTGCTTTGCAGTTTGAGGCTGAAGCAAGCATCGTCGCCCTCATTCAGGGAGGGGGGTTCGATATGTCGAAATCAGGACCATTACAACCATATCCATTCTCAGTAAATCAAGTACAGCTTGCCGCAAAAGTAGCTGTGTCCGAAAAAACCGATACAAATTTTGCTCCACGTGGGAACTGAACCCAGGACCAGGACCACGACCAGATACTCAAACCACTAGACCGATGTCAATAAATAAGTTTAGAAAAGTCTAATGCTAATTTAATGCTGTCAGATTTAATTTTATACAATTTCAGATGAATAACTTCTGCCACGCCCAGGAAAGATCTGTTTACATTGATGAATGTATCTCTATATTATCTATTTATATAAAAGAAAGTTGGTGTTAGTTACACTATTTATAACTCAAGAACGGATGAACGGATTCAGATGAAATTTGGCACACGTATATTTATTACCGGGATTAGAACATAGGAAACTTTTTATCCCGGAAAAGTGGGGGGAAGGGCGGATAGTTGAAAAAGGAAATTACGCGCGGGTGAAACCGCGAGGGCGACCGCTAGTTTTTAATAGATCGATCAGTTAGCAGACAGGCTCGCAGACCACTTGATGATAAGTGGCCACTGCGGCCTATTCCTATACTCATATTCACGAACAGTCGCTTAATATGCTGCCACATTGTAAGACCTCTGATTGAAATCTACGGCTTTGAGCCTTTACGAATATATTACTTCCCACGATTTGAAGCCTTTTATTTTATCAATCAACGTGACGAGATGGAAAATTCAATCAACGTGACGAGACCGAGGAACGATTACCATCTTCGTATGACGTGTATCGACAATACGGAAAAATGTGAAGTGATATAACAACGGCACACGCAAGAGCCTCAATTGAGTCACTGTCAATTATAAAGCAGGTTGATTCCAGAGATATGGTGGTTAAGTATACTTATATAAACTACATATTACATGGTTGTAAAAGTGAGATCGTGAAACTGAACGCACCGAGACCATTAAATTTAATAAGCTGCAATTTCAAAACAGTAGATCCACTCAGGGTGAAATTCAGGAAATACAAAGGATGTATACGTTGTGCCCCAAACAATATAACGGGAAGGATGGAATAAAAACAGGAGGCAAACTAACTTTGTTTTGGTTATTGTGATCACAAATCCGCATTTATTTGGCAAGCGTGGTTATTAATTCAATACCCGTAATTGTCACGATAACTTGAAGATGAAGGCCTTTGTCCTGAAGGGGCATTAGTACGCCTATTCTTACTTGCCTCTCATCAAAGATCATCACAGACTGCGAAAAAGTGTGATAATAGTCACACGCACTTGGGTAAATACCACAAAATCTTCTAAGCTTTAGTTGTTCCTTTTTTTTTATTAACGTACATTGAAAGCCCCAAAACACATCGTCATGAATATAAACAACCTTGACTAAACCAATTTCTCGTTTACTGATACCCTTTCCTTTCACCCGTTGTGCAAAATGATAACAATTTTAAGAACCGCTAGCGCCCACACACCATGTAACTTGCACGCCCCAATCGATTCAATCAATTACTGGAATGACAAAGGCGGAAGGAAAATGTTGAGACATTATTGGGAACCCGACCTCGGGTCGTAATCGAGTATTGTATGGAAAATAATAACCTTGCTGATAGTCGGTACGTCGGTATTGGAGACGTTTCCTTTAAACGTCGCGTCGAAAGCGCCCGGTACAAATATACAAAGGAAACGTGAACGAATTTGCAATCCAACGTCTTTCTTTGATGGCCGAAATGATGTGATATTACTGTTCGTAGCGCTTTTGATCTTCTTCCTCGAACTAAGAAGTAATGGTGAATTTTGAGCCTTGTCGATTTGTAGTAGGACCTACTTTATAACATAGTATCAAATACACCGGTATTTATTTTACCGGATTGCAGTTATTACCTTATTAAACCACCTTAGTTAGCTTTTTAAAATGCAAGCTTCGTATTATTTCTGATAAGCTCGAACCATTATAAAACTTAACAAAACCTTTAAAGCACTCCCGCTCATTTTATTCAAATTTAAACAACAATCCACGTACCGCTAATTAGCCCGGTAACATCCAAAATTCTACGGCAAATGCAACAACAGTATGCAAAATAGAATGAATATCTTCATTTAGTAAGACTGTAGTAGTGATGTATTGTACGAGACCCGAGTCATACCGAGTTGTGGTTATGATAGCCTATTCTTATGATTAAGCAACTGCACATATATTATAGTGCACAAATAAGTGGACAAGCATTCCTTACCTAGGAAACTAACTCTGAATAATGTCCAGGGATATTTATTTATTTGTAACTCGGTCGGTGGGATATATCAGGTACAAAACATAACGTTTTTGTCCGCATTTTTATACAAGGTTTCAATTCTTTTTTAAGCTTTGCACAGGGTTACTTTAAACTACAACCTAGTTACTAGCTGCTGAACCAATCATTTTTTAACTAAATTGGAAGATATTTTTACTTTAACAAAATACAACTAAAGCAAGAACTGTGATAGCGCTTCGGTTTAAAGAACAACTTAAGAAACTTACAAACTTATTCATAGATTATAACTACGTATAAATCAATCAACCAAAGTTACACAAGTATTTTTACAATTATGTATCTTTTTAGTGTTCTTCACAGACTTTTGCTTGCGCCTAAAATGTTGTGAGTGAATAAATCAAAAATATATTTCCCCTTGCAAACTTGCTTGATGAAGGCAAAAAAAATTACATGGTCAAAAGGCTCAAGAAGGAAGGATTACTTCACTCCTAACTTTAACACCAACAAAAAAAATGGAGCCAACAACTGACAAATCCTTGCTTGCATTGTCGTCTGCTTTTTTAAAAAAAAAAGTATTTAACATTTTTTTTTTTTATATTATAGGGGGGCTCATGCTCAGTCTACTTTGTTGTGAGGGATTGACAACAATTTTTTCTGTGACACCAACACTAGAATAAATCGATATCGTTGGTGTCAATACGATTAACAGTAGAAAAGTTGAAGTATTCAATCTCGTTTCTCAATCAATGCTCATACTTGGAAACTTGGAAAGTAAGCAATCAATGGGTCTCTTTATAGACTTATTTGAATTCAATTAAACTGCAGATGAGTTTATGACGTTTAAACAACGAATTTGCGTTTAAAAAATGAATATACAATAGAAATAATTATACACGATACTGATAAAATAAGTCAGGGGACTAAGAAAATAATAAAAGTAT
Source organism: Mecyna flavalis (assembly GCA_949319885.1). NCBI lineage: Eukaryota > Metazoa > Arthropoda > Insecta > Lepidoptera > Crambidae > Mecyna > Mecyna flavalis. Next base: position 16,149,406 of record OX439429.1, read on the forward strand.
TTGTCTTTTATTTTTATTCTATCTCTATATTTTTATTCAATCTAAACTATAATATTTTAAAAAGGAAAGATTTGTTTGTTTGTTTGTATTTAATGGGCTCCGAAACTATTGAACCGATTAGGAAAATTCTTTCACTGTTGGGAAGCTACACTATCCCCGGGTGACAAAGGATACTTTTGATCCCGGAAATGGGGGAAGGGGGGAGAGATAATTGACAAAAGAAATTACGCGCGGTCGAAGCCGCGGAGGCGACTACTAGTGCAAAATGCACTCTACATCTATTTGCATAAACTCGTCATTTCTTCAACAGTCTCGCAATATCCTACTAATATTATAAATGCTAAAGTCTGGATGTTTGGATGTTTGTTACTCGATCACGCCTAAACGGCTGAACGGATTTAGATGAAATTTGGCACACGTATAGTTTATAACCCGGATTAGGACATATGCTATAAAATTCCTATGGGAAGTGTCTCATTCCCGCGGGATATTTAAAAAAAGAAATTACGCGTGGGTGAACCGCTGGCGTGAAGCTAGTTATGTAATAAATAATGGCTTAATACTTCCAAAACCAATTCTATCGTTTCTCTATAGTGATTAAGTAATTATGACTAGGTTAATGTGGAGGCTTGTAGCTTCTATTAAATATTCAGAGTCTCGCCTCGTGTCTTGGCAGGATTCTTGATCATTATTGATTTCCATTAATTAACTGTCTAAGTAAATGGACGATGAAGATTTTCAGCTATTTTAGGTTGTAAATATTACTCCTATGGCTCTACTTCTTTTTGATAAATAAGACATTACATCACAAATTATATTCTTATCGCCATTGCATTATAAAGAACAAGTACCTAGATATTATTGACTTCAAACGGGGGCATAAAATGTGAAAACGTCAATTACACCACGAAATTGCAAACTAAGTATTTAGCGAAGTGGCTCGCATACGCAACCGCGGGCTTCGGTTTGCGTTTAGGGTTGCCACATGAAATATAATTAAAAAATAATTTAAAGACTAGCAATAGCATATTTAATATTTATTTTATAACCTGGGCCATGGAATTAAGTTTAGCAGGACAGGACAAACATTCTCTATGAACATGTGGGTCAGTGTTGCTGCTGATTGTGTATTTATCTGTATGCCTCTCCAAATGTTTGCCATAAAATATTCAGAGGATTTGCCCAGGATTATTCCCGACTGCCCCTACCAAATCTGCCCCCAGTAGGGGCAGTCGAAACTTTTTAGTCGCGTCTGCCCCTACTGGGGGCAGACGAAACTAGTTTAGGTTCCGTCTGCCCCCACATAATCGCCACGCTGGGCAAGCGGGTTGCCGATCGCAGAACGCAGCTTTAGCCCCGTGACGCTGCAGCGCGTCAGTGACCTGTTGCATTTGGCTACGCTATTAGATTTGGATGTATGTTCGCTATTCGGCAAGATCCACCGCGAGCAGGAGAGATTAGCTTGGAGCGAAATGCACTAGCCCACTTAAAGATAAGCGACCTCTATGTCCTATTTGAGGGACACCGCACTAGGAAGCGTTGCTTATCTGATCTTTGATAAATTTTTAAGTCAGGTCATATAAGCCTCTTTTATAAGCACCCTGGCAGCCCTGCCACCGCCGACGCAAGCGCAATCAAAGCATATTATTAGCGGTCGCGTGGCGCATTACGTCGGACCGAATCACTTTCTTCAGCACATGAATACCTACTAGCGCGAAAACCGTGACATAAAAGCTTTGTCGAACTTAATCCGACTTACTTTCGTTTCACAATTCTCAGTTTCATATTTTTTTGGAACTTACACTGGAAATTAGAGACTCACAGTGAAAAAATAAAATTGTATGATTTTTTACGTGGTTATTGTTGTATGATGTTTACTTTTTATAACACCACCATTTACCACACATACCTATTTTGTATCCACTTGTGTCGCCTACTTGAGCTAGCTCATTAAGACACATCGCTATATGGCATGTGCATTGTGCAATGTCCCTTTAAACAATACGCTCTTATGACCTTTAAGCTTTAATTTTAAGTGTATTGGTACCCCTATTAACACATGCTTTGTGATGATGGTGTGAAGATTACACGCTTGAATAAACCCCTCCAACGAAAAGAAAACGAAAATCGAACCACCCCTCCTAAATATATGTACTCGTTATACACCACGGTCTTAACTGCATCTATTTACTAGAACCACATGGAACTCATTTTTAAGCCTTACTAGGAATATAAGTAAAATTTGCATTCTATCTCTCAAGGCAAGTCACACAAAACTTGAGGAAATAACAAAAATGGGAAGATAACCTTTCAAAGGGGGCTGAACACACCGGAAATTTAAATTGGTTTCAAGCCATTTTCTCTGCAACTGCAACAGTTTATACGATTTAGTGCAATGATTATTTAAAACATCGGCTATTACAACAGAGGTCCGAGATAAGATTCCAGCACGGAATAAATTTTGTCTGGGCAATTCTATGTACATATAATATTTTAGTATTTAAAAAAAAACAAGTAATACTCATTCGTTGTCTCGCTCGTTGTTGCACTGGATTATAATGACACACTTGTACATATTATGACAATGACAAGTAGAGAATAGGACTATTTTTGAAGACAACCAGAAAGCAAAACTAAAAGCTGTGATACTGTATCATATTCGTATGTACGAGTATAAAGAAACATTTAATTTAAATTATGAATCTCAATTTGTACTAAAGTTATCAGATTTACCGCCGAACTCAATAACATACCGACAGTTATCTATCAGTAACCAGCTACCAGAGTTTTTCCGAAACGTCAAACCTTACTGTTACCTTACTGCCGTTTCAATATCAAACTTGTAGTTACGATGACGTAAGCTATCCACGGATAATTTCGATATCTCTGGTTAAACCTCAGAATAAGGACTATAGTCCTTATTCTGAGGGTTAAACGTATCCCTCCGAAGCGTTCTGTTTTCGCATCTTAACAAATGGCTGCGCGATTAATATTATGATATTAATTTTTATTTAATATATGGGGATTTTACTATAAGTAGTCATTTATTTTTTTTAAACATCTTTTTATAGTATTTTTCATAAAAAAGTAGATTTAATAAATAAATTCGGTGAAATACTTACGAGCTCAAGGCAATAAAACGCACATGACATTTGACATTTAATTGACGCTCTCATATTACTTTGAGCTATTTTTCATACATTTCGTTGGAACTTTGAAATTGGTTTAAAACTTACACTTAATTATCGAAAATAAATTGAATTAAATAGAAGATGGCTGAACAAGTGAGAATTACTTATAACATAGTTATTTTCTAGTCAATTTCATTGAATATTTATGTTTTGTTTTGTTCTAACCAAATGTATCTTTTGTTGTAGTTTTCAGATTAGGGCGAAGGCGCTGAACAAGGATAGTATTGTGCTTCTGCTCAATCTGATTTCCAGCCACAAGGTGATTACCTCTAAAGTCACAAATGCGACTAATAACAAACTTAAAGAGGAGGCCTGGATATCAAGTCATGGAATGCCCTTCCAGCTCATGTGTTTTCTTCCTCTTACAATCCTGGTCTTTTTAAGCGGGGCGTGAAGCGGCATCTCAGCAGGCCTTCAGGGTACAAGTGAATTACTATTTCAGTTTTTAAATTGTAAATCAAATAAAGAAACTACTTTTATGAGCCTGGTTTTTTTCATAATTCCTTAAGACTTTCATAATAAAGAAACACAATTTGTAATTTATAAATAAAACATTGTTTATTAAATTCACATTAATTTTTCTATGAATTTGTACTTGCATGAATAATATTAAAATAAATACAATATCATTAAACATTATAAATTTAAAAAGACATTACATCAAGTTTTTTTTATTATTATTTTTTATTAAATAGTGGTTTGTGAGTATTTTTGCCAATAAATCTCGTTTCATATTCAACAACAAAAGTTTCTCTCCCTCATGTTGTCATCATTATCTGCACAATGCCTGCTGTGTCCAGCTTCCATGATTGATAAACACCATTGGCTGCAAATTGTTCATATTATAAATGTAAAGAGAACAAATATCTAAAAAAGAAGTTCTTGATTAGTAACCATAATATATATTAAGTATGTAATATCTTAAAATGTGATAATAAAAGAATACAGTACATACCAATTCAAGTAATTGTTTATCAAATGTTGTCTAGCACTATGATGTTGGTGAGCTACTCCGTCAATCGGGACATTATCAGATTTGCTACAGTTCCCGGATCGAGCAGTGGTGTTAATGATGTACAGGGATATGCACTGTCACCAATAAGCCACCTATTCCCAAAGATTCCATCTTCACATTGCACTGGAAGTTATATAAGCAAATAAATTAATATTCTCTGTAAAAGAGTAAGTTCTAAGTATAAATTGAATTTTTCATTCAGTAACATCTGGCAGGTAATGTCACGTCTGGAATGAAAGATGAATATAATAATATTGTAAATCATGTTTATTTATAATATGGTAGGTAACATAGCCATTAGTATGTTTAAAAATTGTTACAATTTTATCAAATCATAGTATTAAGGCTAATTTCACTTTGTTAAGGTAAACCACAGACTCATTCTGTGAGGTACACCGTTTGACATGCCACTATGTTAATTTTATGCAAATTAAGAGTTATTGTTGGACATTCATTGAGAAAAACCTTTTCTATTCCTGTACTCTTCTACATTTGAATCTAAAACAGAATTATTTCTTGTTTCTTTAAGATGTAAAATAGTAAGCATAACATTAAAGGGTTTTACTTACCAGGGTATATGTGTACAATCAACTGCACTGCAACAAGAACCTTGGGAAATCCTGCAATGGCGTGAAAGGTGGGCTGAGTGTTTTCTAACACTAAAACATGTAGGTACAGTGCAGCACAGTACAGTGCAGCTATTGCACGAGATACCTACATCGGCTACAATTCTGCTAGCTGTAGTTTTCGTCACTCCAATAAAATCGGCAACATACAAGCATTGTTTTTCTGCCCAATGTTTATTCTACAGGTCTTGAATTTGTTGTGGAATCAAATATACCGGCTTCATACATCTCATTTTAACTTTTATCACTAAACAAGGCCATTAATCTTTATAAAATATTGTGTTGTTTATCTTTTACTAATGGATTAACGCCAATTAACGCCCGAATTCGAGAGATAGATTTTTTTTGACAGCGATAGTTTTATTTAACTGACAGTTGTCGGTTTGTACGTTATTGAAACGCTTTATGTCATTTTTCTATGGCTCTGCATATCTACGGTAAGCAGTTTGCCCTCCTAACGGTAGATTAAAGTCAGAGATATAAATTCCGATCTATCTTTCGTTATTGAAACAGATTGAAACGCAAAACTGACGTAACAGCTACTGTCGGTAGCCAATTTAACAGATTGTTACAGATAGATAGGTTATTGAGATCGGCGGTAAAGGAATAAAAAGTATTTACATTTTAATAAACCGCAGTCTTAACGCTTACTTATTATTTATTTATTTATTTACGCTTATTTATTTATTTATTTATTTATTTGTTTACGGTATGTGGTACTCTGACAGAGTACAAATTGCTAGTTACTCGAGGTCAAGGTCAGTCTGTCTTGGACGATGATTTTGCACGTGACATTCGTGCATTCGTGCTTCAAAAGGGTAAAGGAAAAGCTTGAAAATAATATAATGGAATAGGCCGCAGTGGACGATTACCAGGTTGGCTGCGAGTCTGTCTGTCAACTAACGTACCTAGTATAAAACAAAAAAAAATACGAAAATGGAGCAAGTGAGAGGAGGTCAGTGACGTCAAAAAGTTAAGAAAACTTTCTGGGAGTTTTCCCTTTTGTAAAAAGAAGTTATGTATTACTACAACTTGATTGTCAGTCACCTACTTGCAATAGGTAAAGAAAAGAAATATACTTATAACTAAAATAAAATGGCCTGCTTATTCAGTCCTTTGTCCGTGCATTAGAACAAAAGGCAGTACATTATAATAGCTATTTTAAATGTGAGGTCATCTTTCAAATAACCTTTACGCTTTCCTTCACCGTTCAGTCATAATAATAGACAATGAGCCCTCACGGCTTAGCACGATCAATAGACGTGATTACATTTAATAGATCTGTCGGGAAAGTTCCCTTCAAATTGGACTGTAGAACATACTCTTACATGTTTCACATTCATACGACCTTATCGCCTAACTTTTATGCACGAGGTTAATATTTTCATATTTTATCTTCAATTCGCTCATTTTGTGTATACTGAAAGTTTTGATTACCTGGAGAAATGTAGATTACGATTAGGCAATCTATCTGATCTACGGACTTCGCCAAAAAGGGTACATACCTACATACGTTTTAATGTTCTGATATTAATTTATTTGCTTATATCCGCCCAAAGCTTTGCCCGTGTTGACAATACGAAAATTGTGATATTTTTTCCAGATTAAAAAGAAGCTCTATTCCTTTTCCAACTCCAATACCATCCGAATACCAAAAAAATTACATCGATCCGTTGCGACGAAATTAAATGACTAAGTATACATTTGTTACAAAAAAAATCTGTTTTATCATACTAGCGGCAGCCTCTGCGGTTTCAACCCCCTGTGATATTTCCTTTTTTTAAATATCCCCCTCCTTCCCCCCACATTTCCGGGATAAAAAGTACCCTATGTCACCCGAGGATAGTGTAGCTTTCCAACAGTGAAAGATTTCTTCAAATCTATTCAATATAAACAAAGAAATCTTTCCTCTTTATAATATTAATAAATATAAGTCTAGAGCTTAGAAGCATTAGGGCGGATGTCGATTTTGCCAACTTTACAGGAGAGAGTAAAATAAAAATTCAATTTTATCGGCAAATATTTTAATAAGTACAAACAATACGTAAATGATTTCTTTGCATTTATTTAGCTAAATAAGTAACTTTCCTAGCTTTATAATTAAAGTTTAAAAACAATGTTTTTAAACAGTGAAAAATTAACTTATTTTAAAAAAATGATGATATCCGCCTTTATGCCACTAAAATTATTCAATGTATTTGTTCAACTAATTAGTATATGCCCATACGGCTTTATGCCTTCAATTTAGGTAATTAAATGTGATTTAATGTGAGGTGTATGTCCAAATATAACGTAATGCCTAAACAATAAATCAATATCTATTAAAACTTAACAAGACGAAACTGCAAATGCGACTTATAGTGTTCATTTATTAACTGGGTTTTTTTGGCAAAAAGTCGGACAACTAGACTTTTTACCCACACTTAGTTATACACACAGACACTTATGTAGTTTTTTTACTTATTTTATTCATACCGATAATAAACACGGTTGATTATTAGGTAAGCGTCAAGATAAAGGTTATAAAGATCAGATATATGTAAGTATTTTGAATGTACTTAAAGTAAAGGCACCTATGATGGACGCGGACCAGCCATGGACAGTTTATAATTAACAATTAAAATTAAGCAATCTGGTTTTTCTTTTCAAATGTAAATAAATTAAAACTCAAAGGTGACTGACTGACATAGTGATCTATCAACGCACAGCCCAAACTACTGGACGGATCGGCCTGAAATTTGGCATGCAGGTAGATGTTATGACGTAGGCATCCGCAAGAAAGGATTTTGATCAAATCCCACGGGAACGGGAATCACGCGGGTGAAACCGCGGGCGGCGGTTATATTTAGTAATAACATAAATCCGTGATGCCAGTATTTAAGCTCCCATACCAACTGTTTGACAGCCGATAGTCATTTCCATACCGGTGTTTTACGGTTGTTAGTTACGCGGTATTACCTATTAAGTGTCGGGAATCTTAATTTCTTATAAGAATCGCGACGCCCTATAAGTTACACTTAACGTTTTATTTTGTGTCAGGTGTATCGTCGTTGGATTTCACGACATTTAATGATTTATGAATAGTGGTAATACATTATTTTTATGTTATAACCGAAATTACATTAGCATTCTAATCCTAAATTTTACCGGTGTCCGTTACTGGATATTATTTATGCACGTATACAGAATCATGGACAGAGTGTCCATAAAGAGGATTTCATTGTTTTTGTTTTCTTTAATACGTCATACGTCTGCTTACTCAAGTATATTTTACTGTTTCTAATATAAATCAGCAGTAAATTATTACTCTATCCAATAATGGACATATTAGAAATTCTGTCCATGACTAGGTGTACATAATAGGCTCACACATTCCCAATACAAAAAAACATTTTCATCCTAATAGGTCCAAATCGAGTACACACAAGAACAAATGGCCAAGACTATCGAAGTAGTAAGAGAAATCGAGTAAAGAATTGCAAAATAGAGCAATGAAAAGAGAGCCGCTTGCTCCTAACTTTAAGGCAGCTTCACGAAATATTTCCATAGATACAATAGGAAACGGATTTCGTAAAAGAGGGCTTTTTCTCTTTGGCCCGGAATATGTCTGAAGATCTGCCGTTATCTAGTCTTACCATAAGTTCTGTCCCAATTTATTTAAGAGTATTTGAGTCTGAGTAATCCGTCAGCAGAAAATCATTGTTGGGAAAATGAAAATTTCCTCTAGAAATATTTATCTCGTATTATAAAATAATACCTTAGGGCTTATCGAAAAAGGACAGGTCATCTGTTGACTGCACCCTTTCGTCTCAAATGAAAGTTGTTGCAGAGACACGCCACGCGCGGTGACCATGGAGGAATTCTTTTTTCAGATGAGATTTTTTTACGGTTGAAGAAAAAAATCATAGTCAAAATGACAGGGCATGTACACAACTCCCAAAAAGCTACTAGGATAATTCCGATGGTAGAACAAGGTCACTACCCAGCATCTGTGATGGTTTGGTGGGGCATGCGTGTCAAACGTAGGGGTGACAAAGCTCCATTTTTGTGAACCAAGAGTGAAGACACGTGCAACTACCTAAGACATTTGCCGCAACTATCATGGAGTGATCAACCTATCTCCCATACTTCAGAACCTGAACATGAAAGAGAATTCGAATTATTGCCACCAAAAAACCCCGAGGCATGGATGGATAATTATTGATGTCCATAATTGGAGGTCCGGCATTGGATCATTTACTTCGACCATGCCTGAGTAGGAGTGTTATTTTTTAATAATATTTTATTTTACTGATCATTTAACTGAAACTGAACATTGAATAATGACTGAGAAAAGAACATTTTATTTACCTTCAAATCCAAAAGAATGTGTATTGAAAAATGAACCAACTACAAAGAAAAACCAAAAAATGTTTCCTTAAACTGTCCATGACTGGTGACTTTACCTTACTTCACTTTTATCGTCCATCATTAAATTACAACTAAAACTCCACTTTTAATCACTCACTACTGATCAGTTAACAAAACACCAACAGACCGAAGGGTAACTCTAACTATTTAATAATTAATTAATCTGTGCCGAAGGTAAAACAAAGACACCGAAATGTAAGTAAATAAACAGAAACAATGCGTGCAAGGAGCAAAGGGAGAGGCGGCCAGACATAGGATCGCGCAAAGACCAATCACAATGTATCTCATTACACTTAAACTGATTTAGTGTCAGTCATTGGACACGCCGTGACCAATGGATAATGCCCGATGTCACTAATTTTTTGGCGCCATATTTTAAGTAGTTCACATCCATAACGATTTATTTTCACATTGGCCCACCAATGCATTCACAAAGTTACTAAAACAAAAGGCATAAAGCCGTTTATCTGCAACCGTTTTAATGTTATTTATAGGAATCTTAGATGCATAATGTCGGAAGTTTAGTTATGATGAATATTTTAAATCACTGTTTGGACCAAAAAGGCGTAACTCTTTTTACGTAGCCTTTGTGCGAATAAATTTTTTAAGCATAAGGGCCAAACTTACAATCCACCAAAAGAAAGATACAGCAATGTAGACGCAGAAAGATGGAAGTAAAAATGAAACCTTAAGGTTCTAATGATTTTAGAAAAGCTGTCAGAACCGACATTATGCACGAAATTATCTCAGCCCAGAAAAGAGATAGAAATACAGCTCCCAGTGGTATGGAAAGAGAAAGAAGCGCTTTTCTCTGATATCCAATAAAAAAATTTTGCCCGATCTGCACATCCGCCCATATGCTTCTAGGCTCTAGAAGTATAGATTTATATAATATAGCGGTCGCCCTCGCGGTTTCACCTGCACGTAATTTCCTTTTTCAACAATCCCCCCCCCCTTCCCCCACCAAAGTATCCTGTGTTCGTCTCCTGGTTCTAAGCTACCTCTCCACCAATTTTTAGCCAAATCGGTTCATCCGTTCTTGAGTTATAAATAAATAGAGTTATGAAAATATCGACTGTGCAAGTTTCCTCTCGATGTTTTCCGTCACCGTCGAGCGAGTAGTAAATACGCGCATGTATACACTAAAAATGTGAAGCGCTGTCACATCTCAGCTACCACAGCTCCAATATTATGTAGATAGTATGTATTCGGTATTGGGTAATTCATCATTAATTATTAGTATTATTACTCAATAAATATTGTGTACAGTACTTATACAGGTCGCACAAACCGCTATGAAATAGTAATTTATCTTTCACATGTTAATTGGATGCACGATGCGCTTTACTACATTTGTTTTCTTAATTTAGAGGACAAAGCGAAGTGTAATGGTGTATTTACTAGATTCAAAAAGTAAAACAAACGCTTTGTTTGCTGTCGCCAAACTACTGATTGCTTCACTTTCTTCACACATGGCTAAATGTACCACATTACATTTAATAAGCTCTTCAAATCCCGGACTCATTCGCGTACCGGTCGCGTAAAAGTAAAAGTTTATCACTTGGTTATTCCACTACAGATTATGGGCTTTTATTTTAATGTCAAATACGAAAAGTTGTACGGTAATCCACTTATCTGATCGAAGTAGAAACTCAAGACACAACTCAGAGGTCCCATCGGTGAAACTCGTTTTAACCTGATAATTCTCGGACGGAGAACGAAGTTCCAAGCAAAGGTATGTTCTTTATAAGATCTTCGGAACCAGTTTCGAAATAATCTGCTGATTGAATATGACATTTCTTCCAACGTGAAACAAAGTAGTAATTGTAATACAATATTAATTTAAATAAATATGCATATGTGATATTGTTGTACGATATTTAAAATTCATTCTTTATACATTGACCCCAAAGTAGTTTAAGCGAAGGTATGCGTTTCAGTAACTACGACCAAAAATATTATATATATAAATAAATTCAAATAAACATCCAGGCCAATATGGTTTATAATAACGGTCGATAACCTATGGGGTAAACGGGTTCTAGAGTGGAGACCAGTGGAGACCGCGTCTCGGTAAACGTAGTGTAGGAAGCCCTCAGGCAAGGTAGAGCGATGATCAGCGCAAGATTGCTGGCAGGAGCTGGATGCAGGTGGCCGAGGATCGATCAGCATGGCCAGCATTTGGAGAGACCTATGTCCAGCAGTGGACTGTTACATGCTGTTTATGATGATGATGATGGTTTATATCGATTTACAAGGCTAAAAATAGTATGTTTTAATCATTTTAATTTACAATTTATCTTACATTGATCTACTTAGGCAACTTTTCGCCATTGCGCTGAATCGGACGTCAAATTAATAAAACAAAGTGCGTGGGAGTGCGTTAAAGAGATTAACTGATTGTATCATATTAGACAGCTACTTTTGTTAGTTTTAATGCTTGGGAACTAATTTAGAAATAACAAAGGTGCAGCGCCGTTAGTTCTAGTGTGAATAATTACATTTGGGACCACAATATTATATGGCTCACGGCAGTACTAATAACATTAGTTAATAGTAGCTTTTATCTAATAAATCTATATTTTGAAGGAACCTTACGACGGTCTATATTTAATTTTGAACCATCGATTTCATAATAACCAAAAATAGTAATAATGCATATCGGAATTTAGATTGTTATCACGCGATATTTCGGGCATTTTATGAAAAGAAGGGTCCGGTCAGGGCTGACCATGCAAGTAAATATTTGATACAAATCCGGGTCACCCTCTTCAACCCAACAAAAAAATCTGCAGAATAGGTGAAATACTGGTACACTTTCATGGCTATTTTCGCGAAGATCAATCCTCATTAACCGGACACTATTTCCTAGTCGAATTTCGCTACAGACAAACTTAATACACGTCTTTCTATTTGTGCATATTTCAAATGTTTTTAGATTAGAAACTACGTTATAGGTACCCTTATATTTTCACGCTTAACATGAAGATTAAAATCGCTTGTTATCTCATAACATTATGATACCGCAAGGCAATAAAAAATATATGAGAAGGTAAAGTCAACACTGCCGACTCAGCTAGTTCAAATTAATTGGAATTGTTCATAATTATAATAAGTAATATAGATTATTCAAAATCAGGATTAGTTAATCATTCATAACGCCAATCGAACTCAGCTGTACTAATGGTTACAATTATAACAGTCATGAATAAAAATAGACGAACTGTAGGTATAACGCTCACTAATTGGGAACTCAAAAGTCGCATTCTCACGGCCTAGTTATTTTTACACAATCGAAAATTAGCTTTCACATCGCATTTCTCTCTAAATGTAATAACCACTTATGTATGCGCCGAAGGTTTCACACCAACTTTAAAAATCAAAGCATCTACATTATCATAATACGTAAACACCGCTTAATTTTCTGATGAAGATTATTATCGCTACGGCAAATAATGTTCTTACAAAGTACCTAGGCCTACATGCCACTTAATATGAATTACGTACCACAATTTATCAAGGTAACATAGTGACTCTATCATCGGATTTAGAAAGTTGTTCTTGTTATCTATCGAAAAGAACAGGCAAGAAACTCGATAGTTACCTACTCTTTTCAATCGCCAAAGGACATCAACCATTTTGTATGGAGATTTGGGATAAAAAAAAAAAGTTAGCGGCCAGAAATAAATTATGTTTTGTTGGAATGGGGACAGGTGTAGAATATTTTTTTTGTATGGCGACAATACTCTATATACCTTAGATAACGATCTATAAGTGAAATAAATAACATCGTCTTACCATTTTATGTAAGATCTGGTATATTATTACTAAACAATTTTCACCTGAACTACAACTATTTTGATCGCCTCCGTAAAGCCGCTAAATGGCTAAGCCGCTCGGGTATAAAACCCGAAGGTAGTGGGTTCGATTCCTACCTAAGGTCTGGTTGGTGGTAGGGCTTTTTCAGAGTCCGACTGGCTAGCTACCACAGGTGAAATCTGCCGCCATAATAGCTCTGGCTGTGTTCCGGCAGTATTAATGTGGGAGCCAGTACACTTGAAATCAAGGGCTCGTCAATAGCCACAAGACTGGCACCGGCTTGTCCCCTTCACACCAATTGGGTGTGAAGGCGGAGGTGACTACTATATTAAGACAAGTTTTTACTTGAGTGAACCGCGTATTGTACAACTAAAATCCTGAAAACAAATTGTTTTCGGTCTAAGGGCGGAAACTGTGTGAAGCGGGACCCGCGCGCGGTTCATACAAAAGTCTCCCGCGCGGTCGCGGGACGGGTCACTTTTGTATGAAATGAAACTGCGCGGGTCCCGCTTTACGCAGTTTCAGCCCTTATGTCTTACTTGGTATCATATCTCCGAAACCAAATAGATTTCGACTTTGACGCCATAGTAAAAAATGATGAGGTTTATGTGTACTATACACTTTTGTAATTAAAATTGATGGCCGCTAAAAAAAAATTTTATCCCAAAATGGGTGATGTCCTTTAAAAATAATTAAATGAACACAATCTCCTTTACTTTATTTTTACCAAATCATACAGTTTTTCATATTTCTAGGAAAAGAGGAGACAAGACCGCGTGGAAGGTCTCCTACAAGATGGACGGACCAAAAAAAATCTGCCCATAACGAGATGCATTGCCTGCTAGCATTAGGCAAACATCTGCCTAAACCAGTGCTACTACATGATGCCCACTACCGCCTAACCAAAAGCATTGTATAATTATGAGTACTGCGTACCAAAAGCGTAACGAAAAGAAAAGAATAGCATGTAGCATTTCCAGAAGTTAAGACGTATCATGTGGATAAAAAAATCAACGTAAGTTTTATTTCGATAGATTGACAATGTATAAATAAAAAATAACCTCTATACCTTTGTACCATTTATGGATCTTATTGTAACAAAAGGAGGACGAGTTATTTTAAGAGGGCGCTCGCAAAGATTTTTTCCCGGTAAAAGTATTTGTTCAATAAAGATGTCATTGCAACGAACGGTAGCAACTATTTAAAATGGTCGTCCGGTATAATTGTTTTACATTTTATTATCATGTTTGTTATCATCGTAAAGCTATAATGTTCGCCACATAAAATTTTAAGATGAGTTTTAAACAACCTTATAAGCTATGAGCACGAGTAGAGCATAAACTTACATGTACATATTTACAATCTACTTCATTTTAAAGAAAATAAAGCTTATATTTTTAGAAGAAAAACTTGCTGCAACATTTCTTATTCTCATTACTTTGTCCAAAACTCAGCATAGCTTAAAGGTACTAAGTTGGCGAAAACATAGGGTGGAGGCTCCTTATATCGGCCCCCTCCTAATATCGGCCGTCTAGAGAAAATGCGCCATAACTTAAAAAAATTACCTAAAATCATAATTGTTTTTATGGAAATAGCAGCTGTATACCCTTACGCTTAACCTCCCGTAGTTTTTTATGAATATCTCAAAATTTGAACGAATAATAGGTAAAAGAGTGCGGGAGGTACGGAAATGCTTCGTTTGGCGGCATTTTCAAGTCAAATTCCTGGATCGACGCATTGCGTTGGGAAGTATTTAAATTGAAATAAACATACCCAAGTTATTTTATTTTATTTCTTCTTAAAGATAAAGAGTCAAGGTACCGTTTAGGTAGTATATTTTAAAATTTGTTTATTTTTTTATAAAATAATCGCGTGGCCGAGATTAGGGATCAGTATTATCGACAAATCTCAATATCGGCCGAGTGGTCGATATTAAGATTTGTCCATTGTAATTAGAAATCCTAATGTCGGCCACCTCATATTCTTTGTGCGCCGGCTGTGAGAAAGAGTTGATGAATGATGTCGAAGAAAGAGAAGACAAAAATATTTGATGTGACATATGCCCCAAATGGTTCCACTTAAAATGTGTACCTATTAGAAATATATTGCCAATACTGTCTGAAGGTAACTTTACCTATTATAGGTAATGTTTTTGGTAAATTTCTCTCCTATGGGATCCCCTCTGCAGTTTGTACCTGAATCATGGATTTTCTGACTGGACCTCCGACTCATATTGAAATAAATGCTGGCGTCCCTCAGTGATCTGTGCTTTTGGCATCTCTTTTTACATCAATTATTGTTAGCTACTTCCGGGATTCTGGGGTATGCCGATGGTAGCACGATAGTCGAGGGGTACTTGTCTAATGCACGTGCAAGTAGAGGTGAAACTGAGGCTTCAGGATCTAACATGGTTGCTAAATTGAATCAGATCCTTCAAATTGTCTCAGACTCAACCACAACAAAACGCAGGCTTGTATATTTTCCACAAAAAGGGTGGTTTTGGGCTGGCTACCACTTTTCGTGGCGTATCCGTTCTTCTATCTGACCGACTACAGCTCTTAGGTATGGAATTATCTTCCAACCTTAATTTTGGGAGCTATATAGATTCCGTAGCAGGAACTGCTTCTAAAAAGATAGGCATCCTTTCCAGAATCTCCTCTTAACCTTTACAGAGCTCAATTCCGTTTCTGCATGTATTGCTACCATCTTTGGAATAGTTCGGTTCGATGGCAGCTGGCTGCCTTGGACTCTATTGAGCGGCATGCGAAGAGGCTTTTCGGCGGTGATGCTTTAGTCGAGAACTTGCAAAGCCTCGATCATCGTAGAAAGATTGCTTGCCTCTCCGTCTTTTACAGGCTCCACTTTGGTGAATGTGCTGCTCAGCTGTACGATTCGGTTCTACCAGCTCCGTTCCATCACCGAACGACTTGACTCGGTCAGAGACTCCCACCAATCCTTATACTGTGAAAATGCTGCGCTTACGAACTGAATGATTTGCTTCATCTTTTTTGATACGGACTGTGCAAGTGTCTCTCTTTACCTGGGTCTGTCTTTCCTGACCATTATAATTATCTTGGTGCTCTTCAAGGCCAGAATTTACAGGCCTTTCCTAAGCAAGCGCGCTTCATCGTAGACCGCATAGTTGTGTAACATCAGGCTACTTTGTGTTCAAGTGCTGGCATAGTAAATATATTTAAGAATAAAATCGTTAATTTAATACAACAACGTTAAATAAATGACTAATTTATAATAGAATTAAATAAAATATGGTTTGAAAGTAAATAAGCGCTATAATGTTTTGCTTTTGTACTTTTTAAACAAAATTTTTCCCTTTGAAAAGGTATGCCGATATTAGGGTTATAAGCGGCGGATATTTGGGTGCTAGAGGCCGATATTAGGGAAAATCGGCAAGTTTGGAAATAAACATCTATATATTTAAATCTAACAAAGAATTCGTTATTTCGCGAATGTAATAATGAAGTTTCATTATCCCTTTACCTAAAAAAGTAGTTGGAAGAAAGCAAAAGTTATTAATGTAAAAATTATAAGGCTTGAAAGGTCAAAAAAAGTTGAGGGGGCCGATATTTGGTGCCTCCACCCTAGCATAATCTAATATAAAGAAAAAACCTATTATACAAATGGAGATTGCATTTTTCCATACGGCGATAGAAAAGAGTAACTATCGAGTTTCGTGCCGGTTCTTCTCGATAAATTCAACATTCCGAATCCGGTAGTAGTCACTCTATTTTATTCATTTCTGAAGGTTTATAAGTGCATCTTTGAATCCTATGTAAATAAAACATAATTTTGATTTTGATATATCGAGACTGCGACCTCTAGTGTTAAAATCGACTTCTCAACCATTCCAATATTAATGGAGATATCGTTTAAGTAAATTGTTGCCGCTTACTAATCACTAACAAACATAACAATTTTCATGTCCAACTTCGTTAATGGATGCCGACGAAATCGTTATACAAATAACCTTCAATGCACGTGCATGTTTAATTTAAAATCGATTCTTTGTAACTGAGAACAACTAAATGCTTTTATTTAACAGAATTACTTTCTACCATTTTAACTTTATAGATTGTTAGCTAATCTGAACATGCCCCGTACTTTCAAAATTAAATCATATTGATAAAAATAGCATTCATACTATTATAACAGATTTCGTTTGGTATAAAAGGAATACTATATCTCGAACAAGAACAAGAGTACCGGGACGAAAGAGTGCACCTGTATAAGAGTGTTTAAATGCTGATGTAGTGATCCAAAAACTGATAACAACACCACACCCATGATCACTCAGAACAAACATACATAAGGTCAATAATTTTATAATTTCAATCATCTTGACGATCTTGACGAATATTTTCAAAATTGGCCAGAAAAAACTAAAGATCGTGATGTTTAGAGAGATTTGGGGGAGGCCTTTGCTCAGAAGTGGGATCATAAAATCTATAGGCTAAATAAAAAAAAATCAATCATAGTGAATCAAGCAAGTTGAAGTAATTTTATTGTATCAGTACAGTAGCATACCTTTTGTAATTATTTTGTGCACAACCCTGAATGCTACCTATTTATAGCTGTGTTAAAAACACGGCTTTTAAACACCAAATAAACTAAACAACAAAAAATATTACAGAAAATGAATTAGCATAATAAACTTCTTTGTAATGATTGACCAAAACAACTTTCGCTCGTAAAAACTCGATTCAAAATTACGAGTAAACTTCCTCTGACCGAAAATGATTCTGTCGCTACGACACGAAATGTTTAGACATTAAGATTCAAATATAAGTTTTTGGAAGGCTAATGCAAATGTTAACGAACTTGAAACCATGAAATGTTCAAGGCCAATACCGAAATAAACACTTTCTGCTTCCATATTCCTTACGATGTTATAATTATTCGGGTTTGAACTGAACTTTGAATTTTTCTGTCTTTTCTTTTTCGTGCTTTTAGAGATGCATGTCATATGCTTAAGGCACGTATACACAACAGTTAAAACATTGTGTTGTTGTACAACATTTAAAGTATTTAATTTTATCCAAGTACTCAAATACCCCAAAAGCGTTCTTATTGACTCTTGACCACATCGAGTACAATTAACTAATAAACCAAACTTTACAAAGCAAATTACAGGTATTTACAATCCTATTACATACAATTGAGGTAGTTAAGCAATTGAAAACTACATAGGTAGACGAATTTGTTTAGCCAGAATCCAATATGTCTCTGTAGAGCAGTTATTACTGATCAATTTGATTTAATAATTGCCCTGAATTCTAAAGTAAATAGAATTTGTTACGAAATTGTTAGGTATTTTATGAATAACAAACTCTATTTATGGGTATGTTTTCGTTATCCCTATTATGACAGCCGTGATTCAATTTCTTATCGCCCACATTATTTACGTTAACTTTTTTAGATGAATTATGTAAGGTTTCATCAATATTCTTATATTAGAATTATCTGAATGTTGCTTGATTTTTGTTCACAGTAATAGTCAATCTCCTTCGAGATTTTGATGCAAATTTAATTGATGATAGAAGTATCAGTTACAGCACTACTCGTAATAATGAAATTTGCATTAAAAAGATAGTTTATTTCATCTATAATTTGAAACTTCTAACTACTACCTATGTATTATATTTTGCAGGTAGGTACCTAGTTGGCTATTAATTATTGAATCCATTTGTAAAACACTAAATCTCTTTCAACTTAGCCAATTGGTAAAGTTACCTACATCCTTTTATATATTTTGGAGCATAAATATTGGCTCGCACTAATATGTACCTAAATATTTTTACTCGCGTGACATTTATAATTCATCGTTATTTATCAGATATTTCTTGGCGAAATAATAATGGTAAATCCACTATGATCGAAACCACACCCGTAAAGATGAGGATAAGTTGGCATGTTCTAGTTCAACAATTTGACACAATCGTCAAATACAAACATTAGCCTATTGGCAAAGCCCATTTCCCCACTTCTCAGAGACGTTATGAAATTATTCGACCCACTAGCGTTGCTCTTAACGACACTTGCGTAATTCCCGTCACGAATAGGTACACACTGTATGTTGAAGAATTCATCGAAAACTACAAAGCCCTAAGTGACGCTCTGTTGCCAAATCAAAAACCTTATTTGAAGATTAGCGGTTAAACTATTAAATGAGAAATATTCTAAGAATATGACGAAATAATTTGTTTTCATATATCAAGGCTTGTTGTGTGTGTATGTTTATTTGATGACCTTACAGAGAATTAAATTGAAATGTTGATGAATACTTTTTATCCTAGATTTATGTGTAGGTATATGTTATGTTGATCACCTTGGCTCTTTTTTGGATGACCTTGTAATTGATTTGAATTCGCATTTCGCACTATTTTAATCTAAATATATAAAACTCAAAGGTGACTGACTGACATAGATATCTATCAACGCACAGCCCAAACCACTGGACGGAACGGGCTGAAATTTGGCATGCAGGTAGATGTTATGACTTAGGCATCCGCTAAGAAAGGATTTTGATCAATTCCCACGGGAACGGGAACCACGCGGGTGAAACCGCGGGCGCCCGCTAATGACCAATAAATGCAGTGGCTTGAGATAAATACCACTACGTACGTAAGTAAGTGTTCGTACTGAAAATGTATATAATATGAGTTTCTTGGTTACTAAGTACTCAGTTAGCGTTAGAGTTGTAGAGTATGTTTTCAGAAGTTAGATAATCATTAGGCTGAGCCAACATACCCAAACTTCGTTATTCCATCCCTACATGGTAAAAACGATTGTGTAAATGAACATGTACTCATATGTTTTATCAGCCCATTCCCGCCACTGAAATACTAGCTATTTCAGTGTAGCGGGAAACGGCTGGTCATTAGCCACAAGGCTGGCACCGGCTCGTCCCAATCGGGTGTAAAGGGGAAACCGGGGGAGTTTAGTGGGTAGTGGGCCTCTAGTCCCACACCCCACACACGGCCAGGCGCGTTCTCCTCCGCAAAAAAAAAGGTGTTAAAGTTTATAATACATACATAATATTTAAAATAAAACCAAAACGGAATTATGTTAAATATAATATTCTTCACATTAACCGATTATAATAAACGTTGCTAGAGGCAACTTTTCCCAATTATCTTTCAGATTGTTTTCAAACTTACGTAGGAATAGGTATTAAAATGTCTATTTCGTTTTAGGGAGGTAAGTACATAAACATAATGAAAAAGTTTACGTAATAACAGTCTATTAAAACTTTCGTGTTATTTATTTTGGAAACAAGTCTATCAAAACTTTCGTGAACAATAATAAACCAAATTTAATTTTAGTTTCTAATAAGATCTTAGAATATTAAATCGAATTAATTATTATAGCAAAGTTTTAATCTCGATAGACTGCTGGTCCCTTGGGGTTTATACTTGGATAAAAGTGTACAGTGTATTATGTATTTGTGTTTTTATATTATACTAGCGGTCGCCCCCGCAGTTTCACCCGCGCGTAATTTCCTTTTTCAACTATCCCCCCTTCCCCCCACTTTTCCGGGATAAAAAAAAAAGTATCCTATGTTCTAATCCCAGTTATAAACTACACGTGTGCCAAATTTCATCTAAATCCGTTCATCCGTTCTTGAGTTATAAATAGTGTAACTAACACCAACTTTCTTTTATATTATAGGTAGATAGAGGCTAGTGGTATCTGTTACTTCTACTTGTAAGAAAATCGTTTTTTTTTGTCGACTGCCTTGTTTTAAGTTTCAAATCATCAATTCTTAAGACCAGTTAAGACCTTAATTTAAATGATATTAGCACATTATAGAAATAAACAAATTAGAACATAAAACGTAGCCTTGACACATTGCAAATGTTAAAATAGGTATTCAAGGTATTTTCTGTCAACCCATACCTATTTCTGCCTTGAAATACAACTGGTTTAAAACGTTGTTTCTCATAAGGGAAGTTGGTCAACGATCGACCCGTGGACATTGAAGCATCCAAATGACCGACATAAACGAATGAATATCTATACCACGTACCTGCACTAATAAGTACATTACGTATCTTTAGGACAATGTGGTCGCTTTAAAGATACACTAGCTAGTTATGAAACTTGGAAAATACATGACAAACGTTGGCGGTTGGTTTGGCGTTTAAGTCGATAAGTAGACTAAGAGTACTACCAAATGCAGATTCGGTCCCTGCACAATACAAACATTAGTATGCAGGCACATGCTGTTTGTATTGGTCTGGGTTTTTCCTTTGTATTTAATGCATTTATGTATAAAAATAGTTACGTACATTTGGGGATGTATGGAAAATGTCGAAGGTTATTTTTATATAACTACTTCACAAACATTGATTTTACCGCAAAGTAGTTACACTCCGAATTGGTAGAGTCTCTACAAAGTCTCTACTCTATAAGTCAGGTTGGATTTCACGACGCAGTCCTGGTACCTACCAAGGTTAAAAATGTGACGAGAAAAAGAATGTAATTTTAAATCCAAACTGCAAAACTTTGACTTATTTAGTGTAAAGCCTTTTTACTAGTTGTCCCTTCGTAAATTCTAATAGCAGCACGAGAAACTTCAACTTTGAGATCAGTTCAATACCTATGTGTTATTGTCCGATACTCATTATAAATTAACTACAGCTCCAACGGCTAATTAGGTATACCCAACAAGGGATAGTATATCAATTACAGCTAATTAACGTCTAATTACGTATGAAGTATACGCATTACGGATTCGACGTATTTTCAAACAAGATTGTAAAACTGAAACGAAGTAAGTAGGTATAATAAATCAGTTCATAATAAGTCGAATATTATAACTGAATACTTTCTAACATTTTAATAAATAATTACCGAAGTACCTATGTATGATGTTAGTACATACGTAAACATAAATTTGAATTACTGTAGGATATTATACCTACAAAAAAATACACCCAATTCAGTGTCACTACCTAAAAAAATTAGGGGCATTGAGAATTAGGTACTTGGAGAAAATTAGAAAAGTATATATATAATATACCAATTTAATAACAATAACTAATTTCAGGGGAGTAATTTGCCATTTTCGTAAGTTAACCTTCTACCGAGTGATATTCCCAATTTTTGAACCTGTTGCGGAAATTTTAAAAACAATAATCACTCACCGACTCGTTTCGCCGAAATTTGCCGAGTGGAGTAATTGAAAGGCACGTAAATGACCTCATCCAAGGGCCCGGCCAGTTCCGCGGGCAGCTTCTCCGCAGACTTCACTTCGTTCAAACACAACACATTCTCATCAACGCACCGGTCACTGATCACTGTTGAAAACTCACGCTCTACTTCAGAAGCCACGTCATCATCTTTATGTAACACTTTTAACTCTTTGCCATCGTACACCAGTTCGGCAACACCTTCCAAATCTTCCTGACATGATTTATCGGCCACGACCTTTATTAGATAGCCTCTCGGTGCCCTTTTAGTTTCCAAAATGAAATCTGCACGCTCACCCCTGCCCAGCCTAATAGATTTTACTTGTTGCGGCTCAATTCTGTGCCCGTCTAAAGCCACGATGTTTAACATGTGTTGATCGATGGAAAATGTTACAGAACAACTTTTGGCTCCTCCGCCGTAACCCAATCGAAACCGATACCGTTTTCCGTATTCGACGTTAAATTGCGACAGGGGTGCATCCGGTGATTCTTGCGTTTTGCCTCGCCCATTTATGAGGAGCGATTCAGCATTGGGAACGGTGGACATCATGCCGGCTAGAGGACCCATAGAGTGGCCCCACTCAGAGATGAAGATGGTGTGTTCCGTTGAATCTATGTCGTAGAGTTTGCTGAGAGGATCAAGCCGAGGCGACTGTCGGACGACAAAGGCGCCAGCGAGGCCATCGGCGGCGTCGGCTGCTGAGTGAGCATGGTACATATGTGTTCCGACAGCGGAGGCTCGGAATTTGTACTGGAAGGTTGTGTAGGCTGGCTGTGGGCATTGAGTAAGCATAGGGGCGCCATCCATGAAGGGGGTTTCTTTTTGTGGCTGGCCGCGCCAATGGATGGAGAGAGCGTGGGCGGGCGCGCGGTGCACCACGTCTACGACGAGGATGTCGTTCTCGCAGACGTGGAGCGCAGGCGCAGGCAGCGCGCGGTTGGCGGAGAGCACCCCGCGCACGCGCCCGTCGGCCGATATACACATTGAGGGACAGTCGCCGCCATTTTTCTCTGTACAACTACCGCAGGTTCTGAAATGTAACATTTTTCATTATTATCTTGTAAATAAGAGTAATAGAAATAAGTATTAAATGTATATATATAATAATATATTGCTTCACAGACAACCTTCACTCATTCACTAGGAATTGAACCCAAAACTCCGCAGATTCACTCACAGAAAAATGTTGGTAGACTTTGAAACTGGTGTATTGCTTTAAAAAACTTACTTGCTCAAAGTTTTGTAGACTTCTATGACTAGTTTTACGCGGCATATCATAGGCCAGTCTAGTTCGTGACATTCCCGATCGCAGTTCTCAAAATATTCCTCTGAAAAATAAAATAAATTGGAGATATTATAAAATAAATATAAAAACTAAGTAAACAAACTCCTCTAACAACGTGGTAAAAGTGCTTAATTTATTTTATTGGTAGTTTAACATTCAAAACAAAAATGTAGTTCTAAAAACCTATTTGAACTTTAATTGCTACATCTAAATTTAAAGTTACTAACTTTATTGTTATAGAAAAGTACCTAATAGAAAACTAAACATTTACACCAACAACATTCCTATTTATGTTTACAAAACAACATGTAGGAAAATATGCAAATATCGAATGTGACACAAAAGGTCAGCTCTAGCCTAGGCACCTACTAATTCAAAATTAATTACCTGGCATCGGCGTGTAATAAACCACAACAACAACACCCATTAAAATAACAGCCAACACGAATATCCTTTGCAAAGACATCAGCATGTAATTAGGTTTCTCCATAGGCGCACTACTACTCGTTTCAACCTTTTTCTCCGACTCCATGTTTCCCGATTCCTTTGATCTAATAAAAAAAGTTACTTTCCCGCGCAATTCTAAAGTTACATGTTGTGAATCGAAACGTTTGTAGGCCGAGTTTGAGTCTGAGCGCGACCACGCGAGTCGACCAACAACTGGCGACTGGTGACTGGCCTCGTGGAGCCCGATTGATGCAACACTGCACCATCAGGCCTTACCTTTCGGACCCAAACTGGGTAATTCGGAAGTAAATTGCCGCGTGCTAGCTCTCTCTCTCTCTGAACCCGTGTGTTACGTCACTTATTATTATGCAACGGATTGTATTAAACTCTACATGCCTATTTACATTAAGTTACGTCGCTGGACCAAATGCCTACTTACATAATTTATTATATTGCTCAAAAATTTAATTGTTTTAATAGGACAAAACCTACTTCTCTATTACACGTAACTGCGAATTTAATAATTAAACCGACTCTTGGATTAACTTTACAAAACAATTTATCTAAAGAAATACAAATAGATAAGATTCCCGTACAAAAATTGTATTTAACTTTATAAATACATTCGTTTTTTTTAAAGTAACATCAATCACTTTGAGCTAACCTCAGAACAAGAACTTAGTTCTTGTTCTGAGGAGCTAACAGTTAAAAAACTGCACTGTCATAATAATCAAAAAGTCTTCATCCTTTCAAGCTTTTCCTAGTACTTAAAACATAAACAAAACAGGTATATTTTAATTAATTTTTTTTAATACTGGGTCTTGGCAGACTGGCACGCAGCCCACCTGATGTAAGCGGCCACTGCGGCCTATTCCATTGAGGGACGCTTCACCTGGAAGCGTCCCTCAATGTGCTGCCAGACTGTAGACTCATCTGATCTTCGAGCCTCTGATTTCAAGTGTACTGGCTCCCACATTAATATTGCCGGAACACAGCCAGAGATGTTATGGCGGCAGATTTCACCTGTGTGGATGGTAACTAGCCAGCGGACTCTGAAAAAGCCCTACCACAAACCAGACTCAAGGCGAGATCGAACCCACGACCTCGAAATAATAATTAAAAAACTGCTAGAATCGATTGCTTTTGAGGAGCAATAATAATAATGGCACGGTAATGTAATTCTATAACCGTGATAATGGTGTCACAATAACTGCCGGTGACATTATACCATATTAGATACAATATGGGAGTCGAGACCCTGAAAGAGTCTATAGGATATGGGGCTAAGCAAGGTTCAGCTCTAAGCCCAATTCTGCGAAAATACAATATTTTTACATGCGAATCTCTTTATCATTGTCATACACTTAAACAACGGTGAAATATAAAAGTATGCAAAATTTTTATTGAAGAGCATATTATTGTACTTTCCCCCATAAACGAGCGTGACAACGTTTGCTAAAATAAATCGAGATAAGTAGGCAACAGTAATTTTTTTTATTTGCGTTACTTCGGATAGTCTAATGCAAAGTTTATTCACAACATTGACGCTGTGTGCCATACGTTTTTGACGGAAGACCACATAATTACCTATTATCATTTTATTACTTTTGTTTTCCAATAATGATGTCTAATAGACCTTCGTACTACGTAGGTATTCCAGGTAACTACTAGCTGTAATAGGTTTTTTTAAAAAAAAACATTACTTGTAAAATTATAAATATCTTAGTTAAAATTGCATCACCCCTAGCAAGAGCATTGAAACGTGTTACTTGGTCTGAGATTGAAACAACACAGAATTAATAATTAATATTACTTCATCATCAGCCTATATACGTTCCCACTGCTCCGCTGTTCTGCACTGCTGGTGATGTTATCAAGCCGCCAAATGGCCTCTGACTAGGCTTGACGACTAATATATAGTAAATATCAGCCGGGACCAACAGCTTAACGTGCCTTCCGAAGCACGGCGACGCTCGAAATTAATGTCACTTAATATGGTCAGAATGGTCACCCATCCATTAACCGACCGCGGCGTAGGTAGCTTGACTTTCGTTATCGCTAACGAACCACTGTCACAGCTGCGCCACGAGCGCCTAATATATAATATTACTTATTTTAGGTGAACAAGCATCACCGGGACTGAATGTAAGTCAAGTCACAATCGCAACCTTTTCAGTGATAGTCTTGAAATAGCGAACAGCGGGACTACAAAACCAAGCCCAAACTAAACCAAATCTCGTAAATGGAGTTGGTCTATGCAAAATTCAGAAAAGTCCCGAAGAGCTGTAAACCTAACATGGGGTCCCGTGTGGTGTCATTTCAGAGAATTAAATGAAAAATATTATATTGTTTGCTCTATTTATGCAACCAACGACAGACACAGCACTATAAATAACCTAATTAGTTAGGCTAATAGTAATCTATGGTAGAGTAGAGGCTGATAATTAAAAAAAACTGAAATACGATTGATAAATCGAACGGGAAATTTTATTATAAAGCAGCTCATGAATCAAGTATCCTATGTCCGTCTCCTGGTTCTAAGCTACCTCTCCAACAATTTTAGGCTAAATCGGTTCATCCGTTCTTGAGTTATTAAAATGTAACTAACACCACTTTCTTTTTTAAATACAGACTAGCGGCCGCCTCTTCCTTCGGTTTCACCCGCGCGAAATTTCTTTTGCCAATTTTTTCCCCCTTCCCCCCAAATCGGTATCAAAATTACCCTATCTATGTCACTCGGGAGCGGGCGGGCGGGAATAATGCTTTACATACAGTTTACATACAGTAAAATAACTTTTTAATCGGTTCAGTAGTTTCAGAGCCTTTCAATTCAAAGAAACAAACAATCAAAGGACAATGCTCAAAAAAAACCAGGCTGGAATCAAATGAAAAGTATCTCCAATTATTGGTATAAATAATAAAGCGTAACAGTTTGTTTTTGTAAACGCGCTAATCTCAGGAACTACAAGACCGATTCTAAAAATTCTTTCACCAATGGGAAGCTACATAGTTACTGAATAATACGGGCTAACATTTTTTTTTTATAAAAAAACATTTTTTTAGCACCTGTTCAGTAAAGTTGTAGCTTCCCATTGGTGAAAGAATTTTTAGAATCGGTCTTGTAGTTCCTGAGATTAGCGCGTTTACAAAAACAAAAAAACTGTTACGCTTTTTTATATTATATAATAATTATTATATACAATTATAATATAATTATGTAAAATAAAGCCATTTTATACACTTTTAAACCGCAACTGTATGAACTGTATCTGTTTACTGCTCCTATCTGATACTTTATGTGACTCCTGAAAAATCTGAATAGCAATTTCACACATACCATACCGCCATTGATTTCGATGATGCCCCATGGAATATTTAATTACTTAACATTACCAATATTTGATTCCAGCCTGGGTTTTTTTTTTCATACTAGATGAGCATTGTCTTTTTTCCTCCTTATAATGTTTAGATTTTCACTAGAAAAATAATTATTGAATTTTTAGATATGTAATTAATAAAAATAATCTTTAAAAATCGGACCGATTTTCTCTGACTGAATCAGTCATCTGTCAATGTCAGGTCAGATTGTCATGTCTCATCATGTCAGCAGAATTTTGCTTGAATTTATTCCAATTTATTCAATCTTTCGTAAAATAAAATAAAGTTCTGAGACTGTTTTCCTAATGAATTCAGGAAATACTTGTAAATATCAAAAATGGAAATAACGAAACACAACTTTGCGGACGAATTAGATAACATAACCAAAAATATAAAACAGTCATGTTTTATTGGATTTGATGCCGAATTTACCGCTCTTTTAACTGGGGAAGACTTTAAATACAGGTATTTATATAGTATAATAAACAACTCTCAGACTTGCAATTTTACAAACTTGTTTTATAGGGTTTGTAGGCTTATTTCACTAACAGAATAATCCTCCTTAGACCAATTTTAAAGTAGAGAATTTGTATCTAAACATAAGTTGGGGCTCAAACTAACCAAAAAATACAAATCAAACATTTCTATGTTATGAGAACATACAATTTCATAGGTGCAGCAGGTCATTTTTGATTCTTGTGACTGTTAACTTTTAAATTATAATTCTAAAATATTAAATATAAAAGCAGGTTTGCTGAAGACCTGTTAACTAAACTTAGTTTATCTAATTCCTTCAAATCATTTCCATTTCCAGGTTATTTGACAGCAATGAAGAGAGGTATGACAAAATCAAGTCTAAAGTGAGCCAAATGATCATGACTCAGATAGGCCTCACTCTCTTCCAGTATGACAGAGACAGAGATACATACACCGCGGTTGGATATACTTTTCATCTTTGCCCTCAATCATTTGGGGATATCATCGATCAGTCATTCATATTTCAGGCATCAACACTTCGTTTTCTTTGTCAGCATAATTTTAACTTTAATAAGGTATGTAAAGTAATTTTCTTTTTTTTTTTAAAGTTAAAACCCACTAAGTTCCTCAATTTTCTTTTTGCATTTATGCAATATATAATGATTGAATAATATATAATGAATGATGATATATAATGATTGAAACTAATTTTCAAAGCAAATATACCAATTATAATTATAATCCATAACATATTATAGTCTCTTATTCATCTGAAATTACAGTATTCATTTTGTTTTATAAGATATATCTTACAGATAAAGGGGTATGAAGATTTTTGTATGGAGGCTGGCTTACCTACGACTCCATTTTGACTTTTTTTCAAAACAGCGTTCACTTACAATTCTTTCAAAAATGGATACTTAGTAGGTACTTAGTATCAATATAAACATAAAATGTCATTAGACGAAATCCTGTAAAGTGTCACATTTCTAAGATATAGGTATGCAACCTGTTTTGGTTCTCCATTAAGTTTTTTTTTTTCAAAATAGCGTTCACTTAAAATTCTTTCAAAAATGGAAACCTTATATCAATACAAACAAAAGATGTCATTTTGCCTTGTGCCATTTAAGTGTTTAAACTTCATTTTTTAACTTTTGAGACTGGTGTATCTCTAATTTACAGTTTATCTATGAAGGCCTTCCGTATCTTAGTAAGGCTGAAGAGGAAATTTTCAATCAGCATGCAAAGGATGACACTTTACTTCAAACTCTCCACCAAGGTCTTGAT
Source organism: Mecyna flavalis (assembly GCA_949319885.1). Classification (NCBI taxonomy): domain Eukaryota; kingdom Metazoa; phylum Arthropoda; class Insecta; order Lepidoptera; family Crambidae; genus Mecyna; species Mecyna flavalis. The sequence goes on from OX439429.1 coordinate 16,178,551, forward strand.
ATGCAAGATGAGAGGCAACTGCAACAATACTGTTCCGAGGTTTCTAAGTATGTACTGGTCTTTTTAATTATGTACGATCAACAGCACATCACGGTAAACACTTGCAGTTCGATAATAGCACTTATTCCCCCGACATAAGAGCGGTACAAAGTCCAAAGTGTTACGTCTGACGTGCTTTTGACTGTACAATGAATATTTGATTTGAAAATGTAAGCTTGAAAATTAAATTGATGCAGGCATACCTATACTGTAATTACTTCCATAAAAGACAGAGAGAGGGTTTATGTTCTGGTATTAAAAAACACAAACCCATTATTTAATTTGATGCAATTGTTTCGAGATATATGGGCACATATGTTTCAGCAATTGATTTCTATTTAAAAGAATAGATAACCAGTTAGTACAAGTTTACACAAGACTAATGGAATAAATTACCTACTAATATTTTTGTTGTTATGGTTATTCTAAATTCAAGATTTCTATCTTTGTTCTTTCAGATGGTTGAGCAGTAGTGATGAAGGCACAATATATTTGGATATTAAAAACCCTGTGCTTAGGTACCTTGCACATATTGAGATTAGGCTGCGGTTCCCTGATGTGTTGACTACAGATAGCTTAGGTAATAGCAATAAGGTAATTTGTAGAAGTATTGGAGTACTTTGGTTTAAATTTAATAAATGGTATAAAAATTAGTAGGTACTGTAGTTATTTTTAGAATATTTTGTGTAATTAGTATTAATCCTTCTAGCCCCGGATTACTAGACACAATAGAAAATCTATTGTTATGCGGCACCCGAGTGCCGGTTCGGCGTTGAGTGGTTAAATAAATTGCATAATATTACTACAATATTTAGTATCATAGTTTGTACTAATTTCACATTTACTGACTTAAAACTTCCCAGGACCCATCCAGGTCAAACATTTGTGTTTGTCCTGTGTCTGGATGTTTATTTAGTTTTAAGAATTATATGAGTACCTTCTTTGTTTTTGATACCCAAGGGCACAAGCTTCATTGAGATGTATGTAATGTGGTCTGATATTTAATTATTATATTGTATAACTCAATTACCATATTTTATGTTAAAATCGAATGAATAGAATATCATGTTCTTTCATATATATTTCAGGTCCTGATATACAGAGATAAATATATCGAAGGTGCTAATAATGCACCGAAAGCAATATTGGAAGACAATTTAAGAAGCTACTTCTTAGGGTTTTCACAAATTATTTATTTACTAGTGTCCTACAACAAACCTATAGTAGGTCACAACATATTTTTGGATATTGTTCTACTGCATAATCAATTTATTGGACCTCTTCCTAATAAGTATTCAGTGTTCAAGAAAAATATTCATGAGTTGTTCCCAAAAATATTTGATACTAAATATATTTCACATGAAATGTCGAGAAAGCTGACTTTTGATGAAGTATGGAAGTCAAATGCACTCCGAGAGTAAGTAACATTAATTTGCTTTTTAACTCACACTAGTTCTATTGTTAACCTTCCTTTCATGCCTAAGAGATCCAACCAACCATTTTTGTGAAATTCAATTAAGAACATGGGGAAATCAAGTTTTGTAATTTCGTAGAAGATCCAAACAGTATGATGACTAACTAAAGTATCTAACAAGAAATATAGTGCATATGTTACAGCCAAAGTGATCAATCTGGATATTATATATAATGACTAGCCATTATATATAATATCTACTCAATTTGGTCAAAGTGATAAATAACACAGAATTGATCACTTTAACCAGCCATTATATATAATATCTTCATAGACTTGGTCAATGTAATAAAACATTGCCTGACCGGTAATTTTTTAAAGAAATAATATTATTAATTTAAAGGAATGGATAGATTTGTGTTAGGTTAGGTTAGAACTGCGACCCCAAATGAACCGAATTCTACCCATGTTACTTCGTCAGGGCAGAGAGATAGTATTTTGTTTATTTACTATTAATCATCAAATGGTCTGTATGTTACGCTCAAAGATCGAAAACGCTCATTGAGCGGAAAAAAAGCTCACAAGGCGTTGTGGTCACAAAAGTTTTTTTCAGGTTTAAAAAAAAATAACCACGAAGGCCAAGGCGGGAGCTCCGCTTAGCTCCGCTCCCGCCTTAGCCTTCTAACCTATATCCATCAGAGTCGATTTTCGCCTCCGAAGTTGTTTTTGTTCAAAAGATAGTCTCCTCTGTGTGTCAGTTACGTTGGATGTTTTACTGTGACCGCAATGCGTTGTAAGCTATTTTTCTGCTCAATGAGCGTTTTTGATCTTTGAGCGTAACATATACATAGTTTGTACAACTATTTATACACTTTATATGTCAGGAACGTACGTATTGATCACTTTGGCTAACTAGGACCAGCTATTATAAATAATAGCTGGATAAAGTGATCAATTTATTACATTGTCTAGTCAATTTGGTTATTATATATAATGACCAGTCATTATATATAATAGCTAATTGATCACTTTGACTGTAACACATACAAAACTACTGTTTGTACAAAAAGGGCCATTGTAATAAACACCAATGTAAAAATAATGTTGTTTGCTTTATTTAAAAAATGTGATGTTAATTCTTTTTTTAACAGATTTATATTATATTATTATTTTCAGTTTATATGAATTTTTCTCTGAGAGCAAGTGTAAGAAGCTGGAGTTAGGTGTGAATCCAATAAGACTGAGTACACCCTTTGATGTCAAACAGTCTTACCATGAAGCTGGATGGGATTCTTATTGTTCTGGTAAGTTATCTATATATATAAAAGAAAGTCGTGTTTGTTACAACACTTATAACTCGAGAACGGCTGGACCGATTGCCATGGTTTTTGATTTGTTGGATTTGTTTCCTTCCCGAATAGCAGAATACATCTTAAAAAAGAAAGGATTTTGATCAATTCCCACGGGAACGGGAACCACGCGGGTGAAACCGCGGGCGGCCGCTAGTAGTTATTACAATAATGAATTGAACTTTAAAGTCTATATAACTTTGGACTTGAGCGTTTAGTGTAATATTTGAGAAGTCGGCTACTCCTCAAAAAGGTCGCGAGTTCCATCCCCGCACGGTACAAACATTTGTCCGCCAAAATAAGCCATTTTAGTTGGACCTTTTAGCTACGTAGCGTCATCTAGCGGATTTTTTATTCTGAAAAACCCTTATTCTTACGTAAAATTTTTGGTATTCAGTTTTTATTTTAGCCTATCATGTGGCTTCCATTTTTACTATAATTTCCCTGGTTTTACTACAATAGTACCAATATAGCGGCTAACTTATGGTGAACAGACTGTAATTGTTCGTTATTGACGGTTCGCTCCAGGGTATTGCTTCGTCCGTCTGGGGCACTGGGCGGCGTGCGAGATCAGCGGCAGCCACCATGCTGTGGGTCCCGCGCAGAAACTAGCTGCGCTGGCGCAGTACTGCAACCGCGTCAACGTCATACGAGGCGCTACGGCCTACGTGGTGAGTGGGACGATTCGTTGGTTCAGTCCCTAGTAGGTCACACTTAGCGACGCTAGTGATCTCGGGATTATATCCCGAAAATGTAAGATTGAGTTTTTTTTTTATTGCAATGTGTAACAAGACGAGCAGATCGTACACCTGATGGTAAGCGCCACGTCTGCCCTTAGACAGTTCAGTGCCAAACAGTTACTAAGCAGTCACTGTCTAGCACTGCCCTGCGCCCGCTACACCGAGACGACAGTTATTAGGTCTCATATACCCAGTATTCTCACTATGTCTATTGAGTTATTATGTTCAGAAAATACTCAGTCACAGCCCAAAGTCTGGAAGTTGACGGTGTAGGTAGGGCGTGTCTCGGGAATCGGAAAGCACGTGCCTAATCTCTTTTTGGTAAGACTGCTGTACTATCGAGGTCACCCGCGCGTGATCACCCTAAAGGCTAAAATCCTGTGCAGTATTTTCACGTTTACAAGCGCCGCTCCTAGGAAGTCACGATGCGCGTGAACGGTATATTTTTCCAAAAGTGATCACGCGCGGGAGACCTCGATCGTAGCCATGCATGTTATGTGAGGGAATTGGAAGTGCATCTGTGCTTGCGCACTCACTTGTGCGCTATAGTATACCCTGCGTAGTTGGTTGATCGTAAAGATAAACTGCCGTAGCAAAAAACTCGCCTAAAATATATTATATAATACAAATATGATTCCTAATAATAAAAATTACTCCATTAGGTAGGACAACAGCCTGTATGTGCGGCCCCAATTTATATAATTATTTTTAATTTTTAAAAACACCAAAAAACATTTGGTGAAGTGTCCCTCAATGGAATAGGCCACAGTGGCCGCTTACCATTAGGTGGGCTGCGTGTCTGTCTGCCAACTGACTTAGTATAAAAAAAACACTTAAGTATTACGGCTGGGAAGCACCAAAGACATACAATATGCTACTACTGTAATCCCATGGATTAACGTGTCTTTGGATCATTGTTATAAAATAGTTCAAAGGACCTGGCTAATTTGAAGCTAATTTATTATTTTTTCGTCAGAATTTAGCGGGTGAAGACCCTCCGCGAAGCCGACCAGATCTGCTGCACGTAAAGGCGTTAAAGGATCGTGTAATCAACGTAAGCAAGGTAAGGTTAGGTTAATGAAATAAAATGAAATAATTTAAAATGAAATGAAATAATTTATTCTGCAAATAGATTTTTTTTTAAATGCTTTTGCACGTCAATCTTTTTTTAACCGACTTCAAAAAAGGAGGAGGTTCTATGTTCGACTGTATGTATTTTTTTTTTTTTTTTTTTTATGTATGTCCGTCGATTTCTCCGTCAATTGTGGACCGATTTAAATAATTCTTTTTTTATTTGAAAGTGCATAGTTCCGAGGTGGTCCCATTGTCACTATGTCAGGATCTGATGATGGGATCCCGGGAAAATCAAGGGCAAACCTCAAATTTTATAGGCGCACACTACGCGTTACTTGTTTTTTCTGAAGCCATTCAAGTTTTTGCGTCCGATAGACATAATTTTATGTTGATGAGCTGATGATGGAAAGTACAACTCCTTAACGGTTAGGAGTTAGGGGATAATTCTTTCAGTATTGTAAGAATATGTGGACCGTTATTTGTATTTCATGTACTTTTGCAGCTAAGCTGATGATGGAAGGTACAACTCCTTAACGGTTAGGAGTTAGGGGATAATTATTTCAGTGCTGTAGAAATATATGGACCGTTAGTTGTATTTCATGTACTTTTGCAGCTAAGCTGATGATGGAAGGTACAACTCCTTAACGGTTAGGAGTTAGGGGATAATTATTTCAGTGTTGTAGGAATATGTGGACCGTTAGTTGTATTTCATGTACTTTTGGAGCTAAGCTGATGATGGAAGGTACAACTATGATGATGGAAGCTAAAGGGTACGACTTCTTAATTCTTATGTCCCTCTTGCGGGCTGCATCTTTAGTTGGTCTACTGAATGGTGCTGAACACTTAATGAATACCTAATATTGTCAAATAATACAATTCTACTATTTTACTCGTATTTTCGTTATCAATATTATGAGAGAGTTTTACTCACTCCTACGTATTATTCACACTAAAAATAGAAAAATAAACAAACTTTTTTAAAAAAAAATTAAACCGACTTCAAAAAAAAAAACAAAAAAAAAACTACCTAAAAACACTGAAAAGCAAAAAATAATTTTAATAAGACATTCATCAAATGCGCTTATTGTCTAAGCCTATTAATAACATTAAATTGTATTTACGTGCTAGGTAGGTACCTACTAATCTGTTTGAAGTCGGTGCCAAGCCAAAAGTAATGAAAAATGATACACACCTAATAATTTATGTATTATACAGGGTTACAAATAATCCGCGGACGTAGGTACGTAGTCTGGGTACCTACTATTTGGCTTGGCACCGACTTCAAACAGATTAGTAGGTACCTACCTAGCACGTAAATACAATTTAATGTTATTAATAGGCTTAGACAATAAGCGCATTTGATGAATGTCTTATTAAAATTATTTTTTGCTTTTCAGTGTTTTTATTTCCTACCAGATTAGGCAATTACTTAAATTAAAAAAAAAATGGGTTTTAGGTATGTCTTAAAACAAAAAAAAAGGAATCAGTAATTGTCTAATTAAACAGTTAAAGTGAGTGGTTGACCAAAAAGGGACCTCAAGGGAAAATAATTGATTTCGAGTAAATCGCGTTTGAAGTTTCGTGTTTTGTTAGAGGATGTATTACGGCTCGGCTTACAAAAAAAATCATATAAAAAAAACTACGAAAAATATTCTGGTTAGACCAAAACAAAGCTAAAAGATCACAGATTCAAAAATTCAAAAAATATAAATAACGGTTTCCAATCCCTCCAGGTCCCTTATTGGTCAACCACTCACATTGATTTACATTTTTCACTTAAACTTAAAAAAAAAATTATGCATAAATCGATAGTACTACTAAAAGTGAAGCGTTCTGCTGCGGGAAAACAACGACTAAAAAAACACGCGGTATAATTAATGCTTTTCCGTTGTCTGGCCAAGAGTACAAGAGTATACTTAGTTTAAGGCTAAATAGCGCTGTGTGGATAATTTACAAGGACATTTATTTATTATCTCAATCCTAAAGTAGATTAACACACCCTTCAAACAACCAAACAATACTAAACCATGAGATCAGACGAAATCTTACACGTTTTACGGTCAAACTCTCATAACTTCGGTTCACCTTAACTTCGCAAGATTTTATTTATTTATAATAGAAGTCTTTACCATGCGCTGGGATTATTAATATATTTTACATTAATAAAAACGTATTGAAAATGAAATTTTATTTGCACGTTTCGTTGGTTTGTTTCTGATGTCCAAGATTATGTACATTTTACATAAAATTATACTTTCTGAACTAGCATATACTAACAGACTCCGAAAACAGCTCTTTATATCAAATATAAAATTTTACTGTACATTGAAGAGAATAAAAAGTAAGTAGCTTTAGCACTTGAATGTACCAGAGACAACGAAAAAGAATCATCAATAAATATACTTAATTAAACACAAATAAACATCTAGACACAGAATAAACACAATGTTCATTACATAGTTGTCCTACATATAAGTACACATAGTTTGTCCCGTGCGGAATTCCAACCCAAGGCCTCAGACAGATACACTACCAAATGCGCAATCGATCCAGACAATATGTACGAACATATAGCTGTTTGCGCAACCTGTTGCCATATAAACCCAAATGCGGCAATCAGTATAACAATGTTTGCCGCAATTCTGGCAGTCCCGAACTCGTTGCGTAAGCCAAACACAGTGCTATTTTTGTTGAAATTGTAAACAGGCTTGGTCCCATCCGCGTTGTCTCAATCCTCTGAGCCAAAATTAGCGGCCATATGTTACGGAACAGTTATGGTAGTAATAATTGTCACCTCGCCCGGTGAAGTGTTGTTCGGTACATGTGTTTTCCTGCTGCGGACGCGGGTATTACTGTGTCACACTACTGCGTTATTTAGGCTGCGTTCATAGTGGCGCGTCGGTCACGTTTGGCAAACTTTTTAGATTGTTAGAACGAAATTATTTGGTTCGTAATTTTTTCAAATTGATCTAATTTTCGTACTGGATGCAGAAAGAAAATATTAATACATAGGTATCATCCAGACTTTTATTTTACTACACAAACACACACATCATAACAATTCACATCATAGCACCATTGTTCATGTCGCCATAAGTGTCTTAAATCTTAAAAAAAAAATATTTCTTACAAATATAAATGCAAAACAATGGATAAAAGTTTGATATCCGTTACTCAACAGTTGCTGAACTTAATTTAGAAAGTTCATATTATCGTTGCCGATAAATTTATACTTATTTATTGCTAGCTGATCTAGGTACCGGGCCATTGGAGGAAGAAATTAGTATCGAAATTCACACAGATCGGGTTTGTGAAAACCAATCCGCATTTGGCAAGCGCGGTGATTAAGTCAGTCCCCTTCATTGTAACCATCACTTGATTTCAATCATGCAGGCGTCTTGCAGTGGGACATTCTAGGTTTATATTTAGCAGTAGGCAGAAAACCAAGCTGTCACAAAAAATGCCAAATTAAACGCCGAAGTGAAAGGAAGTTGCTTTCGTTCTTCGCGGTCAGTGTGAGCAAGGCTCAACGGCGGGCGGCGAGCGGGCGACACAGCGCGGCCAGGTGGAGACGCCGCTGGCGCAACGCCAGGCCTACGCACCGCCATCCCGACACCCACATACATACCGCCGCTGTGCATATTTCTCGTTGCTAGTTAAAACAGATTGATAATGCCCAAGTGTCACATGCGGAAAACTTTATTTTTATTTTTCTGTCGGGATATTTTTCACCGAGCGGCCGGTGTTTGATTTCTCAAACGAAAAGCCATTTTTCATGCCACTGTCAAGGTTGATTTAAGGTTAAGATATAAATACGATAATCCCAGTGCAAAAGTCGTCTGCGCTATATTTCATTGCGCGATAGTGTCGTTTATGTCGGAGCTATAGTTGGACCGGACAATGGCGGCGCTGCCAGGGCCCCATAACTAATTTAAAGATTAAGCAATACAATCTATAATTAATTGCCTATAGACGTTGGTAACTTACCCATACATAAATTTAAGTCGACTGTTTTGATACACCTTGACCCGTCTGATAAAAAAAAGGTTATTATAAAATCAATGACGTTCAATAAGTATTGAACGTCATTGTATAAAATAGAAGATTTTCTAAATGATGGAGATCTGTAGATACTGGTACTACTTTGCTCCCTATCCACGCAAACTGTATTTCCAATTATTATTTAATTTCAATCTTATTTCATGATTATTGCCTGATTATGTTAATGATGTCATTGTTTTGTACACTATCCTTCACTTATAGTTTTTCTTTTTTTATTATTATTATTATTTCAATATTTACATGAAAACTGTATGGCTTAGTTATAATAATGGATTACCAAATAAACACGCCCACGCACCCACGTCTGGTGATTCGCGCGCGCTATTGGTCATGCACGAACTTTCCCCCACTCCGTCGATCGAGGGTCGACAAGTTTGCTGGTACATACAAGGCCTATACATGAAATAAGAATATTTTGTTTGATTTGATTTGATAATGTTTGACTGGTAGGTGGCGAGCTTGCTGGCGAGCTTCGGCTCGATAGACATCAAGCCGTGCGGCCGACGCACCGCCCTCGTCGCCACGAGCTCGCAGCACACGTGAGTATCGTACCCTTCTGCTTCTTGAACATGGGTTCAAGAAGCACCTTGCGGAACAGTACTGCGATGCCAACGGATAGAACGCCTCGGTGTTGCGTCCGTTGTCTTGGTAATTTGGGCTCCTCTTTTGCTTACCATCAGGCTAAGACAAGTGGAGCCAATGTACTGAGCTACTATAAAAAAATTGATTAGCCAGAATCAAACAAAAAGTATCCTAGGTCAGTATTTTGAAAAGAAAATTTGCCTTTTTTTCTCCCAGGAAGCAGATAGCGTGTCGGTCTATAGGAAAAAAATATATGATTCCTAAAAACAATCCAGAAATGTTAACTTACCTTTAAATTATATTGTACACTTTGTATAAGTTTTGAGGAATACATTGGCTGCCTCTAAACTCATGCATGACCAATATGATAAACTAACAGTTCTGCTGAACTTCTCCTAAAACACTACTCTTGACAAAACATAACTGCTTTTCCCTCACTTAGATTATAACTCCCTATTTTCTTTTCTCCTCATTTCCTCAGAAGCAATAACAATGATTATGGCAGGATTTATACCTACACTTTCATCTCGATTGTAAATTGAAATCTCCATACCACCTTTATTGTTCTGGAGTCCGGGTACAGAGGAACACATGTTCAAAAAAAAAAATCGATCAAGAGAAGAGTTATATTTTAATTGTCTTAATTCGTTGAAAATATTCACTAGTACTCAACACAAACAACAAAGTTTTAAATGCTTTGCTAGTAATAAATATAATGAGAGCAGTTAAAAAAAATCATTGTCTAAACCCAGACACTCTATTTGTCACTTCGTACTCGTAAATGTTATTGAGACAAGATTCTTGAATATTGTTAATTTTGTTAATCATTATTACCCTTTTCTACTCGTAAACCGTTTGAGATCGGCATATTTTTCATGATCATACTTCACTTTTTATACAACTACAGTTGGCAAACAGGTCTGTGCTGTGACCCACTTCATGACAACTGGCCACTACTCCGGCGTTCAGCTGTGTTCCGTCAATATTAATGTGGGATTTATATTATGAAAAGGCTTCATTTGTATTACGAATGCCTTTTTATGAGCATTACTAGATGCTTCCTGATAAAGTCATATATCCTACCACATATTCCGTAGTGCCCGCTTACTAGGTATCAATATAACAATTACATGTATGCAACTAAAGTGGCATAAAAATAATTTCAGAGGCCACATGCCACAGCCACAAACCCTTTTTTTTTTCAGAGGAGAATGCGTTTATGCACCATAACCGCAGGCTAGCTAGACCCGCGGCCGTGTGTGGGACTCGAGACTTAAATGTCCACTACCCACTAAACTCCCCCGGTTTCCCCTTCACACCCAATTGGAACGAGCCGGTGCCAGCCTTGTGGCTATTGACCAGCCCATCCCTGGGTACAGCCACAAACACTACCACCTGAAGCTAAAAGCTTTAAGCTCATTACTAAAATATAAAAAAAAAAACAGCAGGAAATATGCCGGTGGCGACGTTCATGTTTGTGGCCGGTTATATATTGCATTTCCCAACTGTTACCTTTAAGTACCTAAATGTAATCTAGAGGTAAAAGTTAACCATTCTCATTTCATATTATTATAAAAAGCCATTTAGATGGTGACTATTAGATTGTTCTCTAAAGCTGATTGTGGGACCAATCGGGCATCGAATGACCCTAACTCCCTGTGGCCCGATAACATAAAATGTTTCTACGCAATACCAATAAATTAATAGTGATGGAATGACTGAACGAATAATAAACAATTCTGTCTACAAACTGTTATGAACGATTAATGAACCACAGTTTACTCGTTCAGTGAACAACAAACTTGTAAGAACAAATAATAGTTGTAATTAAAATCCAACGTGCCGTGCCAATGTAAACATTACGACGTACAATTTTAACAGCACCAAGTTGGTTTATATTTGTTGCTAACCAATAAAAATGGAATACTTATTGCATACATTCAAATCTTATTGTCATCAACGGCGCTCGCCCACTTCAGCACTCACGCTTAATAGCACCAATGACAACAAACGCGTATATCAAGTTTGTGGTGGCTCGAGAAGTTTGCAGCAAACCACAAGTTTGAGTGTGATAAAAAGCTTTGTATAATAAATAACGTTGTAGTGTTTGTGTATTCAAACCTTTATTTGTCTATGGTTGTCTATGGCTGTCTATGGTTGTCTCGGACACACGGGCAAGTCAGTGGGTACGCGCGAAAGTGGAAGTGCGACCGAAACTGGACTAGACTGCTGGTGTGCAAACGAGCCAATATAAATCACAGAGGTATCCTCACAAAGGGTAAGCACTACAAACGTGAACAAATGTAATTATGGTGGAGGACTGTAAATATACACATGTGTCGCGTAAATGTTATATTGGCAGGATCAGGGGGCCTTAGACACAGTAACATTTTGACAGCGAGTGCGAAATTCGCTAACTTCAAATTGTATGGATTCGACAGGTGCCTTAGAAAGGCACGTGGTCAATCAATATTTAAAGTATAGACCGACAAACTTATCTGTTCCGGTGGCGGCGTCGCTACTGTCTATTTAGAACTGTCATTTAATATCGTTTTTGCATTGCATTTCACGTAGTTCCAATTTTGGCCACCGGAACAGATAAGTTTGTCGGTCTGTACGGGTTTTGACATTCGCTATCGCAAATTGAGCTATAACGTCATAAATGCCGCTTGTCTTGGGCCTCAGAAATTACCAGAAATCGATCCTAGAGAAGCCCCTAACTTCCGCGTTATAACATAATTATTTATAACTTTAGCGTTGATACAATCAATTAGGAAGTTTATTTTGTTGTTTACCAGCTTAGCTAAACTTAGCTAGGACCACATTATTGGATCTATTATACCATTGGACCCAAGTACAGAAATCAATGAATTAAAGAGATAGAACGGCTACGTTTGATACATATGAAAAACACATATTAATCTCATCATCATCACCCTGTAACAGTCCACTGCTGGGCATAGGCCTCTCCAAATGCTCGCCACGCTGATCGATCCTCGGCCACTAGCATCCAGCTTCTGCCAGCCATCTTGCGCAGATCATCGCTCCACCTGGCCTGAGGGCGTCCTACACTATGTTTATCTAATTATAAATAATTTAATTGCCCTGTTAGATATCCCCTTAAAACGTTTGTTACCTATTATGAATTTTACAAGCAAGACTTTCCTTTCTTCCTGCAGCAGAACTTTGATAACCGTTCCTATACTGTTAAGTTTACCTGTTATAGTATTCCAATGAAGTGCGTGCGGCCTTTACCTTATTTTTTTGCATATTGTTGCAGTGCGGATAAAATCCTTAAGCAGTTCAAGAACAGCGGCATCTACCGGATATCAGTGTACAACGCGTACCGTCACAGCGTGGCTAGTCGGCTAGCTATATGGTAAGTATACTAAAAGCCACCTTCTACACAGATAAGTCTATGATAAGTTATCTGTCATATGTACATCTCTGATGATGTCCTCTATAATGTTGCTATCTCACAGATAAATTATCTTATCAGACAGTGATAAAAGTGGCCATAAATATTTTATTTTTAATCAATGAATTATAGACCAAGAAACTTATAGTAAACATTTTGATGGCCTTGTATGAGTGGACATGTTGCCCATTGTACAATGGATTCAAAGGGTTGCACGGCGTATCACAACATCACCTCATTTTATTTGGTACATTCCGCTCTACTTGTGGCGATTCATCCTGTGGAGGGTGACGGCACGTAAAGCCATCAAATAAAAATTTAGATTACTACTTATTATAAAAATGTTTTCGTGGAACGATAATCCCAATAAAAATACTAACAACATAATATTTTCTTTCCTCCGCAGGAGTGGCGCTTTTATAACTGGCAGTCTAATGCTATATATTTTTCATAGAAAAATTAAATAACAGAGCTTTGATAAGGTATCTTTGATAAGGTATTTTTAATCAAGTAATACCTAATAACTAGGAAAATAATAATTCGTAGATAATTCCAATAATAAATAACGACTGTGATTTGTTATTTATAAGCACAAAGTAAATAATATTTTTATAGCTGCTTCAGGATGCAATTGCATCTATTTAAAATTGTCCTTTAGATTTTTTGCAAAGCTGAATCAAAATCAGGTAGTATTTAATAGTTTTGTTATTAAGCAAATAAATGTTGTTTATTGAGTTAAGCGCTACTTAATCAATGTTAAAGAAGACTCTGAAAATAAAATATTGTTTTCCAAAATGTATTTTATTTTAGCATTGCCCTTTGTGACTGGCGCAAGTGTTGTTATCAGTCTGTGTACTATTTCCAGAGGAATCAGAGGACATTTCGGTAAATTTTTTCACATCCATTAAATACATTATTTCAATATAATAAAGTCAAAACCCTTAACCAGTCAAAAAATCAGTCAACAAGGGTTTTGACCGACACCCTTAGTCTAATAACCTTTTGACTAATTTTACCGGTCAATAAAGTTTTTGACTGGTTAAGGGTTTTGACTGTAACATATAAATATTTTTAATATGACTTTTTATATACGCAGTCATAGCCTTATGACTGCGTATAGGAAGCCTTAGAAAAAATACATCAAGGTCGGGACTATGTTAAGGCAATCATATATAATTTTTAAATGGTACGTACCTATAATTTTATTTTTAGTTTCCCATAAAGATGTCAACACGTAAACACTTAACCTAGACCAACAACAAATAAAGAAGGAAAATTATAGTATAAACCTCGTGACCTAGAATCACAAAATTGATTACCATTTATCAATATTCTCAATAATGATTAAAGCAAATAAATATTGTTTTCATTAGCGCTTTAACTCACATAAATCGAGAGATTAAAACGACGGTCGCTTTGATTTATGATTTAACGAGCGTAACTATGAAATCCCGCGAGGGCGCTTGTTGTTGCGTCAGATCGCCGGAATTAAAAATAACATCTTTAATAGCTCCCATCAATCCTCTTAGATGGGTGAAGTATAAAAAATTGTATTTAGCGTAGGTACTTGTAATTTTTCTTTTCATCGCCCAAACAATTGGTAGACTAAACATTATTTTAGTTATGAACCGACGGGAAGCTGATATGAGTGTCTCTAGCGGCAAGCACAACAAACAACTTGACTGTTTGAAGTCATCACATCGAGTAGACGAAATAGACACTTAGTATACATAAGAGATTTGCTTTCATCAGAGCATTTTTTGTACTATCTACGCACAAGCAGCGAGGTATAAGGGGCAGCATACGGCCTGCGACTCTACTCTCGTCCAAGCAACGCTACCGAACGGTCACCTTATCTAATTTTGAGATCATTGTACACTAGATTCATAATAGTATTTACAATTTTACAGTCCACCTGTCTTCTTTCTCCGAGCGTTTTCTCCCGAACTAGTCAGGGGGCCTGACAAAGTAACATTTTTTTATACTAGGTCAGACTAATAGTACTACTACTTGGTAGATACTACTTGGCAGACAGGCACGCTCGAAGCTTGCCTCCATGTTTTGCCAGACTGTAGACTCATCTGATCTTCGAGCCTCTGATTTCAAGTGTAACATCAACATTTTGATAGCGATAGCCAAGTTCGCTAACTTCAAATTGTATGGATTTGACAGGTGCCTTAGAAAAGTCACGTGGTCAATCGAAATTGAAAGTACGAGTTTTGACATTTGCTATCGCAAATTGAGCGATAACGAACGTCATAAGTGCCGCTTGTCTAGGGCCTCAGGGTACGCCTGCACTAGGATCCAGAATTTGGCAAGTTCAGTTATTTCGTTTGAGCGACTGTATTTAAAATTTACCTATATCTTCTATTAATGGAACCAATTATAGAAGCCCTAAAAATAAACTTCTACAATTAGATTCATCAAACATGACACAAGCTGCTTCCAGCTGTAATAATGTAAGTAAGATATAGCCTAATTTAGTAAAAACCTTCTCGGGAGCTCATTTGTCTGTGGAAACAACAAAAACCTTTTATAGGAAAATAACAAATAATTTTTCAGTGTTTTGTTTTCAAAATTAAATTTTGCATTCAGTGTAAATTGAGAGTCTACCTACACATTGCTTACGTTTACTGCAGTTACAGCTGGGCTCGTTGGCACATTTCAGAAAGTATTCAACTTACGAACAGCATATTAAACGAACGCTATTAAATTTTCTGCTGGTTTGATTGGTCCGTGCCTAATTATGCGTATTTTACAACGGATTTGTGCCAGTTCGGAATCGATAACCGTTAAATGCATCAAGCGAGATTGCGAGAATGCTCTGCGCGGGAGTTGTGACACGCGTGATTTATACGATGCACAAACGCGCAAGCGCACTATTGCGCTTCCTGGAGCCTGGACGCTTCTCGGTAGACGGAGTTGAGTTTCCGGGAACAAATTAGAACGTGGCCTGAGTGACTGCTTTTGAAGTTTGCTTACTATTTTGACTATCTATACTTAATTAACGGTGCGACGTTATTATTATGATGAACTAGGTACATTTGCAAAAAAAAAATATTTTATTTGTTATTTTTAGAATATTTTATTGTATTTTGTAAAAACTGACACCCTTATTTCCTTTTAACAGCGATTTTTTTGTATAGAGGGGGTGCGTTAAAAATATTTAGTGCACAGCACTGAAAGGAGAATTTATTGCAGATTTTAACCCTTTCCCCGCCACGCTTTTTTCCGAAAATGGTGCCCCACACGCCACGACCATTAAAAAAAAAATTCCAAAAATTATTAGGTTATACTCAACTCATTCAGGCAAGTAAAAATACAACGTTTCTTGATCATGTTTTTTTGTCTGATATATCAGACATTGGCGTGGTGGGCACGAAAATGGTTTGTCTGATATATCAGACATTGGCGTTGAAAGGGTTAAATACCTACATAAGTAGATCCCACGCGCATCAATGTTCTGGGCCTGGGGCGGAAAACGTAATAATATGCAAACCAAGAGATCATACTATTCACCTGTACATTTGACTACCCCCGGGCCCCGTGGGGCAGTTTCACTTTGAAGAGACGGCCGCACCAGGGGTCTTGTAGTTTGTGCACTATTTATTAATTAGTTGATAATAAATATATTGAGCACCATAGCTAAAACTCCGCTAGAAGGATAATATAATTATTACACCTATACAAAAGTTATAACGTAAATGTGTTAACAGTTACAGAAGTTAAGGTGTAGGTAAACATTTTACTACCTGACAATGTTATTTTGACAAAGCGTGAATTACGTATTTATGTGCACACTTGCAATCGCCACAAGTTGGTTGCAATTATGCTTCTCCTAGTCCAGTAAATAACTCTCCAACATAATTAACGTGTTCTCTGACAAATAACATAATAATGATTGTACAGTGAGCCCCATAAAACAACATTGTGGCTCTCTTGTGTTTCCGCGTTGCCGGAAAAGCAGCTGCGTTAACCCATAAAATGCTACTCGTATCTTAACACACACTAATTTTCTAAACTTTGTGCGTAATTATCAAAAATATTTTAATGGTGTTTTACCATTATGTGGGATCTGTTTTTGTGATAATTCTGTGAGATCTTGGACGCAAAATAAAGCATGAAGTAGGTAAATGTAGGGGAGGCCGGGGCTGGAAGTTCCCGGGGTACGTTGTTCCGACAGTAATAACTTTGTAATGAAAAGAGGTAGCAATACACGAGAAGTGTGTCGTTTAAGCATCAGGTGACGCGCCGCGTTGGCGGTCATCTTAGTTGCTCCTACGGCGGCGGATAAGTGGCTGTGTGCACCGCGCTATAAAACACCACGTGAGTAAATTTTTTCGTATTTAAACTTTTTGGTCTATTTTTCTTAATTATAGGCCGATTGATGTGCATCTTTCCAATTTTAGAGTGGCATTAGTTAGTTGTCTTATAGCTTGAATGTTTTTTCAATTGAATTTGTTATTTTGCTAGCATGACAGTTTTCATACAAAAATATAATTTGGGGCTACAAGTTCCCTCCTAAACGGGCTGGTTGTTCCCCGGAACAACTTACCCCAATCGATCCTTAAATTTTTTTATAATTAATTTTATACGGTATATTTTTTTTTTTTTAGGATGGTACAACCTCCAAACGGAAAACTGAGAGAGGGAAAACAGAGGAGGATCATGCACCATCTTTCGTGATAGATCGGCCACTGTTACAAGCTGCGTCGTCTCAAGCTGAATCAAATGAAGAACCCCGGTTCTGCTATAGCAGTTCAGTTGCGATTGAAATAGATGACCAGCCAGGACCATCCAATATTCAAATATTAGGTACCTCAGATAAATTTGCAGCCGGAATTATAACTACGATCGAAAAGAAAATATTGGACAACCTCACACACATTGATCTGACGACAATGTGAGTAGTGTAAGCACTTGTGTTGGATTATTCCCATTTTTCCCCACTTTAGAAAAAGAAAAGAAAGAAGTGGGAACGTCTTTCTTTTCTTTTTCTAAAGTAAGGGGTGACAATTGAAAAAAAACTCCGGTGTCCCCTCTGGTACGAATACAAAGAGGACAATTGGGAAAATTTGTCACCCGGTTTGTAAGTGGGAAATAATTTCCTACTTGTCACTCTGGGGGACAGTGCTACAGGGGACAAATGGGAATAATCCCTTGTGTTAATAGGTATCTGAATTACCGAAGGTACCAAAAGGTTTTTAATTTGATAAATCTCTATTATAGTTGAATTTATTGATTTTTAAGTATGAATTGCCAATATTTTTTAGTTATAAAAAAGTAATTATCTCGAGTATCCTTTCCAGTACGATATTTGTATCCTTAAGTATGTAGGTAGTAAGATTTATAAGCTAATAGATCTCAATTTTTGTAAACCAATACAAAATCTGAATCTAGTTGTAGCTAGTAATGTTTTTCGTTGTTTTTTAAAGTTTATAGCATTGCATAACAACTAAATAAATGAACCTAACTATAGAAATTATTAATTGTTTTATTTAACCAGAGAAACCATACATTATCCTTATACTTTATTAATATTATCTAAGTGGCACAATTTGCCCCACACATGGAACAACTCGCCCCAAAGTGGGGTTGAATGTTCCTTTCCGAAATTTTGCAAAAATATGCCTGTACGAAAAAAAATATAGAGAAACTAGCAGAAATGACTTTACTATTACAGAGACCGATAAAGACTTTTTGATAAAATCTAATAACAATATTGAAAACTTATCATTTTCACCATAAATTTTCATGTTATTTGAAAATCGGAACTTTCAGCCCCGGTCTCCCCTACCTACTATTGCCAATTTCCACGTCTGTAGGTGATCTATAATTATAATGAACGGGCTGTACAATTTTTGACTAACGCGGACGAACCTGAGACTTCTAATAATACACTCGTATCTAGCCCGTGACAGACTAATGTCATACTGCAGCTTGCAACTGAAAATATATACAATACTTATTCATATAATTTATGTCCACAACTACAACGCTTTGATCTAACCGCATTTAACTGTAAAATAAAAGTATCAGCCTATTTTAGGCCTCTGTCATTGAAATAAAGTCGTTACTGGTATTGGCTTCCAGTGATTATATTATTAGAATGGAGAGGTAGACAGATTGTCGGCAATTTCTACTTTGTTTTCCTCCGCCATACTTTTAATAGAAGTGTTCGTTTTTGGAAAGAAAAACGCTTTTACGGATAAATAAAAGACAACATCGCAAATCATAATCTGACCCCAAACATGCATTTAGGTTTTATAACGAAAATAGGTATAGCTGGAAACAAGACAGCATTGCTCCGTAGCTAGGGTTGCCAGATGTACGGCTTTAGCCGGACATGTTTGGCTTTTTGGGTCGTGTCCGGCTAAATATTAGCGTGTCCGGCTTTTGTTAGGCTTTTTGTTTATCGATGAACCATGATAACTTGCGCCTGTAGAACGAACGCAACGCGCGGGGAATTAGAAAAAACGTACGACCAGTGGCGACCAGCTAAAAAAGAAAAAGGGTCGCTATTCTCGCTAAACGGGCGGCCCACCCCTTTCCGGCTTTTAGAGCAAAATGTCCGGCCTTTTAAAGAACAGAGTCCGGCTTTTTTGTTTTAGGAGCTGGCAAGCCTATCCGTAGCATATGTGGGAAAGCAGTATGCATAATGCATAATATTGTGACGATAGAATTATGTTTGTGATGACGGACTGTTACATAATTCATCGTAAAAAATTAGAACAGAGGATAGCTGACTATAAAGCGTTTAAGAATAATGAACTCGATTGAACGATTTCTCTCAGACGATTAACATAATTTTTACTCAGAATAATGTAGAGCTGGCAGTTAACAAAAACATACAGTAAATCAAAGAAAATTTATTGCCGTTTTTATTTTATTGCTCTTCAATCTGACCTCACTCGGCCTGATAGTATGCAATCAGGGTCCAAATTGACTAGGTAGAACCTCATCATGGAAAAGAAGGGTTATTCCCTGTCCTCCGATCGGAACTCCGATTGGTAGGAGGAGCGGGAATTTTATTTCCCATTCCTCCGATTAAGCATCATAAAAATATTGTACAGTCTAGTGTAAAATAAAAGAATATCGTCCGTCCGACCATTGTAAGAATATTTACAATGGTCTCCGTCATCATTACTGGTCCAATGGATTAGTTACGAAATTATACAAAGAACTGGTACTAAAAATAATTGGCAATTTAATGAATATGTCCTGCAGTAATTAGACACGAAATGCGACAGCAGAAGCTAATGTGTATGTATGTATTGTATATTTGTATTTGTATTTAATGATTTTAGGTGAAAGATAGCTGGATTCTATTGTACCCAATTGTTTTCTAAAATCGTTATAAATCGCCTATTGTTTGTACCTTGATTCAAATACACCTGCATGGTAACTAAAACGGTTCGTGATACATTCATCTGTATATTTCAATCTTGTATAAAATATATGTATTAATATAAACGTTGTATGTTGTCGATTGCCTCATTGTCGCACATTGGTTGACATGATGCTCTGCAAATATTGGTGGCCACCTACATATACGAGTATACTCGAAGTTGTGAAACATAGAAACTTTTCATCGAAATCATCGATACATTTTAGACGTACGTTTTATTTTTATAATTTACTTTATTACATCGCTAAAACAACGCTGCTAAATATACTTTAAGAGTATCTTTTCTTATACCAACCGCCTTCATCAAGGTAACACAAGTCTTCCTTACGACTCGTTACAGACTAAGCACTACTCGTATCTCAATCATTTTAGCGACAATACGAATATAAAATGATTTCAAGAACAACTGTAGGTACAATATATTAGCGTTCCTGTACTGGCACAAAAGTATTTAGTGACATCCATCGTAGGAGCGAGCGGTAACGGGTTGTCTGACCGTCATCCGAAGAACATGGTCGCGAGACGGGTATAGATGAGGCGCGTGCACACGTCACAGCTGTCCTTCCCTTGCAACCGAGACCTATTGTTCACGTGTACGTCCAACTGAAAAATCTAGTCTATTTAATTTCTTTGGCAGCCGACGTCGTCAAGTAGGTATATTTTGAATCGCGTGGGCCGATACGCGGCACGGAGATGAGCCGATTTTTATTACGAACGCATCGCAATATCGTATTGTTTTATTGACTTGTAAAATAAATCTGTGATCTTATTGATGTTAGTATATCTATTTTCGTTTGAAAGACACCTATACATCCCACCTGAACTTTAATATTATCCAGCTGGTTTAAAGGTTTTTAAATGGTATTTATGGGCTTAAGAGTGGTGGCCCGAAGGCGTTTTCAAGACGTAGAGAAAGAAAAGAATTCAACGATGGTTGTATTTGCCCTTCAGTGAAATATTTAAAGGGCTGATACTTTCATTATAAATGGATAAATACTATCTGTACCAACAACACTGCCTGCTAAGATTTATATAGTAAGAACAATATGTCTCCTTCACGATCCCGTGGGATCACAATTTTTCGGTTACAATATAGATAAATAATACTAGATGCAGTCGTATTATGTGTTACAGACGACTTACACATTACCCTTGCTAAAAAACAATGAATCAAACTGTTAAACGTTTACTTTTACTTTATCTTACATTGTCTATTGAAGCCAAAGAATTTTGGCTCAATAGAAAACTTTGTTTGCCATCTATTCACAAAGAATGATCGATTGCATTTTGATCATGCTTATCTTACTAAGAATGCACAAACGAAAACCTTAAATAGACAGTGACTCAATTATTAACTAACTGTTAAGGTTTAAACGTTTTTTTTTTGTGTTTATATGTATTGACATAAATATGTATGTTGTTTCTGATATCAATAATGCAAGTGGTCACTATACAATGCAGTGTTTTAAGTGTGTACAACCAGCAGAAAAAGTTTCCCTATTGCAGTCTCTTCGTTTTTACACTTTTTACTATAGAATTTAACCATAAATGACTTTTTGCAGACTTGACCAGTGCTTAGCTTTCCCAGGGTTAATAGTCAGTGGCCGAGGCGCGCACGAGCGTCCGTTTATATTTGTCGTGATCACGCAGGCGCCGCCTGACGCGAACCATGCGTCGTCGGCGCAACGTACACTTTGCTGGTAGGACTTCTCAGAGTCCGAATGGCGGAATGGCCGCCATAACAGCTCTGGCTGTGTTCCGACAAAATGGATGAAGAAGCCAGAACACTTGAAATCAAAAGCTTGAAGATCGGATGAGCCTTCAGTGTGACAGCAGATTGAGCTACGCTTCCTGGTGTTCCTCAATGGAATGCTATTGCACAGTGGCTGACTGGCTGCATGCCATTCTGCCAACTACTCGTAATTTAGCATTAAAAAAACTGTCCACGACCGAAGCTCTAATGAGGAAGTCTTCCTCGTAGTGTATGATTGATAACCTAACCAACAAATTCAAAATATAAATAAAAAGAAGAAATCGTTATTTGCTTTGAACATGGTATGAAGGTGTAGTTTTTTACAGGAGGAAGTAAATATAGGTAACGTTCGCAGATAAGGTATACGATGAATAGTTTTAAGGTGCGTTTTAATTAGTCTTTGAGTCTCTCTTGGATATCATACAAGTGCGACCATGCCTACTATATCTTAGCAAGGCTTGTAAAGTAACTTATGCGTGGGTAGCAGATTTGATTTTTTGTGTTTACTATTGTTTCCAAGTTAGAAATTACACAAAAAAAGGTAAATGGCAAGAAATCAAAAAGCACCATAGTAGTGCAAATGCCAGTACCAAACGGAGTTTAAAACTGCCTTTTGCAGGTTTGACAACAATAGCTCAAATCATCATCATCAGCCTGTAACAGTCCACTGCTGGACAAAGGCCTCCAAATTATCCAAAGCTCTATGGCTCAAAATATAGTTGCCGAATTCTACATTATGTAGATTGGGGCGAAGCGCTCGGAAAAGAATAATATTTTAATTTTCTTTTATCATATGCGAATACGCACTTACCTACTTATATGGTAAACTTTGCTTACAATATATCACTACAAATTGGCTTGAATTTGATAAACATTACAATAATATCGTTTTTAATTGTGACGCGTGCTCAGCATTGCCAATACCCATTGTTATCCCAAACATCGCTTCTGTAATATTGTACAAAACCTTTGGCTAGGCAATCGCCTTCCTAATTCGAATCCATATAAATAAAACCAGACAGTGTACATTATTGATTAAGAAGCGTAATATATCATTACAGCGGAAGATGGACAATAGGTCTGTGTTACCGACGACGTTTTCCGTGGCGGTTGCCAAACAATGGAATACCATTGCATAGCAGCAGAGAGAGGATGGCAATATGACAAGACCATGTGGCTTTTGTTACATCTTTGGTAACTTTTAATGTGTGCTAAGCCTAAGCGAAAAATCTTACACGAGTATCGTCATACTGTGATCACGCTTACTTTTACAAAATGTCGGACCAAATGGAGGGTGTTATCTGTTTATTTATACGTTTTCACGCGCTTTTTTATCCATAATATTAAATCCTGTTTGCTAGAAAATAATTTAAATATCTTTGAACGTTAAGTCTGGTAAAGCATCAATCACATTATTAGTGAACAACACATTAGTTAGATTTTTCTGACAATTCATCTGTAGAAAAACATGGGATCTCCTGTTTTTAAAAATTGTCATCATTGCTATCTGACAAATTATCAGAAACTTATCTGCCAAGGTGAAACTGGATTTAAGTTAAACAAAAACGGAAATGCTCTCTTGCTCTTACCATTTTAGGTCTGACCCATCAAACAAAAATACTATTTTGAGGGGGAACTTATGTACCTTCTAAGTAGATAGACGGCAACACCGAGCGTCACAGCGTTGCGACAACCTATGATGTATATTTACTGCGAGCAGGTGCACGTGCGAACATTCATGGCCACCTCTTGGCGTTAATTTAAAATTAAACTGCTTGTATCTAGTCTCAGTGTCGACGTTACTACTAAAAGCTTTCCCCTATTAATCTTTCGTTATGGCCATTGTAAATTCTACTCTATGTCCGGGGACGCAATAAGTTGA
This sequence comes from Mecyna flavalis, assembly GCA_949319885.1. Lineage (NCBI taxonomy): Eukaryota > Metazoa > Arthropoda > Insecta > Lepidoptera > Crambidae > Mecyna > Mecyna flavalis. The sequence goes on from OX439429.1 coordinate 16,202,272, forward strand.
AATTCTTTCTGCCTCTCAAAATATTGTAAGAAAAACCTATTTTTTTGCCTTTCCTTCTCATTATCACCCACATCGTCCCACAGCGCCCCAGCTGCTGCTTGCAGTCATCTATGTGGCAGGTAATTGTCACTTCGTCTTTTTCACAACAAAATAATGTTCATCGTTTAGACGTTTTGTTTTTACTAATAACTTTTTAACAATCAGTATATAACCATTTACTTTCTCCATCGAGAAGATACGAGTTATTAAAAAGTGTAAAACATCATCTTAAACCCAGGTCCGTGCTAAAACCCTCGAGCGGTAGCGGAAATCTATTCCAAAACCATCACTCAATATTACTCAGATTCTCATTTTAGATCCTTTAATTTCAACTGGCTGCCGGAACTGAGCTAGATTTCAATGGATTTTTATCAAAAATAGCACTAAATAATGCAATACAATGGTAGTGTTGTTTTACTTACTGTATTTGCGTTGGTTGGCTGCTATACCAGCTCCCTCTGACACACGAGTCTTAGCACCTTTAATAAACAGTGTGGGTCCTAGTGTCATACTATAACTGCGGCAGACTTAGCACGTCACGAGAGTTATTGTCTCTATGCACTGCAAGAACTATGTACCTAATATGTAGACCCAGCACGATTCACATGTGCCCCGATGACGTCGGAAGCAAACGTCTGCATAGAACGGAACCATAGTAAAAGCAAAAAGAGTACTCAGTACCCTATTTTATACAAACGCACCGCACGCGGCTTGTTACAAGCGCCAATGTTACATACCTATGCGTTAACACACGGCCACTCAAACAAAATCTCGACCCGTTTCTAAGTGTGTGCGTGCAAATACAAGCCGCGCGTGGTGCGTTTGTATGAAGATAACGAAAGTATCAGCTATTTAAGTCCCACTGCAGGACAAATGCCTCCACCTTTAAAATCAAATGATTACAATGATGGGTTTAATCACCACGCTTGCCAAATGCGGATTGGTGATCACAAACCCGAACTGTGTCCGAAAAAACCGATACACAGTTAGCTCGACCACGGAATCGAACCCAGAGCTGGTTATTAGCTACATGGCTGAAACCAGTTCGTCCCAATCGATCGGGCGAAACCGGGGGAGTTTAGTGGGTAGTGAGTGAGACGCTTTAGCCTCGAGTCCCACACGTAGCGTGGCGTACCTACGTAGCTATTAGCTTGTGGTTATGGTGCCTAAAAGCATTCTCCTCTAAAAAAAAAGGGAATCGAACCCAGGACGGTAGTATGAAGGTAACGTACTTAACACTCTTTCTACTATGTCTGCGTAGATGAGCACCCTCAGCATTCCCGCGCGGCTCCACGCTCCGCTAATGACATATTTCTGGCGGCCGGTCCGCCAAGGACGCGTCACCGTCCGCTCCGGCGCACGCTCTATTTCGGACCGCGGCTATATCTGAAAGCTTACATTGTTTTATTTCGGGCGCAGAACACTGTCCACCGGGAAGTGCGTGCCTATTAGCGGACTAATGGCCTTTAGGTTATTTTTTCCCACTTAAAGTATTATATAACGCGCAATAACTATAAAATCATATTTTTTACAGAAAAACTCTTTTTAAATGATTGAATGCACTTTACCTAAAAGTATCATACGAAATCCTTAGTTAAACCCAACGGTAATTGAATAAAATCAACGTTTACACTATGACGAATGTTTTGATACTGAGCATTGCACCTCTGACTCTGTTGTGTTGACGTACTGTACTGTATACCAAATATTTATATTCGTATTAGGTATAAGATCTTGTAAAATATTATGATTGCCAAAAATAAACAATATATCTACGGGTACGTTTCAAACATAAACTTACGTTACAGACTTATTTATCTTTTTACATGCCTTTTGTGTTGATACTTAGACTTAGCAATTTAAAGCTAAAGCTTTATAAATACCTTAATAAGTGACTAAGAAGACCGAAAGCAGCATAATAAATACGATGGAGTAATTAAAAGATTTATTGGTAGCAGTAGTTGGCAAGTACGACAGTGGAAAACCTAAAAATTACCATTAAAACAGTACAGGTAACAACAAAGTAGTTTGATCACAAAGACTCTATCCTAGAAGTTTAACCAACAGGATTTTTTTCCTCGTGGTCAAATCAGTTTGACAAAATAGTTTGATCACCTGGAAGAACCGAAGCAGATATCATTTATAAATAACGGTGAACCATATTTTACTGTCTACACGGCAGATCCCAGTTAAACTTTTATCGGAAATAGCAATCATATGAGTAGCTCGTCAGCTGCCAAACGATTTGACGAGACAGGAGCGAGTGTACCTAAATCTTACAACAATAACTCCGTTACTAGCTAGGATGCCTAGAGATGTTATTCAGAAACGATCTGTTGCTAGACGAGTAGTAAAGTAGTTTTTACAACGTCATTTCAAACTGATTTATATAACTAACGATTGCGAGCCAGCGAGTTAATAATAATGATAGGATAAATGAGTAATTAATCAATTTATACAAGGAATGGGCGTTTAAAAGAATAAATATGTAATAACTAATAATAAATTGGATATTATACACACGCCATCTAGCCCCAAACAAACCATAGGTTTGATTATTATCAAGCTTTTTTGATGTAAAAAGATACGAATACGAAACGATTACGCCGTAAGTCATTTCCAGTCATTTCTACGAAATCTGCTACTACAAAGAACCCAAACAAAGACTCAATTTACTCTGAACAGATTTATTTACAAGTACCTTTTTATTTGGGCTATAAATATTTAAAGAGTTTTGTGAATCACGTTCCACATACACACGGACTTACTCATATAAACATTGGACTAAATACTTTATAATACAAGTCTATAAGCAAATGGGATTACTAGAACTGATTTATTAAAGTTATCTCTTCCTCTCTCTCTCTCTCTCTCTCTCTCTCACCTACTTAACCAACCCATTGTTTTTCTGACTGCTATGTCAAAAACTACCAATGGGAGTATGAAACATTGTGTTGGAATGTTTGAACTTACGCACCTGCTCGAGATTGAGTGACAAGTTCACGTATAAATAGGTATCTGTGAAGTTCGTTGGGTTCACGTAATGCTGAATTCCGTACAATATTACGCGTTGCTAGAATGCTACTATTATTATCACATATTTCTTTCATGTTACTTCCATATTTAATGTGATTTTAAGGTTACTTTCCCATAAAGTCTTTCGGCAAAGTTTTTGTTTAAACTAATACGAGTACAAAGTAATCAATTATGGCAAGGCAAGAAGTAGTTAACGACCTTTGGTTTTTTGCTTCGTAGTTGTTCGGAAGTTAAAATGTAACTTATGCCATGAAAAGCGATTTTTTATAATAAGTCATGTCAAGTCTCATGTTACATTTTACTACCTATAGGTAACTGAAAACAAATTTTATTTACTATTAGATTCCACCTACCGACGACGGAGGTAGGAGGCATCGGCCCGTCCCCCCTTTTAGACAGGATATTCAGGTATCGAAAGGCCCAGTTCATTTATATTGAATGTTCCGTTAAAGAGAATCGAAGGAAATTGAATTTTGCAGCCTCAAACCTTAGACAGGTTTGGTCAAATACTTATTTTCGTTATTTATTTTTTCTTGTACTATTTGGACTGTCAGCAGACCGGCACGTATTTTTGACAGCCTTTATGGCTCTACCATTGAGATACGCCCGAAAACGTCGATCAATATGCCATATACAAGTAAATGGTATCTATCTATTATGTACTACTATACTAGCTTCCGTCCGCATCTTCAGCCGCTATCTGTTCTGTAACTCCACTTATAGCGGTAATCCACAAATGCTACAGATTTGGAGTCCGTCTGTCTATCTCACAAGCTAGCATGTCTCTAAAAAGACCTACAACACTCTATGAGCCAGTCACACCATTAAGTCACGGTACTTAAATAATCACTTAATATAGTATGGGGACCTAACGCAAAATTTAATAATATATTTGAGTGTTATAATGCAACGCCAAAGTCTTAAATATTAGCTATATAATATGAGATCTAAGATATGCCTTACCCAAGCGTTAGAACGTAAAACTACATAGTTATAAGGAGTTATTCGAAACACTACGCATTCTGACAATTTCCGCTTCCCTGAAATATGATCTTATTCTTCACTCGTTATTCAACAAATAATTGTTACTTTATTGTTTAAAAACGGCGTCACCTTACCATAAACATAACCTCTTGACATGGTAACTGCCGAACCCTGAAGCCCGGCTGGGCACGCGTGGCGGCGTGGGCGGGCACGCAGGGCTGACGTGGTCGACACGCGTCCGTCATCTCTGACAAAACTTACGTATTATACAAACTTCTTGCCACGAACACAAACATGTCATGACACCAACACGAAGAGTACGCAATTAATTGAATATTTAATATTTATTAGAATTTAAATATAAATAATTAAAATATAAGCGCCAAGCCCAAGTTTCCAATGCTTCTAAAGCATTGGAATCTTTGTGAATGAAATATCACAATATAAGGTATAAGATTTAAGCTAGATAAAGAATGATGTTGCTAAACAAACTCTAAATTGTCTTCAATAACTGACAACTGACAGGTATTTTGGATAAAAATCTTGTTTGTATAAGATATATCTCGATAAATGAAAATACATAAGTGATTGGTATCCTTTATACGTAAGAAAAAGAAAATAAGTGTCTCAAATCAACAACCAAAGTAAACAATGTCAAAAGAATACACACTAGTTTCTAAATATGATTCCCAGCGAGTTGTTTTTGTCACTTTTTCTCCGGTCATTAAGAATATCAGAACTCTCCAGTATCTTAAGATAAAGTCACACTTACAACTTCTAAAATAAGGTCAGCCGTATGTACCCACTCGCTGTAAAGCTGTTAATAGGTAGTGAATCTTTTACTGCGTTATTAAAAGTTGCTCTGTTTATAAACAAGTTATTAAAGAGCCTTTTAAAAGGCAAGTACAAGACAATAGATAAAACCAGAGTTCAAAGAAAAGTTTATAGCCATTGGTCCCGCATACAATTCTCTGGTATTCGTCAGCTGAGATGACCAACGTAGGAGGTTGATTAAAGAGATTTTTCGGGGAATTCAGGCATATAGAGTAATAGAAATCTATAGTATATTTTTACCATCAACAGCTTAAAGAAGAATGAATAAAGCTGCAGTGGTAACATACAATCAGGTGTGCGGCATGCCTGTCTGTCAGCTGAAGTAACATAAAAAAACTCAGAAATCTAATAAGTAGTATGTTTAAAATATACATAAAACCCACTATGCCAACTATAATTTCTATGCTGCTACAGTAATACTGCCAACTTTCCATCAACTGGCCTAGAAATTGGCTACTTTTCATTATTTAAAAAAAATGGTATGCCTTAAGTCTATTTGTTTATATTTAAAAAGATAATTAGGCGATTGTATTTTCCCCGGATACTGCGTATCCTAATATCAAAATAAAACCTAATTAAAAACACACAAGTTTATTTCTAGCAATCCAACGTTAAGTATGGTTAACAAGGATGGAAGGAAAGACTATACACAAATATTTAAATTAATGAAAATTACATCAATCAATATTTCAAATAAGTATGTATGCAAAAGGAAATTACCCAGAAATTGAACCTTTTCCTGATAATAACGAAACAACTTATCTATTTTTGTGCAGTCTTACTAAAGCTATTTGCATAAATTATTTTAGCGAATCAGTTATATTTATCATGATAAATTGATAAATAAGGTATTCCATAAAAAGTAAATACAATAGCTAGAATTTAAATTATTTGTAATATTAAAAAAATATATTATAATCTACATAGAATGACGACGTAGAGAACCTACTCAATTGTACAGAAGTTAAAATATCCATTCGATTTCCATGTTGTAATGTAGTTAATAAACAAAGTATCATGGACGAGTGTTAGTCATCGGATTCCACAGTTTGCAACAGATCTGGTGCGGGTGTTTTAACTCCGGGTGAAGCACCTTTACCTTTCCATCTTCATTATCATTAAGACTGCCTCCGTGGTACAGTGGTTAGAGCGTTGGGCTCTAATACCCGGAGGTCGTGGGTTCGAATCCCGCGGGGAGCATCACTTTGTGTGAATGTTTCCAGTTTGGTTAGGACATTGCAGGCTCGAATCACCTGAATGTCTGAAAAGAATGATGATTCCGTGCTTCGGAAGGCACGTTAAGCCGTTGGTCCTGCGCCTGATCTCTCTTCGGTCGTGTCAGACTGCTGTCCCACCGTGCTATGAGAGTGAGGGAATAGGGAGTGCACCTGTGCTTGCGCACTCACTTGTGCACTATAATATATCCTGCGTAGTTGGCTGATCGTAAAAGATTGGCCGCCATAGCCGAATCGGCTAGGAGGACATTATTATTATTTTTATCATTAAGATTAGGCAAAACCGAGCCAAACGTCACAATAAATTATTATAATAATCTTGAGTTTTCTACGTTTTTCGTCACACTTACGTGTTGCTTTTTTTAACTACTTAACATTGTTTAAGTTTTCTACATTTAATTTCACACGTATTACTTGTTTTTTTTTTTTGTATATTAAATACATTTTTTAATTATTTGATTTGTTTAATGTATGTGTTACCGGCCAAACCCGATTTCAGGACAAAAAAGTTTGGCCTAGGCTAAACTAGTTCTTACTAAGGGGGAAATCGACTCGGATGGATATAGGTTAGAAGAAGGCTAAGGCGAGAGCAAAGCGTACGGTACAATTTACAAAGAATTCATGATCATCTCTTTTTGTACTTACATGTTCAATCCCTAATATCAATAAATCTTAGTTTTTTGTACTTTATCTGTGGAATAACTTCGTTTACTTTTTGACTAAGAAGTGTTATCTTTAATCAAAACGTTTAACAGGAAATGAAATTTGTTCTACTCTGCATAAATACCGTTCAGTGGGCACTGGGATGTACAACAACAATAATAGTGACTTTAAACTAGTGAATAACAGGATGGTAAAGTCATATTGACAAGCCATTTCGTGTACTGGTTGAGAAGTCAGCTATTACACCAAGAGGTCGCGGGTTCGATTTCCGCACGGTACAAACATAGTGCGCATGAACATGTCTATTTGTATCTCTCTGGGGGTTTCTATGTATCATAATATGTGTATATTTACAAAATAAAAGTATTTAAGTAATATTTTTCGTACCCATGGTACATACATGGGGCTGAACGGCGCTGTGTGAATATGAATGAATGCATGAAAGAATTTATTTCAGACCGAGGTCCATATTCATGTTAGTAACATTTTTACCTTAGCCTATGTTAGTAAACTTCAATCAAATACAATCATAATATCAAAATAAAATACAATTAAAATACAAATTAATAACATCATTAAATCAAAATAAAATACAATCAATCAAATAAAATCATAAAATCTAACTAAAATACAATCAATCAAATAAAATCATAAAATCTAAATAAAATACAATCAAATAAAATCATAAAATCAAAATCAAATATAATCATAAAATCAAGAAAATCAAGATAAAACTGAATCAAATAAAACAAAAAAGATACATGCTGTGTGAATATATTTATTATTTATTTATTATGTTCAACAACGGCATCAGACGGTTGACTCGTCAGTAATGTAATGCATTTCGACCGCGTAATGAACGATAAATCCCGTATTGAGCGCATGAAGTATTTATAGTGGTATTGGTACCTCGCGGTCGTCTGCTTGGCGGCAGACGCAGGGTACTATTAATTTACTATGCACAGGCACAATCAAAGCATGCCATGTCATCTTGATGTATTTTGCAGCCCCGATCCGAACGTTGTATTTCAGGCACGTACCTACTGTGACATGCAATAGTTACGTATGCGTTTAGTAAGACGTATACGCTTTGTAAGGAAAATTAAAATTGATTGTGGCTTTGTACGAAAATCTAAATGAAGAATTCATACTTAAGTGTTATATAACTGCCTGTCAAATAGCTGCAAATAAAAATATCTGCTTCAGCATTGCAAAAAATTAAAAACAACACTTTTTTGCCCTTTACCGTCTTCAAACGCAAACAGACACTTGTCATATCAATTTGTAACCAACAAATAAATAAGTACAGTATTTGAAATGATTGACAATAATATTATTTACCAAATTATTCACTTAAATATTTATGTGTACTAAACACAGGACAAACAAAAATGTTATTCAAACTCACAACTAGACTGGACCGGAAGGAACACTACAAAAGGCTCTGATGACCCTGAATGCCTGAGGATTAGCACTTACACAAAGAGTTCATCCCGAAAGACTGTAGCTAGTTCGTAGATAAACTCAAAAATAATAAACACGAGCAAGCACTTGCTCTCATGTAATCCTGGTGTCTAAATTTGCTCTCAAGGTAAGCGTATATAATGTAATATCTGCATAATATTCGGATATTTCGGTCTGATACGAGGCTGCATATCCCCGGATTTACAACGCTTTTGCCACGTACGTCTAACATTAAATGGGATACATCTGTAAAATTGACCGAAACTGTAGAACCGTGTAATATATATTATCTTTATTTTTAGAAAGCGCTTATCAATCAATCGTTAAGAGAAGGTTAGAATTGCTTTTTCTAAATGAGGTACAAAATCACGTGGTTACGAAAACGATAAAATTCAGCAATGTACTACATAAAGTCACACACTAAGGTAATGCTAATGTTATAAGCTAATCAATTAATTTAATTTAAAAAAAGACATCACAGCAAAACTTCTAGGTACTCTACATTCCTAGAGTAAGGTTATTTCAACACAAAAAGTTCCTTAGGTGCATTTTCGGTTCAATCTCGATTTATGAAAATATTTAGAAAACCTTATTAAAAGATTAACTATGTGCGCACATCGATACTCATTATTTTTTTAAGGATATGTAACGATCAGTCATTGCGAATAAAGCTTCTATTAATCAACAACCCATAACCCATTATGTAATAATCTGAATTGTTTTTCATAGTTTAATTGCGAGCGATATGTATCTGGTTATATAACAATCATCGCCATTACCATTATTGCCTATTAGACCGTTAATACAAAGCAGGTACCTATTACGTCAGTCGTAAAATTATAATAAATTAGCTTACGCCTGAGACTTCACGTTAGCCTTTCGCTGGTCGAACAAAGCTAATAGAAAATCGATGTTATCATAAGGAAGCTAAAGTGTCGATCCATCCTCCATTGAGCTGCCTATAACATACATCAAGTCACATCCAATATCCAAAGATAAGCGGATATGACTTATCCCTGAGACTAGATAATCCTGTAATCGACATCAATAAGGAATCTCTGAAAAGTATTTTTCTCCAGTATAAGGGGCAGCGCAGACGACAGACTATCCGTGGCGCACTTTTTAGTCTGTGAAAATAGAATAATAAATAAGGAAATAAATATTGATAAAGGTACATGTATAAATCAAGTATTTGACCATAATGTAAATATAACATTGTATTTTTGAAGCATTTATCGTTGTATTTTTATACACGTACAAGAAAAATCTAACTTGTTCATGGGTCAGGCGGGAATTTAACCCACGCCCCTCACTTTCCGGCCAATTGCACTTTCTGGCCTATGCTACCTATTTCCTTTTTAAAATTATGTAAACTAAAAAAACTTATAGATAAACTTATTCCGTGTATACAAAGGAGATCATTTTTTTTGGGCCTTTTCTGAAAGTGCCGGCCAACAAAAAAAATTGGTACGTATCGATAGAACTAGCCATTTGAAGCAATAGTTCATATGGCACGAAAGTTGTAGGATCGCTCTGAACCAAGTTATACAGGTTCTAAGATTCACTATTTTCATACATTTTATTGATTTCTGAAAGTGCCAGTCAACAAAAAATAATTGTACATATTGTTAGAACTAGCCATTTGAAGCAATAGTTAATATGGCACGGAAGTTGTAGGATCGCTCTGAACCAAGTTATTTATACTAGTTCGATGATTCATCATTTTCATACATTTATTGACTTCTGAAAGTGCCGGCCAACAAAAAGTAATTGTACACATTGCTAAAACTAGCCATTTGATGCAATAGTTACTTGGCACGGAAGTTGTAGGATCGCTCTTAACCAAGTTATACTAAACAGGAATGGGCTAAGGGTGGATCCCTAGTGGACTCCAACAGTAGTGGGAAAGGGTTTTTTGTCCCCAACAGCGGTTCGAACTGCAGAAAAGGAATCGCTGTACATATAGTGGATGACGTCAACATAAGCTACAGGAACCCCCTTGGATCGCAATGCACACCATATTATCGCACGAATAACACAGTCAAAGGCCTTCTCCATGTCTAGGAACAGGAGATGTAGAGGCGTATCCCTGTATCTCTCCATGGCAATCCTTAATGAAAAAACGGGATCCATGGTTCCATAGCGGGGGTTGGAGCCATATTGACTCTCCGAGAACGAACACACCTGCCGTATGCAAGAGTCGACTATCCGCTAAAAGAGTTCATGGTGTGGGATATGACCTTAACGTTCTAGGGTAAATAAGCTTCCGCCCCTCAGACCATTCCAATATGGCGGTTACAAAATGGTATCGCCTAGCTCTGGCTACAGCTTTCTTCCCGACACGCTTCCTATCCCAGTGACTCTAGATTGATTCACTGTCAGCTCCGGTGCACAGTGGGTCCGGTTTGAGTTTAACGCAATGACAAGTGGACAGTGTTGTGCAGTAAGACTGGGCCCCCAGTATGAAGTTGAATTGAAGTTGGCCACTTTTTCAATGTGGTGACATCTGATAAGATTAGTTTTAGCCATAATAAATACAATTCTATGTTTCCCAGCACTTTCAGAAGTCAATAAATGTATGAAAAACTAACCCATGAAAATAATGAATCATCGAACTAGTATAACTTGGTTCAGAGCGATCCTACAAGTTTCATGCCATATTAACTATTGCTTCGAATGGCTAGTTCTAACAATATTTATAATTATTTTTTGTTGGCCGGCACTTTCAGAAATTGATAAAATGTATGAAAATAGCCAATCTTTGATCTTGTATAACTTGGTTCAGAGCGATCCTACGACTTTCGTGCCATATTAACTATTGCTTCAAATGGCTAGTTCTAACAATATTTATAATTATTTTTTGTTGGCCGGCACTTTCAGAAATTGATAAAATGTATGAAAATAGCCAATCTTTGATCTTGTATAACTTGGTTCAGAGCGATCCTACGACTTTCGTGCCATATTAACTATTGCTTCAAATGGCTAGTTCTATCGATATATACTATTATTTTTTGTTGGCCGGCACTTTGAGAAAAGGCCCAAAAATGTATGGAGCCTGAATGATCTCCTTTACGTATTCTTAGTTTTTCACGTGCGCTATCTTTACTCCTCAAATAAATAATTATTATACTAATAAATTATATGGCTCATTGCCCCATCAAAAACCTAAAAATATATTAGGCAAATGTGAAATGAAAACGTGAGTGGATATTTTAAATAATCACGCATAGTATGTTTGATGTGCTCTTCTCTACAAATAAACATAGAAGATGATACATTACAGTTTTCGTGCTATTTTTATATTGAACAAAGAAATGCTTGTCTGAAAAGCTTTTATCTTGAGATCAAGTTCTCTTGACCTTGGCGCTATTTAAATTAAAATTTACACCGAAAGTGTGATTCACCACCATCTAATTAACATTTTTCTGTAATCATATTGAACTTTAGTATTTTATTAATATTCCTATTATCCTTGCCATCCAAACGAAGAGTAAACTACCTTTTTCTAACAAAGTTTTTGTCAAACTAAAGAAATCATATAAAATCTCATTTAACAATTTTTTTTAGTTTTGAATTATGATAGCAGCTTCACTAACTATCATAAATAAATATTTAAAAAAATATTTACCTATTGCCAGATACGGTCCCTACATATCGACGGAAACATAAATAGACCTAAGTAGTTACTGATTGAGCTTACACTTTCCGCTATACGTCAAGTGAAATTGCGAACACCATAAAAAAATTATCTGTTTTCAATGAGGGCAATTCGTTGCACATTTTCATAGAACCGCTATTAAATCTGTAAACAATAAACACTCATGGGTAATCGTAAAACTATTGACTGTGCCAAAAGGCAGTGCTGGCTTTTATCTACTCGTGGTCGATCTTCAAAGTTAAAGTATAAATATTTCCGCGTTTATGAAATTATTATAAAATAAATTCTTTTAAGGGTGGATCTTCAGAAAAGTGCTCTCCGCGTAATTTCCACGGCATTTTTGAAATCGCTAAATTATGGTGAATTGCACAAATATTCCGAAAGCTTGTGCAAATTTAAACAACATATCAAAATTCGCCACGTACGGGATCTATACTTTTGCTAAAAAAAAATGGAGAAAATTGGCGGCCCATGGAAATTACAATAAAGGCCGTGGAAATTACCCAGCAGATTAAATTTAGCTAAAAACCATGTCAAATATGAAATTAAGCTGTCATATTAGTTAGTTAGGGTAGTATAAAGATCTACATTGTATTAAAACCATATTTAGCAAAAATAGTAGCTTTATTTCAAAACTTACTTAAGTATGATACTCAAAGTAGTTATCAATTAACTTTCTTATACATTAAAATTGTTCCCATAACATTATACTAATGGATAAACATAATAGTTAACATAAAAAAAATAACATATTGAAGTTTTATAAAATAAGTCTTTTCATCAATCAGTTTAAGTCTTCAATTTAATTGTTGGAATTCTTTAAAAGCGTTGCTTAGCTTGAACTATGAGAAAGTCTTTGATTCAATCGAGACCTAGGCAGTGCTGCAGTCTCTAAAAAGGTGCCAAGTGGACTACATGTATATCTACGTATTGAGGTACTTATACCAAAACGCTGCATGTCGGTTCGATTGCAAAACCAGAGCTCAAATCCTATCTAACTAGAGCGAGGTGACAGGAAGACGTAATTTCTAAACTGTTCACTGCTGTGCTGGAGGATATTTTCAAGCCTCTGGATTGGCAAGGATTCTGTATTAACATCAATGGCGAGTACCTTACACAGCTACGCTTTGCTGACGATGTAGTTCTCATGGCCGAGACCATGGTGGATCTGAACACAATGCTCGAAGATCTTAGTAACGTTTCCATAAGAGTTGGTCTTAAAATGAATATGGACACGACGAAAATTATGTCAAACGTCCATGTTGCACCCGCTCCAGTTAGCATTGGAAACGTTACGCTTGAAGTTGTTGACTATTATGTTTACCTGGACAGGCAGTTCAGTTAGGTAAGTCCAACTTCGAGAAAGAGATCTCTTGACGAATCCAGCTCGAATGAGCAGCGTTCGGGAAGCTACGGAATATATTCGCATCCAACATACCTCAGTGCCTCAAGACGAAAGTCTTTGAACAGTGTGTGTTGCCAGTGATAACATATGGAAGCGAAACGTGGTCATTCACTATGGGTCTCATAAGAAGCCTCAAGGTCACACATTGGGCAATGGAGAGAGTTATGCTTGGTGTTTCTTTGTGCGATAGAGTCAAAAATGAGGAGATTCGCAAAAGAATGAAGAAAGATTTGTAATATTTTTAAAAAAGGCAAAACTGTTGAGTTTCTTGCGGCACTTCTTTCCTTAACAGGCCATTGACGTCGAAGTGCTGGTAGGGAAAAAAAGATTGACGTGCAAAAGTATTTTTTAAAAATCTATTAGCAGAATAAATGATTTTATTTTATTTTTATTAATGTAGGTAACCGACATAGCTCGAAGAGTTGCTCAGTTAAAATGATAGTAGGCAGGACACATATCCCGCAGAACCGATGGCCGTTGGGGTGGAAAGGTTTTGCAATGGTGTCTTTCAGTTTGACCGCGCACTTGAAGACTTGGGAAGGCCCTGTACTAGCTGGACTGACGACATTGCCAAGGCCGCCGGAAACCGCGGGATGTGCGTGGCGCAAGGACCGATCAGTGTGGAGATCCTTGGGGGATGCCTATACCCAGCAGTGGGTGTCGCATGGCTGATGATGATGAACTTAAAAGAAACAAGGTAATTTCCATGGGTCTTACGTAATTTCCATGGTGTTTTATCCATGGTAATTACACCATGGAAATTACAATAAAACATATATTTTGAAATAACTTTTCATTGCAAAGATATAACCAGCTAGTTTTTTACTGTCCATCTACATTAAGGAGCTAGGTATTTCACCTCAAAACCCATCTACTAAAAGTACTACAATTACATTGAAAAAATGTGACACGGGAATGCCGGAAAACTGGGAACCAAAATTTTTAAAATTGAAGAACTCCAGCGTCCAAAGCGCGGGAACCAGCGACATGGCCACCTCACCTCCTAGCTGCGGGGTAACTGACGATTCGAATACACCTATCAGGGTTCGCCTACGCCTGGCCAGCCCTGAGCAGTGCCCCTCGAAAGGCGCGCCGCGAAAATCTTGCTAAGCGTGTGACATATATACCTATGACCATAAAATCAAAAGTTTCCTTCCAATTAATTTAAAATTTGACTAGTATATAAACTGATTTATGTTTTTTAAATGTGTGTAGAAAACTGGTTAAAAACGTGGGTGGTTTTAAAAATATGTGCGATTGTTCAGAAGTCGGCGCTCGTGTGACACGTAAAAAACGTGCAAAATTCACCGGATTTGAGGTGTTGATGGTGAATTACTCAGATCTTCGTAGTTTTTAATCAAAGAAATTTATATGACCTGATGCTTAATGAAATGAAGAAACGTTGTAATAATAGTTTTTATCGTAATAATTTATTTTAATAGGAGATATGAGTCTGTGACACTCTGAAAATCCTTTTCCAAGAAGTAGCCTTAACCACAGTTTCGCGGCTGAAAGAGCAATCCCAACTCCGGCGTCTCGGAATTTTTCCGTGGACGTCTGCCAGCGGTGTTCTTTTTAAATTAATTATTGTTTTACGCGGCTCTAAACCATTCTATTATAACGACGCTCATACACCGCGAGTGGTGCTATTCTCGGTCGCACAAAATTTATGACCGTTTGATTTGCCCTCTTAATCTTAGCAAGGCGAAACAAAATTCTGTGTCAATCTCGTTTATGGCTCTTTAAACGTGAAGTTGTCGAGCGAAACGCACACATTCCACACAATGTTAGCCATTGTTGTATTTGCATCACTAATTTCTTCATTTACAACCTTACACTGAACTACCTAAATACATTATTACAGTACATTATTTCCCAAAACTTTGATTTATTAATAACAGAGTTGTTTTTGCATGGGGTTAGGTAATAAAATATAACGATAACTTACCTTTACAAGTGCACTTAAAGAATTACATTTTACTATTTGAATTTTTATAAAGCTGCTTTTTGGTTATTTCAGAATCAATCGTCGTAAACCTTGAAGCCTTTTTATATTAAAACATTATGCGTTCTTGTGGTCGCACAACAAAAACACAAACCTCTATTATACAACTCTAAATCCTTTTCGAACGGACTCCGGAGATGTGTCTGTCTGTTTATTTATATAGATCAACGCCTACAAGGAACATTCGTTTAATGGTTACTGAGCTACATTTCTGTGCATATATATTAACATATTTCAAATACTTTTATTTGACATCGATGGCTACCGAAATAATCGGATGAAAGCTCGAGCTCTATTTCTTTGTCGGAAACTAACAATGCATTTTGCTTGCTTTGTACATTACTAAGAAAATACTCACTATTTATTTCCTGTATGTACAAAAATTGTCCTACCCACATTTGATTGTTTTATCAGTTAGTATCATCATCCAAAATGTCCAGATATGATAATTAATCCTTTTTTTGTTGTATTGATTATTGTAAAGACAAAGTTTGTATTCCTCATCTCACGACCAACCATTGCGAAGTTAAGGCAGGGCATGATTACAATTTTTAACAACAGATCGACCACACAAAGTACACTACCAACATCTGTGGGGATTTCTACAGGGATTTAATTATTTTTTCTCCAAGCTAACTGCTAGTGGAAATTATGAACACAGAAAAGTCCAGAGGTGCACGCCGAAATTCGAACCATAGACCACGACGCAAGTGAAGCCACGTTTGAAACCACTCGGCCACCAGAGCTACGACAGGGTATATCATGAAACAAACTCAGGGAATATCAAAACACTACAGCATAAGTGAATCGCACGAATCTTGAAAATAAGCTATTCCTATTTGTTTACGGATTTGGTTCATCCACGTATCGTTTAAGTTGTCTCGTAAAATCATAATTTGCAAACTTCTACTACTCTAAACAATCAATAAATAAACGTATGCAATTTCGTTAAGCCACGTTTCATCTCTTTTATGTTTATTCGAATAATATTCATAAAAGTTGGAACGCAATAAATTACACTTTGTTATTTTAAAGAAGTGGATCAGTTTAGTCATTCGCCAATGATTTACTACTAAGACCGCAGTAAATTGTTTATTCAAAAGTAATCACAACACTTTATATGAATCCATGTTTGTGAATGGGCGTATTTAATGGAAATAGATCAAATATCAAATCCACAGTTATTTTAAAAACATACTTTCCATCCTTTTGAAAGATCTTTTGTTTAATTGCATTGCTAAGTGATTTACTCGGCAGGTTGGAAAACTATCAAAGCTACATAGCCAGGCAGGAAGTATTTTATATAATGAAATGGTAATTTGAACATTTCTGCTCGCTACTTGCCGTCATAATTTTACTCTGATTATAAAATGATTTCACGTGTTTACGTTCACCTGATGTGTTTACTGAACCTTCTCTGACAGAGCTCGATAATGGCCGTTGCTTATAATATTTGAGCCAGCCAGAAAAATGATGACAAGAAACGATTACACGATTTGCGGAAATGGAACCGAGGCGGTAAAACAAACAGTCTATTTGTGACTGCAGTCATGTGCCGGGTGACCATGGAGATATAAAAACTCTACGAGTGAAATTCAAGAAAAAAATTTCAGATGAGGCCCATCTTGTTAATGTATGAAATGATGCGTGTACACACAAATCTGTATTCATTAATGTTTTATTATAATCAACATCCATGTATTATGATGACGCAATTTAAAAAAAGGTTAAAAACTACTTTCATACAGTTATTTGAGTTATGGTACTATTGCTAACCTAGGTAGGTAACTATAGTCAAATTGTAACAGTTAAAAACAAAACACGTCGAGTCTAACAAAGGATCGATAGAAGAAATAAATAACAGTAACTATTGTGTGTCAGCGAAGCCATTTATCTTCCGAATCAGGTCACCGAATCGTGCTATTAGGTCTCGCTTAGAAGTTAAGCTCAATATCTTTATATATCAAGCCTTTAATATGTATGAGTCATTTACAAAAATAAATGCAACACTCGAGCCCTCGTGCCCAGAATGTTGTAATGGTCAGCGCGATGCACTCTCTACCAATCAATCCGATATCACTCATATCGACTCGCGGTACATCAAAGAGTTTGTTTCAGCGTAGCTGGAACCACTCGTATATCGATTATACGCTAAGTTTGTACTCATGCGCTTAGCTATGAATTATATGACATCAACGTTGTAAATAATTTAGTTCCGGATATAACTTTTATTAAATCTCACGCTTATTGCAATATAAATCTAAACCGTGACAAATACTTATAAGGAATTTGCTTATGTGTTTAATTACTGTGTATAATATCATCACATAACTTTATAGTGTCAACGTAAGGTACACAATGCCAAAAATTATGTGCATTTTATGCCGTTGCATGTAACCGGCTACCTTGGACACCTAACACAATAAAACTATAGGTTTTTTTTAAATATGGCTGTCTTAGACATACACTGGTTTGCTCTTAATGAAAATGAATGTGCACTCGTTTCACTGGAAAAACAACAGGACAACATATATCGCTCCTCTTCTTTCTATATACTACGCTCCCAGACGAAAGCTCTCTTTGTTCGAGAACCACTGGGCTTTGGAAGCTTTCACTCACTGCTTTTTTTAGACAATTCCGTACCAACATCTGAAACAAATGGTTAAGGACAAATATTTAGTGAGTACTACGACTACTTAATTATTGAACTACTGCTGGGGGGATATGATAAACTCAGAAAAGTATTTTTATTTTGTATCTAATCACGAGTATCTCTCATCGAGTTTATCCTATGAACCAAGACTCTAATCTTAATTTTTAGAAGTCTTTTTATAGTATTCGTTCCTTTGTTAATAAGGGGTATTGCAAAAATAGTAAAACAATAGAAATATTCTCGATTTTTTAAACGTATTTATTGCTACACCATATTTATCATATATCAAAGGTTAGTTGGAACTTTTGTGACAAGCTCATCACATTTGATGTTGTAAATAAGTTTCAAATTGAAACCTGCGTCGCACGGTCGACGGCGCGTAGCTTCGCACCAGGTATTGTGAGACTCGTGTATTGATTACCATCTATTTTTATAAGGACGAAGCGACGAGAAAATATGTTAACTATATTAGGTTAACCCTTCCACCGATTATCTGCCTCCGATAATATTATATGGTCCGCTGATACTGGGAGCCAATAAAAGTAGAAAAATGTACTGTGAAATACATCGCTTGAGGGCACAATCATGGCCTTGGCCGTTTTTTATGCAGTTATTCAACAGATTTATTAGATATATTTCTGGTCTACTCTAATAAGCTTAATGCGAGGTAATGAATGACAATATAAGTAGGACAATGTCGTACACGACTGGAATTTTTTGTGATACATTTTCAAACCAATTTGTCAACTTAACAGAGTAGCATTAACCTAATACTCGTATCCTCATAAATGTTAAACTACAAACCCAAATCTTATAGTCAGTAATTTACAAGACGTAAATAACTATTTTATCTTACCTAGACAAAATCAAGTTGAAATGAATATGGAATATTAATATCTTTTTTGATGTTAAAAAATTGATTGCATCAGCAAAAGAAGTCACTATGATTTATAACTGAAAACAGCTAACGCATTCACGATGGCCCTGTGATAAACGCGATAAAATAAAAATACTCAGCTCAAGGCAGATGGCTGTTAAGATTTGGACATCAATTTGAAATTTTGCTTCGCATGACATATTGAAAGTATGCCTAATGGCTTTGAAAATAGAGATGGAAATCGAATTTTGTGCAAATAGTTAGTAGGCGAGCGATGCGCGTGGGCAGTCGTTCTTGGCTCTACGCCAGGAATCACCTGCCGACCCTTGTATAACGATAAAAGCTAAATATTA
Source organism: Mecyna flavalis (assembly GCA_949319885.1). NCBI lineage: Eukaryota > Metazoa > Arthropoda > Insecta > Lepidoptera > Crambidae > Mecyna > Mecyna flavalis. The sequence goes on from OX439429.1 coordinate 16,221,478, forward strand.
TTTACAGCTGTATCTTACGCACTTATTGTTATAGATGACTGGATATCAACTGCATAACACATGGTTGTTTAAATATAACGTAAATATCGAACTGTAATAAGTAGAGTAGTGTTTTATGTGAATTTATATTCACTATCAGACATAATATGTACATTTTTGTCTTAGTATTTTTTGTTCAGATCTCTAAAATTTACTGTATATTGTTTTTCCGTTGTGTTGTGCCTTTATATGCAAATAAATCATTTATTTATCTATCACTTTTATATATGGTTGAACATAAAGGAACTACTTTGATGTAAGAAAGACAGTTCTTTAGATTTCATATCACGTTGTTTCCGTTTAAAACTTGTGTTTAATAACAAGAACTTTCAGGGTAATTCCGTGTTTATGTCTTGTGGTAAACAACGACAACAGAGTTAAATGGTATTTACAGAATTTGACGGAAAAGCGGAAACAAAAATTCATTTGTGAAAACTCAAGCTGTCCATCGCACAAAAAATGTTGACTCGTTTCAGAATCAGTCGCCGTCGGTAACACCCGATGAATGTATGCCAATGTCAATGTCTAGCGATAGAATTTACGTGATTTATCGCGTTCTACAGTCCGCTATTGACGTAGCTCCCTGACATCCTCCTCCCGGGCTTTGTCCTAGATCGCAAAGACGGCGGCTGTAAATGCTTTTTAAACTTTTTTACCGTCCGTCGTGAAGATTAATAGTGATCTTGACGGACATGTGCGCGATGTAAGAAGTCTAGTACACCGGGGCTGCCAGCGGCGCAGGCTCGGCCGCGCCCGCTCGTGCCAAGCGAATTCCCAGATCTATGGTCTGATAATGATGCCAAATACGTGCACACTACTAGGGAATTGGCGCCCGGGTTGTGTGGAAACAGTATTAATAGACACGGAAGAACAAAATAGGCAGCTCGATGAATATGGAACCGTGTAGTGGACCGATGCACGTCTGTGCACTGAGCTCGGACTCCCCGGCCTTAGACGCTTTGATGCTCGCCCACACGATTGCTATCCGACCTTCCGTCTCAATAATGATGGTCATTTATATTTATTACCTACTTATCTTGCTTTTGCTAGGATTCACTCGTACATCTAGTTTTGATTAATAATCCGGGTGGGTTTTACTACTACCTGTGTTTAATTTAGTGAGCATGATTTGATATTGGTAGTGAAGTGTATGCGGAAATGAGAAGTTTGAGATATGATTATGAAATGAATAAATTTTATTGTTATGCTCATCTACCTATTTACACCCCACGGACAATTAAAAACTCAAATCTTTCACATTGAAAAAGATGAAAGACCTACTTAGAAATGACATTCGCAGTATAACAATAACCATAGAAATAGAAAAAAGAGAAAATTTTCTTGTTCTGTGACAATAACTACCGAACAGATTTAGATAAATTATGCTACTTTTCATCTACATTCGAGAGGCAACTCTAAGTATCATTGGCCGGAACATAGTAGAGCCGATCAAACTCTGAAATAATCCCACCATCTACCAGGGTATCAATCAAACACATAACCTCCGAGTTTTATGACCCGAGTGGCTTAACCACTATTCTACAGAGGTGGTCAAAACAATTAAGTATCTTTTCACCGATACTGTTGCATAAAATAAAACTATCCAAAGTTTATATTGCCGGCTGGGAAAAATCTGACACTTTAAGTAACTCAATGGTTACATGATAAGTATTGTTTCAAATTAGGTCGTTGTTCTCAGAACGTGTTGGAGGTATTTAAATGACCACAGTCATGTTAACCAGAACCCGAATTAACCTGAAAGAAAAGAGCTGCGCGTAACGTGAGTCGCGGTAAATGGAGCGCGCGCTGATAATGACGTCGCGGGAAGCTGTCTCGCTGCGCACGCGCAGGTATGTGAAGTAATTATTGCACTACTCGTTATATGTAATAATATTGTTTTGAATTAGAGGAAAGACTGACAAGTAAAGAGAAATAGCCCTAGGAGAGAAGAGTGACCTTCTAGGTACTTCTATTTTGAAAATGGTCGTAGAAAAGCACACACATACATAATATATTAGTTAGGTAGTTACGAAATGATTGTACACTATCCTTCATGTCATACAATAAAAAAAAATTAAAACCAAAAGTCAGAACGCAAATTAAACTAAAAAAAAAGTATCTAACCTCGTACATTTTTTTTGTACATGGCAAGAATGTTTTGAAAAAAAGGAGTTACGAGGTCTGACTGGGTTTAGCACATTCACCGACGTGACGTCGACATTGTGGTATACTAAGAAATAAAAAAACATAATCATGTAACTTGTTATAACGTTACAATATACATGAATACTGTTTTAAATATCTTAAGCAGGCGCTCAGTAGCCTCTACAAAAAACACGCCATAAATAAAATAAGGACGAATACTTACGTAAGAATTCTTTCGAAGAAGAAACCATATAGACGGCAGTTGGTTGGAATACCTACGTTGATAAACGTGCCGGCGACACAAAGACGGATAGTCCCCGGCCATTGTGTAGGCGGTCAAAGGAACCCGCTACTGCTAAAGTGAACTTTTTGTTATTGGTACTAAAAAAGCTTATTTCTTTTGCCTGTAATGAAAGAAAAACTGTAAGTAGCTTAAATCATAACAATTTCTGATGTTGACTTGATTATTCTTACAACTTCTGTGCTAAAACTCAAGAACGGCTGAACCGAACCTATGGATAAATTGCAAGGAAAATACTAAATATATAATTAAGGTTGAAATTATTATGGTTTAAAATAAGTGATACGAAGTTCACCGGGTCTGCTAGTCATAAATAAATATCTTTGGACATTAAACCCGAACCAAACTATTTATTAATCTGTACCCAAACTAATCATAAGATTGTGCTATGGGTTTCAGACAACACATAAACATTACATAATACTTTTGTTTTTTTGTAAAAACAAACATCATAGAAAACTCAGACGGAAACAAAGATATGTTTATGCACACAAATGTTTGTACCGTGCGTGGATCGAACCCGAGACTTCTCGATCATTACACCAAATCGGTCGTACTTTCAGACTTTGAAATAAATCTTTATGCTGATTTCATATATTATCATGACCTTAACCGGACACTTATCAAAATAATAATGTATGCTAAAACAGACCTCCGAACGAAAATAGCAGTTTCCAACCGCAGCCTCTAATACCGTGTTGGTCTTTGTCATCTCTTCACCGTGGAAAATATTCCATTCCATCGCGAACTACATTTGACAACTACTATCTACATAATTCGTACCATATAAAAATGGAAAACTAGCACTATATCTGCGAATGGAATTTGTAAAGTTGCGTTGTTGTCGTATTGAATACCTACGTTTGTTTCCAGTACTGTTTGGATTCCTTTAAATGAAGAATGATAAAGAATCATACGGGCTACATTGTATAATCATATCGGATCACTAACTCGGCGGAAAACATAGTGAAGAAAATTGGACGATCCAGATCATAATGGGCAGTGGGCGCAGCTACGATCCAGGTGGAGTGGTCCCCTGTTAATTTACAGTGGTCCGATGATAATCTCCAACGTTATAAACTGATCCCCAATTTTTCTTTTATTGCAATGTGTAACAAGAAAGAAGAAGATCGTACACCTGATGGTAAGCGCCACGTCTGCCCTTAGACAGTTCAGTGCCAAACAGTACCTAAGCTTTTACTGTCTGGCACTGCACTGCGCCCGCTACACCGAGACGACAGTTATTAGGTCTCATATACCCAGTAATTTCAGTAGCTTCCCATAAACGCAGAAGTGCTTGACACAATAAACTTCTATTTCACGGTAAAATACATATCTGGCACTGCGGTTGTACCCACCTAGACGGTCCAGTACAGAAACCTACCACCTAGTAAAAATCCAGCTCAAGCGTACCCTGAGAAGATCGGGACAGAGCGCTCGGAAAAAGATCATTTTTCCGAGCGCTCCTTTTATTATTAATATTTATTTCAAATGCGCAATGCGTATATTCTGGCACAAGACGAAATTCAAGGTCAGGAGAATCTGATGGTTTAGAGTAGATAAAATAGCAACCACCTTCTACGTAGACAACGTCATATGACGTCAATTACCCGTGACGCACGCGATGGGCTAAGACAGTAAACATAATAAATAATTAAATCTTTCGTCAACTATCTCTTTATTTTATGTGAGATGAATATTCGAAATTATTTTTCTTCAATTTGCATGGTTACGTTTCACTCGTTCTTAGTCATCTTTAGCACGAAAGAAGGTCGTGATCGTTATTTGGAGGAAACACAAGACGACTTTCGTGACAATTTTTTGGTTGTTTGCCACAGTAATTACAAATTTGTTCATTTTCTTTCTCCATCAAGCATGAGTTTTCATTAAGTATTTTTAGTATAAACCATTTTTACTCTGTATCTCCATCAAGCACGATTATTAATTAAGTATTTTTAGTATAAACCATTTCTACTCTGTATTTTACAGATTCGGAGTAGTTATAAACAAATAACAAAATAGGCATAAACTATTAGTTTCTACTTTATGAAAACATAAGGTTATTTACGTAAAAATAACACTAGTTTACAGTACATTTGTTGCCGGAATTTTTTTTGCTGTTGTTGACTACTGGTGTTATACTATATTCAAAACTATTAGTGGTTTTTTTTTATCAGGTCTAGTTTTTGAGATTCAGCTACATGCGTTCCCAGCAGAAAAAAGCGTGTATCTGCCAAATAAATTTTTTTCTAAACTTTGTTATTCGTTAAGTTCAACAAAAATTTGGCTTTAAATGTCTTCTTTAATTGTGAAGACTTTGAACAAGGCGTATCAGAGACCAGCAATAGTCAGACATCGTATTTATAGCCCAGATAACGTTCCTCATGACACCTAAATCCTGACGCATATGCTCTCCCTGCTCGTCGCTCATATTTCCTCAATTTTTCGGAATTCTGTCCAGGTGACCATAGAGGAATTGAAATTCTAGGCTCATTTGCATCCCATGTCTTTTAAATGTAAAGATGGTTCGAAAAATAACTACGAAATTATTTTTTACTCGCGCGATAAAACGTTATTCTAGTTTTTGGAGAAAACTAATTTTTTCTTTGTAATCGATGCCAATAATTCTGAAGCTTGTTTAGAAATATTCAAATGTCCTTAAAAACCATTCAAATTATTTTGTGTAAAGCATTTTGGCTCACCTGACAGACTTTAGAAATCAGAATCAATGGGGGATGTGCTTAGTCCTTTACTGACTTTGTTCTAAGAGTCCAGCTATATTTTTGGGCACGTCATCATTTACACGTCATGTCGTACTTGGGTTCTGGCATTTACCTCGATTTCTAGTTATTTAAGCCGTCACAGTCGTAGCATGAACGTAGCGCTACCAAGGTAACAGCAGTCAAGATGATTTTTTTGTTCATTCCAAATATCTGGTGTTTCAAATATAAAAGAACCTTTATTTCTACTTTCCTTTAACCCTAAATATTTAATCCACGATTTACAAACGCAATCAGATGCCCAAAATTTGTTATTTTCCAAGCGCATTCCAAAATATTTAAAATTGGTATTTTGAAACATAATATTGATACAACTTTAAAAAAAATTGTCCGTCAAAGTAACAAAACAGATTGAGAATGTTTAAAGTTAATCATATTTGTTACTTGTATCTCAGAAACAACATAATATTTAGATAAAAACAGTCAAATACGCACGTTATCGACTAATATATGCATAGAAATATTAAAAATCAATAACAAAAAAACTGGACCTGCAAAAAAATATTTTACGCTTGATTTAACATAAACTAAACCTAAGTGAATGTTTTCAACCATTAAATCCACGGCAACAGACAAAACGTTGAATTTTGTAAACCAGTGTAATCGATGAATTAAGATTGTGTAACTTTTGTTTTTATTATAACTAAGATCTACAGAGAAATACTCTTGGCACAATCGGCAGTTCGATTCCCCCCTTTAGCTTTGCAACTTTGTCCTGATGATAACAATCACAACAAAAAATATTAATTTGGCTCAAACGTTCTGAACTAATTCGCAAAAATACTTCGGAGTTCAATTTTATTTATACATCAACAAATTGTATTTCATTTTTATACTGAAATACTAACTGCTAAATATTTCAGCTATATCAGCGTAGTAGTAATTAGACGTCATAATCAGGAATGCTTTTTAGGGACCCAAGATAGATAATGTCCATTAATCTTATTTAATTACTCGAGCGGCCGTTCCGGCTGCCTAAGGATGAAGCACCAACTAAAACGATTGTGAATTTCCGAAAAATTATTTTCATGGCCATTTGAATTTATTCGTAATTGCTTAATGAAGGAAAATGCAGTTTAGATCGAATGTAAAACACGTCTAGTATGTAACGAGAAGAGCGGAGAATTCTTGTTTAGTTTTCAATATAACCATTAGTTGCGAACATAAATGTTAAAAAAAAAATCTTACTGCATACATTTTAATTATTGTGAATACAGTAAACATTCTAGAAATCTTTCTGTCTCGTGGTCCCTAATTAATAAACATTATTCAGATGAACAGATGTTTATTCGAAAAAATAAATATTATCGAAGTAAAAGCCCGCTTTACCAATACCAAAAATTGACATTTATTGTGACAGCATAATTTAAGCTATGTGACAGATAAATTAATAGGAACGATGATTAAACTGACCCTATACTACTCGTAGTAGGTAGGTACATTATTATAATGTAGTTCATTGTTATTGACTTGAGGTCCACGTAACGCTACGGCATGGCGTAGACACCGTAGCATGAACTACATCGTAGCACACAAAGACCCTTGCGGGCGTGCTACGGAACTTTTCACTCTTTGCTACAATGTAGCACCCTTCGTATTCGTCGTAGCACTCTTAGTGTTTTTAATAAATCATTAAGATGTTAATAAAATTTAATATTATGGTTTGAAATGAAAAGAATACTACAATACAATATATTATTACCAGATATGCAACCCCTTCATCGATACATCATCTTGTTAAGAAAGATATTCTTTGGGAAAAGATGTGATAATCGTGTTCGTGATCGTGATAATTAAGCCTGTACATGGGTACAACGATGGCGTTGTAAAGGTGACCTGATTTTAATGATGGAGGCCTTTGCCCTACAGTAGAACATTAATAAGTTAATACTTTAGCTAGCTTTTTATACAAGACAATTAGTGTCCGCGAAGTTTTAACTGCTACATCTTTATTATAATTTTAAAAATAGGGCGTAGGACAAAAATTGCCGCAAGTTGCTTAATTAAGGAAAAGAAAAACATTTTCAAAAGTCCGCTTCGCTCGTAAGCCTTCCAAGTTCGCTTCATCTCAAGTTATAATTTAAGGTTATTTACTTAAGGTTTTATAAGTCACTGCAGTTACGAAACTTTTATTAAAATTGGGGTAAATATCCTATTTGCTTACCTCTTTTATAAGTCCAAAGGTATGGAAACTGACTCGGATTATTACCAGTTATCTAATCCAGTTACCACACTTACCAGATCATTAAAATTGACCAGTTTTTTTGCAGAACATGATCTGTATCAAGTGTAAAAATAGTGATCTATCGAACGAGAAACCATTCGTTACTCTTTTTTGACGCAAAAACTACCGGATGCTTTTGGGTGAAAATATACAATCAAATAATATGGGTTATTTAAAAAAAATTAAAAAATTGTAAGTAAAGATTCCACACTGACACTGACAGAATTAGAGTCATATTATATGTACCTATAGCAAAAGTTCAATCACAAATTGAGAAAAACATTTTACCGTATTTGTTTAAATTTTGTTTTCATCACAATCAATAATTAGGTTTTAGGGTGCCACAATTTTGTGCGGAACTCTCAAGGTGGAGACTAATTCGTAATTATATTTATGTACTTATATTATGTGCAATAAAGTTTAAGATGTTCCGGAATTTTTGTAAGGTCCATCCGCTTAACTGTATCAAGTTTGCAAAGGAACCCGCGCATTTGCGGTCGGGCAACTACCTGCCGTTAGATTATAGACCTTGTTGCGTGCGTTTTAATTAGTTTAGTAATTATGATGTGTATAATTATGAGTGAGAGTTCACCGGTACGTCGCGGAGCTGGCAGCGGGCCCGCGCGCGATCCCAAGCTTATAAAAGAGGGCCGCTCGCTGATCCCACGCCCGGCGCGTCGCACTCCCGACGCTATCCTCATGGGGCGCGCTAATCTCACACGATAGTACCTAGTAAAAACAAAATACATTTTTATGTATACTTTGTAACAGTATCGGGACCAAGTGATTAAGTGATACGGTAAGTTTGTTTTAAATACGTGACGGAACCGCAGCGGACTGTGAGTGGAAACTGTGCAGTGTTGCCCGCCTTATGGATTGCTAGTGGAATACGGATGTTTTGTGATACTGAAGCGGAGAAGAATAGTTAACGACCTCTGCACTTGTAGTGTGAAACGAGAGAAGCCAGTGTTACCAGAAGTAAAAAGTGCTAGTGCCTCATCAGACTATTCATTGTCCAAATATTTTTTTTTTTGGTAAATTTTTGAACATAATATTAAATGTTCAATCTAAACATCTAATATATTGAAATCAAGTGGACCAAAACAAAACAAGATTGATTTTAATGCAGTGTGAAGTTATTGCTTCTTCAAAATCTTCTGGAAATACTGGCTGAAACGGCATGAGATACACCAAAGCACCACTCAGCCTATCTACGAGTACAAGTTTTCCGTGTTATTTACGGTCTTGGTTATGTTACACGTTTTATATAATATTCACTGTGCAATAAAACAGAGCTATAATAGTAAAGAACTAATCTTATATTACCGTATGTACCGTGATGTAACACGAAGCACGTCACACGGATCCAGCCGTCTACGTCACGGCTATGAATAGCCGCAGATTTGATTGCAAAATTTAAAAACTAATAAGTTCTTTACCAGCGGCGAAATTTTTTTATTACCATTACAAAACGCATTCTTAGCTTAACCATCTAACCCAGTATCAAAATTTCTGTGACTTTATGCGCAAATTAAACTACGCTTACGTTACGACCCTTATCGAATAGAAACACTACAATCTTCGAACTGTTGTATAAAACAGAAAATTCATATTTCTGAAGGAGCCAAGGCCCCGCGGCCTATAAAATCATACGTATCAACAGTAACGATTATAGTGAAGTGTTAAGACGAGACCATGATGTTTACTCCATGCAGTTACTAGCAGCTATAAAAATCAATCTCTTCATTGCTGATCAGAAAACCAGAGATACGCGAACAATGCACCTAATATTCCCTGACGTCAATACGTCGTTATCAATGACATAAAAATTAAAAATTCCCCTTAAAATAACATTATGGAACTTCGGCTAGTTTTATTCCGCTATCTACATATTTTACATTAGCGTTTTTTTCAACTCGCAGACTGGATCGATATGTTTGACACGTGATTTTAAAGAAATAAACAGCTGAAACTATTCTTAACGTGGGTTTACGACTAGCACGCTTTATATCGGAATTCTGCACCCGTGCTCTATCCACGGATTACCTATCATCTAAAATATTCCAAAGGAATGTGAAGTTCAGGATCTTTAATCTTGAACTTTGTCAAGGACTAGACCTATTTTATCGGCAAGGTCACTCCGCTAATTGAACTTGAATTAGTAATTCAAAATTAATTGAGAGCATGTTTACGTCTCGACCCTACTCCAGCTTCTGTGATTCGAAAGCAATCAGAAATATAAAAGCCCGGTAATTCCATATTTGGTAATTAAACATACGAATACAAGTATATTTCTACAAATATTAGTTTGGTAGAGAAAGATATGTAGCATTAAAATGCCAATCATCTTATATACCAGTAACTGATCAAGACTTGCATATGCATACCAAATCACTAGTTAAACCAGTGACATAGTTTCATTTATATCCATCTAAGCTTAATTTGAATCTCAATAAGGATGAATTGTACAAATACTAATTGATGAATGAGTACAGTCAGTGCTAAATAGAATTGAAACGTCACTCGAATGTGTTACCTTCTCAGTTTTTGGCCGTCATTGCGACCTCACATTTGTCCACTACGTCCACAGAACCCTCGGCAATCAAGCCAACGGGCCGCCTCCTGGCTGCCAAGCAGGTTACAACACCCGCGTACATACTATAATTCTATTTCGATTATTACCTTCGCCTGTTTATTTACAGATGACGAATCGAATCACATATAGGCACGTAGTGTAGGCTTCGCGCCGACACTAGAGTATCTTTGCGTAAGCAAGTTCTCGTTACATTATCTTTGGAATTTTAAAAGCTTGTTTTATATTGGTGAACACACTCTGCACCTCAATGATCGAACTAGTTGCTTCTGGTTCAGACTCAACAATAAAGCGCTGGCGAATGCGAGACTACTTTGTAGATATTTACAATTGTTGGAAGTTCATCGGCAACTTGTTTAAATAAACACTGGATGGAGTATCTAGGTCGGTATCGTCTGAATTGGTTATTGTTTTGGTAATATTTGATAATATCATCAAAACATTAACTTTGTAAAACTTCATTTTAAATATAATATAGTGTAAAACATTGAAATTCTCCATGATAAAATTGATTATATTAAATTAAAAATTTGGAAATATTGTCTCATAGTTTAGCCTTTGCAGAATAATTTAAAAAAAACAAACGGCTTTTGACTCTATCTACATATTTCTATGAGTTAAGATAATATAAAAGTGCTACTTAATATTATAATATCCGTTGAGTCCAAGTTTATGACGAACGTGATCCCATGTTGGAATCAATCAAAACATCATCAGTAATAGCATACTTATTTTGCGCCGGCTTACTCGTATTGGCTTTTTTTATGTAGGTATAGTGTGATTATATCCAATGTCCGCAAAATTAAGTACACCAAATAGCTACTAAGTTCAAGGATCAGTCTATTGTTGAGTGATAAAATAAAGAGTCTGCCAAAAACAACAAACAACAAAGATCTAGTTCATTCATTGTGTCCTATTAACAAATTCATCGTATAACCTAAAATAGATGAGTGGATTTTGTTGTTGCTAAAACAGGCTTTCCTAAAAAAAAATAGTTTGAGACTTTCATCAGATCGAACCAAATGTTATGATTTACTGTTCAGTTTGAATTTTTTACTGCCGAAAAAGAAAAGGTTTTGGCGATCATGCTTAAAAAAAATTATCTACAATCAGGCATACCTAAGTTGTCTTAATATTATTTCCCTATTTGGCTGTTTCAGCAGCATTTAGAAATTAAACCAGTTACCACGCCCAACTTTTGCCAAGGAGTAGCATGAAAAAAAGGGAAATAAAGCATCAATAAATGTAACGATTTAACGGTAAAATATAACATAGATTATCTTCCATATGTTTTAATCCTGTAATTGTGCTCTATTATGTTTTTAAAAATAATATGCGGAGCGATGCGAAAGTGGTAAACTTTTACTTAAAACACATTAAAATACCATACACATTTATGACTTCTCCTGATAGAAATAGTTTGAATAAGCTAAAATTAATTGCGTTATGTAAAAATATTATTAATGGGTAATAAAATTTCGTCTGAGTACTAATCAAGGAAGTGCGATATTAATTGCCCGTTAAAGATGCCATTACTTACCAATAAAGTGAGTGCGCGAGGAGTTATGTTGACTCGTTCTCTAATCAAATTTTGGACGAATGTTAGTACTTATATTTGTTTTGTAATAGAGCGTTTAAGGGTGGTGGAATACGGTAGTGATTTAAAAAATGGCTGCCCATACACAAATTTCTCTATGGTCAAAGGGTATCAGACCTTTTTGTTTGGAGATTGGGGATTATTTTAATGTGACATAGATTGCTAAGTCATATCGTACAATCAATTTCTACAACCAATTTTCAGTTTTATTCACTTCACATAGAGTTCTCTTTCAATTGAGATTTTTTGACAGATTAGGGTAGGTTGATCTGCTGCCGTCCGTACATACTCGATATTATTTTATTAAGTTTGTAAATGATAGATGTAAACATCTTTAAAGGATAATTTTTTTTGTTCGAATTTGGGGTCTTCCAAAACAGCTAGAATTTACGCTACTTCATGAGAAACTAGTCAGCTTTTTAACATTGTCAGTTAATAAGTAAGTAGATATTATCATACTGTTAAATAAGTCTCAAGTCGGAAGAACTATCTATATCCCGCAGATAATTAATATGCTCTACCCTCTAACTCCCCTACCCCAAACCCCAAAAGAATTCTTTCAGAACAATTTTTTTTTACTGAAGTCTTATAAAACTCGACGCTAAAAATCGTCCAAACTGACCAGGATATATTCGAAGTCTACGTGCAAATGTTAATCTGCTTTTAAATCATAAAAAAAAACATAAATTTAATAACTATGTAAGCAATAAGCTTTAAAAAATACAGCTATGTTTTCGTAAAGTATTTTAATAAGAATAGTGAGAAAAGAAGGATATGTATTGCAAATTAAAGTAAAAGAAAGTGTTAAAAAAATAAAAGAAAAGGTAATAATATATATAAATAACAGCCAACTAGGTGTCATCGTACCTATAAAATAAAAAGCATTTTTAGATGACTTGTTATAAATAAATACGTCAGTATAAATATTCACTTTGCTGATGAGAATTTTAGTGTCTGAAATCTCTATGATAGGTACGTATCCAAAATATATTTACGAGCATTGATATTATTTCGGCCACTGAAATAGATTTACTATTCAGCTATTCCTTCGTAATTTTCTATTCTCGCATTCTTTAAGTGAAACTCATAATATTCTGAATTTACTCGATCAAGGTTTTATTAGATAATAGCTTATACTAAAGACGTATGCGTGGATATTTTTCTAACAAAAACATTTTTAATAACAAAGAATTCAGATACAGCGATTTAACATATCACACACAATATCTTCGAGCCATTTGGTGTAATGGTCGAGAAGACGGCCATTACACCAGAGGTCGCGAGTTCGATTCCCGAACGGTAGAAACATTTATGTGAATGAACATGTTTTTTTGTATCGATCTGGGTGTTTCTTTGTATAATATGTATGTACTTGCAAAAAAAAGTATATAAGTTATGTTTATCCGTTATCTAGCACACATAGCACCAGCTAATGCTTAGTTTGTGGCTTGATAGCGCTGCGCTGTGTGAAAAATGTCCACAGATATTTATTTATTATTTATCTTATCACTTAATTTATTACTAGCCTTCCACCTTTATTATAACCCCCTCAGCAATGTGATATATTATTTCGGGGTAAAGAAAGCATACCTACTTATATCACGATCCCCGCATTAAAAGTTACGTTGATCGGTGGCTCTGTTTTATCGTAAAACACGGAAAAACAAATCGCATTGATGATGAATGTTTTCAAAACATACATCATTCTTACTAGAACATTTTTTCTTTGTGTGACCAAGTACATGGATTATCACTTATACCTACATTTGAAGACAATCACACAGCTTACAATATTTTTATTCATCATCATCATCAGCCTGTGATAGTCCACTGCTGGACATAGGCCTATTCAAATGCTCGCCACGCCGATCGGTCCTCGGCGCGACTCGCATCCAGCTCCTGCCAGCCATCTTGCGCAGATCATCGCTCCACCTGGCCTGATATTTTTATTATTTTAGCCTATTTTAAGAATACTCAACGAATAAAAAATAAACAACATTAGCAAAGCTAAGTACGAAAGTCACACAGAGGCCACAAATGACTTTGTATTAATATTTTAATGGTAGATACGGGTTAACGGGTAACAAACTTTACTCACTAGTATATGCAGAAGATCAAATAAAGTCAACATTGACTAAGATCAGTTTGTTTAAACGAAGCTTTGTTCCTATATTTTTTCGCTGATTCTTAACTGTAACACCTACTACCTACTAATATACAGCGTGGAATTTTAGTCGTTGTTTTCCTTAGTACTATCTTAGTAGTAAAATAAATTAACAAAGTTCTTTTTTTAGTCAAATCAAAAGTTTTACGATTATGATAGACGAAACTCGAACCAATAGTACTAGCTGCATCACGGACGGTCACCGGCCGGGGTCATTGCCCTTCGCGTTAATCAAAAAAATGATTATTTACTATTTACTTACATTTGGTTTCCATTTTCCCATTAAAATTTAAGAAAAAATTTCAAAAAAAGTTTAAAAAAAAAATCAAAAAAAATTACTTGCATAAATCGATAGTACTACTGAAGGTGAAGCGTTCTGCTGCGGGAAAACAACGACTAAAAAAACACGCAGTATAATGCCACGCAAGAATAAAAAAAAAGTCCTTAATTAAATACTCGTACCTCACGCACGACGTATTGGTTGAATTGACTGAAAGGATCCGCCTGAAGCACTTAACGCTATAATTCAGTTTTGATTAATGAAAAATTAGATTTGGCGTCCAAGATCAATCTGGATCAAAAAAAAATCTATTCCGTGAAACTTATCCAAGTTGATAATGATCAAGAAGAAGCTGTTATATTTTTTGAGTTGTATATTCAATCAAATTAAAGCTTATTTTGATCTCCAATCTCAAAAGTAACTAGTTTGATACCGAAGTACTCACCTGAAAAACGGCGCAACGGCATAGAGGAAACTCAGTGTTTGCTTTTGTTTACAAAACCGAGCAATACCTACTTAGCGTAGAAATAAATTTAAGCTTTTGCTATCGTTGCAAAGATCCTTCTGCTTCCAACCTACACTATGTCATACTCCTGGTTTGAAATAATTACTAAATCCTTTTCTGAACGTCCTAACTGTATATATCTTATACTCAGATTAAATTCAAGGAGATAAAAAATGCAGTCACAGAAAAGTTAATTATTTACAAATTTTTTGGTTTCTCATAACGAAGTGCGTGTATTGTCGCCAATTGCAATAATTTCACGTAAAAGCCAACCGATTCTTTCCATAGTCGCACAACAATTAGATTCATACACAAAACTAAAAAAACATGTACAGAATACAGATGTCCCGAATATATTTTATGTTCATAAAAGTACTCGTATGTACCTACATACCATTTTTCTTTTCTAATTTCTATTAGATTTCAGACAACATAATTATGTCTGATATTCGTTTAGATAAAATTACTTACATCAGACTTGTGATGATGTACCTATTTGTATTTTGAATTTCGATCGATCGAACCACGACTAAGTACCTACCTAAAATTACTCATGTTTCGATTGACTAAAATGGATCAACCAGAAACAAAATGTTATAATTTATCGCTGTTCAATTGTTCGAAGTTTGAGAATATATTGTTTTCATGTGTATAACAATCAAACTAATCGACCTAACCTCATGACGGGAAGGGTTTTGAAATCATTCATATGATAACGATTAGTTTGTTAAATGCGCCGTGTAGCCACAGAATAAGTATATAGGTACTGTGTAGCTGCAATGTTGTATATTTTGTCGACCACTATAATAAAGTCATAATAGAATTTAGAATCGGCTATTTTCCATTAATGGAATGAAGAACTACGTTAATGTCAGTCTCAATCAGAATTAGAATTTTCTGATCGGTTAGTTAAATCTATGTGTGCAACAGTTTTATAAACAAATATCACAACCTATATTTGAAAAGTTTAAGGTTTAAACTATTCTTACCAAAACAAAACCACATGAAATTAAAAATTTCCCCAAATCGCGTCTAGAAAATTTTTCCTTTTAATTTTTCAAGTTATCATAAGATGTACCGTGAAAAATTTAGGTTCTATTGTCCAACCCTTAAATTGTTTATAATAGAATACTACATAAATTCGGCAAATAATTTTGAAATGTTTTATTTAGCTTGCAACGTTTGCAATGAAGAGTTGCATTGCTTGTCACGATGGAAAATATTGGGTCTCATAGATCAGTGTCACGGCAGTTTGTCACTGCCAGCAGGTACACCAATGTCGATACTTCGGCCCTGCTCCAAATGTAATTACCAACTTAGAACTACTATAATTACTGCCCTAATTAACCACTCAACGCCGAACCGGCACTCGGGTGCCGCATAACAATAGATTTTCTATTGTGTCTAGTAATCCGGGGCTAGAAGGATTAACGCAGGCCATATTAACTAATCAGATAACGTTTATAAAGTAGGTACTGAAATAACTGCTTAAGCAGCTAAACTGATGATGAAATTGATGATGACTTATAAGATCGAACATGTCGTAGAGTCGTCACAAAAATCTACACTAATTTTGTTTAAACAAATAATACGCAAATCATCATCATTATAAATCCAAATCGTGAGATAAACTTATTTTGGTGTAACATACTCATATTTCATTGATTTTTATGTGGGGTAATCACGTAAAAATTACCACAAAATGATTCGTTGCACAAAATGGATTAACTTCTGTTCTTCGTCCGTCCAAAATCAGTCAAAGTCCGATGGCCATCTAAGGCCATTTTATGCGTTGACACCGATTAAAAGATTAAACAGAATATTGCCGTTGATAACTGATAACATAACGCTAATCAATGTTTATCAGAGTCTAATGAATAGGAGGATAGTTATCGATATAATCTCTTTAACTAAATTTACCACCGTGACCTTCATTCCATGGGTAAGATCAAGGTAGATGTATGTTCGTTGCTTTGTAGGTACCTACTCTATCAATGAGTAGAACTGATTCGGAGAGAAGACTGCATAAAAACCACCTACTCATAAGAAAATTTAAATTATATGTGCATATTTAAATTTCATGCAAAAACATTTCCTATAACGATGGGAAGGCAAACGTGTAAACATACTACTGGGGAGCTCGACCCGGGCAGCGCCCGCTATAAAAAGATCATCATAGGACGGCCGGCGACGGCCGCGCGACATGCAACCCTGGAAAACGACTCGGCAGTGCCATCGAGTACTGTTGCCAAAATAATTAAAGAAATCTCAGTCGGTATCCCTCCACCGCGCCCGCGCCGCTCTAAAATCGTCGCTCTTCGCCCGGGAGTCGCTACTCGGGGCGCGGAGGGAAAACATCTCCCGCGCCACTCTTATTTCTTCTTTCCTTCCCGACGCTGTCGAAAAAATTTTTTTCAGTAAGTTTCTAACTCCTCCCTTATACATCGGATCACAATGTGTGTGTGGTAATATCAAGTGTAAAATTAAGTGCTGCGAGTTTTATGAAAAGTTTGTGGATGTTCATAAGTGATAAAGTGTTACATAACGCGAAACAAATTTTCAGAATTTTAAAAATACCGCATTTTTACGGGCGCCTATTGCACGAAAATAGCATTGTATCACGTGGTACAAACTCAACCTATAGCATCGCTCCACATTCGTATTAGACCATAAACTACTAATATTTTTTTATTTCATCCTAGCTGCTGCTGTCCTTAATTCATATTATTTAATAATAGGCTTAATTAAAATGCATTAATTAAATATTGAGGAATAAATACAAAATTATAAATAATAGGTATACATTTTGACAAAAGTTTACAACCTGCGATAATAGGTGGCGCTTCGATCGTTCTTTCTTGTCAGTTTACGAAAAAATGACGGCTGCATTGGATACGTGTTCGTGTGGTTTATGATATTTACGTAAAAAAAGTATTATTCTAGTACAAAGATAGTTAATTCTCAATAAAACAGACTTCTGAATTTCAATTTAAGTGGTTTAACTCAATAGACAATATTCTCATGTTATAAAAAAGTTCTCGGTGAGTGGTGCAGTGGTCAAACGGTGCTTACCATTTAGGAGGAAATTGCTAGTTACACAGTTAAATTCCCATTTGCCCTATATTTGTAATATCTCTGTGATGAATGTACTAATTAATTTCAAATAAATAAATTACTAGATAAAGGTAAAATGTGTTGCTAATGCCGAAATACCTGTCATACTTACTATATGTTAAAATGGAATATGGGTGCACTTCGAGTTTTTTAAATCATATTTGCACCAATTCTTACATTTGTTAAAAATAATCAAAACATTAAATGTGCATTAAAAATCTTAAGCAAGACATAACCTCAAACTTTTAGTTGAAAAATGATGACTCGTCATTCCTAACCTAATCTCTTCTTGTCTTCTAGAACTGACGGCAACATAGTAATTCCACCATGGAGGACGCTCACTCGAAATCCGTGGAAGAAGTATTAGGATATTTTGGCACAGACCCAGACAAAGGCCTTAGTCCAGATCAAATCAAAAGGAACCAAGAAAAATATGGGCCAAATGGTGAGTTTTATTTTATATAATCCTACCTGCTAAACCAGTTTGATAAATCAGTCAGAGCAGTCCTAATATTGTGTAGAATACCTACCTTTCTTAATTTATAGGTCATATTGCACTATATACCACATTTATCTTAGTTAGTAATACAATAACAAACAACTACATTATCAATTCAGAAGGTATTAAATGAACATACTTCTAAATTATCCTAATTATTATATTGGTTGTTAATCTAAAGTCTAGTCTTCATATTTTTATTTATCCTTAACTTCTAAAGTATAATATTTTAAGCTCGAGGCCCGCATATGCCCCTCATAAGGGCAAATAACCACATGAGATGAGGTGTATGTAATTAGATTTGTAAATTCATGGAAATAAACACAGGAATTTTTCTTTACTGAATACCAAGTTGTTGCCATGTCCTAATAATTTTTAACTTTTTTATCTTATTGATAGCTTTGTAATTTCATATTTCTAAAAATTCCCCTCCATCATTGCATATTATCACTGATGATCTCAGGGACGATGAAGATATCGAAAGGGAGCGCAGGGCTCTGGCGGTTAGAGGTAATATGTTGGCTCGCAGGTTTTCTCGCTGTACAGAAGACGTGAAAGTGACACTGTTTAAAGCCTATTGTCAGGGTATTTACACGGGAAATTTGTGGGTCAAACACACCAAAAAATCGCTGGACACCCTGCGAATCCTATACAATAATGTCTTCAGGATGATGTTGGGCCTGCCGCGTTTCTGCAGTGCATCGGGGATGTTTGCGGAGTACCAAACGAATGGCTTTGAAGCTGTCCTCCGTAAAAAAACAGCCTCCCTGATCTGTAGAATTCGTAATAGTACCAATAGCATCCTGAAGACATTAGCAGACCGAACTACATCACCGCTCTGGAGATGCTTTGTGCGAAGAGTGACGATCACAGGAACTCATCTTTTCACCTGACGGTCACTCTTTGGCAATGTGACTTGAAATAATATTAATTATTATTGCATTTTGTTATTTATTTCCAATCTAATTTCATTTCAATTCAGTTTATTTTCTATTCCAATTTAATTTCAGTTCAATTTCAATTTAATTTAATTCCAAATTAATCTTAAATGACATTCAATTAAATATTATCTCAAGTCAATTTTAAAATTTCAATTTACAATTTTAAAATTTCAATCTCAATTTACGGATTCATGTAGATGATAAGCAATTAATTATTAAAATTACTAACTTAGATAATAACAGTCATTTTTGTAATTACTAACACAATATGGATACCAATTTTGTCCGAATTAAACGATTTTTATTTTATTTTTATTTATTTTATTTATTGCAGTAGTTGACTGTCTAAATTTATTTTTATGTACTAATTCAATGTTTTTTAAATCTAAATAGATTTTAGTAAAGTTAATTTAAAATGGTGATATCTGAGACACTCATTGACATACATAATTCTAAGGATAATGCAAAAATTTAAAGTAGTTCCAATTCTCATTGACCTTAACAGGCCAAATGTGTAGTGAAACTATTTATCAATCAATTTGATGATTCAACTATCAATTGATATGGTTAAAATCCTGTTATATCTATTAATAAATGAAATGTATCTTACAAGTGCATGATGAGTAAATGATATTGAATGGAAATTGACATTTGATTCTCTTTAAGGAATCTATTTTTTGGTGTTAGACTACCTATCAGTCAGGGTTAGTTGAAGCAGTGCCAGCTGGACATCGTTGACCATGAATCATTCAGTGTTGACAACAGCTGTTATAAATAGAGAGGATGCCAGGGTGACAGCTCTCTGTGCCGAAATACATGCTGCAAAAATAACATTTTCATTGGACGGATTCAAACATTTTTAGTGCAAAAATCAGCATGTCACCATGTCATCTAGTTAACATGATAATGGAATCGCGACTCATAACTGACAGCTATATAATAAAATTCTATATTTTAACATTGTTGCCACATGCAAAATGGTACAACATGCCTGACCCTAATAACATTTCATTGTTATTGAGACAAGTAGAGGGCTTCTTTCTGTCTGTTTGCAAAAAGAAAATTACTGCATATTATATTATAATATATAATAATAAATAGGTACATATCAATGTTAAAGATTATTAACAACAGCCGCAAATTCCAAACCTTTTATTTTTGGATATTATTAAATGTAAACAAATCACCTTAGTCCCTTTTTAATCATAAAATAATTATGTTTAAAAGTTGATGTAGCTCAAATGTCTTGAACCACCTTCTCTTGTAATGCAAAAATATAAATGATGTTTGTCACAGAATACTCTGCGGCTATGTGAAAAATACTCCTATTGTACTCTTAACTCAACAAGTGAAGTACTAATTGTTTCAGCACATTCGCTCATATTATCATTGTCAAGATAGTTTTCCTGTTCAAATGATGAAGTACCATCATTGATTTTTGTCAATGATATACGATAGCTGTGTGTCTTTGATGTACATAATTCCTAATATTATAAAGAATATTATAAGGGTAGAAACACCCACCACAATTTATCTTATGTAAATTCTAATTTTTGAGGTGTTACTTATTTAAGATATTTAATTAAATCTCAATTTTTACTGTTTAGTTTAACTTACTATAAAAAATATCAGATGATCTTTGAGTCAATGATAGATAACACTTCTGTGAGAAGCCTAGACAATAAAAAACAATTTATTACATACTAGCCTACCGCCCGCGGTTTCACCCGCGCGTAACTTCTTTTTTCAAATATCCCCCCATCCTCCCACATTTTCGGGATCAAAAGTACCCTATGTTCACCAGGGATAGTGTAGCTTTCCAACAGTGAAAAAATTATTAAAATTGCTTCAGTTGTTTTGGAGCCTATTCAATACAACCAAACAATCAAATCTTTCCTCTTTATAATATTAGTATAGATTAATGTTACTGTAAAGCTATGCCAATATTTTTCTCTTGCTGCAAGCCTATTAATATTTTAAACCTAGGATATTTTTTTAGTATGAATCACTGATCTGACAAACGAGCATGATCTATTTTGTTTTGTACTGATGACGGCGCGGCGTATAATAATACCTATTTATTTACTTAATGATTAACCTACACAGATATGCATATATCTGTGTTAGTAGCGATAATAAGCGTTTGTTGCGATGGAACTTCCTCATTTTGAAACTATTTTATAATTTTCTTCTGTATAAGCAAATAAATTAAGTAGTACTTAAATATATTTGTAAATATTGCTATAAGTACTAAGCTCATCTTGCTTCTTCTACCCTTGAGTAAGGTACTTAAGTATACATTTTATGTAAATGCAAAATCAATTAATTCAATAATTGTTTTATGTCGACATTCAATACCTCTGTAAGAGGTGATTTAAGTACCTATGTTATTATGATGAAAAGAATACATGGAAAAATTCTAGTTTTTTGCGAGCACCTGTAGATGTCTTTGATGGTCGCTGAATGATGGATGGCTGCGTGTGCGTCAAGTGTCTATTTATAGGCGGGCGGTGTCCGAAGGCCTCAGGGCGGAGGGCGGAGGCTGTCACTGGTGCGTGTGCCCGAGCACAAGGATTAGGGCTGGCAACACATATCTTAATACATACAAGTAAAGAAATGAAATACCATGAGTTGCAAAGTTTAACGCTTCCTATATTGATAAATTAGTTTCGTTTAAATAATAGAGATTATTCGCTTCATTACGCAGATTGACTGCAGTTAAATCAGAAAGTTAGTTAGGTAGGTAGTACATACAATAACGTCGTATGTTGATGATAATTTTTAATATCCAGGGAACAACCCTAGGTGAGGTAGGGACGCAGGGGACGCCCTCAGGCGTAACGGTGTCGACGCAATGTGACGATCGGCTCACCTCGCCCGTTCGACAATAAATATAGGACAGCTGAGGCGGCGCGATTTAATGCTCGATTTCACTTAAATTCAATTACCTGTATCATCAATCTCATACCGTTTTCGCAGACACGTTAGTAACGTGCCTACAATTTACGTTGCTACCTTACACACTGAAATATAATACATATAAGGTTTTAAAATGTTACCTTTGTATGTATCATGCACAACGATGAACCTGCACAGATTACCTACTAGTGTAAGAAGTCGATAATGTTTAAAGAAAAGCAGTTTTATAGTAAAGTAAGTTATAAAAACAGGTACCGACCTATAGGTATAAAAATTCTTGTTAACTTAATTTGTAAATAAGCAGCTAGACAAAACTTATAAATGCAGCAACAATTTATAATAATCCTCTAAGCCTAACTACAGTGTGAGTGTGCACTGGGTTCAGAAGATTATTTATAGTTGTGTATTATTGATGAGGCCTAGTCATTTCGTTATGTATCCTGCCTACAAGCAAGCATACTTACAGTAACTGTATTCTAGATGTCTGTGTCCAAAGTGTTAAATCAATGGGTCGGGAGGCTTTTGGGACCGGGACCGCGGTCCCGAAAGCCCCTTTTTGATTTTAATATATTTTTGCAAGGTCATTCGGGACCGCGACAGGTGGTCCCGAAAGCCACCTTATATTTAATAATTATTTTGAGTGGTAAGTTGGGACCACAAACATTGGCCATAGTTCGAAAGCCAAAGCCTCCGTGGAACAGTGGCTAAGCCGCTCGGGTATAAAACCCGGAGTTTGTTCGATTCCCACCTAGGGTCTGGTTGGTGGTAGGGCCTTTTCAGAGTCCGACTGGCTAGCTACCACTCCCACAGGTGAAATCTGCCGCCATAATAGTTCTGGCTGTGTTCCGGCAGTATTAATGTGGGAGCCAGTACACTTGAAATCAAGGCTCGAAGATCCGATGAGTCTACAGTCTGGCAGCACATTGAGCGACGCTTCCTGGTGAAGTGTCCTTCAATGGAATAGGCCGCAGTGGCCGCTTACCTTCAGGTGGGCTGCGTGTCTGTCTGCCAACTGACTTAGTATAAAAAAAAGTTTCTTTTATTTATTTTTATCAGGATAATACAAACAAAGAAAAAAACAGCTGTAGTAATTTAAAAATATCACTTTTATTTGAATAATCACAGCTTTTAATTAAAGTTAAACCTTATTACGAAAACATCATGATTTACATTATTATAATGATTTACATAAATGATTAAAGAACCAAAATAAAAAAATAAGTTTTTATGATTTTTACAAATCAAAACACAAATGTATAATTATTGCACACAAAATATTTTTTTTAACCACTCAACGCCGAACCGGCACTCGGGTGCCGCATAACAATAGATTTTCTATTGTGTCTAGTAATCCGGGGCTAGAAGGATTAATCTAAAAAGTACAGCATTTAGTTAAACCTAATCAATAAAAAGTATTTCTTTTCATAACTTTTTCCTACAAAACTGAAAGAATTATCCCCTCTAGCTAATTTGTAAAAATCATAAAAACTTATTTTTTTATTTTGGTTCTTTAATCATTTATGTAAATCATTATAATAATGTAAATCATGATGTTTTCTTAATAAGGTTTAACTTTAATTAAAAGCTGTGATTATTCAAATAAAAGTGATATTTTTAAATTACTACAGCTGTTTTTTTCTTTGTTTGTATTATCCTGATAGAAAATAAATAAAAGAAACTTTTTTTATACTAAGTCAGTTGGCAGACAGACACGCAGCCCACCTGACGGTAAGCGGCCACTGCGGCCTATTCGATTGAGGGACACTTCACCAGGAAGCGTCGCTCAATGTGCTGCCAGACTGTAGACTCATCTGATCATCGAGCCTTGATTTCAAGTGTACTGGCTCCCACATTAATACTGCCGGAACACTAGCCAGACGGACTCTGAAAAGGCCCTACCACCAACCAGACCCTAGGTGGGAATCGAACAAACTCCGGGTTTTATACCCGAGCGGCTTAGCCACTGTTCCACGGAGGCTTTGGCTTTCGAACTATGGCCAATGTTTGTGGTCCCAACTTACCACTCAAAATAATTTTTAAATATAAGGTGGCTTTCGGGACCACCTGTCGCGGTCCCGAATGACCCTGCAAAAATATATTAAAATCAAAAAGGGGCTTTCGGGACCGCGGTCCCGGTCCCAAAAGCCTCCCGACCCAAATCAATGACGTTCAATTAAAAAACTAGACTCCCAATCACGCTCAAATATTGTCCGAAGCAAAAGTCTGCCCACCCGACTATTGGGCAGAGTTTTCGTTTAGTTGTATACAATTGACATTAAACACTAACTGCCACGAGATAAGGTGTTAATTTGAACGAATGTGTTAATGTCATCTGTGTCAACGCCGCTCGGACGTTTTTTGAGGAATTTTTCTTAGAGATTGGGTGTCTAGTTGTATATTGAACGTCATTGAGTTAAATAGACAAAATCCTTGTCGACGTTTTCCGTTATAGTTGGTATTTTTTATATACAGGATGTAAATTATTAACTTTATATTCACGAAAGGCTACACCGAGTAACAAAACGTACGGTGCAACGTAATTGTTATCTTATTCTATTCTTTCGCTAAAGGAATCGTGCCATTATAGTTCCGCACTTAGAAGCACGAGTGACGCCATTATAACACGCGACACTCATATTCCGATTATAATTATTATAGCTGTATTATCAACATAATCGGTAGACATTGGTACTGTCAATAAACCTAAACAATACGTCATTACTACAATTTGAATAATCATGAACTGGCTAGTAGAGATATATAAGCCTCAAAAGGGTTTTAAAAATAAAATTGAAGTGGAATGGAATCCACATCCACACACTCATTTTATTTTGATTTCGTGAGTCATACTGATGATAGAAACAGATTAAACACAACTTCATTTTGTTAGTATTTTAGATAATCTCATAGTTTATTGTCTCGAAAAGAAACATTTTTCTCATGTCAAATTTTAAGTTTGATAAACTAAACTGGTTCTTCTTTGGTTGGTGAACAATATATTGCGACTATTGAAATACATTATCCTCATCTCACAACATGCTTATGTTTAAATTAAATGTACCTAGTTTTTACACGTTAATTTTTCCTCATCGGAACTACTGGTATTTGGATTGCTCTTGAAACCTATATTTTATATTATTTAAATCAATATGGCTGCGCTCGCATAAATACAATGCGGCAATGCGACCTTTGCGATATCAAAATTTTGAAAAATATGGAACCCTTAAAAGAATAACTATGTACACAGTAAAAGATAAATGATTATCGTATGCAAAGAGCAAGCGATAATTCATTACAACTTGCAAATATCGAAATACAACAGTTTGCAAATAACAACTGTGAACTTTTGGTACAAAAATATGTTAATGAATAACTGATAATGTTAAAAACATTTTTAGTTACAAATGAAATTATTCGTGTTAAAGTTTTTTAATTAACTTACTTGAAACAGAATAGAATTTAACATACAATAAAATCATTTAATCATTATTCATACGAGCTTATTAGATGTACTTTAGTTATATAGACTGTCGTATTTTTAGTCGTCAGTCAACAGACAGACATTAAAAACATTAAGAGGTAATTATTTTAAAATAAAAATAGTAAAGAATCTCTTTCGTATATAAATTCACCTTAATATTGCACCTAAGTTATTTAAATAATGTTATGATATTCTTAATCTTGAAAAATCTGAATGTTTTCAGTAAGAGATAATATGTCTGCACGACTATCGATTGTTAAATCTCCTAATTAAATTTGAACCAAGTGATCATACGTCCTCATAACACGAAACTCGCATATTGATATATGAAAAGGTGACATAGTTTGCGTCGTTAGAGTTCACCGTAAACTCGTTCGTAATTCCATTAAACTCCGTCGTGTACGAGTCGATTTGTTTGGAAACAAACATTATTGAGGAAATGTCTCAATTCGCCAACAGCAGGAATGTGTACATAGCACCTCGGCTTGGAAGACAGTCGAAATGTGCACAATTGAGTCAATTTCGCTATCGAATATTAAACGTAGCTCTAGATAATCTTGAATCTGTTTTGATAGTTGGTATTGCATTAGGGATTTATTCGCGGACACAATCTAAAACGGCTAGTGTTGAGCCCCAGAATACCTCGGGCGCGCTGCGAGACTGCCTATAGTGCCTATGTTATGTGTAGGTACACAAGTTTATTTTGGACGGCACGAGTTTGTTGGCAAGACGCTTTATAAACTCACTCCCCATACACTTTTTCGTTAAGTAAGACAGTATAGAAAGCTCAAGCCCAATACACGTCATTTTAATTAATCGTAGTCCAGAATAGATGACTGTAATAGTAATATAGTGCAAGAACACATCCACAACTACATATATTAATTGGAACATGAAATCTATTTGTCACGTAGTTTATAGCGTTGAACGTATAAAACGATTTGACACGCTTAACAGGATTATGCTTTTGCCCTATTGTTAATACCAAAACTTAAATCTTCGTCTACCACGTCACTATTCGTTTTAAGGAATTCGTTATACTGTTGTAAGATGCCTTGGCGGCACTTTCTCTTTGCAGTTTTATACATTGTGAATTTTAAACGTCTTTTTTTAACCTTCAAACTATGAGTGGTAACAGGCGATGTCAGCACTTTCACCAAACTCAGTATCGTTTGGATCCAATTCTTAGCCATGTGGCATTTCGATTTAAGCAAAATTTTAAAGTTGTTCAAAATAGGTACAGTTCCTTCTTAAAAATTATCTTAACTGAAGGTTAATTGATCCAAGTCTAAACGATTTGCTAGATGCAAGTCTAACAGCACAATTGGAGTCAAGGGCACCCGCGAACCACCTGTAGCATTCTTACAAGTAGACTACCTAGTTATAAACTAGGTGACTTCTAGGTACTTTATCTGTTTAATTAAACAGAATCATTATTTATTACCTAGTTCCGTGTGCGATTTTGCACTTAAGAAATTTCATGGACAGTTTTAACGATTAGCATAATAGACGAACTACGTGTGCATTATTATTGCGTATTGTTTTATTTGATATGCATTCTCGGCACGTACTATCGAGGACACTGGCGCGTGATCAGTCTAAGGGCTAAAATTGTTTGCACATAACGTTTTCTCGCGCACTTCAAGCCACGCCCTTCATTCATTCATGTTTTGGGTTCGAGCGGCGCAGAGCCCCGGTTCGGCAACGTCGCATAATACGGCGTTGCCAAACCGTTGCTAATACGATGCGCACAAGCAATAAACTCAAACTACTCAAGCTCAACGCTTAATAGGAATCTCGCTACACGCAGGGCAGTAAAAAGTGCGAGCATAGCGTATGTGTATGTGTATTTTTGTAGTTCATAATCAAGTCTAATTTTATTTATTATTATAATTATAATTTTAATCCTGATTTTATTTAATTCAATTTTAATTTTAATTTGTGTTTATGTTGGCATTATTTGAACGGTCTGACAATAATTTTAATTGTGATTTTTATTACTTTTGATTAATTTTATTTTTATTTGTATTATTTTATGTATTATAATGTTTTTTTATAATATGGATAGGTATTATTTGATCTGAAATAAATGAAATTATTATTTTTTTTGTATATATTTTAAATCTCCACTCTGTCCGACAGGGTGGGTAAGACCGATTTTGTGCAAACTTCACATAAACCATCTACTAAATAGTCCAAACAAAGCCTAAAAATTTGGTTTGGATAGGTGACCCCGTTCTTGAGTTATAAAAACACAACGAAAATTGGCACTATTTTTTATATATATAGGTTTGAGGCAAGAAAGCGTAACAAACAAAATCTTTAAAAAATCTATAGGTAGCTAGTCTCCTACCCTACTACTGAGGTTTAATTGACTTTAGGTAATTAAAGTTACCGGGGATGAATAATACAACATTTTTAGGATTCGAGTTTTTGTTTATTGGTTTCTTACATCTAAACATTTAACAATGAATGGACCACTAGAAAAGGTCTAATTAAAGGGAAAGCTAAAGGAACGATACATTAACCTTGTTATATACCTTATTAAATTTCTTGTATCGATACAAATTATATATATACATATATATATTTTTGATAAAGACACTACTTTTTAATCAGTTTTTTGGTAAGAAAGATGAACTGACTAAATGACTTTGCCACATAACAAAGATATCAAGGTCATTATAAATTCATTACCTTAGAATAAAAATACAGAATAGAAAGAAACATGGTTGAAATATTAAGAAAATTACAAAAACAGAAAATAATCGATGATTTATCAATATGTAAAATATAATTATGTCCAATGTTTATTTCAAGCATACAAATAATCACATTACCCACATGGGTCGAATATATTTAAGAACTTAATATAATTTGGCTTTATTAAAAAAAGGGGTTATTGTATATTCGTCACAAAGTAAATTCGTCGCAGAAAATAGTAGGTATGTGTTAATTCGTCACAGTTCTAATTTTCTACAGTAAATTCTTTCTTTCTTAATTTTTAATTGTTAGTTCGTCACATCATTATTTTTAGTATAGACAGCAGAAAAAATCAAACAATAAGTAAATAAATAAATAAATATCTCTATAATAAATAAATAAACAAAATCAATCGGTCCGGTAAGAAGGCAGAGGTCGTAGGGATCACTTGACGAAAAAATAGGAGAGATGTCGGTAATTCACGAATGCAAAAAACAGACCCATCCCAAGGACGGTTACAAATTACAAACACATTAATGTAAACAACTATTGTCCCTCTCACCCCTCTCACAACTTTCAGTTTAAGATGAACACTGTTGCAGTTGTCTGCGTCAAACAAAATTGACCTCTAAAGCAATGCAGATAGGGTTCATACTTCACATAAATTAAGAAATCATAAAATGCAATTCTCAGTGACACCGACAATTCTCAGAAATATTATTGGATAATAGTAAAACGTAGTAAAAATACGTAACCAATCAGGGGCAGGTGTAGCTTATGTCCGGTGCGATGCGCTTAAAGGAACTTTTCTACGAAGTGATCACGCGCGAGTGTCCTCGATAGTACGTCGAAGTTCAGCCGGGGAGCGGGACACGTCAAGAGGCGTTTCTCACCCGAGGCGTTTTGCTCTATTGATCATTCGAGCACACATGCTGACACGCGGCGTTGTCGATGCGTTGACTAATTGCTTACATAAGTCACGGAGTCTGGCACTCTGACCGCGTACGCAAATAGAGCCGTATAGCGATTGACTTAGCCCACGTTGCCCGATCCACGGTACAAGTTAAAGTAGTAAAGTACATCATCTTCACATGGTTGTTGAATCACCGGCACTATTTATGGAACATAGGTCAACGATCAGCCAATAGGATTATTGAATTTCCAGACGTCATGTTATTGTCTATAATTTCACGATTTAAAATTGAGACATCTAGCTTAACATTTACATCACTATTGTATTTTGGCCTCCCTTATCAATCACATCAAACAAATAAATAAGTCCCCTGAGCGTCTGAGAAGATGACCTACTTTTTCCTATCTTTACCGGGCCCTACGCTCGTGCATTAAAACGCGCGTAGAACGGATTCCTAACGAGATGAAGACGAGATGTACCTATTGATTAATTAGTCCTCACCGCTACTAGACAATTGGTTCCGGAACCTTAACAATCGTAATTACGTCAAAACTACGCGCGGAGTGAGGTCATTGTACAGGTCACGCTAGGAAACGTGGCCCAATGTGACCGCTGCACGACAAACTTGGCGTAATAGACCTTCGAGCATCCGTAGACCGTTTCGAATTTGCTTAGATTATTTTCCTGGCCAAGATTTAAAGTTGCACATGTTTGAGGGACTTAATTATCAAGTGATACAAAAAACAGGCAAATAAATAACACTAAAATTCTTCGCAACGACAACGCAAAACGATTTGAATAAATCACATTATTCAAAAATAGATATGATACACTCATAGTATACATCGTATTATAATAGTAAATCCTTTGTTTATCACAAACGCGATACCTTCTAGACGCCTTTGTGGAACGTCTGTGTATGATAAAAAAATACTACTTATTTACATTATACTATCGTCCACAATCAGAGTCAAGTAAATCGGTCCATGAGATTAGGCAGACATTTGTTTGCAAATCGCCGGTTACTGCGTAATAGCAAAACCTGTTTAAGTATACTGATAACGTGAGGACAAGTTGTACGTAGCTGGTTCTAGTGACCGTGCTATGAAGTAAGGCGCTAACGTTGATTTGACGTCATTGCTGAGCTGATATCTATGGTCCGAGCGACTGTGTGCGTTGCGTCCAGGCGAATGTTAACTAGTCTTTTGTCATGAAAAGATCACATTACCATAAAACGAAAACAAGTACTTTTGCACTTTTATATTTCGCTCGATCGTCAAGTCTCGATGTTCAAACCGTTAACGACATAGTTTTATTTTAATCTGGTTACCTCTCTCTCTTCGCGGCGGCATCTTAATTACAATCTGTTAATTTAATCAGAAACACATTATAATCCTGTACCTAATCTCCGTTTATTGGTATTCATTAATCTTATCACTAAACCATTCTATTGCCGTGGTTGTTGCCAATATTATTGCTAACAGAAACTACTTTTGCTGTATTTATGGCGTATAAATTTACTTGTCGAAAAAATAAATATCGTTAATCAATAATGTGTGCGTTAAATACTGGGTATAATGTTGTCTCGATGGAACTATCCCGTTTGTTTTAAAGCTCCAGCCCGACATTTGGCACCGTGGAACTCTAGACCAGGCGCTCCTACTCGACCACCGACTAATGTATTTATGTACGATCGTAACTGCCGAGATAGATCGCATGCCTGCTCTGACTGTTTTATCGTCTGTTAAATTTACTCCTTTGATGTTTTATTCAAAAATCTAATTATGGTGCTTTTCTCTTTACAGAACTGCCAACGGAAGAAGGTAAGCATTGGTGGTCGGACGATTGGATAAGTATTTAGTCAAAAGTTGAAACTTAAATCGGTAGAAAATTTGTCAGGACATGCTATTTTTAAGTTTACTCTAAATCTCGTAATTCAATTGGTAATCAAAGATTGTTTTTAAGTTACTCCTTTTAATAACTAAAATTAGGTATACTTACCACTAGAAAGACATTTGCAACTAGTAAATTAATAAGGAACAAAAGCTTTTACCTGTCAATTTCTACGTGAACAGAATAAAAATGCACGTCAAGACCTTAAACGATACATTTTATTTACTTCGCTGCACGCTGCCTTGAAATGGATTTTATTCATGAAAAAGTTAAGTTAACACTACAAGTGGTTGTACACGATATACACCACACGTTACTACCACGAACTTGAATCTCAAATGATACTTAGAACCAGGCCTTGGAAAAAGGCTAAATACTTGGAATTGTAATTAAAAAGACAAAGGTAACGTGAAAAGAACCAGTATAATATTTTGCTCACATTGACATGATAAAAATGAAGTTTTGCTATAGTGCCAGAAGTAACAAAAAACTAACGTGACTAATTTATTATATTTTTAACATTAATTATTAACGGTACTATATTTTACGATCCTTATTACCGTATAATAAATATTGGTTTGAATTACGTAAAGTTCTAAAGCCCTGCTGGAACTGTATGTGCAGTCACCATACACGAAATCAATAATTATTAAATAAACGTTGTAGCAAACTGCGAGGTCAAATGTAGCTGTATAAACTGATAATAGGAGTAAACATTTACACTTGCACCGTCCCTGGTAATGTTTTATGTAATATTCTTTTTTCTAGGTAAAAGTATATGGCAGTTAGTCCTGGAACAATTTGATGACCTCTTAGTCAAGATTTTGCTGTTAGCCGCTATTATTTCTTTCGTAAGTATTTGGCTTTCTAAGGCCCGCATTCAGACAGAGACCTTAAGCATTTTTGCATACTTGTCATATTAGCCACAAACTATATTGATAAATATTTTTATTGTATCAAATATACTACTGTGTCCAAAAAGTACCCGGAAATTCTAAATAAAATTCAAGGGGTAATTTTAATACGCCGCGCGTATTATAATTGACCTCAGTGGGTAATTTAAATCATCCAAACTTATTTTGTTTTTTGTTTTTTCAAAAGATTTTTTTTAATATCTCTAGCACGGGTCTTTGAAATGATAATTTCCGGGTACTTTTGGGACAGAATGTATAACAGTTTTAGAGTAAATCTATGGATTCAAAATCTCGTTCAAACGTTTACTGAGTGATATCTACTGAATGCGGGTCCAGAACATAGTTATACAATAATTAAGCACCTATGTTATATTAATGATTTGCATTTGTTTACAGGTTTTAGCTTTATTTGAAGAACATGAAGACGCTTTCACAGCGTTTGTAGAACCCTTTGTTATTTTACTAATTCTTATTGCTAACGCCATTGTAGGAGTATGGCAGGTAAAAATGAGTTCAAATTGATTGATTCAAGTATATTAAATGTACAGATAAGTTTAGGCTGCTCTTAACCTCCATCGTGAACATTGCAGGAAAGGAACGCCGAATCCGCCATCGAAGCTTTAAAAGAATACGAGCCCGAGATGGGTAAAGTAATACGAGGAGACAAATCCGGCGTACAAAAAGTTAGAGCGAAAGAAATTGTTCCCGGGGACGTCGTTGAGGTGTCCGTCGGTGACAAGATTCCCGCCGATATCCGCCTAATCAAGATTTATTCCACTACCATCCGTATTGATCAGTCTATCTTGACTGGTGAGTCGGTTTCTGTGATCAAGCACACTGACGCCATCCCCGACCCCCGCGCCGTCAACCAGGACAAAAAGAACATTCTCTTCTCCGGTACCAATGTCGCTGCTGGCAAAGCCCGCGGTATCGTTATCGGAACCGGTCTTAACACTGCCATTGGTAAAATCCGTACCGAAATGTCTGAAACTGAGGAGATCAAGACACCCCTGCAACAAAAACTCGATGAATTCGGTGAGCAGCTGTCTAAGGTTATCTCCGTCATCTGCGTTGCCGTGTGGGCCATCAACATCGGTCACTTCAACGACCCCGCCCATGGTGGAAGCTGGATCAAGGGAGCCGTGTACTACTTCAAAATTGCCGTCGCGCTGGCTGTCGCCGCTATTCCTGAGGGTCTGCCCGCTGTCATCACCACTTGTCTTGCCTTGGGTACTAGGAGGATGGCTAAGAAAAACGCTATTGTTAGGTCTCTGCCCTCTGTAGAAACCCTTGGTTGCACATCTGTCATCTGCTCAGACAAGACCGGCACACTGACCACCAACCAGATGTCCGTTTCTCGCATGTTCATCTTCGAAAAGGTTGAGGGCAGCGACAGCAGCTTCCTCGAATTCGAAATCACTGGCTCTACCTACGAACCCATCGGTGATGTTTACTTGAAGGGACAGAAGGTTAAGGCTGGCGAATTCGACACCCTTCAGGAATTGGGCACCATCTGCATTATGTGCAATGACTCTGCCATCGACTTTAACGAATTCAAACAGGCTTTCGAGAAGGTCGGTGAGGCCACCGAAACTGCCCTTATCGTACTCGCCGAGAAGATGAACCCCTTCAACGTCCCTAAGACTGGCCTCGACCGCCGCTCCTCCGCTATTGTAGTACGTCAAGAAATCGAAACCAAGTGGAAGAAGGAATTCACTCTCGAGTTCTCTCGTGACAGGAAATCCATGTCCTCTTACTGCGTACCCCTCAAGCCTTCCCGCCTCGGAACTGGACCCAAATTGTTCGTCAAGGGTGCGCCTGAGGGCGTACTCGAGCGTTGCAGCCACGCCCGCGTCGGCACAACCAAGGTGCCTCTCAACTCCACCCTCAAGAACCGCATTCTGGACCTCACTCGCCAGTACGGTACCGGCCGCGACACTCTCCGTTGCTTGGCTCTCGCTACCGCTGACAACCCACTGAAACCTGAAGAGATGGACCTCGGCGACTCGACCAAATTCTACACCTATGAAGTCAACCTCACCTTCGTCGGCGTCGTGGGCATGTTGGACCCTCCCCGCAAGGAAGTCTTCGACTCCATCGTCCGCTGCCGCGCTGCCGGTATCCGCGTCATCGTCATCACGGGTGACAACAAGTCCACCGCCGAGGCTATCTGCAGGTACGTCCTGCGCACATATTATGGGAACTGTCGATTTGGTTCTTTCAACTTCGGAACACTAATGACGCAATCTTTTTCAGACGTATTGGCTTGTTCACTGAGGATGAGGACACAACCGGCAAGTCGTACTCCGGCCGCGAGTTCGACGACCTGCCCGTCTCCGAGCAGCGCGCCGCCTGCGCGCGCGCGCGCCTGTTCTCCCGCGTGGAGCCCGCCCACAAGTCCAAGATCGTTGAATTCTTGCAGAGCATGAACGAAATCTCTGCGATGGTTAGTTCATTCATTAAATCGTTTTCAAAACATCGAATCGGAAATTAGGTAATCATTCATTTCTCAATATTATTACACTGTTTACTGTGTAAACTCCTGGGAGGGCTTGAATGTTTACGTTCGGCTCCGAACGTTTGTAAACTGACTTGCGCTTCTGACTCCCGTATTATGCGGTATTTCAGACTGGTGACGGTGTGAACGACGCGCCCGCCCTGAAGAAGGCTGAGATCGGTATTGCCATGGGCTCCGGTACCGCCGTCGCTAAGTCCGCCGCTGAGATGGTGTTGGCTGACGACAACTTCTCTTCCATCGTATCTGCCGTTGAGGAAGGTGAGTCTAAACTTTTTAATCTTACCGAAAATATGAATATACTTTTTCCAAAAAGCAACAATTAAACACGATTCATGATAATCTGCAGGTCGTGCCATCTACAACAACATGAAGCAGTTCATCCGTTACCTGATCTCGTCCAACATCGGTGAAGTGGTGTCCATCTTCTTGACCGCCGCTCTCGGTCTGCCTGAAGCCCTGATCCCCGTGCAGCTGTTGTGGGTCAACCTGGTCACTGACGGTCTGCCCGCCACCGCCCTCGGCTTCAACCCGCCTGATCTCGACATCATGACTAAGCCCCCGCGTAAGGCTGATGAGGGTCTCATCTCTGGATGGCTCTTCTTCAGGTGAGACCGAAATTTGAAGTTCAGGGGACCTTATATTTTTCGAATGTTGTGACAGAATCTTAAACGTTTTCTCATTAAAAACTATGTAAACTTGTGAAAGATAACAAATTTTAAATTAAGATGGAAATCAAGTAATTACATGAATGAATTGATATCCTCTGTAACGATCAATTAAACTATAATAATTATGTACTTACTTATCCATTTACATATATATTAAAATCTTGTGAACTTAACAAACTCCCAATCTAAGGCTGCCTGTCCACTAGAGCGGAGCAAGGCAGCGTAGCGGAGAAATTGAAAAATATTAACCAATAGGATTGTACAAAATCTTCGCTCAGAGCTTGTCTCCGCTCCGGTGGACAAGCAGCCTAACCGTGTCTACTACGGAAATCGTCACGCGACATACACTTATAAGAATAAAACTACAATGAACTGTTACTGTGTGCCAGGTACATGGCTATCGGCGGATACGTCGGTGCCGCCACCGTGGGCGCGGCGTCCTGGTGGTTCATGTACTCGCCGCACGGGCCGGCGATGACCTACTGGCAGCTCACCCACCACTTGCAGTGCCTCGGCGGCGGCGACGAGTTCAAGGTAACCTTTACACCTTTTATACGGCTTCTGAGATCTTATTAAGAACATAAATATCGCTTCTAATATAGTCGAAATTGGATAGATATGAATTATCGTCTAGATTGCTCTTTATTTCAATAAAAGTAATCTACACTTACGCTATTAATGCGTATTGTATTGTACTGTTTTGTAATTATTTTTATAAATTATATAAATCGGCGATCGTTCCCGCGACCTCTGGGGCAGACTAGCCAATTTCTAAGTGTTTTCACCAAATCAGTCATAAAAAATTGTTTGACAAAGGTATGGTCGAAAACATGACTTCGCAAACTTATTACGATATACGCTACGACTATCAAATGATAAGCTTAGTATGTTTTCGTCTGTTGGTTAATGATTTAAAATAACTGGAATGTTTTCAATGCATTCTTTTTATATCTATAAAAAAACATTGACCATACATGCACTTGAATTACTTTACGTACGTAGAGTACACAAAAGATAATAATATAGTCTCAAAAATGTTTACTCCTATTATACTTTGCCTTGTTTTTTACACAATTTGCTTTGTTTTTTCTAGGGCATCGACTGCAAGATCTTCACTGACCCTCACCCTATGACGATGGCTCTGTCCGTGCTCGTCACCATCGAGATGTTGAACGCGATGAACAGCTTGTCCGAGAACCAGTCGCTCGTCTCCATGCCGCCCTGGTCCAACCTGTGGTTGGTCGGCTCCATGGCTCTCTCGTTCACCCTCCACTTCGTCATCCTCCACATCGAGGTCCTCTCGGTGAGTATACCGCTTAAGATATTACCACCTTACTACAACTATGAGCTGCTTCGTAACTTGAGAATAATCACGTGATTATAACAAGTCATCGTTATCCCTAAACTATTATTCTGTACAGGTACCGGCAAAATTCTTGACTATCGGGTAGAGATTGCGCAGAACACTAATTTTGATATGCCTGCGCGCTATTGGACAGGAGATACCTCTGACCACTAGCGCGCGCGGGCGTCGGGATTGGTCTTGCGCAAGTGCACATGCGTGAACTTTCCCCCACTCCGTCGACCGATAGTCAACAAGTTTGCCGGAACGTATACATCACACTCGTTTTCAATCCGTGTTAATTTTATTGCAACCATAAGTACCCAAAAAGTCACCTCATCACTTGCATTTATTTGTCGATCTCGCTTGCAGCTCCTCGCTCTACCACTAAATTAGGAGCATCCGTTGACCGTGTACTTGTGATATGTCCACAGGTCGTGTTCCAAGTGACGCCACTGTCCATCGACGAATGGATGACGGTAATGAAGTTCTCGATACCAGTGGTCCTACTGGACGAGGTGCTCAAGTTCCTCGCGCGCAAGATCTCCGATGGTGAGAAGCGTTCACTGCTAGACTGGCTCGACGGCATGCAATGGATTGTGCTCATGTGGGCCGTCTTCTTTGCGATCATCTGCTACGGACCCCTATAAGCCGTTTGCCGTGTGGAGTGCATCACCCAGTTTGATTCACACCTCTAATACCCCA